>JAYKQN010000007.1:14855000-15455000 GCA_036785175.1 Eupleurogrammus muticus | reverse complement strand
CATTAGCCGCTACTAGCAAAACAAACCCTAAACACTGGTCGAGCTTTATTGTTGGATAATGTAGACTAGTTTTTTGAACAAGAAGAAGGAAGAAGAAGAATGCATGGAACAGGAAAGATAATATGTAAATCTGTGGAGTTCTCATTCAAAGAGTGAGTGGCAGCATTCAAATGTAGCCGCCATCTAGGCCAGGTGCTTACAGCCTGTGTCATAGATGCCATGCAAAGTATCCCTGATGAGTAAGTACATTAAAGGTTGTGTGGTCAAACAGTAATGTAAAGGTTTATACTTTTTCTAACAGCAAAAACTGATGCATGGTACATCTACTTAGCTGGTACCTCATGCGTTGGGCTTGATTTGTGTGGACTGAGGTGGGTATCAGACTTTGGTGTGAGGTGTGTGGTCTCGGACTTGCTGGAGGAAGAGCCTGACTTGCTGACACTGATTGTGGGCAGCTCTCGATGCTTGGTGACAGGCGAGCGCTCCACCCTGGACAGCCCTGCGGCGTGAGGGGTGGCCCCCATCCGTAGCGCAGCAGCCACATCTAGCAAGAGAGAGAGAGAGGAGGAGGATAACGCACAATCCACAACTTCAACAGATGACACCAGCCCTCTCACTGGTAACCTGGTTGAATCCATGAGCAGATACGGAGGGGGGGGGGTCACTGGTTTGACATGCAGGAGGCTCAAGGTTGAATCTGTCTGAAAAATCCTCCCTCCATCTGTCGGAAGTCAGAGGTCACACCACCTTGCCGCAACGTGTGTCACACCAGCGCTGCTAAGGGGCTTAACTGGTTCCATGGTCCACAGACATTTCTCAACTCAACCCCATGAGCAATGACCCACATGGGATTGTGAGAACAACCAGTGCTGGACTGTGGCAGTGTGGGTGGGATGACAGGTTAGAGCATGCCGTGCTTTTGTGACAGCGCCCAACACATATCATGAGTAACGGACACATAACGAGTACAGGGCGGATCATTACCCTCAGGGCAGGAGAGAGAGTCACCTCCCTCGAGACTCCAGAAGGCTATTTCACCCAGAGACACCATATCCCATGAGCCACCTGTGCAGTCTACAAACACATGAACAGCGTAGGAGAAAGAGGTTGGACACATCTATGGGACACACACAGCAGTAAAGGTTTGGACTGTTTCGTTTGAGGCAGCTGCGGCTGGGATTACATTATAACGGATATTCTGAACACTGCTTGTTCGGTGAAAAGGGATTTAAAACGCCTGCGCCTTTAATTCATGCTGTAGTAGAAGACCCTGAAATGTGACCCACACACACAGCTGATATGTAAGAGGTTAATGGTCAACAAAAGAAATATTAAGACCTGAATCGCTCAATCCCTGGTGGGACAGTTTTGAAAAGGATTTCAATGACTTTGAAGGTTCATAGGTGGACTGAAGCTGCTTTTTCCCATGTCAAGCTTTGTGCTGGGGGGTCGATTCCTCTTTTAATGATAACTTTTTTTTTGGAACTGAAAGAATCCACAATACTAACGAAGACAGAACAATGTAAATACAGTAGCTTGAGTCAAAGTGACACTTGGACATTCACTTGATTATTAAACATTAGGAGTCTATTATGAAACAGCAACTATTTTCTCAACTGCAGGGTGTGTGGTGGTGCAGCTCACCTCGCTCTGTGGTCAGGCCCACGCCGTTGGTCAGAACCGAGAGGCTGGGATGGTTAAGGAGGCTGGAACCAGCAAGGTCCACCTTTGAGGCCTGCAGTCGAAAGTTCTCCAACTCTTGGGACAGCAAGCCAAACTGTTCGCTCTGGCTGCGACATTTCTCCTCCAGGTCTCGTACCTTCGACTACACATAAGGTGTAACAAATATAGAGAACAGCCACAGAAACTGTTTTAACAAACAATGAAGTATGACGTGAGGAAAATTCATTTTGCTACACCTTTCATCCGTTTATTATAAAAGCTGAATTTGGGTGTAAGAGTGATGAAGTGCTGTACTTTACTATTCTTATGTACACACTTTGTGCTTTGATAAATACACAAACAAGTGAGTTAAGCTTTGCCTACTGCCATTGAGAAGTAGTATGTGAACATTGGTCATGTGTTTTAACATGGATTTCTGCTTTAAATTAATCTCAGGGAATTTATTGGAAAACATCAGTCATGTGGAGGGTTTAAACCCTAAAGAGCAAATAAGGGTAAGCTTCTTTAGAAAGTGTCAGTGTCATGCAGAAACTGTTGGTATAATGGAAAATTTTATAATATCATTGATGTAAGCACATGTTTTATGCACAAATCTCCACATCTGATCTTTCCCAGTCATACATTGCAGCTTATGTAAAATTTAGGCAATGCTTCATAGTATAAAGTGTTGCAATACAGTGCCAGATTTCTGCAATACAGGCGATATACATAGGAACATTTGTTACAAAATGCGAACACAAATAACATAAGGAATTGCAGGAGGATCAGTGGGAAGAAAATGGGAGGGAAATTAATTCAGGTAGATTTCTGGTAAGATGGGACACAGTAAAACAGAGTTAGATAGGCAGCATAGGTTATAGGATTACGTTACATGTTGTGCTTCTGTCTTACACTGCATTCACTTTATTGATGCAGCTGCATAACAGGATTATTTGCTAGAAACTACACAGGTCTGTCTTAGCCCCACCAAGTTTCTATACGTGGCTGATTTCACTTCCGGTTGTGGCGGGAGTTTCCTGGCAGCCTCTGCATGAATCTGTCTGAACAACATTTCCTGTTAGCGCTCACCTACGCAAAGCCTCGTCTGCAGTCATTTAGCTACATCGTTATCTAGCTGCACACACCGAGCCAACGTGTTCATGTACTCAAACATAAAGCAATCACTTATAAATTATTAATACTTAACTACACACAGCAGTCTGCCTTAGTGCTGTGTTGGGGTATACAGGAAACCTCAGTATAATGAGATCAAATAACTAGTCAGAATGATAAGCAGAACTGTTCTCAGTGCAGCTGGGAGTGATAAATGTATGCGACCTGATTTACAGTGCACACACTTTGACAACCTCATCTCAAATGGGCCTCTGTGGCTACGTGAAGCATTTCTAAAAGATGGTTTCACAATAATTATTGCACTGTATGCACAAAACACAAATGACATACAGTACAACCCAGAATCTTCTGTCAACATCCACACACTGATGAAACTGAATAGTAATAATAAGTAATGAGGGTTTGGTGGCTCTATGTACGGCTTGGGTTTTGTGACATAGAGGGATCAATAGAGGGATTTAGCAAGCTAAAGGTTAACAGTACCTGCATGCAGTCCAGTGTACTCTGGTTAGCACAAAAATGCAGAGGGAAAAAGAGGTATTCAAAAGTAAACACATGCTTGTGAAATGTACAGTTAACATATGAATTAAGTAGGAATGCAGCACTCTGAGTCCAGGTCTTAATACAATCCTGTCAGGAGCCAGCATCACCAGAATGTCTCTTGGCCCTCAGAAGTCAACACCTGCCTTTTGAATGAACACACATATTCCTTAAAATCTTTCTACAAATGATTTGAACAGATTGTGAAAAGCAGTGTGTTGACTTGGCAACGAAGCCGGGGCTCTCTCATAAGGGAAAGAGACTTTCTCCTGTGATGCTTTAGGTTTAAGTAGAGATAGAAAGCGGGAGAAACTGAGCAAGAGGAAGGAAACAAGCAGTTACAAATAAAACCCAAAACAAAACAAAAGAACAAACAGGAGCAACTATACTCTACCAGCTCCCTCCGCCACACAAGCTGAATCAACTCCTAAAATAAAATACACACTGTTTAGGCACAAATTCTCATAAAAAAGTGTGGAGAATAGAGCACAGACAGCATACACACATAGCGATTAATTGTAAAAGATGACCCTATTTAAGTTTTTGTTGCTGCAGCCTCTGCAGTCTTTTTGATCTAATTTCGTCATCAAAAAATCAGCCAATCAAATAGAAGGTCAACTGTCATCGGCTGTCTGGAGTCATTTTGAATTCCCAGTGTCTTACACTGACACAGAGAGGGAGCGTGAATGACACACGGCAGCCGAGAAGCCATCTGTTCAAACGGTTACATTTCCAGGCCCAAGAGCGTTACAAGATGCCAGGTGTTTAGATAAGCATTCAGAGCCCATTGCATTGTATATCCATACAATCTTGTGTTTATTAAGAACAAGTGAGGATTAAACATTCATCCTCTTTATGCTTGGTACTGTAAGTCATCTTAAGCAACTCAAGGTTTCTCAGTAGGGTAATAAAAGCACCACATGGTATATAAATATTTTATTAATTTCTTTTTTTTTGCTGCATAGTCACAACAGTACAATACAAGCTCACCTCAAGCATCTGAACCACTCCTTCATGTTCCCTCTTGGCGAATAACTGAGCCTGATGGTTCAAAAGACATCAAAGTCAGTGTCACCGTTGGTTGTTTGCTTATAAAAATTAGAATTCAGAGCTCAATGAGTTCTGTTAGCATTTCCCTGAGAGAATGTGATGCTTTATTGGTGCCCAAAGGTTGCCTCCTGCTGGACAAAACCCATGTCCTACTGAAGCAACATCGAGGCTGTGAGGCTTTGAATAAAGCTGTCAAATATGAAGAGTTGTTAAGAGGCCGTGGTTCTTACCCGCTGTAACCGTTTGATTTCATCCTGTTTGAACTTAAGGATAGCCAGTGCCTGCTCATGTTCCAATTCCAGCTGCTGCCTTCGCTCGGCGACCTCTCGCATATGCTGATTATAAAGAGAAAAAAATGTGAGAATCTTTTCAAGCAAGGAGTGAAACTGAACAAATTCAATGGATTATCTGACCCCAGCGGTACCTTTAGGACCTGCTCTAGGTTCTCCAGTTTGGCACGGAGTCTCTGGTTCTCCTCGAGAACTGAATTGTGTTGAGCGGTCACTTCAGAGAGATCTTCCCTCAGCTCCTCATTCTCAGCCCGAGTCTAGCACAGGGAAGCAGGTTATTCCGCAGGTCCATTTACCATTTATCAAAACTGTTTGAGAAAAAAAAAAAGAAAAGAAGCAGGAGCTGGAAAGGGCAAGGAGACACAGACCTGGTCGAGCAGCTGTGCCTTCCTCCTGAGGAGATCTGCCTCCTCCTTTAGTTGCTCATTTTTGCCCCGCTCATCCTCAAGCTGGCTCTCCTGTTACATAAACCATGAGACAACGCTCAGACAAAGCTGGTGAAATCCAAGTCTGCTATCCATCATTATGTCCACTATGGCCATGCTTAAACCAGACTGGAGGGCTGCCAGTCAGCACAAGAGGAGAAAAGACTGCGGCAAGATGACTGCTCACCAAATCCAGACATCTCTTCTGTCGCTTCTTTACTTCATGCTCGAGATTTTCACATTCTTTTCTCTTCTTGCTCAGCTCACGTTCCTGAATAGACAAATTGAACATAGTTACGTGGATATTCATTTTGTATTGTCATATGGATGTGAAACTATATCTTGTTTTGACCAGATAAAACCACAACAAACACAGATACACTGAGCGATGAAAAACAATAGATAATGTAATGACACAATATTCGCTAACAAAGGATCTCATATACAGTTGGAAAACATTGGCTTTAGTTCCATATTGACCTCTGACACGATAGCAGCGAGGTATTACAAAGCTTAGCATCCTTTAATTATTCTAAATGCAGCTTACATGCAGGCCCAGTATAGGAGAAATCAGCTTATTTCAGCATGTCCACAGGGCCAAGGGTTAGGGTTAGGGCCGTCAAGTATTACCATTATGACTGTATGGGGGGAAGCCACAGAACAGACAGGCTAATTCTGTATTGTCTGAAGACTAACGTGTGTCTCATCTGACACACAGGGAGTCAGCAGACACTTATTTTTGACACAAGTGTGGCACAGCTCAGGTGGTTAAGCATTTCTTCTCTACACTTATCACTTATCTAATCTATTTTTTACTCTAGCCTAAACCATGCACTGGAGTGGTCTATAAAATGTCAGAAAATGAAGAAGAAATATGTCTAACTAATCTAACTAAAGTAAACAACAAAAACGTAAAAAAAATACTTAAGTATGTATTCAAATTAAGAGATTGTGGACATTTTTATTTATAAAAAAATGAACCAATTAATCAAAAATCAAATGTGGAGGCAAATCTAATTAACATAATCAATCATTTAAATAGTCATTCAATCAGCTCTACGATAGATTTAGGAATGCATACAATTCTATACATAATAAACGACTCCCTCTGCAGCCAGACGTTGGACGCTTCACTTTCAGCTGTGATGATGCCAAGCATATCCCTTTCAGATTTAATTTATATTCTTGCTCATATTTTGAGCAAGAACTTCTTTGAAGATACTCAGTGAACTGAGTGCATTTGAGCATGTATATGCATTTATGTATATGCATTTATGCATATCAGAATTTACAAAGCAGCACAGCACCTCGGAGAAAATACAGCGGCACATCTGCATAATTAATTATGACCTTGTTGACACATCTGTGAGAGCAGTGAGGGCAGCTTAGATATGACCTAGATGGATAGAAATCACAGGAAATGACAATAATGGTATGTGCATGGCTCAATGAAGGATGAGGAGACCGTAAGTTATTTGTATTCTATCTGTACAATATGAATAATTTGATAATAAACAAAACACCAATTAACATTTACATTTAAAATTTACATCTAAAATATCCGTTTTAACAAGAAAGTCAACATAGTGATACAGTGAGCGGGAACATAGTCCCACTTGTAGAATCAACCAGGCCAATGTGCTACTCTTCTGCTTCCAAGGGACAAGATCAAAATAATCCCAGCATTACATAACAGATCTGACCGTAGTTGTTTCCCTTAGCAGCAGTCAGCACAGTGACATCACCGGATTCAAGCTCCAGATGCAAAGTAGATAGCAACACTTGATCCCCACAATTAGACACAATATGCAGATGCTGCTGCTAAGAGGCACGTAGTACTCTCATAGATGACTGTTAGTAGGAAATGATTGATTTGAAAGACTTGTTGGTCACATTTAGTGACACTCTAGTGCATTCCTTACTCTCTCATTTCAGCTGCTGCATTTTATTTCATAACTGCTTTCAAGAGTAATAGTGTCCAATAATAAAACTGTGAGTCATACTGTAATTTAAATCAAACAGAAAACAATGTGTATTAAAACACTGTATGCTTGCTGTCTGAATGTTGCCATGGAGGACAGGGTTTTAGTGAAGCATCAGCTCAGTTTAAAACCAGATGCACTCACCAGAAAATGTAAACGCTGCTCCTCTGGGACTTCTTCCTGGTGGGAGGGGGACGGGCTGAGGCCCGGTGGGGGCGTCACTCGCAGCCCCGACTCCTCCTCCTCTCCGGGAGTCTTCTCACACCTGGACGGAGCTTCATCTAATGCCACACACGGGGTCTCTCCTACAACCTGGCAGGAGCAGGGAGAATCAAGTCAAGTCATCTTACGTTTACAGAGGTTCAGCCTTAAATAGACATTTCAGCAAGATTCTGCAAAAAGATGTTTTGTTCCTATCTGGAAAACATGACCGGTTACAAAGAAGGGAGCAAATACATGATCGTTGTGCTGTACAGTCACACTTTACATCACACCCCCCCCGATGTGAGTGAGGGATTAGCAGCAAGCTTTCTTCCCAGTGGTCTAACTACAATCAATGAATAATCCAGGGGGATTCCCTCCAGCCTGCAACATGACTGGAGCACATTAGCAGGAAGCCGTCCTTTCTAATTAGACTGCGACTAGTCGCTTGAATGTTTCACAGTGTGCTATTTTCCTTACCCAATTACTGCTTTACAATCATTTTCGTATTTAATTGCATGATCCGTCTAACTGAGATGCAGGTGGGGGACAGGCCGATTCACGGTGATTCTGATTGGTTAGGGGTTAAGAGTCGGGAATCAGCATCTAATTTTAGAGCAAACCTACTTATGCTCAGAGTAAAACTGTGCTACAGTTGCGCAGACAAGGCTGTGAACCAATAACAGGATCAAAGGCGCTGGGCCACGTGCTGCTCTTCTTAATTACACTCTCCTTTCCTTCACATTGTTCAGCATGAACTGACATATTGCTCAAATCTTCAAGCAGAGTTTGCACAACATATAACAAATGGAAATGGAACTGTTAGAACGCCGCATGGACAAATTCATATTCTATTCTATGTAGGGATACTGTTGAACACACCAGAAAAAAAGACGACATTAGTGTCATATATTCCTTCTTTGGATGATGTGCACTGTCAGGCTGTTTCCATTTGCTAGTAAATTATAGTTTTTTAATAAAAAAAGAAAGGAAAATATAATAAATAAAAAATGAAAAAAGAGTGAATATTTGGGTTACATTTCTCTATTCATATACCATGAGGGGCAAACACTCACATTAGCACAATACAAATGAAACGCTCACACGGTTACTGCAGCACAGCTGGAACCTTAAAACACTGAATCTCTCCTTTGAAAAGAAGAGATATTCTGAAGAGGCTTCATTAAAGGGCTTCTGACTTGAATGGAATTGGTAGAAATGACATTTGGCTCATGTGAACTGTCATCGCTATTCTAAGAAAAACCACAAAACAAGTCATCTGGCAATAACAGATGGATATAATTGCTTCTGAGGAGGACAACCTTTATTTTTTTTATAAAGCAGCTGAGTCCCATTGGTATAATTTAACACAATATAAATGTGATTTCATCATATTTGACCCAGTCATGTGAAAAGACGTCACCGTACAGATCTTTGTTAGATGTGCAGGTGCTTATTGCAGCTTCACACTGAGTCATGGCAGATACAGAAGACCTCAGTATGGGGCTGATAGCCCAGCGTGATGCTTCAGCACCAAAAATGCAGAAATTTCTCAAGTTAAGTGAGGCTATAGCACGTTTATTTTTTGGAAAGAAGACCAGATGGTGTCAGTAGTGGTGATGAAAGGCCAGCAGGAGGCACTAATTCCATTGGCCCCTTTACAAAAACAGTGCACAGGAATGAGGGTTTTAAACAAATGCTTTGGTGATTTTATATATATTTTTTGTTCCTGATTACTTTTAGGGAGGGGGGCATTAAAGATTATGTGACATTGATTACAAGTGCAGATGTGCCAGAGGATCCCAGCATCCAGGCAAAAGTCCCACCTTTGCTCTGCCATGGTTAAACCAATCAGTCTACTTGTGATTCTTGATTAGCTCATAGCACGTGTGTGGAATTCTCTGCTACAGTCCACAAGACTTTACATAATAATGACTTTTCATGTTTTATAACTGACTAATTCAGTGTTTACTAATCATGTGCTTCTAAATGATGAGTAAAACATTTATAGTTGTGTTCATAAATTACATACTATTGGTTATTTATGTTTTATAAATGATAAATTCAATAGTTATTCATGCTTAAGAGTGTGTAGTTATTATAAAGTGCTACTGTCTGCCGCCATACACCACGTAGGGACCCGTTACTGGTGTTGGCCAAGGTAAGATCCTTATGCTATAGGAACTAGGCTTGAGCCGACACATTATGATCCAGCCCAGATATTGTGATACACAATATAACAATGTCAATTTAAGAATTAAAATTACAGCAACCATTGTGTTGTATTGTTGCTCTTTTTGGTTCTTTTCCCTGAAGCCTTGTTTTAAAAGAACTGAGAATTGCAGCAAGACCTGTATTTTTTTAGAGTTTGTTCCAGATATGTGGAGCATAAAAACTAAACGCTGCTTCTCTAAAACTTCTTTAAAACGTAAGTTTTAAATTACCAGACATCAGGTCTTGGTCTTGCAGAAAGGTAGACTATTCAAAAAAAGAACTATCAATACCATGATAGGTACTGCATAGCCATCCTTTTTGTAAAGGGAGAGCTCACAATGATGCGTTCAAAAGAAAACATAATCAGGGTTCAGGAGACGTTTGTGATAATATTCTGGCATTGTTTTGACGAATGAGAACAGAGGGGGAATATTACATAATGCCTCATTTATACAATGTTACGAGGAATAAAGGGACTGTTATAGAGAGCATTAGACCAAGGCTTAGGCTATTATGAATCATTTCAAAAGGTTTTTGTGCACACTAACTTAACAAAACTAGTCATTTCACTGGGTCACGGTGCGTGTTTGAAGCTAAATGCAATACAACTGTATAGCTTATATTTTATTTCTTAAAATTTAAATTGTAATAATTAAACATGTGCACAAATCAACAAACAAATACTAAATCTTCATGCAGTTAAGTAATTACAACATCAACACAACATTCTGAAATAGCTATTCAGTCAAGAGGTTATAGAGAAGCAATAAATCAATTTATTTAACCTCATTACGTGTGGCAGTGTTGGCCTCATTTGATTTCTTAACAGCAATAGAAGCAGGTCTACTAAGAATTAAAGTTGTCTGGATATCTTTTTGGGTGCTGATTTTTCATCTTCACACATAAAAGAAAATATGATTTTGATAAGAAAAAATGTCAAATTAATCTAAATGTTGAATTTGGTATGTAAATATGACTTAAAAAGCCTCAACGGAACACATTTTTATTCCAAAAGAAACAAGTTTTGGAATTGGCTTTTTGATAATATATTTCATCCTGTATATTAACCTTTTTGCGTAAGACTTGGCCTTAGAAGCAATCAGTTTATTAAAATGATTATTGAAGTATGATTACACATTTGCTTGGGACTTAAATGTCAGGGAAAGAGTTTGGAGTGTGTAAGATTTAGTGGCATCTAGAGTAACAGACTTTGCAGAAACATTATTTTATTCATTCAAGTAACTCTAATTTATATATAATATAACCAAAACACAAATAGTAGAGTTTTTATACCCTAGATTGAGCTCTTTTTTTATTTACACAGGGAGTGGGTCCATCTCTAGAAGCCAATCATGTTGCACCGCTATATTTCTACAGCAGCCCAGAAAAGACAAATCAAACAATGGCTCTGGAGATGGCCTTTTAATTATTTCACGTTTTTCGCAGCCACATTTGAATACTTACTTGTGTGCAATCGGCAAACCTCGCCAGAAACTAGACCCTGTACCTTTAAGGATTGCATATAGACAGTGAAAATAGGGTTCTGTTCATATTAAAACCATTACTGCCTGTCTTGTGGAGATAAAATAAAGGATGAGTAATAAATTCCTAATGTTAAACAAGGACAAAACTGAATTCCTATTTGTCAGCTCATTGAAAACTCTGCAGCCTGGCTATAACCAGAGCCAAGAGGAGGGAGCACATTAGTCCAGTTTTAGCTGCTCTGACATCTAGACTTGACTATAAGGTCCTCCTCTTTATATAGAAAGCCCTTAATGGGCTAGGACCAAGCTACATTGGTAACTCCCTTTGCCTTCAAGAACACTGTGATCACTCAGCACCAGCGGAAAGGAAGTCGGGGATGTAGCCTTTGTTAGTTAACTATGGAACACACAACCTATACATATCGGGGAAGATAGCTAGCTGAATTTTTTTAAATAAAAGCTAAAACCATATTTAACTCGCTATAACTGACTTGGTACGGTCCTGAAATTCCTATATGAAGCATACATAATCTATGTATTACTCTTACTCTTATTGTTATTATTTTTACCCACTGTTTTTTCCATCTAATACTGCATAATTATTATCATTATTATTTATGTAAACCTCTCTGATGAAAAGAACTTTGAGCAGCATTTCTTGTGTATTCAAATAAAGTTTTTTATTAGTTGTACATTACACTCTATTATATATTGGTTGCTATGAAGTAGTCTCATCAGGCTAATGTCATAAAATGTAGGCTGGAATCCAACTAATTAAGTAGCTACCTTCAGTTTACGCAGAAACTACCACCTGAGAGAAAACAGCAGTAATGTTATACAAAAAAAACTTTAGTTATGCAGAGCAAGGACTGCAGAGAACAATCAGCACACATATTGTTGTTTTAATGTCAAATTTAAAAAAATATTAAAGCAAAATACACAAAATCAACAATTTTGTATGTATTTAGGCCTTTACTGCACAGTAATCACAAGGTATTCTAACACATTTAGTGTACAAATAAATTCCACACATACAACTCATGCATGGTTTATGGTGCTTAGAAGTACATACATTTTTAATTGGGTATATTTGCTTAGTAAAGTGTACACTTTAGTTTAGCTAGTTGTACTATGCAAAAATATTAGAAAGTTGTGGCCTATTTTACATTAGCATAGATTTTCAGCGTCCTTTTACAGACTATAGCTGATAGAAGCATATTATTTTGGTAGGTCTGTTAGCTTGATTGGCTTATAGCAGATGGAAGATAATCTAACAGCAGAGAACATTAAGTACTGGTTAAAATGAGAGAAAATCTGAGATCTGGGGAAAAAGTCAGAGTGCCCTCTTGCCTCATCTCTATTCTTGTCATTTTCACAACCATGCATGTGTGAGAATGTATGATATTGACTTCTTTTAAGCTATAAAAGATTCTTTAAATTATGTTGGTTTGCTTGATGACAACTTGAAACTTGCCAACTTGATAAAAAGTATGATGTTGAATGTGAATTGTTGGTCTCTCAGTTCTCGCGATGAATACTTCGCTTGGACTGAACTGCTTGGAACTAGCAACTATGGTGCATGCATAAAAACGTATACTGAAAAAAAATGTTTAAATGCAAGTGTAAAAACACTTATGATCAATAAATGGCCTGGTGATGGATGCTGCTAAGTCTGTGCTGTGAGCTGATGAATGTCCTGGGCACAGCGGGCGCTGCTGCATGTGCTTTCATCAGAAGTCTTTGCTCACCTCCACTTCACACTATGAGGTGCCATTGTGTACACTTCACACTGATGTGGTCCATGAATACTAAAGGATCAAGTACACCCCGGGCCCATGCGTACTAAAGCAGGGTCAGATCCCATTCAGCAGGCCCTGAATGCCATAAGCACATTGGTGTAATCCCTGCAGACTACTGAAACGGGTAACTGGATCACTTCTTTTAAAAGCACCTTAATGGATTGGCCTGGCCGTTGATTTCCTTTTAATAGGGACCATATCGATGTCCACCAATCAAACGCTCTACCACCCTGTCACTAAGTCGGCCCGTCTAAATTCTACATCTGGAAGCTCCAAAACATCCCTGTTATGAAACGGGGCTTCTGACAGGCTGCCCTTGACTAGGCCTCATGCATGTCCCATCTTTCTAATTTATAAGTAAGTGGTGGTCTATCAGAAGGTAAAGGTGAGATTTACTGCAGGATTTACTGAAAGGAATATTAAAAAGTATTTTAAAAAACTCCCCTTAGCTGCAAGTCATATTGTAATACTAACACAAGGCGGTAACGCACTAATAATCTTTCGGAGGAAAAAAGCTCTTAATTTTTTTTTACATCACAAATGCAAACACCATCTGCCCTGAGCCAATTCTCTCACGCTTCCGATCCATCATGTCAGTGATGACACTGTTTTGTTTTCAGCTTTAAGTTCCAGGTTCGAGTCCTGCATGGCTTCAGCCAGAATCCAGTTAGCCGAGGAGAACTAAGATGGACCACTGGCACCAACACAAACACTACAAAACTCACAAGGCAACCTACCCCTTTTGTGTGATCTGTGGCAAAGTCAAGGCGTCCCTCGGCCTGCTAGTTATCCAGAGCAGGGCGAGACAGAAAAGTCTTCAGTTCGGCTGGAGTCTTACCTACCACCCAAAACCCTCTCACCGCTGCCACAGCAACAGAGAGCGGATTACTGGACTGTACCATTCTGTTGTTAGAGGGGATTAGAGTTCACACAACATGGCCCCTTTCTGTGTGTGTGCGTCCCACAAACGAGAGATTACCACAATCGGCATTCTCATTTGAGCTTCACAGACAGAGAATTTACTCTACTTCACAGGCAGTAGACAATATTGCACACAAAAAAATCAATAAGATGCATGCTTTAAACTGATATCAATACAGAGAAATTATACCCCTAGAATGGAACTTTCAAAACACTATCACAGGGAGGACAGAGAGTTCCTCCCTCTTACAGATGATCAAATACACAGCGGAATAAATTTGACTAATACAAAAACGAAATCCATTCATTAATTATGTAATCTTATCATATATGCATGAAATAGAGACATTTTAAAACTTTTGGCCAGTGGACGACATATCAAGGGCATCACTTCTATAGTTAATAAGGTAAGAACTGCTTGTAAGAATCAAATATGTATGTGTGTGTGTGCGTGTGTGTGTGTGTGTGTGTGTGTGTGTGTGTGTTCGTGTGTGTGTGTGTGTGTGTGTTTGGTACCTTTGATCAGGCCCAAGTTCAAGACAGGAGGGAATCATCTCATTACAGATTACTATGAGTCTATGTTATGCTATTATATAACACTGCAGAACAGTATCCATGCCAACATAAACATATGCAAGTCTTTAGGCCTACATTTTCAATTTCATTTCCAAACAAAATATAATCCCCACTGTACTGTGTTATTGACACCTTTAACCCGCCTCTGTGTACAGACATGATCGTGCCTGTGTTCGTTCCACCTGATCACACAGTTAACCCAAAGTAACAGTTTACTGCTCCTGAACCTGTGCACTGACTTAAGCTGAATGCATGATTTCAAACTGCCAACATCAATGCACCTGTCACCTACACAGACACGATAACCGTGCAAGGCAACAGGATTTCTATCTTGTCATCTTGGCTATGAATAGCATGCTTGTGACAGAATCACAAAGTCCTGCTGGTATAGCATCAGTTATCACAATTAGAGAATATTTCCTTATTTACAGAGATTAATTAGAAATGATGTATTCACTCTTCTCCCAACTGGACTGATTTGGTGCTTCTCTCTCTCTTCTCTGTTATTCTGATTGGCTGAAGTTAGCATGTGACAGATGGTGACAGACAGATGGTTTGACCAATCGCCTGCCAAGTATTTTTTTGGAAAGTGCCTGCCCTTTTCCAAACAGTTTCAAAGGACAACTTTTTTAGATTTTTCTGTTATACACTATTTGAAGCAGCGTCAGCGAGAGGTTGTGCTGCGTGCATGATGGATGGGGCGACTTTACCTTTTCTGCCACCTCCACTTCCGCTTCCTCCACGACTTCCTCACACGTCTCTGGGCAGGGGCTGGGACAGTGGTTGTGCTGCTGTCTTGAAGATGACACGGACAGCTGCCTCTGAAGCCGCAGCACCTCCCTTTGAGACTCCCTGAGAAGCTTCTCAAATTCCACTCTGCCAGATGGAACAGGGGATCCCTACACAGACACAAGCATCATAGACATTGACATAGTCAATTCAGCACACTTGTATTTTATTCATTTTAATTTTTCAAAGTGAAACATAAGTACTAAACGTGATTCAACTAAATTATAATTTCAACAAATAACAGCTGAAATCATAAGCATCTAAGCTTTTTTTGCTTGCAATATAGAGCTGACTGCAAAACATAGGACCAAAAACAGAAGTAAGTGTAACAGCATTAAAGCACAGAAGGAATACTCTATAACTAAAAACATAAAAAAGCACTAAAATATATCAGTGTCATTTGACTTGGACATTATATTTATTTTTTTCCCCCAGTTCAAGTTAAGCTGAACATTTCCATCACATGGTGAAAATGTGATTTGGTTGAGCATGGGATCGGCAGACATTCTCACTAGATGCATGCTGAGCTCAGCCTGTAATACCCTTCATTAATAAATGCAACAGATGTTCACATTCAGGACAATGAGCTCTTAAGTCACCAGACCAGTAAGTAAAAAAAAAAACGGGCACTTAGGAAGGCTGCCTATTCCTGCACTGTCATCCAGAGGATGGTGACGCAGCCTTTGTAATACGGGTTTAGGAGGGAGATAGGATGAGTAGTACACATATTGTCCAGCAGAGGGCAACCGTGGGGCATTGTGATTCTTTGTGGAGGAGGATGAGTGAGGACAGTTGAAACACTACAGCAAAAACTTGAAAGATAAACCAGGGTCAATGATATATTAAGAAGATCTCTTTAGATTAATAACTATAGTTTAATCTGGGCTGAGTGAATGTGTTGAGGGATCATGTTATACCTTAGTTGTGCCCAGCCGTGCTTCCAGCTCTCTGCACTCCTGCTGCAGAGCAGCAATCTCCTTGTCCTTAGACAGGAGTGCGTCGGCGTGCTGGGCAAGGTCACGGGCCCGCTGACGAGCAAATGCCCTCTTGTACTGCTCCACTGACCCAGGCCTCATCAGTGATGGGGCATTCACCTGTACAGGGACAAGGAGATATACAATATAGAGTATCATTAGTGTATTATTCACAAGAGAGGATTTTATGGCAGAAGCCTGTGTGGAATGGACATGTGTTTATCTGAATTTCTGTAAAACTTAACTGGATGGTTCTCACTGATCTGTCCTGCTGTAGTACAAGATCAATCATATAATATCAGACACAGGGCAGCATTATAACCACAAGGGATATGATACTACTCTGCATTTTTAGGGGTTTATGCCACTTTGTTTACCACCAGGTACTGAAACACATTATAATAAATTTTAGGGTCAAGAACCTTTTAAAATAAATTGGTTTCATGTCATTCTAAATGTCCATTTGATTACAAAAATCACACAATGTGCATTTTTTTGACACAAAATGACAAATGGTGTAACCCGAAAAAGAAAGTAATTCAAATATTTATTCCACCGACAATATAAAACTAGTTTATAGCCTGTGTTTTGTAAATGTTTAAAAACTTTTTAGGAGAGTTAACCTACCTGGTCCTAAGTTAGTAGGGTTCCACAACAAGACACTTATTCCAGTCACTGGCTACTTTAGAGCTCTGTCACCTGCCGTCAACGTGACATATTCTTCAACTTAAGTCATAAAAGTGTTGAGGGAACAAAGCCTTAAAGGCCTGAAATCACCAGACGTAGCCGAGGCTAGGACCACCTACTCTATTTAAACCAAAAGCTCAATACTTTACTCTGAATAAAAAAAGTCTGTAAAATATTTCATCAAAAAATAGATCAATATGCAATTATATTTTATTTCAGAAGTTTAACTGTTGGACACATACTGTCTCCTATTTCACATTCTCAGAGTGCACTGGAGGCTTCAATTTTGCACATCACACGGGTAAGTTGAATATTAAATCAGAATTGGCTTCTTAACTTCTTGTGATGCCACATATTCTTGGAGATATGCTCTTTCAATTTGCAATTTCAATTTTTGAACACAGTGAAAAACTTGTTTTGTGGTACATGTACCAGAAGTTTAGGAATTAAGTTGCATTTTCATCAACTCATGACACTTGGATCTTCTAGAAGGTAATTTATTCTTTCAGACAAAAATGCTTAAAATACTGCATAAGCATATAATACTATTAATATTTAAAAACAACCTGGGAATACAGACCTAAATTTTGCTGAAGGTACTGTTACCTCAATGTTTTAAGCTACTGCATAGTAAAAACACATTTTCATTTTGGTTTATGACATGCGGCTGCAAACATAGAGGGAATCAACCAGTAAATTATTGAATGTGTACACACTTATTCTACAGCAATTTAAATTTTTATCACTTGATCTGAATACAAACATTGGTAGGCATAGTATGTCTATGCAGAGGTATAGATGGTGTTGCCCTATTCTAAAACAAGGCGACTACTGAAAGAGACAATGTCACCCTTTGCAAACATATCAGTTTTTTGATTTTTGAATGTACTTTTATACTCGATCAAAAAAATGCTTCTTAAGTAATGTTAATGTTTTAATATGGCCAAATTGTGATTTTCTTGATTGCCATGTTCAATTCTTCATTTGATATATGTAAAAAAATGGCTTTGCCAACTCACTTTTATGCAAAGAGATATCAAAAGAACTGCTGATTAAATGAAATAAGTTTAAAATAAATCTTCAAAAATGTGACCCTAAATAGAAAACTGCAGAGCTCTTGTGGAAATTTAAGTGATGCGTTAAATTATTCAGTAGAGTGTTGGTATCCGTCAACAAGGCCTCCCATTCATCCCACGCTGAGCTCTTCCATTGGTCTCATTACTGAACATTATGGTGATGTGGTGATTTGGATGGTGGTATTTGATAACGTGTCACTGCCACATTTGGGTCAGAGTGAGGGCAAACAGGCCGGAAAATACCAACAGACTCAGCAATGCAGTTTATTTGTGCGTTTTACCACTTTGAGGTTGGCCTCCTGCAGTTTTCGAGCCCTCTCCTCCAGCCTCTTAGCAAGAACAGCCAGCTCTGTGTTCTTTCTCCTGAGTCGCCTGACCTTCTCCTCGGTCTCTGGGGCACTGCTCTTTCGCTAAACACGCACACAAACAAATATCATTATCAGACAATGGCGGCAGGGAATGCTAACACAGCCATGCCAAACAAGGAAGTCAGGAAAACAATAATCTAGGGAGCCGAGCTTGTTTCACATCATCTGCCTGTGCCGCTGGTCGAAATTCAAAGTATAGGTGGGGAAAAGGCCAATG
Organism: Eupleurogrammus muticus; assembly: GCA_036785175.1. NCBI lineage: Eukaryota > Metazoa > Chordata > Actinopteri > Scombriformes > Trichiuridae > Eupleurogrammus > Eupleurogrammus muticus. The sequence goes on along the minus strand of JAYKQN010000007.1, from coordinate 15,436,611 downwards.
CGCTGACAAAATAATTATCTATTTATGAAGTGAATAAACGGCAGAGAACAAAAGAACAGCGCAAGTGCGGACTAAACTGAAACAATGCACATATGTAGATGTTTGCTCAGTTTCTGTGGACCTGGCCTACTTTCTGGGATGCCTTCAGTCAAAGACTACAAACTGTTATTTTTAGACTTACCAGCAGGCCATTTTCATCCCTTAGTGTCGCACAAGTCTTTTCCAGCTCATCAAGAGCTCGCAAGAGTTCAGAGTTCTGACGTACCAGGAACCCATAGTCAGTACCATTCTGAAAAAAAAAAGAGAAGGACAACAAAATCAGATGCAGGGTTTACAAAATACTGGCACCTGGCCTAACAGTACGTCTGCTTTTTTTTTGTTTTTTTTTGGTGAAACAGGAGGTGCCTGTCAATACTGAATAAATAAATTCGCTAGTGTTTCTAAAATCATGTGCCATCCTTGACAAGAGTAACAGAAAAGCCGTCCTCTGCTGTCAGCCAATGTTTACATAGCACTATCTAATGGTGGCTGACAGATGACAGCCCACTGAATGGGCTTTTCATTAGACCAACTCGATCGGCCTGCGACAGGCGCTGAACACTTATTATACCACACAGACTCAGCATAAGAGGAGGACACTTCTGCACTGGCGCTGCACTACAGAGAGATGAGGAGGAGAAGCAGAGAGTGAGAGAGGAGAGGAAAGGAAATCCCACGCAGTGAAGTCAGAGTGCTTCTTCTGTATTTACCCATTCTTGTTCTTTTATAGATTTTATACATATATGTTGTTTTTCATTGTTGGATTCAAAAGAATTAAGTATTCACACTGTTAAGTTCCCCAAAATAATGGTATTCTCTTCCTCAACCAGGCAATTTTTCGATCTTTCCTAGGGAAATGTAAAAGACGATAAATAAAAAAAGAGAACCAAATAAATGGTGCAATGTGTGAGATCTGACTATAATATATATAACCATCAAAATGTACAGAGAAACAACAGTTCTGGGATTATGCCACAGACCTTTTATCCATTGTGTTGTAGCACATGGTGCCAAAGCTACATGCTCATTGCTGTATTGAACTACCAAAAAACTGAAATCTCAACAGGTCAAGATGTCTTGTTTTCGGTACAATTAGTCCAATATTGTGTAGAATTATCATATTCCACTGGCAGATAATTTATCTTATATTAAGTTTTTTCTTGATTTAGGTTAAGGTTATTTTCTTTAAAAAATAAATTGACTAAAATCTAATACAAAAAACTCAAAATAAGAAATAATATCAGACTTCACCAGGTCTCCTCATAGATTTTCAGGTTTTTGGCTGTCCTCCTTAGGAACAATGTAATATCACAAAAAAATCAACATAGCAGGTTTGTCATAGATTTGTCTGCTGTGAACCTGCACATTGCACATGGACTGTGACCACAGCTGTTTGTACATGAATATTCATATATGTACTAAAACAAACACACAATGAAAAGCTATATATGAATGTTACACAAACAAGCGTGTTTTTTTGTGAGCTCTCAGTAAAGGAGCCGGCTGCTCAGAAACATTGGAAACAGCCAGACAGAGCTGTGGTGATGTGGCTGACAGTCAACGTGGCAGATAGTCAATGTCTGTGATCAAGACTGTCATGAGTATTTATCGTCCGCGTGGAAGTAGTGGAGACCTCAGATTGGTTTGTAGCGTTAGCATGCATGGAAACGAAGCCACCCATGTGCAATGTGCAGGTCACCCTGTGTCAGGGATGCTCTAAATGAGGCCTGAGGCTCAGGGGGAAGAGCTGGCACCAGACCTGACACACACCAGCACGATGCTGCAGTAAGAGCAGATGGGCAGACGGGGAGAACAGATAAGCTGGGGGTAAAAGGAGGGTTTTTCCTCACTGTAAAAAAAACAAACAAAAAAAAAACATTTGACAGTCACCTAGACTGACTTGGCTGCATATACGTATGACGATAAAAGCACGTAACTTGTTGAGAGAAGCAACACTGCCTGGTGTCACTTGTGCTCAGTCTGACTCCTGAGTGTGAAACATCGCTACCACAGCCTATTGCAGCACACACAGACAGATGAATAAATGACTAAGGGAGGTGCAAGTGCAAGACTGAACCATGATAGACTGCATAACTCAGCACGACAAAGCGCGACAATGGAGGCTCCGCACGTGAAACAGCAGCCGACCTTATTCAAAATGCGTCTCGTTATGTCTCCGTAACACTCCGGGGATCTCATTACTAACCTAGAAATAACGCTGCCCTGAAGATACTTCTAGCAGCACAAGCACTAATGTTGTATATCACATAACCTGATGACAAGGTGCAGTATAAAAATCAACTGACTGTCATCTTCCTGAGATTAAGCCATTGCCTGAGAGATCACGTTGTCTTGGTAACTGCAGATGATGGCCAACCTGATGGCTCCCGTGAGGGTTTTTAATGCTACCCTACTGTACAGTACCTGTTATTAAGTCAGCACTAATGACCGGCTGTTGACTAGCCCAGCAGCTGAGGCTCCCGTGTTCCTCCTCTCAAACTATTGTTATAGTAACAGCGGACATCCTCTCTGGAAACGCAGCTAGAAGGTTACAAAACTCTTGCCAGAAAAAACATATGTTTCCAGGGAGAGACCATAAAATCTAGCAGACACAATATTTTGACTGATTAAAGACATAAAACACATTATCTGCTAAGAAAAAACACAATTGAAGAGTTAGTATAGAAAAATAAACAGAAATATGAATATTACATGCAATATATGTTAATCTAGATAAGCCTTCATGCTTTGAGAAAGTCATGGGAAACAACCCATGCTGCTTTAAAAGCCACGTCACTTGACGTCTATTCCCGCTGCAGCTTCCATAAATAACCGTTTTAGTGAGTTCCCAATACTGTCTGAATTAGTTGTGAAAACACTGCAGTCGAAGCAAAGATGTGATGACCACTTGTCACTGTCGACAAGGAAAAAATGCTGAATGGACAACATGTATAATCAATACAGCCATTGAGTCAGCATGTAAGTTCTCCATAAACTTAAATATCTATTTCGGGAAAAAACTTGGCAGTAGCTAAAACACTAAGACCAAATTTCATCTCATTACTCTGGTGCATAGCTGCATATATTTTGAAAGGGGAGAAGATTATGCAGATGTCATCGGTATTTATATTTTTACAAATTGAAAAAGTTGCTACTCTCGAATCCTCTCTTTTTCCACTCTTTTTCCACCACTCACTCCTTCTTTATCCACTCTGCTGACATGCAGGCTTTTTAGCTTAAAGACAGGAAATCACTGTGGTTAACTCACCAGGTTCATTTATTTATATTACAACCATTTTTTTTTTTAAAAAGTAAGTAAGCTTTATACACTGTCATCAGTGTAGGGAACTTTTCCCTCTTTTTAAATTGAGGGTCTAAGGACAAGTGGTGGTGTATTGTTGTACAGGCTGCAAACCGTCAAACCTGTGATTTATGGTTTTGGACTATACAAATAGAAGTGACTTGACTTATGAATATTATATTCCATGTCAAGTCAGTTCTGGTAAATGCTGCTCGATGTCCTTGAATCTTATACATTTTATCTTTAAGGGTGAACACACTTAAAGAAAGCACTCTGTCCTCGACAACAGCAAAAGAGAATCTCCTCATTCATTTCAGATGACGTATAAAGAAACAGAGAAATTGCACATGGCTGCACACAGGCTGTCACAAAAACCTGTTTCCAGCAATTAATGACCCAGCGGACTCTGCTTTGTTTATGATACATGGATTTTTCAGGGACAGAAGGTTTGGTCAGGTTCTAGTTGCTTATTCAACTGTTTCGATTTGATTTGTCTCTTGCTTTCAGATGCTCTTAAGCTGGGATATCTGGTAAAATTGCATCTCCTAAACAAAAATCATTGAATGGCAATTTTTTTTATTAAACGGAAACAGTTCTTTTAATTGTATACTGAAATGTAAACGAAAACTACTACTTCACTATGGAGGCAATAATAGAAAGAATGTAGAATTTGAATAAATAAAGTAAGGCAGAAATGTACTAAAAATAGATGTTAGTGAGTGATGCCATGATAAAAGTTTGCAACATCAAGCTAATAAGGAAACAACTTACATTTTATGAATCACCAAATATCACTGAAGTGGCACACTAAACAGAAACTGTGGCAACCTACTTTTTATACTAAATCTGGAAACATGCTACTGGAAACAGCTCTATCCAGCACATATTCTTTAAAGGCCCAAATCATGTTAGCCTCAGCTCTCAGAAAAACCTTTGTGTCCTTGAGAGTTATTTTGCAATCAGTTAGAAGAGTCAGCTGGTCCCAATGTTCCGGTCTTCCTCTCAGGGCGGGGATGCTGAAGCTCAATCAATCACCTCAGAGGAAGGCCAGCCAAAGAGAGCTCAGACTCCGCCTGCCTCCATTCAGATTCTAATGATCTTGGAGTCTGTCCATGTCTCCTAATTGTTCCCTGGGATTTATGCTGAAATACACCGGTTGGTTTTCTGTAGGCATGAGGTAATGCTGGCTTCTCTTACGAACTAAAAACACGCCGCTCCTGCTTCCATAGAAAAGGGGGGCTGCAGGTGGCGAGGTCCACCCAAGGCCAGAGTAGCTTTCAGACAGCGTTCACATGGGCCTGGCTCAGCGAGGGAGGCAGATGTAACTCAGCGGCAGGAGGGCAAGGGTCTGTACACAATCGTCTGTCAGGAGAGTCTGAGACATGCGCTGGAGAGTCTGGCCTAATGGAGCATCTCCCCCTTGCTTGAATCTGTCTGCTATCACTGAAGGGAGTCTCCTTAATGAAACGCCACAGTGATACTTTTAACAGACTGCAGGGACTAGAAAACACCATTAAAGATGTGAACGTTATAAAGCACATGCAAAAGATTCAAATAGCTATCGATAAGCAATAACTAATTCTTTTTTTGGATTCTATTTTTTCTGGCTTGCAATTTTCATTTGTATAAATGGAATGTGTTCGCGCTCACTTTTAAGCCATGATTAGGCAGAACAGAAAATGAACAGCTCATGACAAGTACTCGAGAAAGTAATTTGCATTTTCTTGAGTACACAAGTGTCTGGAATGAATGAACACCTACGCAAAGACACAGGTAGGGGTTAGGGTTAGCCTACTCTTCTGTGCTTCAGAGACTCTAAAGCTTCGTCTACATAAAGAAAACATCCGAACATATGGTGGGTGTGTCAGAGGTGTCACACAATCAGCAGGGACGTGAGTAAACCTTGTCATATTAAAAAGGCACCGCGCTTGCGGACACAACGGGATGTATAACGCACCACCATTTTTGTTCAATTAAACATTTTGATATGCGTTGTCAGGGCCCTATTGAAAGCAGCATATTTTCCCTCCCTGTTGGACAGATTTTGATGTGGGGTCTGGTGCAACAACAGCTGATAAAAGCAGAGTGGATGAGAGTTTAACACCTTTAATGATCGCTACAGTAATGTGTGAGATATTTCTTGCTGAGAATAACTTCTATGACATCCGAATCAGCTTTTCATCATGACACAGTTGTTATTGCTGTGAACGGTCACATATCATGCACTTTCTATTTTCTATTTCTCTTTTTCATTCTAAGTCTTGATAGCCCTAACAAGAATTCTGGAGCTCCAAAAAACACATGTTGATTTTGATCTGTCTCATAATTATTCATGAGCCTCTATTTTGATAGGCTCATTTTCATCTGGAAGATTGAAGAAAGCGGGTGTAATGGTGGGGGCAGGTGGGCTGTGATTGGACTATCTACAGGCGGAGGGAGCTACAGGCACCAGAAGGAAAATGGAAAAGGAAAAGGAAATACAAAGAAGCTGATGCATGGGACAATTTAAATATACAGCAATTAAACAAAATAAAGTAGCTATTTGCATGATATTGGACTTGAGGATTCATTTTTTGCTTGTCAGATCCTTACAAAGACAGTCCTACTTTCAGATGTTTTATACAGCTAAATATACAGACCTTTTCACATATGATGCCATTAAATCCAATAATGCTCTGACAGGGGCCACAGAAAAGGTTTAAGAAGAGTGACACAGGTTCCGATGACGAAAGTGACTACACTTTTTGCACTAAAACTCTGGATAAACTCCACTGTAAGGACTTGGCAACACAGCACTTTAATCTCATCTATAAGTTTTATTACCACACAAAACAACCTATCCAGAATTAAGTAGACACAATCAAGGGAAACTTCACAAGTGACTTGCTATTAATTATAGACATCCTGCATTACTTACAGTAGATTGCTAACAACTAGCAGACACTGCCAAGACCGAGCTGTGTAAAGAGAGGAGGAAATTATATGGGTCAGTTGCTTGTTTTATATGCTCTAAGGAGCTAAATCTAAGTGGCTTAGGGTATTATCTGGAATTTGTCCCATTCTTGGGTGTTTCATTGCAACCTCTAAAGTTGAGATGCAACATAGAGACAATAAAAATAATAGCCAAAACCCAGGCTAGTGAAAACATCAATTAAACCAACTCATAGGTTTTATTCCAACCTCAGACAGCTGCTAATACCGTATTTTCACGACCATAAGGCGCATATAAATGTCTTAGATTTTTTTCAAAATGTGCAGCGCGCCCTGTCGTCCAGAGCGCCCTATCTGTGTGCGGACGTAGGTGAGAACCATGATGCTGCGGACGTGATAGAGAACATGGTGCGTTAGAAGGGGGGCTTGTGGGCGTGGATCGGGCGTAGATGGGGCGTGATTTGTGTATAAAAGAACAGGTATGTGCTTTATGCAGAACATTGCTGTCTTAACAACCCTGAAAATGGCAAAGAGACACGCTTACGAAGCTCAGTTTAAGCTGAAGGCTATCAGCTATGCCGAGGAACACGGGAATCGAGCCGCCGCCAGAGAATTTAAAATTAACGAATCGATGGTTCGCAAGTGGAGGAAGCTGGAGAACGAGCTGCGACAGGTGAAAAAAACGCAGCTGAGTTTCCGCGGACACAAGCCAAGGTGGCCAGAGCTGGAGGAAAGACTGGAGCAGTGGATCGTCGAGCAACGAGCGGGTGGGAGGAGCGTTTCGACGGTCACCATTCGGCTTAGAGCTGTCAAGTTAGCGGAGGAAATGAAAATCCAATAGTTCCACGGAGGTCCGTCTTGGTGCTTCCGGTTCATGAAGCGGTGCCATTTCTCCATCCGGTGCAGGACGACGGTAGCGCAGCAGCGTCCAGCGGATTATTGTGAAAAGCTGGCGAACTTCCGCTCTTTCTGCAGCAGACACATCGCCAGCAAAAACATCCAGCCGAGCCACATCACCAACATGGACGAGGTGCCGCTGACGTTCGACATCCCGGTGAGCCACACGGTGGAAAAGAAGGGAACCAGCACGGTAGCGATACGCACAACGGGGTACGAAAAGGCTTCGTTTACCGTTGTGCTCGGCTGCCATGCTAACGGACAGAAACTGCCGCCGATGGTGATTTTTAAGAGGAAGACTTTGCCTAAAGAGACGTTTCCAGCAGGCGTCATTATTAAGGCAAACGAAAAGGGCTGGATGGACGAGGGAATGATGAAGGATTGGCTGAGGCAGGTGTATGTACGGAGACCGGGTGGTTTCTTCCACACATCACAATCGCTGCTGGTTTGTGATTCCATGCGTGCCCATCTCACCGCCGACGTCAAGAAGCAAGTGAAGCAGATGAACGCTACGCTTGCTGTGATTCCGGGAGGTCTGACTAAGGAACTCCAACCGCTGGACGTCGGCGTGAACCGGCCGTTCAAAGTGAGGCTGCGAGCGGCGTGGGAGCGGTGGATGACCGAAGGAGACCACAGTTTCACAAAGACTGGAAGGCAGCGCCGGGCGAGTTACGCCACAGTTTGTGAATGGATTGTAGCTGCTTGGGCTAACGTGTCTGCTGGCACTGTCGTTCGAGCTTTTGCTAAAGCCGGCATCATTTCTAGGGAGTCGCACGGCACGGACTCTGACTCTGACAGTGAGGAACGTGAACCTGCCATGTGTGATTTAGCGCAGCTGTTCAATTCCGACACAGAGGATGAAGACTTTGATGGGTTTGAGTGACTGTTACGGTAATGTGCTTGTTTTAGTGTTGTTGTAATTAATAGTGTTGTTGTAATTAATAGTATTTTAATATATTAATAAAAAGCACAGCTAAACTCAGTTTTGCTCCCGATCTATTTTTTTTAATATGCACGTGTGTGTGTTGTCAGGTGGGCCGTACGTAGTATATGAATACACACAGGGGCGGACGTATATAAAACGTGTATAGCGGACGTAATTAATAGTGTTGTTGTAATTAATAGTATTTTAATATATTAATAAAAAGCACAGCTAAACTCAGTTTTGCTCCCGATCTATTTTTTTTAATATGCGCGTGTGTGTGTTGTCAGGCGGGCCGTGTATATAAAACGTGTATAGCGGACGTGTATATAAAACGTGTATAGCAGACGTGTATATAAAACCTGCGCCCTATCTTCAGGTGCGCCGTATCTGTGTGTTAAATACAATAATTGCACACATAACTGAGACTGCGCCTTTTCGTACGGTGCGCCTTTTGGTCGTGAAAATACTGTATGTAAAGTATGTGGAATCATCAGTATGTGAAATTAACCTACATTATATCAAATCTTTTTGTGTTTTGCATTCAAGAGATTATCCTTCATTCTAATATTAATTTTAATTTGAGGTATATACTAGGTATATATATGTGCTTGCAGACCTTATTTACTATACATTTTGCAGAGATAATAAAAAAGACAAAAAAGATGATTGTGGGATATGATAACGATAAATGTAAATCAACAGTGATTAGAGAAGATCATGAATTATACAGAGCCATATTCTTAAATATTCATAAGGTCACACAATCAGATTATCCTTTTGTCTGGGATCCTCGGAGAGCTTTTGTACAGCGTATGGAAATGTCTGCAGTCTGGTTTCACAGAAAATCCAACATCAGCATTTTTATCTGTCAGCTAGAAATCCCCCCACTATACTATGAGACAAAGACACAGATATGCACACATGCTACACACACACACACACACACACACACACACACACACAAACACATGCTTTGCTTTTGTTACTCTTTGTTGGACATGATGACTGAAGAGTCAGTATTAAAGCTCGAATCTATTATTAGTATCTCATTAGTCTCAGAGTCCATGCAGTTCATATTACTGCAATCAATTCACCAGTAATGAAACCACACGTGGACTGGGGCTCGAAAAATATGAAAACCTTAATTTATATTGGTTTAGTTGGCTGCAAAAAACTCTTCTACCATTTCCACAGAAACAGCACAGATTTTTGTTGGCTAGGTCTCAATGGAAAAAAAGATAATATACAGTAGCAACTGTGTCCCAGAGAGAGCTACTAATACTCAAGGCAGCCTCTTTCAGAGATGCATGACAAACAGACAAACTCTATTAAGAATGGCTGCTTTGTCACTGAAGAGTGAAGAATAAATTAATGGACTACACAATATCAGAGAGATTTTACAATTTAGGGCCAAATCAATAATTCTCCTTATCTCTGTTTCCTATGGTGGTTTTCTTGACCTGGTACATGAATCGCAGAAAACAAATGCTCAGAAAGGTTTTCTCCAATGCTGTACTACATTTACAACACAATATCCCGACATGTGCTTTGAATAAATTAGATCAATGTAGCAATATTCACCTTCATTTATGGGCCGAAAAAGTAGTTTAGGGTAAACGTTAGTTGTGGTTGAGATACAGGAAGGCAGCAATCTACAATGATCTTAAAGAAAGCAGAAAAAAACCTTTAAAAACTACACAAGGGTAGTAGGGTTTGTCGCCCGAGGTATTTTATAAACAGCAGCTTTTCTCCCTACACTCATATATAAGTCATGAAGAAGGCCTCTTAAGTGTCCTCGCAAATCCGCTCCTGTATTTATCACCACTCGTCTCCCTGGGGGTACCTGACGGTGACAGATTAGGGGTCTCTCTTATGGCGTTAGAGAACAAAGAGCCAACAGAAGACACCCTCTCACTTCCCTTAGGCATCTAGAAATCTACCTCTACCACTCCTTATATGAATGTCTTCTAGGTGAGTTTGCCCAAAAATTTATTGCAACCTATGGAAATGGGTTTTCCCCTTACTTATAGTATATTCCATATATTTTAAACAAATATGTGGTATGAACAATCCAATTTATATTCAGAGACTTTCAAACAATTGGAGTGTAGAAGTCATGATCTCTAATTCAGATGTTATGAACCTCATGAAACAACGGGCTAATTCATCTGTTACACCAGAAGTGATTTAACACTTGATGCAACTGAAGAAATCAGCATAAAAAACATGGCTATGTGTTAGCATCTGTTATGCATGGCAACTGTATGCAAGTTAACATTAATTATGACAGCACACCCCATCACCCTTCACATGTCATCTCTATTAGGGCTTAAAGCTGTCTCAAGCTTCTTTTTTTTTACAAAGCCATTACAATGTGGCCCTTCTGACACAGTAATTAAAATCTAAACTGGCGTGGCTGCCTCATCATCTCAGTGTCCACAAATAAAAATGTCACAATCTCCCAAAGCCTCAAAGAGCTTAATAAGGTGTAGAACATGCAGGGAACATCTGGCTTTTTAAAAGTCACAACTCAGACAGAAGGAGAGAGTCGCCAAATTATTCCCTTTAGTGCAGTGTCAGCAGAATATGGATAAAGGGGGGACAGATTGTAGTGGAGATGATTTGTTTCTCCCCCTACCCTCTATGGACCAAAGCTAGCGAGCTTCAAAAGAAGATAAACCTTAATCCTGTCAAGGAAAATTGCATATGCAAACAAGCCCCTCGACCCCCCACTGTCACACCAGCAACAACATTATATGTGGTCTTACACAATAGACACACTTACAGCAGTCACACTTACCAATGGCTTTATTGGATATTTAAAACCACATCACTCAATGTAATAGGTAAAAGAGGCATTATTAAAGCAAAACTAATATGGAATCACATGCAATTATTTATTTTGGTGGCACCTGCCTACTGTATTAAAAGGTGCAATTGAAAGCCTTTTTTAAATGGAGCTTGGATGAAAACAATCAAAGTGAGCAAATGATAAATATAGGCCTGCCATTTGGCCAATTTCATTCTACAGATTGGACTGACCTGTGCAAGCTACGGATCACTCAGCCAGAAATGGAAGTGCCCTCTATAATTAATTGAAAAAATGCATCCAACCAGCCCCACAAGGACCTTGTCGCCACTCTTGATGTTGCCAAAAATCACTCCTCCCTACTCTGTCAATGTCAATACTGCAGTTTCCTCCGGCCAGCATCTCATCACCCAGAGCTCACTGATAAAGAGCTGAAAAATTCCCCCGGATGTTCCCAGTGTGGAAACAATGTGGGAATTCCCGGCCTATCAGCCCAGTGAAAATGCTTAATCATTGTTATTTACAGAGATATTTTAATGTGAATAAATGAATGTCAGTGATGATTGGTTGTTACCATCCAGACAACTGTTTACACACACACAGCAATACACACAGAGTCTAGTAGAAGACAGTAGAGGTTCTAAAAGACCAAAAGGCAAAACATCCAACAAAATGACTGCAGCCCTACTTTATTGTCTAAGCAGTATAACAAAAAACTTTAGAAAGTCACATTCAATAAATGTACCTCTGGTACATCAGTAGAGGCACTTCAGTAATAAAAGGCACAAATGACCTTTCCTGACATTCAATGGTTCAATGAAATCAGTCTCCCTTCCCTCTCAGGCAAAAGACATTACCCATTGTGGGAGGGAAAACAGGAAACTGTGGATTTAATTGTGCCAGTGACCAAAATGTCTCTGACAGCAGAGACCCATTGGACACGACGAATACACAGAAGTGTGGATGTAGGCCAGTGAAAATAAATGTGAGAAGGAATAGCCAGACACCCTTTATGTATCTAAAGTCTGAGCATTGGCCACCATGCAGGTGCTAAAAAATGCTGCTAACAACACCAGAAAACCTGAGTTATAACACAGAGTATATGAGATCATTCAAAGACACCACAAGAACATATCATATGCAGTTGTTATACATGTGGTTTTGATATGGTCACAAAAATCTATGTAATTGTTCTCAAAATGAATGTAGTTTCATGAGAGTATTAGGAGGTATGGCAATGAGTGGAAAATATAAGACACTAAATGGGTACTTTCCCATTTGGTGATTAAATGTTAAGGGCAATGGTGATGCCATCTTGCTGCCATGTTATGGCAATTAATGTTTACATAGTGCCCTATCTTCTTTTTCATCAGTAAGCGCTTCCTTCCTTTGTCAGATTTTGATCTTTTACAATGTGGAGTGAAAGCCAAAAGTATCAAATTTACAGGGTATGTTCTGTACATCCCACACACAATAAGCTACATGGTGTGGTAGTGACTGTGAGTGAATGCAACAGCAGACACAATGTCTAACCCCTGTTCCATAGAGAGAGTCTCTACCTCCCCGCAGCCAGACAGCCAGACAGTCATGTTTGGGCTGGGATATTGTGAGACACCAATACTCCAGAGATTACTCCTCTATCAATTATTCACAAGTCAAAACAAAGCTGGCCAATGAAAAAAGGCAGAGGGCTTGTTGCTAAAATGAGCCATACAGAAGCAGCAATAGCAATACCTCTAGCTAAAAAAAAAATGTTATTATTTTTTTCATTTTATCTGGAATATTGAATTAAATGCTAAATAAAACACATTGAAACAGAAATAGTGAACAGAGCCAGAGCCACCCTTATATGTACATGTGGGGTTTCATCCTCAATGAGATTTGCAATTAATTTGAGAAAATTACAGGGAAAAGTGATGGTGAAATCTGACTTCTAGACAGACACAAAGCTCCACTTTCTGCTCTCCCATAGGTACAAACTGGGTCAGTGGTGACCTGCAAACTTGGCATCACACACATCAAACTTAATGACATCCCTGTAATGGAGAGTTATTAGGCAGATTAACACATCTACACCTCCTCTTCAATATACTTAACCTGCACATGCACAGTTCAACTAAAAGACACATTGTGGAATTAAATATAGCAACTCACTGGCCTGTTTGGGCAAGTGGTGTATATATATACAGTCGTCCTCAAAATTATTCATACCCTTGCTGATTCTTGTGATTTTTTCATTTAGTGATTAAATAAATGCTTGTTTTCAAATTTGTGTTTTAGCTTCATGTGACCAACAATTGAAAGAATGACAACAATATTAAATAATTTTAAAAAATCATTTCTGGGGTATTTTATTAACAGAGTCCAAAAAAATGCCATGTTCAAAATTATTCATACCCTAGTCCATCGTCTTTATTTAATAGTCAATGGCATAGCCTTTATTCTTTATGACTGCTTCCAGACGATTCTTGTACGTGTCCACAAGCTTCTTGCACGTCTCCTGTGGGATGTTGGCCCACTCTTCCTTGGCCAATGCCTCAAGCTGGGTCAGGTTGGTTGGTTTCCTCGCCATCACTCTGGTCTTCAAGTGATGCCACAGATTCTCAATTGGATTGAGGTCAGGACTTTGACTTGGCCATTCCAGGACACTGATGTCATTGTCCTTGAACCATCTCTTGACTACCTTGGCGGTGTGTTTAGGATCATTGTCTTGCTGGTACATCCAGTTTTGGCCAAGCTTGAGTTTTTCAGCAGATTCCTTGACATTTTCATCAAGTATCCTGATATAATCCTCCTTCTTCATGATACCTTGGACCTTGACGAGATTGCCTGTGCCACTGGAAGAGAAACATCCCCACAGCATTATGCTTCCACCACCATACTTGACAGTGGGCACAGTGTTCTTTGGTCTATAGGCTTCTCCTTTCTTCCTCCAGACATACTGGGTATCCATATGGCCAAATAACTCCAGTTTTGTCTCATCAGACCACAGGATTGTTGACCAAAAGCTGGGTTCTTGCTTCAGATGACCTCTACAAAAGGCCAGGCGAGCTACCAGATGTTTTTTCCTGAGCAGCGGCGTCTTCCGAGGTTTACGTCCATGGAGACCTCCTCTGTGCAAAACTCGCTCAATGGTGGACCGTGACACCTTTGTCCCTGTCTGCTCAAGGGTTTGAATTAGGGCCTTGGTTGTGGTCCGTGGGTTGGTGTTGACCTCTCGGCAGATTCTCCTGGCAAGTTTGGGGGACACCTTACACTTTCGGCCACGCCCACTGAGGTTTTTGACAGTGTTGAACCTCTTGTGCTTGTTGATGATGCTCTGGACGGTTGAGACAGGGACACCATACTGCTTGGAAATGGCCTTGTAACCCTTTCCTTCACTGTGGGCCTGCACAAGACGCTGACGCAGGTCCTCACTGAGCTCCTTCTTCTTTACCATGATGACCAGAGATTAACAATGACCTGAACCCTTTCCCACTATTTATACTCTTCTGGAAAGATGCTATTTTTTTTAACCTTGTTTAACATTTGGTCAACAAAAAAGGTATTCATTCCGATGAGACATCATGAAATAACTTTGGGACAAAGATGAACACATTTGGGACATTTTTGTTGAGATATTGCCAGGGGTATGAATAATTTTGAACATGGCATTTTTTTGGACTCCGTTAATAAAATACCCCGGAAATGATTTTTTAAAATTATTTAATATTGTTGTCATTCTTTCAATTGTTGGTCACATGAAGCTAAAACACAAATTTGAAAACAAGCATTTATTTAATCACTAAATGAAAAAATCACAAGAATCAGCAAGGGTATAAATAATTTTGAGGACGACTGTATATATAGTACATAACTCTGATTACTGATTAGATAACTCATGCTCCAACATAGTAGATGCTGCAAAGCACCTTAAGGCAGTACAGTAAAGCTTTTATACAAAGGCTGAAGAACCTCAGCTGACCGACAAGTAACATTATATTTTGGGGTTAGGGTTAGCCCTATTAAATACTACTACTACTACTACTACTACTCAATACTCTTTGTATTGACAGTACTTGTTTATGTAATAAAGAAGATATGTTTGGACATTGTTGCATAGTCTCCACACCCAAAACAGCTTCACCAGACATTGCTGATGACTCCAAAATAACTTTGACAGATATAGCAGCCACAGGAATAAAACTGTGTGAGGTTAATGTCATGCGATACCAAGCCCTTTCAGAGAAAGAAAATGAATACATGGCATCAATACAGTACTACTGTTGTGTTGTAAATATAGACTGTACTTTTGTCAAAAACCTAGTGCAAAGGATCTAACCTGGTACAACACTGAACAAAAGAATCACAGACTGTGATAGCCTGGTCTCTGCTTCATAACCACAGGGAGCAATCACAGCTAAATACAGGCTCAATCTAAAAAAGATACTGTCAGTGAAGTGATTTAGGAGAGTAGGGGTTTTGTATATCATCCCTTTGTAGCTCCATTTGGAACTTAGGGTGTGTAAACCAACAATCATTAGAGAAGCAGCCATATGGTATCCAGACAGGTATGGAAGTGTGGATCACAGAGGACCACACAAGTCAACAAGCTAATCTCCGAAGCAATCACACTTCCTTCTGAAAGACTGACATTCACAACTGCTTTATGTAGGCAAGGCAAGGCAAGGCAAGTTTATTTGTAGAGCACAATTCATACACAGGGCAATTCAAAGTGCTTTACAGTTACACAAAATCACAAAAGGAGAGCAAAACATACATAAAATCACAAAAGGAAAATCATAAAACATAGAATTCATCAATAATTTAAAATAGAGTGAAGAGTGTAGATAAGATACTTTCAGTTTTCATATGCACGGTTAAACAGAACTGTTTTCAGCCTGGTCTTAAACATTGTCAGCGTTGAGGCCTGTCTCACATTCTCTGGAAGACTGTTCCAGATTTTAGCTGCAGAAAACTGGAATGTAGCTTCACCATGTTTAGTCCTGACTCTGGGCACCTGCAGGAGACCAGTCCCTGAGGTTCTCAGGGTCCTAGATGGCTCGTATGGCTCTAACATGTCATAGATGTATTTTGGTGCTAGACCATGAAGAGACTTGTACACAAGTAAAGCTGTTTTAAAGTCTATTCTCTGAATGACAGGAAGCCAGTGCAGAGACATGAGCACTGGACTAATATGGTCATATTTTCTGGTTCTAGTCAGGACTCGAGCTGCAGCGTTCTGAATGTTCTGTAGTTGTTTAACAGCTCGTTTAGAGAGACCAGTGAGCAGGCCATTGCAGTAGTCTAACCTGCTGGAGACAAATGCATGGATCAGTCTCTCCAAGTCTGGTTTAGACACTATATTTTTGATTTTGGCAATGTTTTTTAGATGGTAAAAGGCTGTTGATATTGTTGACTTTATGTGGCTGTGAAAGTTCAGGTCTGAGTCCATTAGCACCCCTAGATTTCTAACCTGTGTTTTTGGTTTTAGAGAACGAGACTGAAGGTGACTGATTACACGTTCTCTTTGCTTCAGTGGCCCAAAGACGATTATTTCAGTTTTTTCTGAGTTTAGCTGGAGAAAGTTGTTTTGCATCCACACAGTGATTTGTTCAATACAGCGACAGAGTGAATCCACAGGCCCATGTTCACCTGCTGTCAGAGACACATAGATCTGAGTGTCGTCTGCATAGTTGTGGTAAGACACATTGTTGCTGCGTATTAGTTGGCCTAACGGAAGCATGTACAAATTGAACAGGAGGGGCCCCAGGATCGAGCCCTGGGGAACACCACAGGTCACAGGCATTTTGTCTGAAATGCAATTTCCAATTTCAACAAAGTAAGTTCTGTCCTCAAGATATGACTTAAACCAGTTTAGAGCAGGACCAGAGATTCCCAGCCAGTTCTCCAGCCTCTGTAAAAGAATATCATGGTCCACAGTGTCAAAGGCAGCGCTCAGGTCCAGCAGAACTAAGATCGAGACTCTGCCTGCATCTGTGTTCAGGCGGATGTCATTTATCACCTTGATCAGAGCTGTCTCAGTGCTATGGTGAGGTCGAAAGCCAGACTGGAAAGTATCAAAAGCGTTGTGAGATAGGAGAAAGTCACTTAGCTGCCGATAAACAACTTTTTCGAGGACTTTACCTAAGAATGGCAGGTTTGATATGGGACGGTAGTTGTTTAAAGCTGTGGCATCAAGACTGCTCTTCTTTAGTAGAGGCTTAATAACCGCGGTTTTCAGGGCTTTTGGAAATGTTCCTGTCTCCAATGAGATGTTAACTAGATTAGTAACTTCTACTAATAAGCTGTTCAACACAGATTTAAGAAATCCAGTGGGTAACTCATCAAGGCAGCATGTGGATGAACTCAGACCTGAGATGATCTCTTCGACTGTTCTGTTAGTAACAGGAGTGAAATGTGTCAGCTCGAGGTGTTTAGGTGGATGAAGGGTTATTATCTGTGTGGTGGGAATGATTGCATTCTTAATACTCTGAACTTTATCACTAAAGAATTTCGCAAACTCATTGCACTTTGATGTAGAAATTAGTTCTAAGGGCAGTGAAGCTGGAGGGTTTGTTAATCTGTTTACTGTAGCAAACAGAACTCGAGCGTTACCATTGCAGTTGGTGATGATTTCAGAGAAATATCTCTCCCTTGATTTTTTCAAAGTCTGGTTAAACATGCATAACTTCTTTTTATAGATCTCTAGATCAACCTGGAGTTTTGATTTGCGCCATTTCCGTTCGGCTCCCCGGCACTCTCTCTTTTGTGCCCTGACTGAGTCATCATTTCTCCATGGTGCCTTTTGCCTGTTTTTAACCTCTCTAACCTTGAAAGGGGCAACGGTGTCCAAGACATTTAAAACACTCGATGTATAGGAGTTCCACAGATCATCAACATTAGAACCAGTGGTATTTTCAAAAGCAATCATTTCCATAAACTGTGCCCTTGTTTTGTCATTTATGAGTCTTCTTCGAACCTTTTTTGGCCCAGCTGCCGGCTTTGGTGTAACAGACAGGTCAAAGAACAAACAAAAATGATCAGATAATGCGACATCCATGACATTAACATTTGAAGCAGTAACCCCCTTAGTAATGAGCACATCCAGTGTGTGCCCTCTGTTGTGAGTGGGCTCGGTCACATGCTGAGTTAGACCAAACATTTCAAGGACAGCATTGAGTTCTTTAGCTTGTCTGTCGCTGGCTACATCCACATGTACATTTAAATCACCTGTTACAACAAAATGGTCAAATTCAGTGCACAAAACTGAAAGTAGTTCTGAAAAATCATCAATAAAACAATTCTGAGGTGGCTTGTAGATAGTGACATAAACTATGGACGCTTGTTTTAGCTCCATTCTGACAGACACATACTCAAATGAGGAAAACAACCCAAATGACAATTTGTGGGTGACTATATTCTCCCTGAAAATGCTACAAACGCCCCCACCTCTTTGGTTTTGTCGTGTTTCAAACTCAAAGGTATAGTGAGGTGGAGTAGACTCAATCAGGACTGCATTACCTGTACTATTATCAAGCCATGTCTCGGTTAAGAACATAAAATCAAGATTATTAGAAGAAATAAAATTATTAATCAAGAAAGATTTGTTATTTAAAGATCTGACATTGAGTACAGCATGTTTGAGACTGATCTGAGTTTCCTGGGCTGGGTTGGGCTCTAACTTCTTACGTGGAATATGGATAAGATTTCTCTGCTCAGACACTCTGACTGTCCCTCTCTGTTTTAGTCTACGTGATGTAACAGTACAGATTGGTTTTGCAGAGATCACTTCCTCCCTGGACCTCCAGTTGGGTTTAAAGTGAGTGGTAGCAACGCAGAGGCCCTTTACATCCTAGACAGCAGCAGTGACGCTGTTGGAGATAACAGCTTGGGCTGGTGGTGGAGGCCGAGCTGGGGGGGCTCTGCTTCTTGGAGCAGGCTTAGGAGCGGGAGGAGCATGGTAGTTCTTTGGGGATTTAAACCTTGATCTAAGGTTAAACCTTGATCTAACCATGTCTGGAGTAAGAGGAACTATTTTAGTGCCTGATTTGATCAAGCTTTCACAATGATTTGGAAATCTCAAAGGTGTCGATGGAGATGGGAACGAAAATGAAGAGTCACTACGGGGTGTCGATGTAACAGGTGGGGACTGTGGTGAGGGCGAAGGTAAAGGTGATGTAGTCTCTGCTCCAGCTAAACCCTTAGCAGGCGATGCACATTTTGTTGAGTCGTTTGCCGGAGATAAAGATGTTACTGTAGCAGCAGCTGACTCCTTTTCCGGTTCTGTGGCAGTAGCTGCAGCACCTGAGTCCATTTCCGGAGAGGCAGGTGTTGTTGTTGCAACGGCTGCAGTGGATGCTGGTGCTGTAGCTGAAGCAGTTGATTCCTTTTCCATGGATGCAGATTTTGTTGTTGCTGGTGCTGTTTTGGTCAAACTCTTGGCTGGGTCCTTGGGTGAGGCAGAGGGAGCTCTTTTCTTCCTCCTCTTTTCTCTCCGTGGCCGCACAGAGGCCTGATTCTGTTCAGGCCTGCTCTGACGCCTCAGAGCGTGGAGGAGGTTCTCCGTCAGAACCCTCACTCCACCTCCGTTCAGGTGCGGGCCTTTTCCTCTGAAAAGGTCACCTCGAAGCCAAAACAGGTTAAAGTTGTTAATAAAATGCAGTCCTCTGGACTCACAGATGTTGGATAGCCATGTGTTCAGCTGAAGCAACCGGCTGAACTTGTTTACCTTCCCGTCGATGGTTGGGAGAGGTCCACTAATAAACGTGGGTAATGTCACTTTATCCAAACTTTCAAAGAGTGTGATGAAATCTTTTTTTAAGATTTCAGACTGTCCATTTCTGATGTCCACTGCACCCACGTGCAAGATCAGCTGTTTCACACCTTGATGCTTAGCTAGTTCCTTTGGTAGTGCCTCTGTGATGTCAGAAACTGTGGCACTCGGATAGCTGCTTGTTATCATTTTCCGCATGTTTATGTTAGATATGGCTCCATCTCCTAGCAGCAAAGTGTCCTTGACGCTTGACACAGTTTTTCGGTCCTGGTGCTGCTCTGTCCTGAGTCTCTCATTGTTAGACTCAGTTCCATTTGTATCCGACAGTGGTAAAAATCTGTTTGTTAATTTAATTCCAGGTGATGTTGTGGCATCGATACCGACATTTTGACGTCGTTTTGGTTTAGGACCAAGGCGATTATAGTCAAGTCTTGGAAAAGACACGGTATCATTTAACTTTAAGTTGTGAGTAGCAGTCTTTTCACCCCTTCCTTTCGTAGTAAAAGTCTTACCACTGCAGTTCACTGGGAGCGTATCATGAAGTCCTTTCTCAGCTTCCAGGGCGAAAATGCGTTCCTGTAGCACACAAATTTCCTGCTTGTATATCCGACAGTTTTCACAGGGAGAGGTTGTTTGAGTTACTCCTTCGGTCATGTTGAGAAACTCGTAGTCGCTGACTCTTTAGATACGTTGTAAAAAGGCGTTAAAATGATTAAAAAGTCTTGGTTTCCTTAAAAGAAGCAGACAAAATTATATCCAAGACTTGTGGAAAAAGATAAAATGATTAAAAGACAAAAAAAAAGCATAAGCAGCAGGAGGAAGCAAAGACACGTCTACACTCTTCGGAAGCAGGAAGTACACTGCATTAAGTCTCTCTCGTGTGTTTCAGATGGTGTGCTGGCTGTTGTTTAATGACGACGGGCAGAGGGAGCATGGACTGACTGATAGAGGTTTACTGTAACAGGTCTGAATGAGAAGAGTGTAAAACTGATACCATCAGGCAGTTATAACAAATATAAATATAGCATAATTTTCATCCAGCCTCAGCAGATTGAAGTCTACTAAGGGCTAAAGATCATTTTCTTGTCTTCTCCTAATTATTTGTGTGTTTCTCAGGTTTTTCAAAATTTCAGGACAAAATAAACTCAATTAAAATCCTTAACAAACCTCAAATTGAATATCCTACATACAGAAGCTTCTTCACTATAATTATATCTGATGTTAACCTAAGCCTAAATAGTCCCTCAAAAGCTTTCAGTAAATAATTAATGTATCTTACATATTTTAACAAAAGCTTTTAGTCTGAACTATAATTTCTCTTTGACGGGTTTATGTGAAATACAACAAAGGCACAAAAAAAGTCATCGTCATCCAGAAGATGATTAGCAACTCCTGCATATTAAAATAACCTTTCTATATACTCTGTTTAAAACTCTATCAGTCATGTGGGGGTTTGCTGAACATGATATCATTTCCACATATATATTTTCAATATGTTCAATTTGATAAACAATGCCCACCCTTCTTCTCACATTAGTGTTTTACTCTTGTTCTGGAGGACTATACATCATGTTTATGTTTTTGTAAAACTGATTATAAGGTGCCCAATGTAAATGAGGCCATAATTATAAACAAAAATCTAAGATTGACAGCTGCCTACTGAAAAACAAAATTGCTGGCTCCCAGTAGTCTGAAATGGACAAATAAATATTGCTAGTGCATCTTTTAATAATGCCGCCTCTCAGCGTTTCTAGCCACAGAACTTCCAGGGTGTGTTGACAGTTCATTAGGGGTTCTACTATACAGTGGTGATTGGTTAATGATGTGTTGGGGGTGGGGGAGCCAGCAGGCAGTGGTGTTATTTCAACAATGGAAACAGTGGATACATACGATCGAACTATGTTGGACTTGGTGGAAAACACATGCTGTATTATTATTGCTATAGCACAATGAATTAGTTCCAACACACAGAAGACTACTAGCCACCAGAATTTAAAGCAACCTATTGTGCGATTCAAATTAGCTTCAAAATGATGGCAAATCCAAATTGAACAGTCACCTAAAACTAACATGGAAAGAAAATGTTGAGTAAAACAAAATCAGCTCAGGTTGATGTAGCTGCCTTCATGTGTCGATCTACATCCTAGACTTTATACAGCATTTACTGACTGTGCTGAGACATTCAGAAGATGTGTTATGCAGAAGAAGGGCAATTTAAACAAGTTACTGGGACACTTTCTTACAACGAAGCCTCTCTTGTGCAGGCAATCCATCTGTTCCATGACAATCTCACGTGTTCCCTATTGATTTCCAGTTAGCTTGCATTATTTGGATCGCCTGTTTCCTAACAGCACATGCAGAGGTGTGAAATTAGGGACAGGGTCATTAGGGGCCAACACACACTGCTTCTACTGCAACAGCTACAGCACTGTCCCAGATAGTGTTTAGAAAATGTGCTGCACACAAGTCCTGAGTTGGTAGGGTACTGGACTCACAAGGCAGTCATTAAATGCTTCACTCAACTAGAGACCGAAGACTTTCCTCTGGATTTCATTGCCAAAACTGTGTGGAAACATTTACAGAGTTTAAAAAAAATTCTGCACTGCAGAACTCATCCAAAGTCTTGAGGGCAGACCTATATATTGGGGCAGTGACATCAGGTGACATCCATGAGTTGTTTCACTTAGAAAAAGGGAGAAAGCAAGAGGAACATTTACAATAAGGCGTATTCTTCACATATTATAAGAGTCATATGTTTATTAGCAACCCTTCTTGCAACTGCCAACTGTCTTGCTTTTAGAAATCCCCGAATGATTGGGTGTAAGGATTTCTGCTCATCTGCAAGAGTAACTGGGCAAAATCACTGTAACCCAATGCAAATGATAATCCAACTATGTCTCATAAAACAGTGCATAAATAACTCTGGATAGTTACATTCAGGTACTTTCAGACTCTTCTGCTCTTTATGATTCATAGAATAGATTAAGAACCAGACAATATACTGTATGTGGGAGTACGATGTCTGGTGCATGTCTCAGTGCCCCAAACTTCTTCATGCCAACAAAAATGGTACAGGGAGAGGCACATGATTTTCCACACTTACCTTACATATGCCTTCCGCTTCGAAACAGTTGAGGTTGACATTGGGTGAGTGATGCCGCTTTCCTAACAATGACGTTGAGGTGATATTAGCCAAGGTTGGGCCTGCCTTGTCCGAGAGCTCATTTTGCTTATTACCCAGGTCTTCCGACTCCTGATCGGTTCCTTCTGGAGCTTCAGCCTCCTCACGGCTCTCCATCCCTGTGTGTGCCGATGCAGGCTCGGGCTGCTCAGGCCGAGTGCACAGGTCATACATCACTCTCTGTCAAAGTCAAACAGAGTAGACGGGTCAATATGAGCGAACAAAGTGCCCAGCCAAGACCATGCCATCACAGGCTTTTCAATTGTCAGAGAAGAATTACACAGATCGGCTATAGCAGATGGACTTGGATGATAAAGATGTCACTTTGCTTTCATTGTCAACACCTCATGAGCAGACAGGTTCATCACAGTTAAGTTGAAGTGAAGCCGAGCAAAGGACTGTAAACACCATAGTTATTAGTGACCCAACAACAAGCTGCATACGTTTTTAAATCCCAGGGTTAAGGTTAAGCTGATAAAAACAGCACTAATCGATCCTTGAAAATAAAATCTGTTACAGCTGTTCCATAGTCGATACAAAACCAGTTACAGATAAACTGGTAATAAAGTACCTTCTCTCGCTCTGCGCCGTGACGTTTTCCGAAATGAGGACACTCAGCTCCAAAGGGATATTACATATTTTCGGCCCTGGCTTCTGACGGCGATTTAACGAATGTCATCGTTCTTCTGTTAGCATTCTTGAGCACATTGTGATTAGTATTTATAGAGTCCCGCTCACTATACTGATGTAGGCTGTTTCTTCATGCGTCGTCTGAGGGGGTTTTGTCACGGGCGCTTGTCCAGAAAAGAGAAAAGACAGACCAGTCCGCTTCTTATCCCACGTAAAGCTGAAATTGCCTGTAGGCACAGACTGATATAGCAAACATGAGGAGACGTGTGATGGAGGAAAAAAAAGCGATCTAACTAACAGGTCTCCACTCCGATCCTCGTTCTCTCAAGCAGGGCTGAGATGTGAGCTGCATTTTGACTCTTCAGCCGAGACTCCGTCGTCATTGGCCGCTGTGACTCATTGCATTTATCAAGATGCAATAAGACACGACAGGCTGCTTAATCCCATCTTGGTTACGACGCCATAAAGGTGAAGAAAGAGGACGAAAAGGAAAAATGTATGTGTGTGTGTGTGTGTGTGTGTGTGTGTGTAAGACGGCGAGTGTCGCTGAGAGGAGGGGGTAGGGAGGACTGCTTCCATCGTCCTATCACAAAAAGGCAGGCTTTGAGATGGGGCCCAATCATTTCAGCGGCTGGAGCTGGTTTCCATGGAGATGACGCTGGAATGATGTTGGCTCCCTATTGATTGTTCAAGAGGCAGCACACACTGCAACACAGGGAGGCTACAGGAGGTGGGCAGAGGAACAAGTGTGTCCTGTCCAGACTAATTCTAATGTTTTACTGCGGTTCCACACCAGAAAAACAGATTGAATGTCTGACAAGATAATCGATGCTAGAAATGATATAGTAGTTTATCCTGTCAAGACTGCTTTCTGTTTTAAAATCCTTCAGTTGAATCTTAATGTAATCATTTGTTTTTTATCAATAAAATTGAATTTTTTAATTTCATTAAAGCAGTAGGTAACATGGATAACAACTCCAAATAAATTAATGACAAAGTCAAAAGTTGCAGCCTAAATATAGTTTTGGAGCTGGGTTCATATCACCAGCCGCTGAGAATATCATAATTCACAATTATTTAATTGTAGTTACAGATTTATCTTAAGTTTAACTCTTAACATCTCCTATCCAAGCCATTATGAACCCGTTGTGCAGCCAATACTAAAATAGAAAAATGTAGAAATCCCTAAACGGGAATAAATCCCTACTTTAAGAGAGGCATTTACTGTACATACCATTAATTACATGGAAAAAAGGATTGATTTTGAAGGGATGGACCAAATATATAAAAATAAATACCTGAGGCCTCAATCACACAAATCAAGCTCATGCATTCCCTGTTTCTCACAGTCACAAGCTTCATATTTTGCTTCTTTTTCCACAATTTCCGCCCTGATGAAGATCCTGTGAGATCAAAACCGGTGTCTTTATCCAATATGTCTAAATAAAGGCATTTTATGTAGCTTCTCTGTCAATGTCTGTCATGGTCCTGTTTGGTTCTGTTGGGTTCCTCCCAAGCTTGCTTTTCCCTTTACACTTACATTTTGAGAAAGTTTTCTTCACTGCATGTAATAGTTTTATTCCATTCCATTATTAATTATAGTGTGTTCACAAGACTGTGACTTTTGTAGCCTTCAGACTGAAAGCAACGTGACAACTCTACTGAACACCATTTTTATTCTGCTTCAGCTCCCCTCATAGTTTAAAGTTTTCCCCTGATTGGGAACAGAGGTGCTGACTGCAGAGCAACCAGTGATGTAGAAAAAAGGTGAGACAAAAGATCCGTCAGTGAGTGCACACAACACATTACAGTAAATATAAAAAAAACTCACTGAGCTTTAAACAATGTCAGCATAACTGAATGCAGTAGAACTGCGTGCGTAGAACTGAGCTTTAGTCTCATCCATCAGGCCTCAGTGGTATTGGCATCCTGTCACATTTTGACAGAGTGCCTGACATGAGACTGAGGAGCAGGCTGCTATTCAAATACATGTGATGTGAAATGGCCTTCATTAAATTAGGACAAGGACGAGCATCTCTGAAACATTATTTGGTGTTCTTCAAACCTATAGTTGTCACCTGACTGTGTTGTTACAGTATCATCACATCTTCCAGATACATTTATTTGCACAGCAATTGCATCAGCTATTTGCTCCGCCTTAAGGTCCAAGGTGTAATTTGCCCTTGTTTTGCATCAACCAAGTGTTTCAGGCTTTTTTCTCCACATTTCAGCCCACAGATTGGTCCACTGCACAGAGCAAAAAAAGCCTCACATTGTGGAGTTGCACGCACACACAGAGCTCTCCAACATCACAAATCACCATGTATTTTGCTTCGTGTATTGTATTTTGCAT
This sequence comes from Eupleurogrammus muticus, assembly GCA_036785175.1. NCBI lineage: Eukaryota > Metazoa > Chordata > Actinopteri > Scombriformes > Trichiuridae > Eupleurogrammus > Eupleurogrammus muticus. The sequence goes on along the minus strand of JAYKQN010000007.1, from coordinate 15,410,790 downwards.
ACATGATAATCTGCAGATATGTTAAATGTCAAAACACAGCTATTAATGTGACACATTTCATAGTAATGAATAAGTCTTACAATAATGCCGCTCAGGAACATTTTTCAGCCGGCTATGTGTCACAGCATGCTGCAGCATTACACAGGACTCACTCCTGAATGGGCTTAAAGGAACTGTGACACATCTTCTTGAAATTATTCTATTATTTTCAAATTTGCTTTTATAGTATGCAGTTAAGATAATTACAGAAGCCAATTTACTGTTCACAAAACAAACACACGTGTACAGCCAAAGTTTAAATGTGGGACTCTTGTGTCCCCATCCTAAATAATCTTTTATCACTGCAAAGCCTACACTGTGTAAAATCTAATAATTTAACGGCTTCATAATAATCATCATTTTTTTTATTTATTCAGAAATAAAAAAAAACATTGGTAAACTAAACGGAATGAAAATATATTTCAAACAACTATAACGCAAATATGAATTTCATGTTTTTAAACACCTTCAAAAGACAATCACCTATTCATAATTAAAATACACAGACATAACCAGTCCATTCTTGTTTTTCTTAAAACTGACTTCACCCTGATACCAGCTGCTATGATAGCAAGTGTCAACGTGCTGTGCAAGAAACATGAAGCAACTGTGAGGCTGCACAAATAGGTATTGCTGTTTGGACACAGTTCAAGCCGTTGATTAATTGATAATAAATTTCCTCTCTATGAAAAACTTGATCCAAAATTTAAAGGGTGGAAGCACATTGAGCCACTTCTGCCATTAAAGAAAAAGGCATCCACAGATCCATTGCACACATGCTGCTCACCCTCCTCCCTGCGCTCATCCTTGCTGACAACCGTACCTGACGGCAGCTGATACTCACTAATGGATTTTACACCAGTAATATTACATGCTTTTCAAATAACCGGCAACAAATAAGTGTGCAACATTTTGAAATTTTTGGTTCTATTTTTGTTATAGTAGAGTTTTAGCGAAGTCTAATTACTGAAAACACAACACTACCACTGCATAATGTTTACAAAACAGTCTTGTCTGGGAATATGTAATGTCTCCCATTCCAGGCTTATGTCAAGTGAGGGGTAATCCTAGTATGTACAGTATGGTCAAAAACTACTAATAAAAATGTGAATTATGTAATTCACATTAACTCTTGGTAAAAAAAAAAAAAAAGCTGACCCATCTAATTTAAAGATGGATGGATAAAAAATTTAAATTAATATCATATAATTGGCAACAACTATGGTTTAAATATTTTTATACATATACACATATACTCCTACCTATTTATTATTACTTTGGTGGTAAGGAAATGGTGAGGATAGGTTTAAATCTGTATTGTATGCATATTATCATCATTATATTTATTAATATTATAATAATATTACCTACTCCCATACAAGTGACATGTTCTTGTGAGACAACACAAGACAAATGGAAGTAACTTTTTCACAGGGAAAAGTTGAAAGATGTTTTGTCCACTATGTTTGCTTGTATAGGTTTTGATTTATTGATTTATTTTACAATCAAACTTCCTCCAAAACAAAAGTGTAGCAGATTATGAAATGTAGTCAAAGTATTTTTAAGAAAATATGCCTAAAGCAGGGGTATTTTTAAGACCAGGGGCCCCTCAGTTGATAGAGAGACAGAGCAGAAACGCCCCACCTATAAAACTGGGCTGAGTATTAAACTGGCCCTACAAAACATGTAGGGAGGCCTATATGCCATGGACTATATATATATATATATATATATATATATATATATATATATATATATATATATATATAACATACATCATAGTGCATATAATACATACACTAACCATATATATATATTAGTATTTAGTATGAATTCATATTAATAATAATGTTTGATTCAGGTTAATCTAAATTCCCAGACCTATTTAAAATGTTTTCATTTAAAATATTTAGAAGCATGGCAGAAATTTAAATTTGGTGGACCCCATGCATTAACTCTGAAAACCCCCTGGGGGTCATGGACCTCTGTTGATGACCCCCCTGCCCTAAAGTTTCTGATTCCAGATTCACAAATATATGCAAATTCATCATTTATTGGTTTGTTCAGTCTTTTATGAAAGTAAGCTCAACATCTTTGTGGCGTTGACTGTTTGACAAAGACATTTGAGGAGATCTTTGGCTTTGGAACCCCCTCACACAATTACATGCAGATTTATGCACTTTCTGAATGTACGACTGAAACAGGTCAAAGACTGGAAATGTGAAGGCACTCACCTCCATGTTTCTGTCCATGCATTTGGAGGACGAGGACTCATCTGACCCAGAGGACGCGGTGCAGTACGGGGGCTGGTCGTCCCAGCCTGCATGGGGAGTGTTTGGAGGGTGACAAATACTCAGAGAGCCACTACAACAGGTGTCAACTGCTGCCGCCGTGCTGCAGGGGTCAGCTGCAGCCAAGTCCTGGCCCGAAGGCGGCTTTCGTTGATCTTGTTTGGTTTTCTGAGAGAGGGGGACACTCTGGGATCTCTGTAGCGAGGCCCTAGAGGAAGTTAGACAAGGCCTCGTCTGACAGACGTTGCTTCTGTCCTGTGTTGGTTTTCTTGGGGGGCTTTTAGAAATGTGACTGTGCTGTCCTGCTCTGCCCTGTCTTTCTTGGGCCTCTAGCAGGTGGCAGAGGAAGAGAGCCTTTTCCAGCTCCAATTCCTGCCTGTCATGCAATTTATAGACTCCCTGTTCACCATTTATCTTCTCATACAGCGTCGACAGCAACTGCTCCAGCCTTGTGCACGTTTCTCCACTGATCAAACAAAAAGCCTTTTTCCCTGTGGAATTGATGTTGCTATATCGCCCACTGTTGTTAATGTTCACCTCCTTAGTCAGTAGGTGCCTGGGTCTGTTGGGGTGCCGGTCCTGCTGGCAGCCACGCCTGCCCGTCAGCTCCCTCAGAGCCTGCTGCTGCTTCCTCTCAGCTTCTTCGCGCAGGTGCCTTATTTCCACACAGAGGTGTCCGCGGGCCCGCAGTCTGCGGCTCTTCTCTGCTTCCAGATCAGCACGCAGGCTCTCCAGCTCTCGTCCATAGTCCGTCTGGCCCTGGCACGATTTCTTGGGGGACAGTGCCAGAGGGTTATCCCTGTCTTTCCTCATGATGCCACATTCACAGCAAAACATTCAAGGCACGTCAGACTCATTCATTTCTAAATAAGGGATATGCAGCAGAACTGAGAGCAGGTGGGTGATGGGTAGTAATCAGACATGCAGCATGCAAGTGTCATACCAGGTCACTGGAAAGATGAGACAATAGAGGATGTAAGAGAAACGGAGAATATGGTCAGGTATTGTGAAGTGTTATGGATGATAATTTGACAAGAATTACAATGTGTGTGTAGCATGGTGAAAGCACAAGATGACTCCACCCTGTTAATGCACTGCAAAAACTGTAATCTTAGCAGGTGAAAATACCTTGTTTTTTTTTCCTGATTTCAGTCAATTTCATATTTTTAAAGAATATATTAGTCTTGACCCAAATCATTTAAAAATATAATTTGAAATAAGCCAGTGGAATAATATAACTCTACTCAATATTGGGATATTAGTACAAAAACAAAATCTTTAATTGTAAAAATTTCAGTTTTTGCAGTGTGGGAGGATTTCAAAGAGGAAAAAATCTAAACTACAGCAATCAGCAATTTAACAATAACAAGCAAATAGAACAATGAAATCTTGCAATGTTTTGTTATAAATTGAGAAAGTTAATTTGGAAAGGAATGGAAGCTGTAGCTGTCAGTGTTCATTTCTTCCTGTGTAAAGGACTTTCAAAATGTGCTCTTATTAATGTATTATTTTACATTATTTAATTGTTTTTATAGAATACATGACATGGTTCATTACGGATAAATTACCAAGGAAATAATGCGTTAACACCTGATGTATTTTAAATCTATTCAAGGCAAACCTGGCTCAATGGCAGCAATGCTATATTATGAAGTAACAACATGTTTTTGGAGAATGTATATTTTATGAACTTTTAATTTTACTCCACTACATTTCCTTTTTGTTACCACAGAATTAAATCAAAATTTTGGTGGAAAGAGAGGGCAAACAACCCGATGCCAACATGACTGGTGGTATCATAAATAGTTTTGAGGACAATTCTGGTTCAATGATGTGGAAACCTGAAGCTTTCAGAGATGCACAGTAAGAATAAACTTCACACTTTCAATACGTAACTGAATAAAATATCAGAACATTTCTTTCGATGCTCATACACGGTTAATCTCAGATACTCTAATGACTTTGACTCAAGTAATATTCGTATAGGTAACTTTAATAATAAATAATATTCTGGTCAGATATCTGTATTTTGTACTGAAATGTGGCGTCCAGGTAGTACATACACCACCGGTTACAAACAGATGTCCATGTATGGCAGAACTGGAACCCTTATATGCCACAGTTAGCTCGGTACGAGCTACGATTATTGGGGCTTATGTTCATGAGCAGGGACGCTGAGCTGAGGATGCAACAAGTGAGCTGGTGAAGTTGCAGGGACACAGCTCCGTTAGCTGTCCCGTTAGCCACCTTCGCTGTAACCCTACCATCACTATCCCGACTTAGCGGTGCCCATATGGGCGTTGGGGGACGGTTCATATTACAGGGAGGATGGAGACGTCGGCTAATTAACTAGCTTGCTATATCAACTAGCAGGCGGTGGAATAGCGTTAGCCGTGGCTGAGAGGCACCGCTATTTAATCACAGGAGGGACGCTCTGTAGTATAATGATAATAATAAGTCCCGTCTTCTGCCGTTAGCTACTGCGCGTTGTTAGCCAGCGTTAGCCTAACTTGCATCAAAACTCACCTCCCGGCGGACTCAAGCAATAAGTTTTCATCAATGAAGTCGTCTTCTTTTAACCATGTTTGTTATCCACACGCCACAAATGACCACTCAGCAACGCTGACACTGATAGCGTTTATTGTTAAAAAATAAATAAATAAATAAATAAATGAAAATATCCATAGACCCATGCAAGAAGAAGGGGTTTGTTTATCTGTCAGGCACTGTGTCTCTCTCTCTCTCTCTCACACACACACAAACACACACACACATACTCAGCGTTATTTTTGCCCACTGGCCCGTACAGGAGCGGTGCTGCATTCAAGTGCACAGCGTCCTGCTATAAAACGGAGCGGCCTGCGGTGTGTTTTAATGAGTGCTACACGGGGAGAAATGTATTAATTTATTTGATTTGAAAGTTGTACGCGTAGATTTGAAAGGAATGACCATATGATTAAAGTTTGCGGCGGTAATTGTCTAATATTGCTACCACCGACAGTCCGTGAAGGCAGCGCCCATGCAACTTATGTGTGATGGAGGACCACTAGTGGATACAGGTTGCTAGTGCTGACTCGTTCAGGTTCATGCATCTACTTGCAGCGGCGTCTACGCACTTTATGAATCCGTTTGGCAATAGATTATGTTCTTGTTTTAAATTGTGGAAAGGAACAGCTTATGATGGAAATATCTTTATTCAGGAAAGCAAAACGCACAACCATCACTTATTTTTAAATCATTACAAAATGCAGTGAGGTAATTTTGCATTGCTTTAAATATGTATTTCCTGTAAATTGCACATTGAAATATCCATGCTGAGCTGACACACATAGAGACATGAATTAGTCATATTTATTTGTTCTTATTCCAAGTTTTATTGGGTGAGACAAATGCACATGTTCAAGATATACATATTACATTAACTGCATCTTCCCTCTGAAAACAAAAAAATCAACTCCAGACCATATTTGATCATTCTTGGATTCGTCATCATACTTGACAAGTTCATTCAATCATTGTGAGCACCAAATCTTGTAGGCAAGAGTATAATTATATCTGGAAGGAAGGCTCTAATTGCATTAAGCTAGATATCCTGTGGGACAAATCTAATAAACTTGCTATAATAAATTCTCTTGAAAAAGTCATAAAATGTCTACCCTTAGGAATAACTATCTAATTGTTCAACACCAGATCAATTAACTGCAATATTTTGACGTGTCAGCTCAGGAAAAACACAGGTATCACTGACTTAATGCCAATTAGCTGCTTTAGTTCCATTAATGAATTCTATCCTATCTGTTCTATAATTTGACTTTGCAATTGTTAATGTTATCAGTAAAAATGTTGGCTGCATTTATCATATTTTAACTTTTATTGCATATTCTCTATGAAATGTCAGATGCACTGTCACAGTTACATTTCTGTGTCACCATTGAATACAACTAGAAAACTAAAAAATGGATAATACGTTTGAATTAAAGGTCACAGAGTCATATAGCAGGCACACAAGGTAAAAGATAAGTAACAGGATGCAAAAATGGCCAACAACTAGGTGTAAGACTATGCCATCAAACAATAAACAGGAAAGACCCCCATGGTCTATGATTTCTCAAAGGATAGCTAATTATTAAATTAGATCAGGAAAGAAGATTTAACAGGGCCACTAGTGGGCAGGTAGGGCACAGCAACATGCTGCAGGTACAAGCAGAGACTGGGGAGGGAGAGAAAAGGGAGTGGTTTTTAATAGCCCTGGCTCCTCCTCACCTCAATCATTTTTTCTAATCAGATGGCTATAGATTTTGTACCATAGTAACTTCTTTTTCACAGCTGGGGATAAAAACCTGTATTATATACCTAATATTAAATCATATCATAGTGTTTCACAATATGCATCTTATGTACAATTTCTGTCACTGCTATCATCCCTGCGTTAAAATGTATTTCACTTTTTGTCTGCATGTGAAGATATAATCAACAGGAATGCCCTGTTTAATATGATACCCAAGATAAAAGAAAACTTCCTGTGATTCCATTATTTGGCAAAGGTAACGATATTGAAATGTATAAATCCTCATAGGTATGCTACATACCCTTTTAATATCAGGTTTCCATAATCCATCAAAGCTGCAACGCATACCTGATCACTGACATTTGTAGAAGAAAAGAACACGCCCGAATCATGTCTGTTACATCAAGTAATGCATGAAGTGGAGTGCAGCTGACGGTCTTTTTGGGGGGGTTTGTTCGCTGTGAGACAAACGAGAACGAGAGATTCAGCATACCGCTCTCTGTTATCAGGGTGTCCTTGGGCTGCTCCCTCTCTCATTTCCACCTCTGTCTGCTCACGTGTGGCAGTGACAGACAAGTGGCAGAAACACAAAGAGGGGAGCCAAAAATGTGCTGTAAAAATCTCAGTCCTTCAATCATTTTGCACATTTTTCAGCTAGCAGTGTATTTTACATCTGCAGGGCTTATTACGAGAAAATACAAACACAGAACAACTAAAATGAATCTTGAAGACATATCTGCAGGATAATAAGGTACCAACGCTGAGAGATCTGCAGAAACGTAGAAGATGGAACACTATTTGTTTGTGTGTGCATATTCACTCTCACTATTTTCTATTGTGGTGTGGTGTGTTGCTGAAATCTGGCTGAATACAAGCCATATAGAAATGGATCTTAATAGTAACCGCCCCATCATCCGTGTAGCGGCCCCCTCCTTCCAGGTGCTTGTGTTTTTCTGACCGACTCCAGCTCTCTGAGGGGTGTGACATCTCTGCCAGCTTTAGGCCAATCACAACAATCTGGGCTGTTCTGCTTGTGAAAAGAGGGGGGATTATAGTTTTTTTCAGGGTGAGTGCATGTTACCTGCTTGGCCATATTCAGAGTGTATGAATTATAACACTCTTTTTAAATCATGCTGACAACAGAAACGATACAAATGACCCTGATTGTCTTTTGTGGTAGTTGTGGACGAGGCTCTTTATTTTCTCTGATGGTAAAGCTGGGCAAAAGCCCTCCACTTTCTGTAACTTTTTTGGCCGTCTTATAGGATTTGCCCCCTGGAGATCTACCCAGAGTGTCTAAATGATGTGGAGTTTAGGAAACTCGACTTGGCTTTTTGGATCATTATCATAACATGCTGCATTCATCTTGTCATCAATTTTGACTAGTTTCCCTGTGCTTTTGTAGCTCAAACATTACCAAACATTGACACCACTTTTTTCAGAACCCTGTATTTTTTAGAGTTTGAATACTGCTGATTGGCGTTCTCAGTTCCTTGGAGAAATGCTGATATACCTTTCCTGTTTGATACAGTTCAATTACCTTTTTCTGCCGATCTTTGGTTTTGGTGGACTGAATTAAAGGTCTAACTTGGTGCTATCAGACCATAAAAGCATGCAAATTTAGATGCAAATTTAAACATTAAACTGGGAAAATATTAAAAGAGAGCAACTCTAATACAAGCTATATGAGAATATACTTTGCTGCTATGCCTAATATATATTCAAAATTAAGTATGTTATGTAGGATTACAGGCAATACAAGAATTCATTTGAGATCTTGACATGTACATGATTAACTGAACTGTGTCACAGTTTTTCATCACCTGCGATATAGAATACTACATGTCTTCATGACCCACTTTAAATAATAGTTCAAATACAAAGCTGTCAGGATGTCACGCAGCAACTATCTGTGTCAAATTCATGTTTAGCACCCACATAACTTGGGAACAAAAGCATTTAGAAACTTATCTCTGAGAAAAAAATGGAAACCATGATCTAATGTATACCTTTGGTGATATACACATTTCCTGTTCCCTATCCAGGAGTTATATAAAACACTGTAGAATGGGGGAATATGCACAATAGCTGACCTTACAAAATCGTTAACACACTGACAAGTCATCTCGGAATTCTTTACTTCCCTTTTGAGAATAACCCATTTGTCTCACATTGTGTGTAACCATCTGGGAATTTAATTTGGAGTTATGCCTGGCCTTCCTTCAGACCTTTTGTACAGTCTAGCTTTGTTTCCGCGCCAACCACAACTTTTTCCCAGATTCTACCTCAGCGGCTGCCTTACGAAAGAGTTTATGATGTACCCAGTGTTGTGCCTGAACATGCTCAATAAACAATCGTTATTGAACTCATTTGTATTTCGGGTGAACGCGAAGCAAACATACTGTATTTTTAACTTGATAAACGTTTTGATTGGTGCTCTCTCATAGTAGAACTTTGTTCAAGAGTGTGCCAGAGTTTATTAGATTCTTCCAGGCATAATACAATAAACATACCTTAATATGCAACAGAAAACCACCTGATCTGACAACTGTCATACCTGTAACACTAGCAAATCCGTCATCAACACACAGAGCAACAGCCAGGAGCATGGGGGAAGGCAGCACCACAGTGTATGGCCAATAACAGAAGTTGGTGGAAAAATCACTACTGACCCAGATGGTACCTTCAGGTCTACAGCCCTGGTTTTATTTTCATAATGAATACCATCTAACAGGGTTTTCCTACCTTTCTGAAAAGATACTCAGAAAGGGTGAAAGTTGCAGCTGCTACTAGGGTGGACTGAAAGAATGGCAGCAAAGTGTTAGGAAATGCCATTATTTAAAAGGCTGATATTTTAGCAAAATAATAGCTCACAACAACAGCATACAAGAAATAAGAACTATGCTCTAGTTTCTTTTTTGGAACCATGAACTTAGTCGGAATCGTCGTTGATTTGTGAACTATGAACTGAGTAGGTCCATTTTAAAATTGAACATTGAACTAGTTCATGTAAAAAGTGAACTTTCCCAACACTGATTGTACCTTAAGGTATGTCAGTGGAGTGGATCTGATGTCACTGTAGTGATGACGGTCTATCAATCAATGGATTAGTTAATCACTTGTAATACCTTTTTATAGGCTTATGAATGAAGTTTTAAGTTTATCTTATAATCATATATATATATATATATATATATATATATATAACACTATAACACAATAACACTATGCCTGGCCTTCCACACACTATACATATATATATATATATATATATATATATATATATATATATATATATATATATATATATAACATTGTGAAAAGGAAACATAGTTTGCATAAGTCTTGTTCACGGAATTTAATATTAAATTATCCATGTCATTTGTGTATATTGACGTAGTTTTCTAGAGACACACTGCAAATATAACTGTCATCTTGAAAAGCATCAAGTTGTTCTAATAAGTCTGAAAATGTGAGGGTGAGTGGAGCGTACTGCTAATGTAGATCTTAGGCTATACCTTGGTGAAGGCTAAGGATAACCTTGTATCGTGGCTCCACCACTCATTCTGCTGACACCACAGGCAGCCTTGAGTTGCACGGCCATGGACAGCCAAAACGCTTCACTGTGGAAGTATTAGTGTTGGAAAGCAATTGCTATTAGTCTGCTGCACAATACAAAAGGCCCCAGGCTTTTCCTTGTCAGGAGATCATGTACCTTTTACTATCAGCCTGTTATGAACATGCTGGAGTATTAATATATGGAGTGGAGTTTTCTTTGACTATATGCAGATTGAGTTCTTAATTATAACGATCACTTATTGGAGATGCTGGGAGAACTTTCAATGATCAAGCAGCACACTCACAATCGTCCATGTGGTTTTTTTTTTAGTCCAAATACTTCAAAAATGGTCTTTTACCATTTACGAGTCCTACACACGCAGTCAAAAACACACACGCATACACACACACACACACACACACATGCACACACAGGCTGGGAGCCACAGCCCTGTCCCTCTTGCTGCGAGTGTGTGCAGAGATGAGCAGGACCGCACCTTCCATGAGCGCTACCTGAAACTGGAGATGCAGGAGGATCCAATGAAGAGTTAGTTTTCACTGTCTCTTCTTTTTTGGACTTGTTTGCCCCTCCTGCTTCTTTTAAACACAGACGGTAACAGGGTGTCATTGAATATTAACATACAATGCTGTGGCATTTATCGCATTTGCATATTCTCTGTCACTGCAGGTACTTATAGTCACACAGGGTGAAGGAGATGAAAGACCTAAAACACGTAGCGCTGGATGGATGCTAGAGTTTCCTGTCTCCATTTCTACTCTAAGTTTCTGTGTGACTTGTGGAAATAAGCTGCGTGCTACTTCAGCTCTGAGGACAATTTGTTTGATTTTTCATTTTTTCAATTTTTTTTCTGGAGGAAACATATTTTATTTCTATTTATTTTGTATTTAATTTTTTTTGTTGGTGAAGATAAATACTTTCACAAAAGGTATGTATTTTTCTAAATACTAAGCTTCATGCATTTGTCTTATTCAAATATGTAAATAATCATTATCTGTGATTAATCAGTGCGTATGATTATACCTGTCAATGCAGCCTTTCTCTGCGATAATTTCACCTATAACTCGAAATAATTTTACAAAGTTGGCCCTTAGGGACAGGCATTATAGAAGATCTTAATACTAAATTGTTGTTGCAAGACAAATGTACAAATTAGGATAGTGCATTGTTAAGCATGTTCAGATTCTGGTATTTATTGCTTAAAATGTTCTCGGTATCATTAACCAAGGACATGTTTTCATAAAGATGACTTTCTTCTGTTGGTCATAAAGGGGCTACAGTCAGATACGCATGCTGACAAATGCATTCATTCTCAGTTTATATGGCACAAAATTCTCAATTCTTAAAATGACTGACACCGCTATTCTCTGGTTTATCTCAGGCATTAGGGGGTATTTTTGCGGGGCTGAGATCTTTCAGCTATTTCTCAGCACAGGGAAGTGAGAAGGGAGGGGAAGCAGAGTCGACACAAAAGGCAACATTATTCCCCAGCGGATCTGTGCTACAGCCTACAATGAATGGAGTATTGAAAAACACAACATTGGGGACTAGATTATTTTTCATCCTCCATAACTGAGCCATTTGTCCTGGAGTTTCGAGTGGTTTGTTAGTGCAGTCTTTAAAGACTCGGGACAGCGGTGGCTCTTGAGTGCGGTGCTGGTGTTAAAATCCCCACCTCCCAATTGGGCACACAGTGACCTCTCAGTGGGCCTCTGGCCACCTGCGCTGCACCAACTGGGACGAAGCAACAGCTCAGTGAAAACGGACCAGACGTGGATGAGAATGAATCTGTCTGGAGCCACTTCTTTGGATGTTGTATAGTGTTGTCGTTCCAACGATGGCTCAAAATGTACCATAAAGTCTGCGTGTTAATTTTTCCCAGAGCTGACTATTACTGTATGCATACAGTACAGTGGCAGAAGCTCTGAGCCCCCATAACCCCCCGCCCGCCCACCCCCACTCTTCCTCCTCCTGCTCTTCAAGGAGACGAGAGGCGCCCCTCCAGTGTCATCAGGTGCCTAAGCGTGTTGGAGGGTTCTAGTGACAGATTGCAGGAAGCAGCGTTTATGCCTGACGATGAGGACCACAGAAAGCAGAAATGTCTTTTTGTGCCCCCTGGGCCCGGAATGTCCACTATCTCGAGGGGCCAATATCAAATTCTCCCCTCATCATCCCCTAATACACATTCCAGTGTAAGGTCAGGGGGAATTCTGTATGAGTGAAAAGACAAACAAGCCAAGGCTGAGCCACACACTGTGGTCTCTTAATGACAACATGCTTTGAAATACACGCAAAAATATCACTCTGCTGGGTGGGTTTTTTAAAGGTCCCACATTTTACACTTTTTCCTGGGTTTAATTTGAAGTTTTGATATCCGTTAAGCACCAAACACAGTCTCTCGAGCTTCCCTTTTGGAGCTGTAGAAAGAACAAGTTGTTTCGTGTTCTCATTAATGTCAGTGAACTTCTCCTCTGATTGGCTGTTTAGATTCTGGGGGGAGGGTAGTAACTGTACAGTTGTGACATCACAACTTCAAGGACGTGCCAATGGCTTGTTTTAAGGCACAGTTTCAGAATATTGCATTTCTCTGTGGATTGAGCGTTTTGAATAATGAGATAGTGTTTATAATATATTATCTATATGTATAATAACACATATACGATATGGGCCCTTTAAAAGCTTATGTGAAATTTACAAATTACCCTCCTGATCCCTCCAAGCAACAAACTTTTTTCCCTTTCCTCTTTGATATTGTATATTTATTTGAATCTCATCATCGTACTGCCAGTACAGGTATACAACATTCTCCTTCTGTATTTCATAATTGTCATTTCCCCTTTCTGACCTGAGAAGAATGGAGTATTCAGTGTCTGCCTACAGTTCTTTCTGGCTCTGATTAGTGTGTGATCATGGCTGAAGCCCTATATTCTTTGTCTCAAGGAAATCCCTTTGCTTATCAAAACTGCAATCATCATCATCAACAACAGCTTTTTTTTGGCCTCTGTCGGCGGCTGCCAGCTTGGTGCCTGTCAGCCATTTTGTGCTTACAAAACGGCCCCGTAACTCGACTAACTTTTCTTCATATTTTTTTTTACTGATGATGATTTTATGTATCAGCCCGAGAAGTGTTTTCGTGTCAGTCCATGTGCGTCACATAATCTCTGAAAGTGATTACCACCCTCAGGCTACAATCAATACCTGTATAGCACCACCACAGCAACAGCTGCAGGCTCCATCAGTGAAAACCCTCTAATTAGGGTAAACTCAACCAGGATAAAGAGTAGTGATTGTTTTGTAGTAGTTGGAGCTGTGTCCGCTCTGTACGTTAGGAGGGACTGACAGTCTGTGTGTGTATGTGTGTGTTGCAGGAAGATGGTCAATCAGGCAGCCATGAGAAGCGTGTACAGGTGCTGGAACCCGGCCTTCTGGCTCCTGGTGTCCTTGCTGGGATCCCTTGTCTTGGTGACCCTCGGTGTGCTGCTGCGACTCGGTGAGTGGGTGTGGTGGTGGAAGCATTCGGATCCTTTACTTATGTGAAAGTAGTAAAAAAAAACTCTTAAAAGCTTACTTAAATTAAAGTACATGGGTAGATTTACTAAAATGAATATGTAAAGTACTTGTCTTGCAGAAAAGTGGGTTGTGAATGTAGTAAATGTTTAGGTAATGACATTATTATTACTGTTGATTCAGTGCATAAGTATTTAGTTATTGGCATTTGATCATCAGGAGTTTATGTGTTTAGATAAATCTGTGTGATGATCATTTTTGAGAAAAGAAGGAAAATATAAGTTCTTCTGCTTCATAAATTTATAATCAAGATCTTTTCTTTTTTTTCCATTTTACCTCTTTTGGTTTGATGTATCTGAACAAAGTTTAGAGAAACTAACACCTAAGGGGACACAACTATGCACTAGTTGCATGTGATGTTTAGGAACCACATCTTTAATCTTATATAAATATTGACTCATTTCACTTCAAGTAAAATGTTAAGTTAAGTTTTCTATCTCCTGAAATTTTTAAAAGCGGTTGTGTGGCTTTAAAACACTGGATATACTGTTTAGAGGGGCACACACCACCTTGGAAAAGAATTGGTTTACCTTCATTGATGCGCATGCTGAGGGATTCTGTGTGAGATTTGACCAAAACCAGCTCAAGGTCACACCATCTGAGAATAGACGCCTGAGTTGAGCTCTTATTATGAGTGTATTGAATATAAGGGATTAGAGGAAGTATTACCACTGGCCTGAACTGGAAGACAAATGACACATGAGATGATTCTTGTGCGTCACTGCTTGACCACATCCTTGAGAACAGAGCGTTTTGTACCTGTGAGAGAACTCCCTGTAGATGAGGGCTTTTGTGTCCGCAGTTGCTGTCTGCCCCGTGTTTACCAGCTGGCTCCGAACCCTGCAGTGGTTTTGAAGGGTCGATTCCACTCAATGAACTTTATGGGTCAACAATCGTATAGAACAATTCATCCGCCGATTCATGACACCACTTTATTAGCTCTCTCCCTCTCTGTGACTTGCCTCTTAATAGACCCAACGGATTTCAAAATGTGAGCCTGACTAACTCATTTTATCATTTGTTGTATTTTAATTACAGGAGACATGAAAATAAGCAGACGAGCTTTATCCAGTAAGTACTATTTAAGTATTCTGATACTACCAGAGAACAGTGTGTCCTCCCACCATACAAATAGGAGTTACCATAACCTGGATATGAAACCATCACCTGATATGTTACCCACCCCTGAAGCTAGAATATATCTTATATGTGTAATGTATATACTGTATATATTTACAGTGTTCAGGGGAACTCCCCTGGCTACATTACAATGAGAAGTAGTTCAACGGCATTTAATGAAACATAGTTACAATGAAAAGTAGAGCAACTATATCATGCAATATTATTACAATTATTATTATATATATTATTATGTTTGGAAATGTTACGCTTAGGTGATGCTGCCTGATGTGTAGGTGTGTCTGATTCAGGACCAGCAGGCCCGTTCTCACTTAGGCAACCACAGATGTGTTTTAAAGGAGGATATAGGCGAATTGTTGAGGAAATTATTCACAGATATCTTGGTTGCAAACCACAGGTGATTTTAATTTGTGTTGGAAAAAGCAAAAAAGTACTCAGATCTTTTTTTTTTATATTGAGTAAAGGTCTAAATACAGCAATCACAGCAATCTAAACATTTTCTATTACACGTTAGAATGCATATATATATATATATATATATATATATCACTGCACATTGATAGCCTTCCTACACCAGAAAACATGGGACACGTGTTAAATGATGAAACCCGAAAAATTACTCTCTAGGTATATGCTTGTAATCGATACAGGAAACATCTTTTATTATGTCGCAGAAATGTATATCACAAACAGATACCGTAGCTCTGACCCACATTTGTTTTAATGAATATGTTATTTGGATTTTGGGTTTATCTGCTCAGCATCAAATAGTGGTGTTATAATACTCCTGTTATTTACTTTTAAAAATAAAATCCCAGATTAAAGGAGCAGGAAAATGTATCAGTTGTAGCTCTTCCTTTGGTGCAGTATGTGGTCTAAACAGGCCTCCTGTTGTGGTTTCAGGCTGTGTCTAGTGTTACAGGAAAATAGATATAGTAGATATAGAGTACAGTAACTATGGAAGGCCAAGAACCTCCTTTCAACAAATAATTTGACCATACTTTCACTCATTCACTCTCCCATACCCCCTCCTCTCTCCAGTTTCAGGCAATACTGCGCAACCCCCCATGAGGACACCGCACCAAGGTAAACATGATCTTTACAGAGCCTCCGCCTCCACACACACCTGCCGCCCAGACACTCATGTTCAGGAAAAACGCATCTGCATCCAGGTTACGTCATGAAAACCTATCCGCTTGATGTGCGCTCGTGAAATTGAGCATAGAGGGTAGATCAGTGCCTGGGGCCTTCTAAACAAGGTCACTCTCCCAGATCTCCATTTCCCTAATCCCTTCAATGACTTATTTGCTATGTAATATCCCACCCTCCTGCATGCACTGCCTTCACTTCCAGGGAGTCATGTGGCTAATTGTGTGCCTTAACTTGGCAGGATTAGACTTATTCCAGCAGGATCTTCTTTTTTTCTCCTTCTGATTAACTATCATTACATTAGGGCCAAGCCACTCTTCTCTTTTCCCCTGAAAGAATGCCCCGAAGAGTAAAGCCTTCATGAGCCTCAGTATTTGTTGGTGCGGTGGTAACCAGAGAAAAATGAACATTCCCTGCTAGACTTGAAGAGAGAGACAATGGACTTTTACACCCTGACAAGATTTTATGTCTTATTCCCCCCCAAAGTGCGACTGGTGAACGGACGTAACAGGTGCGAGGGTCGTGTGGAGGTGCAATACAACGACACATGGGGCACGGTGTGTGACGACGACTGGGACATGGTGGACGCCAAAGTGGTGTGTCGGATGTTGGGCTGCGGGGTGGCGGTGGCGTTGGGGAGCAGCTCTCAATACGGCCAAGGCTCAGGAAACATCTTGCTGGACAATGTGGACTGCAGAGGAAGTGAGACAGACCTCGGTCAGTGCTACAGTCTGGGCTGGGGCATCCACAACTGTTACCACTACGAGGACGTGGCTGTTATCTGCAGAGGTAAAGCCTTTAATAGTTCTTTTAAGTGGGTAATGAGACATATACATATGTAAAGAAAGTCATTTATATTGCTGCTTTTTTTGTGTTTCTCCTGCTAGAAGAAATAGGGGTGGGGGCAAGAGGTTCTGGGGGTTTCACCACACCAGCCTCCGGTAGCATGGGTTTAGGTAAGTGCTCTCTGCTTTTATCTAAATGAGAATCACTTTCTGCCAGCATCAGAGGTCAAAGTAGTGAAATTGTCTTTAAAAAATAACGTTAAAAGGTCAAGATTTGTATTTTTTCAAGACACATTCCTAGTTGAAAAAAAAAATGTAAGGGAATTGATCATTTTGAAGTTTAGTATGCATCCTGTATGGGTAATACAACAAGATACAGCAATACAGTCCTATAGACTATAATAAATGTGTCATTTTTTACTTTAACCAACTATAAAGTATTTTCACATTTATTTGATCAGCAAATTGTTCCTACTGTTAGTAATCCCAGTACTGAACTGTACTGTAATTATAGAACACATGCAACACCAGTGCAACACCTGCAGTGAGCATTACATTTTGGCATTATTCTGTAGTGGATAGAGGTGATGACACGAGTCCTCTGTCTCCAAAGATGGAAGGGTGCCATTAGGCTGATTTACATGAAAGGTTTAAGAACAGATGCTACATTGACGTACAGCGTGCATGCATACATCATCTCTCAATTATGTATGCATGCACTTCTCATTCTAATGCTTATTAGAAAATGCACATAAAGAAAATTCAACACAGTGTATGCTCAGAGAGATTCAATTCATGGCTTTTCTGTATTAGCTGATCATGATTTGTTATAATCTGTGATCATAATCAGGCAAACGGCAGGATGTTGTTGTCTTGATGAGTCTTGGTGAACTGTCTAAAATTGTGCTGGATGTAAAGACACTGGATATCAGGTGCAATGCAATGTTTTAACATCTTCAGGGGTAACAATGCATAATACAGCTTCAGGGGTTCATGCATCCTGGTTTGTCCCTATTGTTTGCTGGTTCAGCCTTTGTTGCGTTGTCTTCGTTTCTGAGTCTTTTCACTCCCAAAGTGGATCATGCGACAGCAGAGGGGAATCAAATTTAGTTTACATGTGATGTGTCCAGCTGATCCTACAGCGACTGTCATGAATCCTGCAGCATTTGTGTATGACGAGAATACCTATTGTCTCTGTGAGCATAAGGTGACGACATCTGTGCTTAATGCAATGTTAGAAGATAACCTTAACTTTATGTCCTGTATGGGGCCACACCCTTCACTGCTCGCTTTTACCATTTTGCTCTGAGGTCATTGAAAAGATCATGTTGTCATAAATTTTCACAGAAGCCTACATTGTCTTAAAAAACACCAACCCTCTATAAAGCTCACCCTCTCACCCTTTAGGAGACGGCACCATCCGTCTGGTGAGTGGACAGAACTCCTGCCAGGGCCGGGTGGAGATCTACTACCAGGGAAGCTGGGGGACGGTGTGTGACGATGACTGGGGCATGAAGGATGCCGAGGTGGTGTGCCAGCAGATAGGCTGCGGCCACGCTATCGCGCCACACACCAACTCATACTTTGGCTACGGAACCGGCCTGATTCTCCTGGATAACGTCAACTGCTACGGCAGCGAGCAGCAACTGTCCCGATGCAGCAGCCTGGGCTGGGGGAACCACAACTGTGGCCATCATGAGGACGCCGGGGTCACCTGCACTGGTACATCATGGGATAGACACAGCAACACTGCTGTAAACCAGGCACTTTAACCTATTATACAAACAGATATTACATAAAACACTGGTCATATTACTATGTATGTCTATAGCTTTTATTACTAATGATATGTGTTCTTCTTACTAGTGTTATTAGTCATTCTTAGCAAATTATATTACTGGCAGTACCAGTGGCTATGGAAATACAGATTTTTTCAATTCAGAGAATAGTGAATGAGAGCAGTGAATAATAATAAGAGAGAAACAGTAGTGGAAAAAGTCTTCAGATCCTTTTCTTTAGTAGGATAACATGGGTTAAAAATGCATCAGATCACCAACTAAGTTCCTACAAGTAAATCTTAAAAAAAAGTATACAAGCTTTAGCAGCATATCAGTAGTTAAATAGCTTAATAAAAATATATCATGTGCTACAAAACCCTAATATGTAAAAGTAAATAAATACAAGTACAACTGTGAGGGGGGTAGCTGTCTGAATACTGTATATGTTAAATAAATGTGTCTATAATCTCCACAGGTTCAGGATCCACTGCTGCACCTCCTGAGATTAGGACTTCCTCTGACAGCAGCAGAATAATCTGGCCTTTAGAGAGCACTGCAGGTATATTGTTTGTATATAACTTATTGTGTATGTCCAATAGATGATGGTTTGTCCCATTTGCATCAGCTTGTCTATAGACCTTTTTTTGTTTGCACAGTAAAAATTAAAATTGCACTTTTTCCAAATGGCCAACAGGGTGAGCCATTTCTCCCCGATAGGCTTTAAATGTGTCCCAGTGCTGCACAGCATCCAAAGATATTGTAGTGAAAGTACACAGATTAAACCACCATGGTTATTATAAAATGTGACAGGTAGTTTGGTGTTTGCGGTCATATGTTGTTGTTTTTTTCATTTTGTCATGTCACATTTTTCCTCCAGGAACAACCGAGGAGGTTACAGTCACCCAAAGTACAACAACAAGTGTTACCACAATTGCACAGACAAAAGGTAACAGATTCTCCTTTGTGAACATGTGCACAGTTAATTTCAAAGGCGTCATCAACATAGACTCAGTTAGTTAAACTCTTTTATGTACTGCAAACTGTATTATTCTGTCTAATTATATGATTTTCGATTAAAATGATCTTTCTACATGGACAGATAATTTGCTAGTATTCTGTTTCTTTTTTTATTTTAGTGCTCTTTTTTGCAAATTTCAGACAAACAGATTTAATTAAAAAGTGCATTTACTTTAAAATTATATTGATGCACCTGTGTATATATTCCTGTGCAGGCAAGCCGACCATACGTGTGATGAATGGAGAAAATGCCTGCCAGGGCCGCGTGGAGGTCCTCTTCAGAAATATATGGGGATCAGTGTGTGACGATGACTGGGACATGGCCAATGCCATGGTTGTGTGCAGGGAGCTTGGTTGTGGCGTGGCTATTTCAGTCAAGTCTCAGGCCTACTATGGCTATAGCTCGGGTCCGATCCTCCTCGACAATGTGCAATGTAATGGCAACGAACAGAAGCTGTCCGCATGTGAACATCTGGGCTGGGGTCAGCACAACTGCGGCCATCATGAGGACGCCGGGGTTGTCTGTGCAGGTAAGATTTGGCTGTGATTTAATGTGGTGCCAACGCAGGCTACATTCGGCATACCTTCATGACATGCACATATATAATACTACACGTACAGTACAGTACAGTGGGATTTTCTCTGTCGATGTAATCACACACGTAAGTCATCGATTGCACTGAAGACTCTGTGTCCTTCCTATTTATCCGGTCATGTATGCACGCCCTGCTGAGCTGTCCCATTGAAATGTATGACTGTTGTACTCCGAGGAGGAGACAACCCAGAGAGCATGAAAAATACAGTGCATGAGTCAAGGCACATCAACGTCACTGCAAGCCTCCAGGGCAAATTTCAATTCTCTGAAGCAAAAGCCTACAAACTTCCCTTTACTTATAGCACATCATTCAGCTCGATAGGAAAGTATGACTATAGCTTTGATTTCTAGCAGCAGCATGTTTTATCAGTGGTCCCATGAGTAATACTGGCCTCAGCAGGGAATTAGAATGGGCCAAGTGGGTGTGGGCTGAAATGGGAAGTGTGACAACAAAATACTTAATACGTTTAATTTAGGAAATTGTATAATAATTTCAGATTGCTGTATAAATAAAGTTATTGACAGTATATATACAGTACTTGTCACTTGGAGGACAGCTTTGCCAGTACCTGTTTTAGAGAGATATATCCTGCATATGCCACATGGACACAGAAGCAAAGATGTGTTCTGCTTGTCTTTGCTTCCTCTAGATTCTTTGCCCAATATTGGATATGATAGAGACTTTAGCTTTGAAATAACAGCCTGGGTGCCCACCACCAGACCGCCACCCAGTGAAGGTAGGTCAAAAGAAGCCTTTAACTAGCACAACAGTAATTTTCCTGTTTTTGAGTGTGTGTTTGTGCGTGTTTTTGTAAGGCTTCCTCTTTGTTTTTTGCAGGAATGGTGAGGCTGATGGACGGCCTGCACAAATGCGAAGGCCGGGTGGAGATGTACCTACATTCTGGATGGGGCACAGTGTGCGATGATGCCTGGGATCTTCCTGACGCACAGGTTGTGTGCCGTCAGCTCGGCTGCGGGGATGCCGTGGCGGCTCAGGGGGAAGGTCACTTTGGGCACGGCACGGGGACAATCCTGCTGGACAATCTCAAGTGCACCGGTATAGAGCCCTCCCTGCAGGAGTGCTCCCATATATCCTGGACCGTGCACAACTGTGACCACTCTGAGGATGCCGGTGTCACCTGCTCACTGTCGTGATTTCAACAGAACCACATTCCCACCTCCAACATGAATTGGAAGTGGGTGCACCAACCTGGGACTTGTATACATTATGTACATAACAGCTGTCACATTGCTGCAGGAATACTCCACCACCAACAACATACAAATTAACTAATATGACAATATATGATTACATACTATAACTGTCTATGCCTATTAAAGCACTTTATAAATAAATATATGATGCAAAATACAATGTACACAGCTTTTATTTGATAAACAACGATAAACAAATGTTTCAAATGTCTGTCTTTTCTTTTGGGCCTGAGATTGTTGAAATTTTTGCTGTGCATGTTATTCTGATGATGATTAAGGAAGGCATGCAAGCATTTAAACACTGCAAAATCTTAAATCTTATTGGGTGAAAATATTTTATTTCTGCAGTGTATAAATGTGAAAACAGACAAGAATAGAGGAAAACAGACCCATACACAAGATGAATGTGTTACATCGTATTGATATATATATCGCATGGAAAAATTGAGCTCAGCAAATGTCCAGACAGGAAGACTATTTTGTATGACGAGGCCATGAGTAAAACCTCTTCCTGCCTTCACATCTCTCATGCAGGTTCACGTGATTCCTTAACGTTGCGTCCCGGTATGTCAAATGTACACCTCAGCTGATCATATCTGCTGCTCACATCCCACCAACAGCACAGCGACACACCCTCCCTGTTAGCCTATCATCTTGCAGCGGCCTGTTTTTAAAAAAAAAATGTGCGTGTCTCTCTCTCGCCACTGTAGTGCGTTCTTGTGCTGTTTCACACACCCCTCCGCCTCCTCAGCGGCTCAACGTTTCCTCAGCTCCATCAACCTATTGGTCCTGTCATCTTGCCACCTCAACCAGAGACTGGACTCCACAGGGGGGTTTATGTCGCAGCTGATGATGGATAAGGTGCAATAAATCATCCCATAGTTTAAGTGCCAACAACTTCATAAATGCACAATTTAACAATCATCATAAAAAAATTATCTTTACTCATTCACTTAACTCCGTTACATGTGTTCTTTATAAACAAGCATTTCATTGGATAGTTGCTGTGTGTGTATAGTGTATCTTCCCCATCAAATAAACAATAAATGAAATAGATCATTAGCCCCAAAGCATCATTGACTGACCAATCATAACGATCTAGGATCCAATATATCTGCCTAAATCCTTCATTTGCCTTAGGGGTTAGTGATACAAGCAATATGGCAGAGAGAAAGAATCTGGTAAGAAGAATTGTAATTTCAGTCAATCAAATGGATTATAAATGGTGAATTTAAACCTAAAATCAATTTTTTGCTTCAGGGTATGATAGATATACTTCGCATTTATGTAAAAATGTCCAAGTCGAAATCACTATTTGTTAGACACTTGATGAGGGGGCTATTTCTTTTTGCATATTTGTTCACACATCTGGTTGACTGTACTGTTAACCTACAAAGTACCAAAAAATATTTTTAAAAAATACCAATGTGACTACCAAAAAATGCATTTTTCTTGTTTTCCCCCAAATATTGACACATGACGTAGCTAATTATGCTATTAGGCTAATGATTCTGATATCAAAAAATCTAGAGAAATGTTAATTATATTAATATAATTATATTACAAGGTTTTGATAGATCCTAATTTATATTTCATTAAAAAGTTGCCAACATATTTTAATTATGATTATGAATAAATCCTGAATACACAAGGGGTTAATCAATCTTGTTGTAAAAATCTAATTCAAAGTTTGTTGATTTCAGTTTTGATTAGTCAACTTCAACTTCAATTTTACAAATTATACAGTATAAACTGTTGTAAAATACCTACATAGATACTAGATATATGTAACAGAAGGTTTGATACAATTTGATAAAAATAACCTTCATTGTATTTAATAAAACTGACATTAGATATTAAATTACCATCTTAATTTATCCGTTTGATAAATGAAATATGATCTCTGCTGTATTATACAGTGACATTTTGACTCATAACTTGCTATGTCCTTACAGATCCGGTGAAAACTGTAAGCAGACAAAAAAGGAGCTAAAATGGCTTCTCCTACAGTCTGCCAGGCTCAGGAGTAAAAGTGGAGTTGATTGATCAGTCTCAAGCATCCAGTGTCAACAGGGACAAGGAAACAGAACGGCCTCAGAGGGCGTGGTTGTATTGGATGACTCATGATAAAATGAATCAGCATTGCAGTTTGCATATGGTGCTTCATAACTACAGTACAATCACTACAATCACCAGAAATTTAGTTTCACAAACATGTTGTAAAAAAAATTGCAAACAATGTATATATTCTTAAGGAATTATTTTATATGTATGTCCCTGAAAACTTGCAATCTGTTTAAATGTAACATCTTTAGCTTTTCAATGATAATTGGCTTGCATTTTTCTGCCAAGCTACAGCATGACTCAGCTTATCAGACAGGAAAGCAGTGAATTACTCTATTCATTATTATAAAATGTATATGTGAATTATGCATCTCTCTTTTTTCCTTTAAAGGTAACCTGTTAGAGAAACTGTTGTCCTATACTTTATTGAATATGCCACTGCTGTTTCTAAGCTTCAAAGCTGCAAGACTTCTACAGGAAACCCTGCATTGCACTGTGATTTATGGCCTCCTCATTCATGTGCATGAATCATATTATGTAGTACATAACATTATCTTGTGTTACTGTATGATCTTATTTCAGCACAAGTTGGACTAACATCACTAGGCTACGTCCGGATACACGTGATAGATGGCCAAAGGCAGAAATGATCTGCAGGGCCCACTCTCTGTGCACTGTGTGCAGTATTCCTATCCGGGAGTATCACAAGTTGCTGTGGCCACTTGGAGAGCGGAGGGAAAGTGGATGGGGTGGGGGTATGGGTTAGGGGAGAGAAATAAAATGCACTTGCCCCTGTACACTTTGAGCCCAAACCACCATAGATCAACTGACACATTCAGGTTTATTGCTATCCAAATCTGCTTTTGCGGATAATTGCAATACGACTGCTGAATTTCTGGTGCGAAATGCGGGGCTGCAATGCATTGTGGGCGATTGACCATCATGGTTCATTCACTCAGTTACCCTCCTGCTGGACTGCTTTCTCCTCCTGATCTGCCCAACTCGAGTGTGTCAATCGCTCCCTGTCTGTCAAGTAAAGCACTAGCTTTACATTGTGCAATGTGAAAACTCAAAGCCTTCACTACGATGGTGATATATTTTTATAAAATCTCTCTTGGTCAATGTAAGAGAACAGGGAAATGTCATTTTAAGGATTTGAACTACGATATTTACTTTGGAATAAAATTTAAAAAAAATAATTAAAGCATTCTAAAAATTATTCTGAGTATTTTTATCCATCCTAAAACATGTCTTTGGGGTTTGTTCATCATGACAAAGCAATTGCTACCTAGTGTGAAAGTGGCCTTTGGGTGGTGGGTTAAAGGGGTTGGGCGGGGGCTGCAGGTGCAGGACAGGTGCTGGTTGGCATATGAACGGGTGTCTTATGTACTTGACATATGACATTACAGAAATATTATAGAGAAATACACCGCTTTTCCTTTGACATTTGAAAGTCTAAACCCCCCCCCCCCCCCCCCCACACACACACACACACACACACACACACACACACACACACACAGGCTGCCAGGGTCGTTACGTCACACGGCCAAGCCACGCCTCTTTGGGGTGGTGACACAACCGGGGGAAAGTGTTCGGAGGGGGAGGGGTGTCCCGTCGGCAGGCGCACAGACAGCAGGCAGCAGCTGCAGCGAGAGGACCCGGTACCGTTACTCTGCATTAACGCGTCCAACAATACGCTCTTTAAAGCTCGAGACACATAGAACAGAACTCTCTCTCTCTCACACACACACACATATACATACATACACACACACACACATACACACACACACGACATTTAAACATGGTAGACCGCGAGCAACTGGTGCAGAAAGCCAGGCTGGCCGAGCAGGCAGAGAGGTATGATGATATGGCAGCTGCCATGAAGTCGGTGAGTAGCGTTCAGCTTCCTCTTTAATGACCTTTTGTCTTTATTTAATTATTGTAATATCCCATTCAATATGTCTGTGTGCGCGTGTGTGTGGTGTGTTAAGCTAGCTAGCATAGCATTTAGGGCAGTAACGTTAATGCGCAGACAAGTGTGCACACACTATTTTTTTTGACGTAACCGAATAAGCCACGCAAAGTTGGTGTATGAAACTTATGATTAAAGACCCCATTTATGAGCAACAGACGCACGTGAGCGCGTTAAAACACGATTATAATACAATTTGGCCAACATGATTTAGACCAGGGCTGCCAGGCCTCGCATTTCTGCTGTTTTCCATACACGTCAGTGTCGGTTCGGGTAGTTTCGGTCGGTTATCAATCATAAGTGATCGGGAAGGTGCCGCGGTGGGTTGTGGTCGTGTGAAATGCGGACTGTTTGATCTTGGGGCGGTGCCGCCTTCTCTGAACGGGACCGGCTGCCTGCTGGCGGCGAGAAATAAAAAGCAGAAACACAGTCTTGCTTTAATAGCGTCTGATGTATGTGTGCGTGTGTGTGGAGGGGGGATTAAACGAACGTCCACGTCGAAATATGCGCATATCGAGCGCTAGCGATAGAGGACGATGCTAGGTGGCACCGCGATGATGAGAGCGCTGGTTCCGGTTTGCGTGATGCCGGAATAATGAGGCATATCGATCAGAGTGTGAAATAAGACTTTTCTCGAGTCCGACGGGGAGCAGGGCGCCTCACGTTTGGCGCATCGGGGGGGGGGGGGGAGAAGGAGCAATGTTGGCTGAAGGTTGATCAATCGATTTGCGCAGAAGCGGCGCACAAAAATGCGAAGATGTGGGTGTTGGTGGACGGACAGCTTTCTAGAAAGCTCCGTAGAGATGTCATATTGCAGCAAATGATCGGGGTTTTTTCACCCCCCTCCCCTCCTTCTCCTCCTTCTCCTTGCAAACTGTAGCATGACGGACTGCTGTGTTAATCGATGCTGTGTAGCAACCGCATCCCTGCGTCCTCGACCTCTTCCAGCAGGTTCCCACACAGAGGCGTGCTGCAGCATCTGCCAAGATGCAGCACAGGGCCCACCCGTAGTGCACCATTTCACTGGCTGCTCTTCATCACAGCTTCACAAAGGCCGCATCTCACAATATCACAGCTGTCAGGACGACACCATCATAGCCGTCTGTCAGGATAGCTCTGTGACTCCTTTATTTAAAAGAATGACTGACATGCTGGGGCTTGTATTAATGACTTCCAGTGGATGCTGATGTAGCTTTTTATATTCAGATGCTAGTTGTTTTGTCACCTTAGAACGAGCATAGGTTTAGTTCAGATCGTCTAAGGGTGGCATCTGTGTGCTTTTGTTAACGCGGCCAGTTCTCAGCGAGTGAGCAGGCTGCACAGGGAAGTGATCGTGTCTAACATGGTGGTCAAAGCGACTTTTTTCCTGCACTCGAGAAGTCAACAAGGAAGGTGTTGGCTTGTTTCAAGGCCGCTGACTACTGTGGTGGTAATGCCACAGGGGGGGCCCCGGCTCCACCCCTTCCAAGTTATGCCGAGTCAGAGGGAGAGCTGCCCCTCACCCAGCCAGTCTCTCTGCAGCACTGGGCAGCGGGGTGTGTCTGCTGCCTCGCCCATCATCTGAGGGGAATCCCTTGCCACTGCAGACATGGTAACCGCCCGGTAGCAATGAAACCAAATCGCTCAAGAATGACACCACAGAACAACCAGAATGAACGACGGTGTTGGCGGGCTGCTGTATTGAAAACTGTATTTTTCGCACAATGCTGACATAAGATTACAGCATGGCAGATATCAGAACAGAATGTCTCGCCACAAGCTGTATTTTACAGCATCAATCATGTAGTTCCTCATTTCTTTAAGAATAAATCAGAGACAAGGTAAAATCACCTTCATTGAAATAGAACTTTTTTTCTTTTCTTTTTTTTTTTTTATAACCCGGGACAGCTTTTTCTTTCATTAAAGAGCTAGAGCAGAGCTAGGTTTTATATTCAGTAACAGTGATTTAGACTGATTTTATTTTTTTCTTTATATTAACATCAAAAGCATTGTGCTCTTCTCTGTACTTTTCCATGCTCATCTTCAGAAGCTATGTGTGACATCACAGATTTGAGTCTTAAATTCTGCTTGTCCTCTTTCTGTCTGTCAGGGACATTAGTGAGTGATGCAGACCCAGTTGTCTGCACACTATTCGTGATTCCATTAGCCTTGGAAAAAGAGTCAGAAAAAAGATAAATGAAAGCTCCTGGACATGTAGATGAAAAAGCTTTGAAAAGAGTTTTCCAACTGTTCAGTAAATGCTTATTTTTTTTTTCATTAAAAAAGCACATCAAATTGGCAGACATTAAAACACTCGGAACATTCCACAATACCTTAAACAGTACAATAAATTATTCTAAATAAATCATATTCACCATACTGTCCACATGATGATGCAATCACAAAACTGAGTTATACTATGTCTCTTTGACATAAAACTAACCGAATCTCACACCCCAAAATACAGTCAACTAATATTTTCTGATTTATCGGTTCCCACATCCATTTGTTGCAAAGAGCTATATTGTACAATATACAGCAGTACTCTGAACTAAGCCACTGTACATAAAACCAGTACTTATCGCAAAAGGCTGTTCTATCAGTGCACTGTTGATTAGAAATCTGTATGTTGTAAAGTTGTGCGGTTGTTGCATCTAAATATTCATGTAGAAAGATCTGAACTATACTGTAGCATGCATATCTGATGAAACTATTACATCATAGTATCTATTTGGGCACACTGCCTCAACCTGTTCATAGAAGATTTTTGTATAAGGAATGCCTTTATAATATAAGAATGATTTAGGCAAATTTATAAAATACATTAACTTTTCATTTTACATGCAATATGTGAGATTTTTAAATGTGTAGCCTTTCATTCAGCATGAAAATCAAAGCTAAAGCTAAAGCATTCACAGTAAATCAATGTTCGCAGAGAATAATTATGTTAAATGATACTTTTGCATTTAGAATTTTCCCTTTTCAGAGTCGCTTGTGACTCACAGGTCTGCTTGGTTTGTGGAATAGAAAAAAAAGAACTGGGAAAACCTTGAACAATTTATTACCACAAGGAGAATGTGTTCAGTGAAGAAGAAAAAAACAAAACTAAATGTCAGGTTATTCTTTAAATGTTTGTTTTCTTACAAGCCTGACAAAGCTCATATCCTTCTCCTATAAACCCAGATGTGTTGCACTGTATTAGATTTGTAATACAGTTCAACCTGTGCCTGACCTGATTCATAAGAGACTGCTTTCACCGGATAATCCCTGAGCGTCACTGTTCAGAGACTTCAGTCTGAACTTCATATGAATGACTACTAACTGAATTACTGAATAATAAGCACATAGTGATGGTGTACTTTCACTTCATTCTCTGTCCTACTATAGCCAAATTGTGCGAAAAACTTTGAAATATTATCAGCTAGCATAACGTTCCTATTGATCAAAAGTGGGCAGCGTCCAGCTCATGTTCTGCACAGGATCAACCACAGATGTGGATCTAATCCATTTCATGGTGTTGATTTGAACAAGATACTGTATCTTAAAGGACCAGTGTGTAGGATTTTGTGGCCTCCAGCGGTATGGTTTGCAGATTGCAACCAACAGAAAAACCTATTCCCTCGCCTTCCAAACATGGAGGAGAACCTAGGCCGCTTGCAAAAAACGTGAAAGCCTGTCTCTAGAGCCAGCATTTTGCTGGTGTGGGCTGCTGTAGAAACGTGGCAGCGCAGCATGGGGAATTATGTGGAGGATGACTCAGGGAATTATATACTAATTAAAATAAGTGTGATAAAAATATATTCCATTCATGCTGATGGATAAATCTTACTCACTGGTCCTTTAAGTCCAGAATAAGCAGCCAAGACAGATTTTTTTGGTCTAGGTTATGGTGCCATCTCAATATCGAACTGAACCAAATACCCCACTAAAGAATTCATCCCAGCATATTATTCATCTGTTTCACTGCTAGTTTAGTTTTCTCTAATAATATTTCTTAACAGTTTCTATTTTGGAAATACTGTTTACACACAAACATCCAGGTTGTAATAACTAAGCAGTACAGAAACCCTGAAAATCAAACAAATATACTGTGGATGCTTTACTATGTGTGAGCAAGCGTCCTGGTTAAACCCAAAGGCAGAAGAGACAGTGCTGCACGGTCATTGCTTGTATTAAATTATCAGATGTTGTGAGCGCTTGAATGTCATAAATGGGAATCTTTCCTATCTCTACTTTTCATTTCCGCTTTATTATTTTGAATTTGCTTATACACACACACACACGCACACACACACACACACACACCCTGCTTGGAGAGCTTACTTCTTTGTCTTAGGAAGTGCATGGCACAGGCAGCCAAGGCTGCATCACACTTAATGGACTGAATGCATTATTCTCTCACCCATTCAGTGCATTAACAGATTCATTGTGCTACACTGCACCATGCATTGTATGTACTTTTTTAATCTATATATTAACCATACAAGTGTTGGATAAAAAACAAAAAATATGCTAATTAAATAATCAAAATACAAATTTTGCAGTGGTTGACGGTTGTTATTGGAAATTCCATTGACATCTGATCTGTAAATAAGTGCACTGTCACTGCCACTTGGAAGTCTCCAACGCTCCATCTGTTGCCATGGGAGCAACATAGAGTAGTAGAGAAATATGATCCAGTATTTTTTAATCAATTCCCACTACTTAAAGCAATATACTACTATTATATACAATATACTACCTGTATCTTATAATAAACATTTTAGCAGGATGTTTCTGTTAATTTTCTAATGTTATGCTTAGAAGAAGAGATACATCTATAACCCATCATATATTTTAGTAATTTGTACTACAGGGTACAGTAACATTTGGATCTCACAGCCACATTTCCAATTTCCATTTAAAATCCTTGAATAATTTTAATTGTATAGATATACTAGATCAAATGAGATTTACATCAGACATGATTTAATTTTAGATAATAAGATACAATCAGTGTGCTAAACTAGGAAATGGGGTTATAGCCCCAGAAAATGCCTATTTTCTCTCAGTCATCATTTCCAGTTTTCTAGTTCATCATCATCTTTGCTATAGTGTTTTTTAGGCACAGGAAGCAACGTCTACTCCTGAGGTATGGACGTATCATTACATCTGAAATCTGGTAATAAATATGACCAGTGTCATCTCAGGACATATTAGAGTGTTCCTTAATGGGTTTTGACTCAGTCATGAGTCACAAAGGCACTATGAAAATCACCCACATAAGTCACCTACACACTAATCAGTTTTATACATCTATTGTAAGACTCCAGTTACATTGAGCAACGTTCCCCCTCTAATTTACAGTGAAAGTTCTTTATCTTGGGAGAGTAATTCACTTGCTAATTTCTACTTTTTCTTTTTGCTGACTCACTGTCAATAATGCATTATACGAAACCACATGTTACAATCAAGTCAGGGCCGACACCCAAGCTACAAGCAGAAAACACAGATAAGATAGCATTTATGATGCTGAGAAATGTTTTTAGCTGCATAGAACAGTAGGTGACCATCATTATATAGATTACATAGCCACAGAATGCATGCGGTGAGGATTGAATATGAACAAAATCTGTTCAGTTTAGCCCACATTATTTTTAACAGCTACTTAATCCAAATACTGGAGGTCTAGGTCCCACATTGGTATGGCAAGAGAAAGAATGTGACTCGTGAAATGGGATGGGATGTATTCAGCTCAAATTATTTTATTTAAACTTTATGGCTGGAATTTAACCATGCTGATGAGGTTTCGTGGCGTGTCTCATAACCAGGAGTCCATCGGGGGGCACTTATCTCTATTGTTTTACTTGAGAAATCTTGTCACTATGGGTCTTGTTAGAACTAACAATAATATTCAGTGTACCTATAATTATAGTACTGAATGAAGTGTCTTCCATGGATGTGTAATATTACCTTGGTGCAGCTCAATTGTTCCAGTGGCCACTTGTGGCATTGCAGTGAAAATTTCTTTGGCCATCTGCAAACCTTTCTACCTTACAAGTAATATTTTTAGCTGGACTGAGTGTGAAGCAATGCTCATTACATTATTACTACTAGTAATACTACTGTTAATAATGCGTAAACAGTTGTCAAATAAGTCACTGACCAACACAGTTTAACTTAGAATAACTTCTCAACATCACTGAGGATTAGTGATTATTATATTATTTTTAACTGTTATATACTTACTATATACTTAGTAGGTCCATTGCCCCTTATGCTACAAGTAATGCAAATTTGCCACAAGTCCATACACAGTCGGCCTGCAAATGCAACGTTGTATTGTGGGCCTATAATATATAAACCGTATGTGACTTAGTATTATTGTTATATCTAGTCTGAGCTGTATTTCTCCTGTGTTTTAGATCAGTAAACGGGAGAAGTGCTTTTATAATCAAACTTTGACCTCTGACATTGTATACTTTTACTGTTTCTTTGCCCTTTAAACACTACAGGGAACTCTTTAAATACCAGCTCACTAGCTTAATTTGGTCTCCTTTCAATTAAAGAACTCCTTTTTGTGTTTTATTTTTGGACAACACCGATAATCCAAGATGATCTACAGTCACATGTGGCAACAAAGAGGTACTTGAATCTCCCCCTCCACCACCATTACTGAGACACACACATACTGCCTCACTTGCATCTCTCTCTTTTTCTTACAACCAGGCTCTTTCTGGTTAAACCAGCTAATCCTATTCAAACCGCCAGTGACGTCAGGTAGTCCACGGCGCCTTTGTGCTCTGCTGCCTGAAAAGAGGTCGGCACGGGGGTTGTCACATCAGGTTAGGAGAGGCTGGGGAGTGAGAGAAAACGAGCAAAGTAAAGACAGAAGGAAAGCATGGAGCCGGGAGAGAAATGGGGAGTGTGGAAAGCCTTTATCATGTGAATTGTATCCCAGTAAAAGGAAATGTAAGGTGGCAGGGATTCAGTTTTGATGCCGCTTTGACTGCGCAATGTGTACTCTCATGCTCCCCTTTTACCACGTCTTTCGTATATAATTCTATATGTTGATGTCCATGGGGAGAGCTGTCAAAGAGGAAGTTATTGATTGTCCTTCCTGGCCTTTGTTTCATTAACACTAGGTTTGGAAGCTTGAGTGCCTTGTGTAAGGATGAGTCATGAGAGAGCAGGCGCGATTGATGAGCTTTATGGGTAGACAGAGCCCTATTGTCATCCCTGCACCACAGCTTCCGTCAGGGCTTTCTGTTCACCCTGCAGCCTTCTGAAACAAAAGCGGCCATGTTTTTACAGACGGGTTGTTCGGGCCTTGTTTTCCTGACCTCTGTGTTGCTCCAACGCTGACCCGTTCTTCTGGTTGCGTTGGCGGTAGGTCAGATCCTTGTTCACGCTAATTTTAATTTAACATGCTAAGGCAGAGAGCAGTATAGAGCCGAGGCCGACGCTCTGCAGGGTGAGTTTTTTTTCTTTCTGTTGTTGTAAGTAGGCTCATTACATAATAGATGTCATTTTATTGTTTGACTTTCTTCATACTACTCCAGTGCAAAAGTCATTTTATTCATGACAGTTGCACAAATGCACAGTGTATTATGTAGAGACAACCCTTAGTGAACAATCATGAGGGCCTACAGCCATGCTTGTGGCCCTCTAGAGGCCGTACCTTTTATTACAATCATGATTCCAAATGCAGAACAAAGAATGAGAAGCGTTCTGATAGTTTAGCTGGTAGAGCCTCGTTCATAAGGTGCGAAAAAAAAAAAACATGGGCTAACGAAATTTAAAGATTTCTCTGGGGAATCGTATTACACATTAATTAAACACATTTGCAAATATTAAAAATAAGAGGGAATCACAACCAAAACACACAGATATTTATCTAGAACTGAGACAAGCCAACAATACATCATCAGCACAGCAGCTGCAACTAATGAGATCAGACTAGATAAGGAGTAAATTTATATGTGAAATGGGCGAATACCGTAGGTTGTTGGAGATTTTCAGTGGACTTCATGGTAATCTGTTTCGATTTTGAGAAATGAGAACATCTGGGCTGGGTGACATCAGTTTTTTGTGATTCCAACACTTAGTTTTATTAGCAACAAGATAAAATAAACTCAACTGCTAAGCCTTTGTTGATGTTTCTATTACTTTGCTTTATTTCTGAATCAGTAGTATTGAGTAATAGTCATTTTATCAACAATGAGAGGGAAATGTAGACATCATTTAGTCTAGATTTATTCTTGTAATGATTTGTAATTTGAGCTTTAGTTGGTTTTTTTGTGTGAAAAAGGAAGTGTCAGGTCATATATATCGACCATGTTAATATCACTTAAATTACTCTTCAATTTTGAGGGTTCCAATATAAGCACGCTAACGCACTTTACATGGTGTAGATATTAAATAACTAACTAGCTGCAGCTGGTTTTAATTTACTGATGTGTAAATTTTCAGTTAATAATAATAAACCATCCAATAAACAATCGATATTAAGGAGTTTATAGTCTACCTAGTCTTTCATTAGTATATTAAAATACAGAATTCTCATAGTGTTCAAAATGGTCAGGGCTCAAGTCTGGGCACCATGAATGTGCTCAATAGACTTTCACGGCAATCAGACTAATTTTGTAGGGATGACTGTAAATATTTTCCTAAGAGATAGAGTTAGCAAAACATATTGGAAGCATGCTTTGGTTACCATGAATTTCTGCTCAGGATATGCTAAGTAGACAGACCCACCATACTCAGGCCCTGCATGTAATGAAATGCTGTGAGTTGGATTGCTGTGAGGTGGTTACTGGTTGCTCTTGCATGTTTCATGTTTACCCGGCTTTAAATCATTTATGTCTTGTACCAAGCCACGACCCATGTGCAAGTTGGCTGAAAGGTGTGAGATATAAAATGGCTTGTTTGCACTTATCCCCACCCACAGCACCGCGGTGTGCTCCATACCATCAGCTATGTCAGCATCCTTGCCATTAGCAGCTTGTGGTCAGTCTCCGGCAGAGAGCATATCCCTCACAAACAAAGCAGATTTTGCAGTCGCCATGGTAACAGTAGATTGCATCATCAGATTGTTCTTTGCCCCACGCTGCTTCCCTTTTAATCTTATTGAACAAGGATGGGCAGCTCTGTTGTTGAATAGGACTGTTGCCTTTTCACAGAGAGCAAAGAATCGTAGTGAAAGATGGGCGGAAATAGATGTAAGGACATCCTGAAACAGAGTTTCATCAGACGTAGACATGATTAGTCATAGGTTTGCATCAATAGGCAGTAGTAACAGCCGAGAAAGTGGATTAGCACCTACTCTTCAGCAAGCTCAAGAAGAATGGCACAGCTGCTATCTCATGCTGACTGCTACACCTCAAAGGTTGAGCTTTCCACTGTCACTGTCCTTGAGCAACACACTGATACTGCAGCCATGTGTGGAGGGTGCTGCACACGGTTCACTGATTGATTTTTGCTTTGACATGTAGACAAGAATACTGTAAATTACCAAATTTGTTTCAATCACTTAAAAGATCAGGTATTCGTGACTGGGAGGCAATTTGGGACAGGAGAGTAATTCCTTACTAACAAAAATCAGCAAAACTGGAAAGTTATGGTATTTACTCAAATTCATTTATTAAACCAGTATGACTACTGTATAACATGTGTCAGAAGGCAGATTACAGTGCTGTCATTAAACATGTTCTGGCTGCTTCTCCTGAGTTTTCCTGTGTATATTTTATGACAAAGTTTGAATTTCATGTTGTAATTTTTTTTTTTTTGCTGAACCGAAGCCGTGGTGATCGATAACTAAACAATGTCACCCGAGAGAGTGTTCTTCGATTGTCATTGAGCTTGCCGGGGGAAAAAAGGCAAGGAAAAAAGAAGTGCAGCGTCAGTGATCAAGTCTTCTTCCTTGTTTTTTTGTTTTTAATAAATTATTTGGATTTTGCAGTTATTTATCAAAATAAACAGCTGCACCCGGTGTTTAAAAGGGACCCATTAGGTAATTGAAACTCAATCATTATTTGGTAATTTACTGTGAGATAAGAAAAAGAAATACATGGGTGGCTAGGGAATTCTCCAACGCTACTTTAAAGTTGACTGGTGGTTTTGAGTGAAATGGTTTTACAACTATCACTACTTTACAACTATTGTCAAGACACGGTCCCTGGCAGGAAGAACCATAACAACCAAAGTGATCCCTTGGCTTTAGATCTAGTGCCATTAGCAGGTCAAAAATTGATTTGTCTAACACGTTGCTTTATGACCAAATCCCTGTGAAACAAATACCATTCCCATCAGCCTCAGCTGTGTGCTGTTTAGTCCTAATGTTAGCAGTAAAGTACTGCTGTTCCTCAAAGAGAATGAATGATTGACATGTTGCTGAATTTATAAGCAGGCATCTATACCCTATATTTTAGGTTTATTTGAAGTGTTTCTAGTAACCAAAACTGACCAACAGATGTTTTTTCTTTTCAACAGTCACTTTATCATTCTTGTTGTTTCTGGGACAAAACAGTGCAACTCAAATCTTTTACCCCTCTTTAAATAAAAGTTATTCCATCAGTTTTAACCCCAGAATGTGGTTTTATGTTGACTGATATTGCCTTGGGTAAAGGCATTGTGAAGAGCTGGTCCACGTGATGGGCCGGGGCCCCCTGCTTTGGTATGCTCATGGAACAGAATTTGGTGCTGAAAAAGAAAGTAACAACAGGCTTTATACTGAGAAAAGGTCTGCAAAGATGCCTCTGTTGCACAGTCCCAGTGGGGTATAAAGGATTAAATCCTTCAGACACAGGCCTGTCAAAACACAACAAAACAAGCTTTCAGAGCGGAGGACAGCCAATCAGCAGTCTCCATCGAGGGTGATGTCAGGCTGCCGGAGGCGTGGCTCGCCCTGCTGGATGTGGCGGCTGCTGCCTCGGGTGTAGTCGAGTTTGTCCGGAGCCATCTGTGACCGTTTGCAGATCTGAGCCTTTCGGTCCTACTTTCTTTTGTTTATCCTCATCCTGTGTTTTCTATGTAAAATGTAACATGTCAGCTATTGAATTTGAATGGAAATCAGGAAATTAAGAGGGAAAACCCACAGTTTTGGTTATTTTTGTTGTTTTTCATGGAGTATTAGCCTATTGAAACAATAGTGTGGCTTAGAGGCAATGTGAAATCTGATGAATTGCCTCAAGTGATGTCACTTGGGTCAGTGTCAATTTAGGTTTGAAATTAAAAAAAAATCTGGGGTTGTGGCAGAGTTAGAAAGAACTGAAAACACCAGACCACTGTAGCTCCTCATCAGTTCTTTAATCCACCCTAAAACTATTCCTGCATTATTGTAGTGGTGCCCTTGTCGATCAAGGGAGAAAAATGCATGGATTAAAACATGTCTCTGGTTCTACTGTTTTTGCTGGTACTTCATTCTTTTCTTCTCGTCTTCTCCCCTTCTCAGGTCACAGAGCTGAACGAAGCGCTATCCAACGAGGAGAGGAACCTGCTCTCTGTGGCCTATAAGAATGTGGTCGGGGCGAGGCGTTCGTCTTGGCGGGTCATCTCCAGCATTGAGCAGAAGACGTCGGCCGACGGCAACGAGAAGAAGATCGAGATGGTGCGGGCCTACCGGGAAAAGATTGAGAAGGAGCTGGAGGCCGTCTGCCAGGATGTGCTCAACCTTCTCGACAACTTCCTGATCAAGAACTGCAACGAGACGCAGCACGAGAGCAAGGTGTTCTACCTGAAGATGAAGGGCGACTACTACCGCTACCTGGCCGAGGTGGCCACGGGCGAGAAGCGCGCCTCGGTCGTGGAGTCCTCCGAGAAGTCCTACAGCGAGGCCCACGAGATCAGCAAAGAGCACATGCAGCCCACCCACCCCATCCGCCTGGGCCTGGCTCTCAACTACTCTGTATTCTACTACGAGATCCAGAACGCCCCAGAGCAGGCGTGCCACCTGGCCAAGACCGCCTTCGACGACGCCATCGCCGAGCTGGACACCCTCAACGAGGACTCCTACAAAGACTCCACTCTCATCATGCAGCTGCTACGAGACAACTTGACGCTGTGGACGAGCGACCAGCAGGACGACGAGGGAGGAGAGGGCAACAACTAGAGTCCGAAGAACCTCATTCTGCCAAAACAACACAACACGCGCGCTCACAAATGATGACAAAATAATAATAATAGTAAAAAAAAAAGTTCTTAGAAATTAAAAAAAGAGAGGGGAAGGGGAGGGGTGGTTGAACATCGGTGGCCAATTTAGCCGATGGTACTAACGCGGCTGCTGTTCTTTATTTTTCCACAAATTTAAATTCAAATAAAAAAGTAAGAGGAGGGAAGACGATTTTAGTTTGAGAAATAACCTACAATTAAAACAGAAAGAAAAAAAGAAGAATGAAACCCCCTCCTTGATAGCCTCTGCAGCCTTTGCCAAAATACCACTTAGAAGCAAGAGGTATGTCATTCATCACAGTGTGACCATTGGGTACAGATGCCTTCACACTGGAAGAGACTGGTGTCATCGCGCAAATGAAGCTGAGGTGTGTCATTGTATTCATTGAGGGACGGAGCGTTCAGAAATTGAGTTTGATGCTTGAGCAACATGAAAATTAAGAGTGACCTTGAACGTCACGGCCTTGCTTAGCGAGAGAGAAAGAGAGAGATGGAGGAAGACCGACAGAAAGAGGTGAGAGAGCAGACAGGTTACAGAGATGAAGGTGGGGCTTTTTAGGGGTGTCCAACCACATTGCGTGACTTTAAACGTGTACCGACGCCACATCTTTAGTTGCACCACACCTAAGATCGTCGAGTAAAAAGCAGGTTGATTCTGTTATCCAAGATAACACTTAAGAAAAATCTTTTTGTTTTGCTTTGTGTCAGGTGTGTGTCCAGCTCAGTCACATACAGTTATACTGTAACTTAAAATACAAATTCATTAAGTAAACTTAGTGCAGCTTGTCCCTCTCATGTGCTTATGTGCTTTATTAAATAAATTAACTGTTTTTGGACACCTAATTCTTATTGTCAGTATTGTCGTTGCTATAACAACTTCTATTGGCTCCTTATGCTTGGAGGAGACTATTTGATTCACGAAAAATTCAGATAGCAAGATCAGAATAAAAGGAAATTGAACCTCTTAAAAATATGTGGTGATGGAAAATGATCAATTAACCCTTATTCTCAAACAATGATATCTCCATACCAATCAGATCTCTGAAAATGGATCCCGGAACCACAG
This sequence comes from Eupleurogrammus muticus, assembly GCA_036785175.1. Taxonomy (NCBI): domain Eukaryota; kingdom Metazoa; phylum Chordata; class Actinopteri; order Scombriformes; family Trichiuridae; genus Eupleurogrammus; species Eupleurogrammus muticus. Next base: position 15,372,115 of record JAYKQN010000007.1, on the reverse strand, counting down.
AGTCAATTAGTGAAGTACGTGTGGGCAGAGCACATGCAATGTTAAGTGGTGGCTCCAAAAAGCAGACTTGAGAATTGTGGACTTACTTTTGTCTTCGGTTTCTTATTGGTCAAGAAATGCATTTGCCTATTATACTGTTTCTTCAGTGTAAGATGATAACTGCTCCAATATTCTCCATAATACAATATTGTGCATGCTGGTGATGTATTTATACAGTAGCTTCAATTTATTAACTTATACTGTAGATGTTATGTATTCATATGAACATGGAATTACTAGACCTTTATCAGATTATTTTCTATTTATTTCTTTTCATTGCAATTGTTAGCTAGACCTAATTTTAATCTGTGTTTTCTTTACTCCATTTGCTGAAGTACGCTATACCAAAACAGTGATTGTTAACAATAAATTGATCTGTTACGGACATTAGTATGGTGACATGCAGTTCTTGGTAAGGGTGACCGAAAGAGAAGGCATTGGCTTGTGCTAATTCACAATTTTTAGTGTTAGGTGGTCATTATTAATTATTAACAATTGGAAGACACACTAGCAAATATTTATAGTTAAATATTGGGTATTATTAAATATTAAACATTGGAAAACTCTTGTGACTACATTTGATATGTAAAACAGCTAAATGCTGTTAAATGAAGTTTCTTTGGACCAAATTAGGGGAGTGGGGTGTATGGTAAGAAGGACTTCACACACAATGTTTCAGTTAGTATAATCGAGGTGAAGCATTTCATGTGAGGACACTTGGCGGTCAAGTCAGTTCTAAATGTTTAGTTATTATTCCATGCATGTTGGAATATTACTTAATTATTATTTATGTAGTGTAGATGAAAAACGTTTTCATTAAGAAAAAAGAATTAAAATCAAATCTCATCAAATTATTTACTACAAAGAAAAGCAGGCGAAAAAATAAAATTATAAATCTCAAAATGTATTGCAGCCTGAATGTTGTTGAGTGAACACTAACCCATTTTAGCCCTTTTCCTTAGTTTTTTTTTTTTTTCCATGAAGACATTACAGTTCATTATTAAATTTATTTTTAGATGTGACTAACAGGGTCTTTCCCTCAAAAGCTGATTACTTACCTCCTCAAGCTGTCAAATCTCCTTTTTAAAAGGTTAACCTCACAATACAGAAATCAGTGTTCGATTGACTCACTAACCAGTTTTTGGTTGTTTTTTTGGCTCCATTACACATTCATTACCTATCCTGATGTTTCCAGTATATTTAATGTTGTTGAGCACTTGTCTGGATTCAAGACAGATGACGAAAATGCAATATACTTGACAAATTATGTAAAATTATTTTACTGAAATCCATAAATCATCACAAAAAACCTAGATTCTCAAGGATAAGTAATAGTAGTTTGTATTAAAGGGTTTTCAATGGCGGTAAAAAACTATGTGATGCCTCTCTAAAGTAAATCAGTTCTTTGCATTGTTCATTAAACAATGACTTGCATCTAACGGCCAAGAACAAGTATCGACAATCAGTGTCCTTTCATGTAGGAATTCCTCCCTTTCTCTATAGACATTTACATACAGGTAAGTGATCTAAAATAATCGAGAGTTTGAGTCAGTCTAATGAAAGCAAAAATATAATGAAGTAAATTGATGGCAATCAGTTTTAATTAATTGGTTTGTGTAATTATAATCATTATTCGGAGATTGAGAACTCATTGAAAACAGCTGGTGAGTGCAAGTTGATTGAAAGGCGATTAACGCTCTGGCTCTGTGATTGGATGAGAGTCCTGGTCTAAGGTGTTGTCACCAGCCAATCCAAGTCTGTTGCCGAGCAGAAAACCGCAGTACGCTCTCACCAGTGCTGCACAGAAGGCTCCAGCCTAAGCGTTCACTGACTAGTTCATCTCTCGTGATTAGGAAATATATTTTGACATTTCTTGAGTGTGCAATGACCTAATAAGAGTTCAATTTAGTTAGCTTCAGATAGATTTAACATATAACGCGAAGATTCATAAAGATTTGATTGAAGATTAAATTCACACTTCAACCTAGCTGGCAGCATTTCTACCAGATAGTGTATGATGGAGGGGGTAGCATTAAGGTTAAAGTTAGGTTAGGATAAGAATCTCACATGCTTTTTTACTTATATATTCTGCATTAAAATGCATAAGGCTGAGAAATCCCCCTCTAATCGCCAGCTGTTATGTTTAACTTCAACACTGTTGGGACTTATGGTCCATACTTGTTCCGTATCTATACTACAGTCACATAGTATCAGCAGACTTGATCAATGAACACAGTGTATTGTCCAAAATCAGATTTGTCTTGGTGCCAGTTACCACCACCACCAGTTGTCCCCATCACAATCAAACACTTCAGAGGGGTTGTGTGTGTAACACATCCTGTACACAAGGCATGCTTTGTCTTTGAATTTCAGTTTAAATTCACTGTTGATGGAATATGATTTCACTCCATTAAGTACTGTATAATTACTGTTTTGTCACCATGACCATTTGAAGTATATACAATATACCAAAAGTAAAGCTGTGTCCTCACATGACACATTAAAGGAAAGTACAAATTGAAATGAATAATGGTCATGTAGCTACTTTGGTTTCAGGGTCCTGCTGTCGTACATGCTGACTCACTGTGTCACGGTCGTGCGTAACTGGGACACTTAAATAGAACGGATGCATCGTTAATGTCATTAGTAAGTCAAAACGTCTGCTGTGAAACAAGGCCTATTAAAGTATTGTTTCATTTGTATGATTTCTTTTCATTCCTGCAACCCCCCACCCCCCCTTGAGATTACATTACTTACATTTCCTCCTAAAAGAATCTCTGCCTGCTACGCTTCAAGATCACCTGAGAAGGCCTTTGGAAAAGTGAAGACTGACTCCTCAGTGACCTGAGGAATCCTGCTAGCAGGCATGTCGCTGACAGTGCTTCACATCAGGCACTTCCTTGGTTGAGGACTGGATAGCTCCTGGATTAATGGGGATTGGCATGAATAATTCAAGCCTGCATTAAACTGGAAGGGAACGGTGACTCATGGAAGAGCAAAAGTAGAAATGCTAAGTGGTCACTGTCTGCCAGGCTTTCTTGAAAGGCTTTTTAACAGTGCCTCAAACGAGTTCATTGTGTAGCAGAAAACATGATGCTGCATACGTGTTAACTGTAAATGCATGTAGTGTTAGGCAAAAAGACAGAATATCACACATATTTCTGTATTTTCTTGTGTATTAAATAGTTAGATGTTGCAGAAAATGTTGACATCAAGCCAATGATAATGGATAAATGGCCTATTATTAGTCACCACAAGTCTCTAGAATAAACACCAGTGCCTGTCTGCTACCTACCCAGTGCAACTATACAACATGCTGGAGGCTCAGTGCATAGCAGCGTGCACTATAAATAGATCTCCCCTGCAGCTTTGGAGTCGGGAGTAAAGTTAGTGTGCGCAGTAGTGGGTCTGGCATGCAACGTGAATGACGGGAAGTTGACAGCGAAGAAGAAAAAAAGAAGCAATGGAAACAACCAGACACTGGGTATATCACCCATTGTGGTGCTGCATCCTGCAGCTATTTGATGATTAATTATAGGGCTAAACACAATTTCATGTTCACCTTATACATTATTTCAACAGTGCTGTCACCTCATATGTATGTTTGTAATGTACAGCTGTGATCAGGGGTGAAAATCCTACTTCAATAATGAGGGGGGGCAATGAGCAGTACATTTTCAGAGGATGATTTCTAGAATTAGAGCAATGTTCCATATTTATTTATATTTATATGTAACATTATCTCCTGTATCCCTGCATTGTACCCTGGTGAGGAATAAGTGGGTATAGGATATGAATGACTATGACTTTATGAATATGATTGACTATATGTAAGGCAAATGAGATCATGAATCAATGATGGAAAAACTATGAAAATCTTTTTTATGTCCCCCTCTCACATCCCGTGTGTCTTCCTATGGCTGTGATCAGACATATTAACACAGGAATACACTACACACACACTGGGACAAAATAATCCCAGTAGAATGGTCATTCTTTGACTAAATATTTGACAGATTTAAGGACAATTAGAGGTCAATGGACATGCCGCTTTGTGGAGTCTCTGTTTAAAAGAAACCACTGTCATAAATTATTTAGGTTCTGAACTGTTAATAAGGGCCCAGCTCTTGCTTCAGGGAATTTCCGGCTCTTTCCCGATGCTTAATGTGTAAAATAAAAATCCTTATGCTATACCTTCACTCTTTTCGGCTCCTGCCCGAGTTCCTGAGTCGGAGTTCCGAGTTCCGAGTGCATTCGAACACAGCATAAAATAACGTAAAGAGGAAACATATATCGAACGAACATCAAAATAGTCTTGAAATATGACGAACCGAGTGGAGCTACACGAAAGATATAAAACAACAAAAAAAAATACTATCAGGTGTTTCAATAAACATGTCCTCTCATTTCTAATTACTTCTAAAAGGACAACGGAGGGAGGAACGACCAGTATGCTAATGCTAATGCTAACTGTTGGAGCAGCGGAACTCCAAAATACTCAAAAAAATCGTGAAACGTGGCTTGAAATGTATATTTATATTTGCTACGGTTTTGTCTGACACTGTCACAAGATGGAGAGGAGCCGTGTTCTCTGACTGTCAAATGGAAAAAACACTAAATGGGGACGAAGAAGAAGGACTAAAGGCTCCTTTACAGCAGCTGAGAGAACTGACCCATCACTGACTGGACCCAAACCCGCAAAAACACTCGGCATGTTACGCATAAGGTAAGAGTATTATTTTAAATTATGTTTTAGGCTTATGAATATGTGTTTGTTAATACTTGCTGTCAATCGTGTTGTTAAGACTTTTTTTTGCGTATTAGAGGCGTGTTCTGAGTTGAGTTAGATGGAGAAAGGCTTACTTTATTCATAATTAGCTAAATATCCTGTATCGGTATTAATATAAGGGGAACATGTTACGTTTGGCTTAATTGAATCACCTGTGGGTCCAGTTATTAATTAAAATGGCGAGTATCTTTTTTGTTGCAAAAAGTGCTATTGTCAACTGCGCTTTAAATCCTGTATGAAACTCGTGTGTGTCATTATCCATGTTTTACCCATTTAAAAAGTGTTTTGAAAACATTTAAATCTGGTTGTTGGTTATTGTTAAAAGACACATTTCTTACTGGTCTTGATGCATCGTTGTTTAGAACAGCTGTTCAGATTGGTGCATAAGTATCTAATGAAAGGAGATTTCAGGCCTGAATCAGTGCTTAAAGACAGTTTGAGTTATGTAACTCTTGTTTTTGTGAGAGTGAAAAACATCCTACATTCATAACTTCATCAGAAATATAGTTTTGTACAGTTTTTAAACTTCTTTGCCGTCCAGCCAATAGTTGCTGAGACTTTGCCACTTAAAGCCACACATACCAACCACATGGCCGCACGCAATGAATAGTAAGGAAAATCAGTTGGATGCACTATGAACTGTCTGTACTAAATTTGACAACAATTCATGCAGTAGTTGTTGGGATATTTTGAGTCTGATCAGTCAAAACATCTTTCCATCCTCAGATGTCCCCCCAGTATCATATGTTCACACCTTCTGCCTCCAGCTATACTAATCCACTATAATTAATCTTATCCCTTATATGCAGCCATGCCCTGTGCATTTTTTAAAATGACCTTATTCAGTACTGAGCTTGGCGTCAAGTAACCATTAATTATGTATTTATCTGGGCATGAAAAATCAGAGACATACTATATGATGGTCATGATATTTTACGGTGCACATACACAGACTTTTTCACTGTATGTATGACACCTATCTCATATAACAATCTTTTCAGTTTATCCACTGCTTCATAAAGTCCAGAATCACAGTAGTGGTCTTACGTCCCACCTCCACTAAATAATCCCTGTCTGCTAAACATCGCTGCATGAAGATTGTCCTCCTTAAATCATTACACTGTTTGGCCTAATGGTGGGTTCATCTGGAGAAGGTGTGTCTGTGCTTGATTGCAGTAACTTACTGCCGCCTGGTGTCCTGTAGCTACTCGAGTCTCCCTGTTAAACTCATTCTCTCCCTGCTCCCTAACAGGCACCTGGTTTTGGTGTAGCATGCTGTTCTTACTTCAGTAGTATTCCTTTGTGCACCTGAAAACCACCAATGTAGGCACATCATTCTTTTCTTTTGTTTTTGTACATCTTTAATTTGTTGTGTGCATTACTCTGTGTTATGGCCTTTTGAGCCAGGTCGTAATAGAAGAGTGAAATTAGACCAACAAATGTTTCAAACCTAATCCAGGTTTTATTTTTTTATCAATGATTTTATATCTGCATGACACTTCCCTGACCTTGCACTACTTTAAAGATTTTTTTTGCTCTAATTTAGGTTAAGACTCTTTTAGGTCTTTAGCTGTAATTACTGCTGTTGCTAAACATGTTATTTTTCATTCTTGCATTAGAAGTAGGGCATTTATTGTTTTAATTATATCTCTTTTTTGTGAATCTTGTGCACTGAAACTTGATTGGAAATGAAAATCGCAATAGAAGAACAATCAAATTCCATTTTTTTAATCACTCAGCCCTAACCTGATGTAGTCTAGTGCTGTGTGGGGGTCAATATAAAAAATACAAATTTTGAAAAACAACAATGATAATACTTCATAGGCTGCCAACATGTTTCCCCTCTCATTCGCATAATCACCAGATGTAAAATTTAGCATAAAAAACGCAAAATTACCTGACTTGGCATTTGTATTTTGCTGCTATCGTTCTCTTGCCAGACCTTGAACAGCTCACAGTAGCTGCATGCGGTAGCCTGCTGGTGTCACCAGCATGAAAATATTCTTAAAATGAAAAACTGCAAGAGCCACAACATTCTTCTTTTGGTTCTTTATTTTCTGTTTGCGTGACTGAATAGTTTAGTTTTCAAAGGCAACTGCAAAAGAAGCCAGTCTTTTTCCAGTCCGGGGAGACCAGACCACTGTGCCATCGCTAACAGACGTTCTTCTACACCTCCGGTGGCGGTGTGTTTGCCCTCCTGGGACTGTGGCTCCTTAATTCACAAGATCATTGCTATTACAGCCCTTGTCACTGTCGTCTTTAGCGTGTCTGGAGAGGCATGAAAAGGAATTTGCTCAAGAGAAATGAGGTGTGAGTGCGCAAGTGAGAGGGGACAGAGAGGAGACTATGCAGAGTTTTCCTACATTCAGATGCAGACTGTAATTACTGCAGAAAGACCAGGCATATGGCACGGGTGCAGATGTGTTTACACAGAGCACTCTGCTGGGTTGGCTCATTACCAGAAACCAGAGGGGAGAGAGAAGAGGAAGGGCGACCTCTGGCTGGTAAAGATGCCTGCTTTATGTAGAGTACTTACTGTACATCTGAGGAGCCAAAAAGCTGCTGCCTCACCTTTCTAGAAGCAAATTTGTTCAAAAATAAAAAGCTTATATGAGTGTGTGGGCGTTTGTGTGTTTGGGAAGAAGCTGCTTGTATCTTTACTTCTTCACCATGCCACTTTTGTTGTCCATGGTGACGGGTATTGTGGTCTCGGAGGACTCGATGGCCGGTCTGATCAGAGGAGCCTCCACGGTGAGCACCCCCTCAGGAGACAGGGAGGAGGTCACCTTCTCAATGTCAGTGCTAGAGGGGAGGCTGCAAGGGAGCAATGACACAACATGTTAGACATTTAAACAACTGTCTTGATGAAAAAAACACTGCCAGTACCTAAACAAAGAGGGATTGAAACATTCATGCACAAACAGCCCTTGATAGGATAAAATATTCTTTGTGTTTCTCTGTGTGCTGTGGCCCCTGGATGGCAGCAGAGGCCTATTAAGCTCTAATCTCAGACAGAGCAGGGCTGAACGCTCCGAGGTGGAGGCTGCTGCTGCTCAGAGCATGATGTGCAACTATCAGCCAGCCCTCTACAGGCCAGCACAGCCCCAAACTACAGAGACTTACAGCAACAAAGCCATGATAAGGAAATCACAGGAATCTGGAGACAGTTTGAGAAAAGCATTTCCTCTCTTAAAGTTCAATGCAAAGCCACTATCCAACAGCAGAAATAATGAGTAGTCAGGGAAATTTAAAGGCGAGTTGTTGTCATATTAAATGGCTAGTATGCCCCCCCTTTCTTTTAACTCAATGGCATTCTTGTAAAATTGTAGTAAAACAAATGTAGGTGCATTTCGCAGGATAATTATTTGATGACTTTAAACCAGTTACTTACGTGTATTTCCTGGTGAAGGTTCTGGACACAAACCCATGCTCGTCCTTCCTCTCCTCATGCTTGCCTATAAACACAGAAGACATGTATTCTATTATCTATACTTCTTCCAAAAGATATGTTTACTTTGAGGCTTTATAACAAATAGAATGTTTCATGAAAACATCTTGCACAGTCTGTATTTTTAAAATGCACATTCCACATATATGGAAATTAAATAGAGACTGGTTGCAAAAGCTGCTTAAGGACATGAACACAGCACTATAGAGGGAAAGATGGCACTGTGTGGTGCAAGGTTGGGAAGTCTACATGTTAATATTTGATACCTCTTATCCATGAAAATTGAATGAAAAATAGTTTGGCAGGTGTGTTTACTATTATAAATTATAACTGTTTACCATCATAACTCCTCAACGTAAATGAAGCTTTTTTGCATTTTTAACAATCAATCAACAATCAACTAAAGTAGATTTAGTAGTTGGTCTTGGTCCTTGGACATTTTATCTTTTAAAAACAAGTGAAGTACAGATAAAACCAATATTTCGTATATAGTAATTACTGCTCAGCTTATTTAACCTCAAAAAATCCATGTGATGCAAGCTGTTTCGGCGTGAAGGTTAAGGCTATACTATGTATGTTAACATATTTGCCATATTTTGCATAAAATATATGAATACAAATCCAACAGCCCAAAAATCAATGATGTTCAGTCTATCATCATGTGCGACAAAGAGAAAAAAAAAATCTTCACATCAGAGAAGCTTGAAATCATGTGTGTGTGTGTGTGTGTGTATGTATATATATATATATATATATATATTGTTTTTTTTCTTTTCCCATTTTTGGTTATAAACAAAAGACTGACATGATTATTTAATATTCAAAACGGTTGCTGATCTTGTGTGGCGAACTCAAGAATGACAAAAAGTATCATAATTTAGTGTCTAAAATGTATTGGGTTAAGACCTGATAACAAAGCAAATTAACAGCAAGAACACTTTTGTTAAACAATAAGGGAAACTCTGCCTATCCTGCCCTATAATCTCACAACCCTTTTGATGAATCTAGCTGCTTCCATGCATTATGCTAAGCTAAGCTAACCAGTTTCTGGATGTAGCTTCCTGCCAAGTTTTATGTTCATCTCTCTAGTACTACACTGTATGTGTAGCAGTGACAAACATAGACCTGGATGACAGTGCTATTTAGCGTGTACAGGGGCCTTTGTGGTACTATTTCTATCCTGGACTATCTATGTAACCACAGACTTATCACCAGTCTTAATCAGGCTCTCAGAGGCACCCAGATGCCCGGCTGTGATGTTGGAACACTGGCCCACATTCTCCATTCATTGGCCTTTTAATATGTTTGTTATGACGACGGGCGGATAAAGGTCTTCTTCCTCGGGGGAACTGCCCTCCTTTCAGGACGAGGCTGTCAGTTTGTGTCAGGCTGGGACGGATTCAACCACTCGATTCAGGGACAGTACTATGAGTATGTAAAAGACTGAGAGCAGTGAGAGGCTGATGTGTGTACAGAGCTCTCCACTAGAGCTAGTGATATCGTCTTTAAACATATCACCTGGTTCACTTGTGACATATGAGAAACATGAGGTGTTAAATTCCACTTGGGGATTAATCCTAAGCTTTGTTTATCATCGGCATTTCTGACTTGGTCCAGTCTCTCAGGAGTGAGACACAGCAGGCCTTTTAAAGTAGCAGGCACTCTAAGTGAGTCACGGCTAAATCCTTTACCCTTTGTCAAATGTCAGACAGAGAGGCTGAAACTGACAGGGAGAAAAAGGAGATTTGGCTTCAAAGAGATGAGCTATCGGGGCTAGAAGATCCGCTCCATGTTTCCTCCAGGTTGTTTTGCTTTGGTCCTTCATGGATGCTCACTAAAAACATTTCACTGCAACAACTGGAACTGTATTCAGACTGCGCTCAGCCCTGGGCCTGCTGTATAAGTCCACTCCTACATGTTGAATTGTCTATTGTTTTGCATCTAGCAGGCATGCATCCAGCAGCCTCCGCCCTCCAGTATGCTGGAACTCGGTATATTATCTCAGGATATTACGTAAGTCTGTAGCAATGCATCTGGTTTGTGCTTGACCCAGCAGTAGAATTTCCTACTTTTTTATCCTGTGTGTATTTGTTTGGTAGTATAGCACTTTCTGTTTTGCAGGAAAGAGACAAACCTTAGTTCACACAGTGAGACGTTGTGTTAAATACCTTCCCATGAATCTGTCCTGTTGCTGTTAAACTGTCTTGTTGTTGTCACTGACAGTGACTTTCACACGTTTTAAGCTGTAAGGTTGTGAACATACTCAGCTAAGTAACACTGTAGAACAGAGGGGATCAGTGAAGGATAAGTAAGTCCTACCAGTGATTTCCACCACACCGTCCTTGGTCTTCACCACCAGCTCCTCAGGTGAGAAATGGTTGACGTCCAGGGAAACCTTCCAGCTGTCCTGGGTCTGCTTGATCTCTGAGATGCCGCTGCTCATCTGGCGGGACAGGGCACGCGCCTGCTGGGGCATCATGGCCCCGGGGTACATCACAGGAGAGTGGGGCACCATCATGTGGCTCATGTCCGGGGCCATGACGGAGGGCCGGATGTACCCAGGCCAGTGGGTGCTCGGGAATGTGCCAAAGTCCTCGGGCAGGGCCGGCATGCCGAAGGTCTGGTCAAAGATCCGGCTCTGGTGCCAGTCACGGAATGGGTCCCAGCTCGGGGTGCTGAGCAGGGTGAAAGGAATACGTCTCTCTGCCATGGCGGCTGTGTTTTTAGGGCGGCGAGTAGGATTGTTGTTGCAGCTGCTGGCGGCCGACGAAGAGCCCTTTGGCCTCTCTGACAAGGTTTCCAGAATATGCTATCTGCCTCTCAGCCGAGGGCTTTTATACACTCCCAACACGTCCCTGACAGAGCCCTCCTTTTTGACCGGAGCCCACCCCCCCACTCACACCCCCAACACATTTATGGAAGGTACTAGAATATCTATTTATGGTAGATATGGCACTCGAATGGAATCCGACAGGAAGGCCCTCCCCATTGACAGCTGACCTGATATACCGTCCTCCCTCATGCCGTGTGTAATCCCCCCACCCCAGCTTGGCCGGCTGCTGGGAAGTCAGACGCCTGCTGAGTATATACAAAACACAGACTTTGATACGACTAACGGACTGTATGCAACATGGCTATGTATAGGCCATGATTTAATGAACGGTAGGCTGCTGGCAGTGGTACAGGAATATCAGCCTCACATCATATAGACACTTTGTGACGTGGATACAAATTATTATCTCTCACACACACACACACACACACACACACACACACACACACACACACACACACACACACACACACACACACACATTCATAAATAGAAACACACATACCATTCTGACAAGTTATTACAATAAGAAAAATAGGTTGCTCTCCGCAGATGGTTTTGATTCACATTCTGAGCTTGTAAATGAACTGAATGATTTCTATTTATGTTTTAATGACCATCATCATTTCGTAAATGTGAACAGTGATCCGCCTGATATGTTGAGTGACTGTAACGCCACCTCTCAGCCTACAGTCACCGGCCGTTCTATCAGATCCACGTTCCAAAGAGGCCTGAGCATGATATAACGGCTGGCAAACATCTTTAAGATGATCCGTTCAACTTGTCCTGTCCCGTTTATTATACATTTTATGTAAAAAGGAGAATTTATGAGGAGAAAAATCTTCTGAGAATTCCAGATGACAACGTTCTGATCAGTCTGATGGTCAGGGTGGAGAGGTCGATCAAGGGGCCAGCTATGGAAGACGAAATCATCTGCTCAATAATTTTCAGCCAGCACACAGCAGCTTTGTTTCATTTTTCTTTTGAAATGAATGACAGAGGAATTCTGCAGGAGACACAGTCTTGGCCAAGAATTTTATCTTTTCCCTGTCTGACCGGAGATACAATCGGCACAGGATAAGGAGGAAAAGGTTTAAATTTTCCTATGTTCCAAGGTCAATATTTTTTCTTAATTCGCTCTGAATCCTTGACTGCATTGCTCAGCAGCAAATTATTGTTCCTGCTATTCCAATAGATTGATTTGATTTAAACAGGAACAGATACATTTTTTTTATTGTTTGCTGTTGTGATGTCACTGTGATGTGAGAGACATGAGTCTAAAATTTTGCTATGATGAATAGGGATGCCTTGATACTGGTGTTGGGTATAGATTCAATACCTGGTATGAGTACTTGACCTCTTACTCATTAAAGTACTCAAATGAAAGTACTCAGTACAGTATAGTACCAGAAAATTGTATCGTGCATCTTTAATAACACCTAAACCAAAAATTGTTCTACCTAACATATAGGACCAAATGCCTTAGACCCGACCATTTTCTGCACATTTCAGTATATTGTCTCTCTTTCACTAGGAAAATAAGAAAAAAATTCAGGGTTCATTCTTAGGTCCTTTGTGAAATAATGATACACAGGCTGATGCAATATAAGAACTGACAAGCACACTTTAGTCTTCACATAATTACCCATATATTCAGCTCAAACTCTTCACAATTGTCTGCTACTGTATCGACGGCAGTGAGTTCTTTTGCAGCCGCTCATGGTATTAACATCACCAGTGGCGAATTAATAAGCTGTGGTTTTTCAAAGCTACTGACAGCCTGTCAGACCTTCATTGTGGCTGTCTCTGGCTTTATTTATATGTCACATATGTGTTCACACTGGCACTCTCATGAGTAAAGGGCCCCTGCATCGCACCCTGCCACTCTGCACTCACAGGATCCAACTAAGAGGTGAGTCAGAGGACTCCCAGACTCCCACAGACTTCTCGAAGTTGCAGTCAGGCTATTTTTCCTTCTGCTTTGCTGTTGGCAGGAGGTATGTGGGTTAGAACTGTTTTAATATTAGACTAAATATCCCTAGAACCGTATTCAATTATCAGGTGTAAATGCCCATTGGTCAGCAGCTGTTACTAAGAAGTTGGACAGTTGTGTAAATCAATGATAATGAGACGTAATTCCAGACTTGCAGTGTATCACAGCAGCTGTTCCTGTACTACTCCTACTATTAAAGATTGGGGATCAAAATAATATTCTAGCACAGTTTGGGGAGGTTTCAACATTCAGACCCTGGAGGGTTCTCGTTATTGCCATCTGCAGGCAAATGTATGCACAACGCCTGCGTCTGCTCTCTGCAAACAATGAAATCATACAGAAATAAAGGACAGGATGATTCAAAGGTTTTCCCATTTGTTTCTGTTTATTGTCAGGTTAATAACTTGTACACTACAAAGAATGACTTGTAGAACCAAAGGAGCAATGCTATACTTGGAATAAATGAGCAGGTTGGCAGAGTATCATAGTAGGTTATACTGGGAATGCAACACTGCGCGAGTGACGTGAGACTTGACGAATGATTAGGAAGACTCAAGGTGATCCCTGATTGTATCTCCAGTTTGTTTACCCTACCACGGAAACTGTAGACAGAGGAGGTGTTACAGAGCCTGCTGGTGTCTCTGCTCTAAATTACATCACATATATTCTCCTCTTGAAGCTGGTAACCAGGGGACCTCTGACAGAACACGACGTGGCCCATAATGCGAGGGATTAGAGAATTGCTAGAAACGTACAGTAGAGTATAATAATGGACTCCACTCTGTGACGGTCGATGTTCTGGTTCTGCCGGAGGCTTTGTCATGAGAAGAGATAGGAAAAAAAAAAAATCAAATCCCGCTCTCGCTTCCCCATACAGACAGAGCCACAATAGCTTGCAATAGAATGAACCAATTACAATAGGCCAGGATGCCAGAACATCAGAGGTGGGAGTCATGAAGCCACACGGCAGCAACGTTACATCCTGCTTGTTAATCTGATAGTCAACATTAGCCTTCGCCACAGTCACAAAATATTTATGGGAAAAAACATGGACACGTACAGTACATTTTCAAATGGGAATACATCTGCAGCAATCTCACCTTCAAAGCATGATCCAACTGCTTTTACAGCTCATGATGAAATCATAAACTGTTAAATAAATTAAATAATAAATAACCAAATTAAATAATAAATAAATAAATAAATACAGTTTATTCAGAAATAGCTGTGGTCAACACAAATGTGTGCAAGGAGACTTTTGCAGACAGTTTTTCTGTACAGTACCATACAGCAGCCTCGAGTTCTGGGCTACAGTGGAGTACACATAAATAATTACCTCCTTGGTCATTGCAGAGGAGGCACATGTCACACACACACACACACACACACACACACACTTTCTCTTCCTTTCTCTCTCGCTCTCTCTCATGCACATAACACCAGGATTAGCAGAATCAAAATATTTACTTAAATGGGGCAGAAAGTAAAAGTACATAATACATTTCCCCCTTGTCCCATTCAGCTGTGTATGCAGGCAGCTGACATACTGTATAGGTCAGAGGGGAGCACGGATGCACCCTGGCACCTTTTAATGACGGCCCTACAAGCAGCAAGTCTCCCCTGATGCATCATGCTAAGTTGCCGTTAAACAAACCTCTTCAAACTATATATGGAATATACAGTGCATAGTTTACAAAGCTGGAACTTAAGAGTTTACATCTATACAGACAAACCTATACAATACAATTCTTATCATAAAAAAAGTTCCTCCTTTTTTTTTTCTTGCTCCTATTTCCTCTGCTGACTTTTCTTCTGTTCTCACTTTTGTTGATCTGTGTGCTTCGATGAAACGGAAGTCTCAGGGGAGATGACGATGATACGGAAAAAAACAACACAAAAAGTCCAAAGATTCCAGTTTTCTGACATGTACAGGAAGCTGTATACCATTGATGTGTCATCGTTTTGTGTCTTCTACTGCTCCTATTTTTAGGAGATATATATATATATATATATATATATATATATATATATATCGAGTACATAGTTGTTTTTAATGAATTCATTTTTGGTTGTTTGTGGAAGAGAGAAAGAAAGTGCTAATCTATGGCGTGATTTGTTCTTTGGGCTGTACCAAATTAGCAGGTGTTAAACTATTTCTTCGAATACATTGTAGAGATGAACAGTGGCAGCCAATTTTGTAGTAGTGTGCTATATCAGAGTACATTTCTCCTCTTTGATCTGGGCTCTGCATCAGAGAGGGATAATGGTCAGGGGGTTAAGGAGTTTCGGCCCCCCGTACAGCAGTGCGGACACCGTCGAGGACTTGGTGGAGCTACATGATGAAAACTTGAACTTCTCCTCTGCTTGTTTTTTTCCTGTTTATATTCGGTGTCCCCCTCAGAAGCCGGGGCTGTCGTAGCTGCTGCGGCTGTAGTAGCTGTGGTGGCTGCGTGAGCCGCTCCTGCTGCGGCTCCAGCTCCGGCTCTGGCTCCGGCTCCAGCTGCGACTCCGGCTCCTGCTGTGGCTCCGGTTGTGGCTGCGGCTGTGGCTCCTGCTGCGGCTGTAGCTGCTGTAGCTGCGGCTGCGGCTGCGGCTGGACCGTGAGGGGCTGCTGTCGTTGCTGGACGACGACGGGCTGGGCCGGTAGTACGGGATCGGCCGCTTCCGTGCACTGGGGAGACAAGAAGGGAGTGTGTGAAACGTTGGACAGCGGCTGTTTACCTGCTTGTGTCAGTGGCATCTTCAGGCATTTATCTGATGCTGATGTCAACACACGTGACGTATTAAGATGAGAGTAAATCAGTGTTAGGTTACAGAGGCGGTAGACTTATGATCAGTACAGGATCTGAAAGAGAGCAGCTATGGGGGTTAAAAAAGTCCAAGCTGTCCAACCACACACACACAAGCTCACACACACAGCTGAGAAATGCATGTGGTTAGTTCAAGCGCTTAGATTGCCTTGTTAATAGCCACCCTGGAAGTGCTTCCTGTAAGGTAATTAGCTGTTGGCTCCTTAAATAACTTCAAAATGGAGACCAACACCCAGAAAAATCAACATTCAACAGTAAATAGAGATGAGACGCCCTCAAGGTTTCCCTGCTGCTTCAAGTCATAGCTGCAGCATTGTCAACAAATTCCAGTGATGAAACAAATTTGTGGATGGATATAAATGTTTTCTTGGTGTGGGGGGCACAATGGTTTTTCAGCGTAACATAAAAAAAATGCCAATAGAAAGCAATTCATTTTGTAAAGGGTATTTCATTAACAAAACATATTGATTTCATTCCTTGTCTGTTCAGAGAACCGTTTTGTCGCAAGCAAATACCTTGTTTAAAGTTATTTGTTTATTCATTAATTAAGTTTTTTTTGGATAAGCAAAATGCCTCTTGTTAATTAAGGTTTCTATGTGATAAATTCCCCTGTGTTTCAGTTCCGCTGAAATAGCCCCTGTGCTTGCTGCTGTCCACGGTGCTGAGTAACATGATGGCCAAGACTCCATGCTTTGATATTTGAAGAGGAACAAGGCAGTTTTAAAATACTTTCTGCAGTATATCTGCCATAGGAATCCACAGCTGGTATCAATGGGGAAATATCCACTTAAACAGACCTTGATAGCGTCTTAATCTCTATATCCCAGTGTTACAACATTAGTGCATAATTGCAGTGGGGTGCAGCTTTTAGACTTGGTTTATTGTGTGAATTTTAGGGAGGAGATGAAAGAGGAGAGAGAGCGGACAGGGGAAGAATAAAAAGGCAAGAGGAGGAGGCCACGTTTACTCTGGGGCGCTCTGATGGTTTTGCTGTTCAGCCAAGCCTCTGGAGTCAGGCTAGCAGGGTCCGGCTGCACGGCAACTGTTACCAGGGTAACTAGCCAGCAGCTCAGTTCAGCAGCAGCATCCCGTTGTCTCAGCATGAAAATCTTTAGGACTGGAGTGAAAGACAACAAGGTACACACATTTTCACCCATGACTTGCATTTGTGTGAGAGGGCACCAGGTTGACACAGGGAGTCACAAAAATTAACAACAGGCTTCAAAGATGTTTCTGTGGGGAGAAGATAAAATGATCAAATCATCAATGAGAAACCAGTTCACTCTCAAAACAGTGTTTCAAAAAGCTCTGGTCTTATTCAAGCATGTTTTTATCAGCAGAGGGTACAAAATACAGTGTGAATGGTTCTAAAACAACAACAAATACTGCAAAATAACAAATTAGCAAATCAATAAATAAAGATAAGACAGACAAGGTTGATCAATGGAGATTATTTCAAAACAAATAATCTTTTAGTCATTTTTATTCTTTACTATTTTTTTTTCTAATGTAAATTGTCTCAGGCTTAATGTGTTCTCTTATTTTTAACTTCATGTTTTTAAAGCAATATGTAATAGCCTTTTATTGTTAAAATGAGATTTGATTTAAATTCTATATTCTATCTTATATTCATATCTATCTATATTTTTTATAAATGTTAATACTCAACATTAACATGGGAATGGAGAAGCTGTTTGCTTTATGCTCTGCTGTATGCACTTGTTGGAAATTAATTAGAGTCAGACACTGAAAGAACTCCCATTTAATTGTGTTTGCATGTCATTATTGTAACTTGAAGTTATAAAAAAATAACTTTTGTCTCATTGTGAGTTCATAGCTGTAAAATTACTCAGGGTGGTTTAAGTGCTCAGTGTCATGTACATTAAAGTGTGAGTGCTGTTAATTCCAGACATTAAAAAGCTCAGCATAAAATTCAAACCTGCCAGATACACTTAGAAAGTCTCTCATGGGAGCCTGCATTGCTCTGATGTTCTGCTGGAGGACACAAGTTGTGAATAAAAGTACTTTCGAAAGGAAATCTTACAGGATGTGTTAAAGGACAGCCGTGTTACCTGGTGATCCTGCGAGCCTCCATGAAGCTCGGTGAGTCTCTTCTCCTTTTGCGAATGGGCGAGTAGCTGCGAGAGCGGCGGCGAGCCCTGCTGTCCGTGTCGGAGCGGTTCGGACTGTCTCTCTCTCTGTGTGACGCAGAAAAGACCGTCAGCAAAACACAGGAGAATGAGAGATAATGTAGGAGAGCTGTGTATCGTGGTGGGTGTATGTCCCACCTGGAGTTGTTCTGTCTGTTGTGTGGGGACTTGGCCTTGCTGGGGCCTCTGTCTCTGGAGGCAGACGATGATCGCCCGCTGCTCCAGGAGCTGCTGCGCTGCCTGACGTTCGGTTTGCTCCGATTCTCCTCTTTCTTCCTGCCAGACGTGTGTGAGTGGCGCTCTGGAGAAGCCGATGGGCTGCGGTGGTGGGCCTGCCCCCGATTAGAGCGGTGGTGACGCTTGGAAGAATGTCCACCTTTTGTCCTGGAGTATTGTAATATACATAATTTTGAAATGCAGGAAGAATGACCTAATAGTAATTAAACGGCTAAACTAAAGTGTAGAAATCGAGGGGCAAAGTGGGTGTGTGCTTACTTTCTCTGGTGACGGGAGTTCTTCCCTCTGTGAGTGTGGTTGTGTTGGGAGTGGGCCGAGTCACTGCTGTGAGCAGGGGAGTGGGAGCTCTTATTCTGGCCTCGCTGGCTCCCCCTCCTCCCCGATGCCTGGGCGACGGAGCTGCCTACAGCTGTGTTCCTGCTGTCCACACTCCCCGCCTCCCCTGCAGCACACATCTGTCCTGTCTGGCTCCTGCCGGGGGCAGTGTGGAGCTTGTGCTCTCTCAGCAGAGTGGACTGGATGCTCGCAGAGGCAGCAGTCAGCAGACGGAGCTTCTGTAGAGAAATGATGACCAACAAAGGGGAAAAAAAAGGAAAAAAAAAAAGAAAAAAGGACAAAAAGAGCATTAGAGTGTTTCCAGGTCGGTGATTGAGTGCTACGGTGTACTTGCCAAAAGAAGGTAAACATCTAAAAGAAAAAGATCTAGGTTTTCTCCATATGGCTTATAGATAGTCCTCTATGGTGCAGCGCATGCAATACTTGGCATGCAAAACCATAATGAGTTGAAGAAATCATAATCGCAAAAACAAACAAAAAAAACTAGGAAGAAGAGGAAGAGAGGGAAAAATAAAACTAAACTGTGAACCAAATAAGTTTAAGAGCAGAGGCAGAAAGTACAGAGCTACAGATTGTGTAGAGTAGAAAAAGAGGACTTCTTCAGTTATTTTTTTTTTTTTATAGTAATGGTTAAAAAAATGAAACGAAACAAAAAGAGTAGACAACTTGACGGAACATCACAGAAATGGAAGGAACAAAATAAAGATCACAATTATTGAATCAATCGAATCAGAAAACAAATCGTCTGCTACTCAATTTTCTCTTTCTGGATTTTTTTTCCTGAAGACAATTGCTGAGATGTGAACAGCGACCCATTTTTTTTTTTTTTTTTTTTTTTTTTTTTTTTAATGGTTACTCTTGTTTAACTCCCTTCTGGTTAACATCCACTTACCAATAAAGTGGTATTCCCTCCTTTAGTAGGTAAGGTATGAAGAAAAGGGAAAAGTGGGGCAACATAAGTGCATCATTAGATTCACAAAATGCAAGAGAAAAAGACACAAAACCCTTCCCTGCCAGTGACTCATGAGACAATGCATGGAAATCAATGGAAAAGAACTGAAAAGCAAAGAGGAAAACCACAGTGTGCAGGGAATCCCTCACACAGAGAGTAAATCCTCTGGGCCCAGTCACCTTCCTGAACATCAGAGAGCAACTGGCTGCTGAGAGTTAAAGGTATTTTATTTACCTTTATTCTCTCTGTGAAGTATCTTTCACACTTTTATTTCACTGCCTAACACCATTTACAGCCTAACTACCTCAACTGTTACTGCTTGCAAACGCCTCAATATAATACCCTCAGAGTTGATATCATGGCAAGTTTCTTTTAAGATAGTCCAGCTAGTTTTTCCTACATAACAAAAGAGAGTGTGATGTCTTAATGGAGATTTATTTGGCTTCATTCAATGGCAGTCAGGGCCTATTTTGTTGGGGCAATTGACTCCTCTAACAGCCTTCAAAAAGGCATTTGGTCAGTGAAAATTGCGTCTCACTGCCTAAAAGAATGATAATAAATAATTGGGTTGAATAGGATTCGATCCTTGGACATTTTAAGGAGAAAAGCTACTTTCTACGTCGCGATAGAGTAAGTCAGGCTATGTTTTTCTTACTGCCAAAAAAATCTCATGAAGACCAGAACCAACATTTAATGGACTCTACTGTGTGTGTGTGTGTGTGTATGTGTTCCTTTAGGCGCATGGCATTTACTTTCAGGCTATGGGCATCCCAGCTTATACATTATACATTGTCAAATATACTGCCCTGTGTATTAATCTGCAGCTATGATGCACTCATAATTCCTGTTTTGACATTTCCTCTAGGACCATCATGTGGTTGATCATCATCATTAGATTGTTTGGAGAAACGTTTCCACAATTATTGGATGGATTTCTTTAAAATTTTGGTACACGCATTTATGATGAATTTTAATGACAATCCCATGATATTGACTGCCATCTCCAGGTGAACAGTGCAGTTTATATAATATGTTGGTTTATTATCAGGTACTTTTAAAACTCCCACCAGCCTCAAAAGCACTTTGTGATCAGTGCTAATATGTGAACACTAACACTATGCTAAGGCACTAGACTGAAATTAACATAGTAAACATACACACCAGCTAAATAACAGTATGATAGCATTGTCACTGTTAGCATTTAGCTCGAAGCACACCTCTGCCCTGAGAGCAGCCTCACACAACTTTAATGATGTAAAAACTGGCTTGAAAGTCTGTCATGAACCGACAAGGTCAAGTTTCGACAGGCAAAGATTTCACATCTTTGGTTTTTTCAAGGGATTTGATGACAGTGAGAAAAACAGAGCAATACCAACCTTATCCTCTATTCTGTGTATGGTGGAGGCTGAGGGGGAATATATTTGAAATCTCTACTTTTAAACATCAATAAAAGCAGAACTTGGACAAGTTTGAATATGAGTTTAGGGTCTGAAACCAGTGATGCACAGTTACACGCTGTTCATATTAAGCAGGTCAAAAAAAAGAGAGGGAAAGTCTCCAAAAGGCGTTTTGACTAAAACCCAAATACAGCTAGCCCTTCTGCATGCATTATCATACGCTGTCGGCTTCGCAATCTAAGATACAGCAAAAGCACCGATTGATCCTTGCGGAGCGAAGAGCCGATCTCCACTAGAGAGAAGACGACTCAAGCGGAATAATTAGGAAAACACACAACCACTGGTGCTTATGACAGTTGTTAGAAACAGTCGTGGAAATCAATATGGTGAAAATCATAAGACGAATGTACTAATTCACCAACAAACAGAGAGATGCTGGACAAACAGGAATGCATTCTACCAAAACAGAAAGAAAATAAAAAAATGGAGAGAGAGAGCGAGAGAGAGAACGAGCGAGAGAGAAATGGACCTAGGAAGATGGAGATACTGGGATACTGGACTTCAGAATGAGGTTAAGGAGGAAAGAGAAAAACCAGAGCGCTAAGTAATCCAATCTTCAAGAGTCAAATCATAATTGATGAAGTAAATAAATTTATTTAAAGACCATTGGTAAACAACAAAAAGAGAGCGAGCGAGAGAGAGAAAGAGAGAGAGAAACATTGACGTCACTCAGGCTAGGGTGCTTGTCACATTCTCATCTGCATAAAGATCACGTGCGTAGGCAAAGCATTACCTACCTTCCATTTCAATCAGTGACACGTATGCAATATCAACAAAAAAAGGAAAGAAAGAAAAAAGGAGAAAGGAATGTTCTCCGCAGCGAAATGGGAAAAAGACAATGACCTCTTTTAGTATCAAAGCTACATATTGTGTCCAAAGACTTAAGGAGAAATAAACAAATCAAAAAAGGTCTAAATAAAACAGGGGAGAAAAGTAAAAAAAAATCCAGATGGGATTCAAATCAAACTCAAATTAGAAACAAAGGATGAAACTATAAGCTACATGATTTGCTTTGTCTTTTTCGCTTGTACAAATGCAGCCATATTTGTGTCAAAACGGAAGAGGGGGAGAGGTAAGCGGATAGAGTTAATTATCATATTAGTGGACATCCATTTAGAGTAGCTAGAAGGGAGGAGGATCGGGTGGGGGGGGGGCATGCAGAGCTGGCAGATGTGAAAGATATGTGGGAAGAAAAAAATGCCAGGAAAAGAAGAGTGAGACGGGAGTCACACATGACACAGATGAGCTGGTAGAAGAGGAGGGGAGGGTGTCGGGGGGGGGGGCAAGTCACTGCTAAGATGGACAACTAGAGAGTCGGCACATTTGAAAGGGACCCCAGTCACATTTTGGCCTGCGTCTTCTTCAATAGCAGCGCGATGTGAGCCCGGCTCTCTGCCAGGCGATCGTTGGGATTGATTTACCACCACAAACTCTCTGCCGCTTTAACCTGATTAGGGAGCTTCTAATCAAAATGGCTTGGGTCCCTTTTAAAATAACAGTCATGTTAATAAACGTGTGAGTTGTCCTAGTTGATTTAAAGAGTCCATGTACCAGTGTTTGAAGAGTTTAAAAACAACCCATTAATAATGAGCGAGAGGACAAGTAGCTCAGTTTGAGACCGTCTCATCGGCAGCATTCCGGATTTATCCTGTGGAAGAGCTTTGGGAAGCAGCAGCTTTTTCTTTCAGTGGTGGGAAAGTTCATGAAATGTACATTTACCAAAGCGATCCATTGGTCTTCCCCTATCCAGCAGTCTTTTTTAAAGGTGAATTTAAGTTGCTAATTTGAAGGGCTGTCAATGGAATGGGTAGCGACCGTATAGTTCATGGATGCCCTGGCGACTCATTGTAATGCACAATGTACCCAGGCACTCTTATTAACATTAATTTATCCTTTTGTGCAAAATGTGCATAAATCAGAGACTGGCTTGTCTTTTCCAGCACTCTCTACAGATGCATTTTTCTGCTCCACATCTGACAGTTGACAAATTTAAAATGCAGTCAGCAGTTACATAATCATCATATATTGTGAGTAGGTTGAGTTATGTCAAGCAGATAACTTAAGTCTACCTTACCCTATAGGATTGAGTGTCTCAAAACATGGGAGAGTATATCTAACATCTTCTTATATGAAAAAAATAATTAAAATCACAGCGACAGTCTACTACTGTTGCAAATTGTTCAGAGTGTCAAACAGCCCAAGCGAAATGACTCACTTTATACTCAGGATTTGAGCCTTTTAGTCTGAGAACACTTGGAGAGTGTAGAAGAGCTGTAAGACTGAGGGCTACCGCTGGAATCTCTAGTGCATTTGTACACTGAGTGGGAATGTCTCTGTTGAAACAAGTTTTTTAAAAAAAGCTGTACACTGTGAAACATAGCTAGATCAACATTGTGTGAATTTCTTTGACAAGGACCTGAATGAATCAGATGTTCATTTATATGTAATGCTTAAGTATCGTGGGTTTAAATGTTCCATTGTACAGATGACATCTGCATGTATAATAAATAATGGTAAACTTGGACTTTATCATAATTGTTTTCTAGGGTTGAGGGTTGACTGCCTTGTACATTTTTTAGATTAACTTTCCCGCCTCTGATGAAGAACAGCACACAGCTTTTTCACAGGTAGCATCCTGAGTAGTCTTGGGATAAGACTGTCCCAAACAGAGTTAGAGGACAACTACAGGAACATAAACTGAACCGGAGCATTCGCTAAAACAACACAACTGCTGCAGTAAAGTCCAACTTTCAGTTGGATCCATCAACCTTTCACACAACCATCCTCCTCTGCAAAGATTTCTGTGTGAGGATTATTATGAAACACATATTTCAGCTTTTGGTGAATAACAAGAGTGGCACCTTAGGCTAGAAAAGATGCTGCTTTAAAAAAAAAGAATCAGAGCCAATTATAATGCTCCTCTTTCACTTCATCCCAACTGAATCATGATCAAACAGACCTCTCACTGGCCTGAACACACACAAGAGTAGAAACGAGAAAAAAAAACCAAAAGAAAAAAAACATCAGGGTCACAAAAGATACTGCCACCTATAGGCAACATGCACATCAACACGGTAAAGAAAGCAGTAGAGAGGAGTGTGTTTAACCCCTGGTGGACTGGCAGGAGCTGTCGGACGCCTGGAGGAGAAGAGGATCTATCACTGAGCAGAGCATGTGTTTGAGAGAAAGACAACTGAATTGACAAGAAGAAACTATTTCACATACCCCAGTTAACCTACTTGGTCCAGTTCCAAAGCATTTGAGTGCTTTTTATGTAAACGAGACAGAGAAATTTGGGCATTTATTCATGGGTAAATACCACTTAAATCGTTAAAAGAAACATAAAGGAAACAGTAATGAATGAAACAAGCAGAGAGAGAGAGAGAGAGAGAGAGAGAGACCTCATAGACACATGCAAGCTTGAGTAGAAAATAGAAGACAGCGGTGCTACATCAGTTCTCTGGAGTGTTTGCAGCCCGTTTAGGTGCTTATTCAACGGGAACAATGAAGATTTTGCGATCCTTATGGTAGAAGTAATGTCTTTACTTTTATCGCAAAGTAATGGCTGCCATCCTACTGCATGAATGTATGAAAATCAATGATCCGTTCACAGTACGGTGGAGAAAGGTTGTTTCCCTAATAGCAGAGCGTGATTTAAAACTCATCAGAGGCACAGATAGTGTCTTTCACAAGTGGTTGTTTTCAAATCATCCAAAAACAAACAAGTTCTCTGTTGAGCAGAGTATGATTTATAATACTTCTCGCTTTCAGGATCCTGTTGTGGACGTCAGACAGTGAGGTTGTAGCCCATTTATTGCTCAGCAGGTTCTGTTTTGACATGATTTGGATTCAGTTTGGAGTAATGGTTCGCCCCAAAAAGAAACGGCTGCTACAGAACATGGAATGGTAAACTGCACCTTATTTTAGGCATATTTTCTTATAATTCATTTAGATGCTTGAATCATAAAAGGCATCTCCCCATCAAGCAATGGGATTAGTTGTTTCAAAGAGGAATTATAGATTGCAAACACTTTAAAACACCATCAGTTGCCTGATGGTGACGTACGCAACATTAATTATGTTCTATCTGTGGTATAACTTTCATTCCTGATGGATATGTTTGTCTTTGATATTTCTTTCACGATTGCTTCAGGATGAAGCAAATTTTTGAAGTAGTCATACCTGTGCCTGCTTCAGTTTTTTTTTAGGTTTCTTATGCGTCAGCAGGCACCAGCCTTAATGAATAAAACACTCATTCATTTGAAAATATTGTATTCCTGTCTAGTTCATGTTTCCATCTGAACAGAATCCTTCTTCTTCTCTTTGCTCTCGTTGCCGGCAAACAGCAAGTACAAAAAAACAAAAACCAAAAAAAAGAACAAAAACACAAGATTGCAGAGGAGTCAAAGAGAACCAGAAACAAAGCAGCAGGAGCGGCAAGTTTGCACAGGACAGGAGTTTCTTTTGATGTCAAAAATAATGTTACTAATAGTAGAAAACTGGCCAACAACCTAATATTAACTGACAAAAAGAATGAAAACAAACCTTTTCAATAACAAAGAAGATGAGAATTAATTTCAACCAACACGAGGACCATGTTCTAACTCATTTGTAGGCTGTGGTAGATACCGCTGGACTGGGTGGGGGGAGGGTGGGGGGTATGGGAGCAAGCTAGAGGAGACTACATACATCGTGCCCCTTCTCGCCCTCGGCGTGGTTGAGTCTGCCGGCCTTGCCGTTGTGGCTCCGCTGGCCGTGGTCCCCGTTGTGCCAGGCGGCGGGGCTGTTTGGGCCCGGGGACAGCGAGGTGCCGGACACCTTTGGCCCGTCTGTCTTGTGCTTCGAGTTCAGTCTGGAAAAGAAAAGCGAAAGCATCGACACGCTATTTAAACCACAGCTTCCTAGGGAACGATACTGTCAAAAACACAAACACATTCATTATAAAGAGAGGCATTAAGGGTGCCCTGCGGAACTTTTCAACATTAGTAGCTCAATGGAACAATGCTTTGAGTTTTGTTTTCTGCAGAATGTCACTGATGGATGAGCATACAACGGTCAGTTGACAGATGGTGGCGGTGACGTGCCAACAAAGGCAGGAAAAAAATAGCATTGTAGGCAGACAAATATAGATGTAAACTAGAAAAGCCCACTGAGAGCGCAGACCTCCGCCAAGCGTCCAGCCAAGCTATGCAGGTGCAGGTCATCACCACCAGGGGGCACCAAGCCAGCCTCTGTTTGACGGTCCTTTTACGGCAAAGTTACCAAACGGAGAATTCTAAGCGATCCAGAAACCAGGATTACCCATATTGAGTCATCTGTTCGCAGTACCATTCCCAACATTTGCTGCAAGTTTGATAGAAATCAGGGTTGAAATTTTGAGTTTTGTTGCTTAAAATTGGACAGACTGACAAACTCGGGTGAAAACATCCTTCGAAGTAACAATGGACACTTCACAATGTTTTTTTTTTTTTTTTTGAGAGAAGACATTTATTCAACACATTTGTTACACCCCAACGATATATGTAGTGCATTTTGGTGAGAACATTTTTTCTACAGGGCACCTTTGAGCAAATTATGACTTCTGTTGACCTGAATCAGAAGTATAAAAAAAACACCTCGAGAAATGTTTTGGAATATAATGTGAAAAAATTGGAACAGTAAATTGTATTTTGTTAAGAAAAAGAATCCTTCACTTGCCATCTACTTCAAAATCAAGAAATTCTGAATATGCAAATAGAGTAGAAAGAGTCTCGATGCAGGCTACATAGGTTGTGTTATTTATTTACGTGTGCCTCGAGTTTTCACAGTGTAGAGGTCTGTGACCTAATGTCAACACTGTTTTATTTATTGTTGTGCATTCACATAGGATTGTTGATTGTTTTACTTTATTATTGGCTTTATTAAACTTTAAATATAGCCAAATTAAAAATTGCACCTTAAAAGTCAGATGACAGAGAAACTTTTCTCTTTCAGCAGATGAATATGGAAATGCGGAAGCCCTCTAATATCAACTGTACATACATCATTCTGCTTAAACAGCCAAGCCAAGCATCAAGCAGAGAAACAATGGAGTGGAGGGCTGTATTCACTCAGGATCAGGTATTAGGAAAAGCAGAGGTCTTCCCCTATTTGAGTGGGAGTAGTTAATTTGGGAAGACTGCGCATGGAGCCTAAATATGGAGCAAGAAGTTAAACCAGAATCATCTTTTACGAAATACAAGCCAATTTCAGACTGATCAGAGCTGTATAACCCATGCTAGGAGTGAGAACAAAGAGGGGAGGACTTTTATCTTCGTTTGATGAGGTTAAACTGTTAGGCTGTTGCTGTTGGCTTTCCCACTTATTTAGAATAGACAAGAGAGAGAGAGAGCGGCAGCGTTTGAGAGCAAGAGAGTGAATAAAGATACAGCTAGTGGAAGCAAGAAGGGGGATGAGAGGAATTAAACGTATTTTCTGGTTGTTATCAGTACAAATAAAGTGTCTAGATCTGCTGCCTCCCCCAAACAGGCCTGTCACAAGGCGATTGCTAGCTCCTCGGTGAATATGGCTCAAGTTAGACTTGTCAGTTCTTTAAAAAAAGGCGCTCCAACAAGCATACAATTAAAGTGTTGGGATTCAGAACCAAGAAAATTCATTGGATTTGAACACACTGATTTTTGATGGAAAAATAAGGTTTGAGTGGTCTGTGCAATGTGGAACATCTCACAGTGCTACCAATAGCAACTATATGTATGCAGAGTAAGATATCACAGCCATTACAATGGGAGTTATTATAAGAACCCCATTTGTAGCCTAATCTATTCCCTGAGGAATGAAAATAAATGAGAGTGGGGCTGACAATCACCAGGGCAACCATTGAATGGGTGTGTATGTGTGTGTCTGAGCATGCTTACATCTGTAGGTGTGTGTGTGTGTCTGTGTGTAGGAGTCTACCTGGTGGGAGATTTGGAGGTGCTCCGATTGGAGGACAGGGAGGCACTACGGGAGCTACAGCAGCTGCCTTGACGCTGTGAACTCCTACTGGGGGTCTCACCAGGGGACCTGATTGATGACAACAAATGGACCGCACACACACACACACACACACACACACAAAGCGGTGGGTATGTGCCATCGAATGTATGCACACATCACAGGGGCACAGATGCCACAGCCAGATATGTAAAGCAGGTCATGCACTGCCAAACACTTTCAATATATATTCTAATCAAGACAAGAAGCAATGTATGGCGTGGAAATTGTGCCGAAGTCACACATAATTCTTCTAAGAGTTAACATTCTCTGAGTGTGAGCTGAGATAATGGGTATAAAATACCAATATAAATTTATGAGAGAACGAACGTGATTCCAATCGTACTTGAGAACTGAGGCTATTGTTCACTGTTGGTTTTACTGTGTGCAGAAGACAAATTGTGCTGAACCTCATACACTGCATATTATGTACAATACATTCAGTTTCTTTAATTGAAAATGAAAGTTTATTATGCTACAGTGGCAGCTTAACATCAATGGCATCAGAGATTTCCCATGTGTCTCACCTCTTTTTCTGTTTGTTCTTGTCTTTGTGTTTGTTCTTTGGGCTGCCCGATCTGAAACAAAGATCACATGTAAGATAATGAATCCATGTACATTAAATCATCGGTAATATGCTTTCCCTTTGTAAAAAAACAAAAAAAACACAACAATAGCTCATTGTGCTCCATGCTCACCCACATGGATCGCATTGTATTGTGAACAAACAGTATGCAGATAGCAGATTGGTCAATAAGGACACATTATGCAAAGAAATGCAACACAGTGTTTCGATAGTATACATTAGGTACATTTTTGTGAACAATGGTGACTGTGGTGATAATGTTTCACACACACCTGTATCTCCTCTTTTTCCTGGAGCCAGAGGCAGATCTACAAAAATAAAAATATCACAATCATTGTAGTGACGATGTCATGAAAGCTACATTGCATAATACTAAATGATTCCTATGTGGTATAACTCCACGAGGTAAGTGTCCTGAATAATTCCGGTTTCAAAATATAGCGTTTACTAAGGAAAATGTCTTTTGAATCGATGCATGTTTCAAATGTTCCGTATAACTTGATAAACCTGGAATCGAAGATACATTAAAATTGAAATAATCTAGGGTACTGGACAAAACCACACGCTGTCACTACTTTTGTCTTATCAACTACATACATAAAAGCCCTAAAGGTGTATCTTCAGTGTAGTTGAGCTTCAGTTACTTTGTGTGGCTGTGTTAGGGTTAGTGTGGAATGACAAAACTCCTCGCTGAAATTCAGTAATTCCCCTTTAAACATGCACGGACTAAAAGGAATGAGGAAGGCCATTCCTCAGTGCTCCACTGACACATCACCTCCATATCACTTTCGCCCTCGTTGCAGTTTCCATGGTGATTAGTCTGTGAGAGTTGTTGCTATTTTCCTGAAGAGCCCTACATCTCCCCTGCTGTTTTACACACCTAAAGCATAGAGTTGTGTGGGAGGGAGATGCAGAACGCTGTGTTGATTCACTGTGGCTCACTGAAATAGGCCTAATAAAGCTGTCACAATAATGCATGTGGCTGATATGTGACTTGATCCGTGGTCTCAGCAGCAGCCTGTGTTTGTCCACTGGAGGGAATCAACTGGGGACTACAGTATACAGTAACAATATGAGGGATTGTTTTGTGAGCTCATTCTTCTTCTCCTCAATCACATACCAACACCGCTAAATCCCTCACCCCACCCTCGGCTACTATATGCGAGACGAATATGCATCCAAATGGGCATGGGCCAAGCCGGAAGCTATCACTTTAAAGTGAGTTGTATATTTTAAAACAAGCATGCTAAGTTTAACTTCTTAAAATGGAGACTATCATCAAGGGAGGCTGTTTCCGTTGCCATCCCCATTCTGCCTTCAACCATACATTATTTATCATATATGAACAGTACCTGCAATGCAGAGCAGCTTTGGTGTGAAGCGGGTGGTGGTGACAGGGGGCAGGGGGGGTCGGTTGGGGATGAGGAGGAGGGAGGATGTGCGTGGATGGATGAGGCGTGGGGCATGCAGTGATGCTCAGCAATTTGGGGAGAGGCTCATTTTTCTTGTGTTGCGAGTCCCCATATAGGCAGGGTTATTAGAGCAACACATTTAGCCCATACCACCCCCCTCCCCTCCCCTCCCCTCCCGAGTCAGCCGGGGGACGGGAGAAATTGGAGGAGAGCATTCCATAATTTCTTACTGTCGTTTTGATATCCCAAGGCAATGCAAAATTTACATCTTTCCTTCCTATTTCTTCCTTGCTTTCTTCTCTTTCTTGTTTTCTCTCTATCTTTCTTTCTGCATTTTCTTCCTTCCTTCTTTTCTTTGCTTCTTATTTTCTGTCACAACTGGCAAATAAAGACAAGAGGACAATGTAACCAACATAGAGGAAAAAAACTCTGAAATCTCACTCATCTCTCACTGTGCATGTCTTCAGGTTATGTAGTTTGGTTTTCAGGTAAGTGACTACATCTCTAAACATCCATCATTGTTCGTGACAAACCCTTAAAAAGTCAATTGATCTTTCTTGTGATAACATTTTGCAGAAAATACACAAATGCACAGATGTACACACATACACACACTCACCTATCGCGTTTGTGTTTTTTCCCACTCTTTTTCTTCTTCTCTCTGCGAGTGGGTGACGAGCTGCCAAACCTATAGACGAACAGTAAGAGACACATTGCCGGCCTCACATTGCTGCTTAATGTCAGCTTTTCATCACTGTGTGACGTTATAATACACATTGGTGGGGATCGCTGTTAGTAAAGGTGTCATAGCTCTGCAGATTAACCGCTTCATCTGTGGCTGCTTCTACTCACCGACTCCTTCGGCGGCCAGATTTCTTCTTCTTTCTCTTCTTTGGACGAGGGGATGGAGAGCTGCTCGATTTCCTCTTCACTCTGAATTGGCCACAGAAAGGGAGAATGCAAGGGAGAGTGAGACGAGGTGTGAGACTGACGGGGGTGGAAAGGCACAAATGATTGGCAAGCAAAATGATTGTAATGATATAATGAAGAATTAAATTTATATTAAAGTCTGCCGTGCAGATAACAATGTCATAAACGTCTATTTTCCATTTTCCTCAATTCAGTCTATTCTATGAAGTGACAAAGAAAGGAAGCAGAATCTAAATAACCATCTGGATTATGCTTTTCAAAACATGTATAATAATCAAAGAGTGGGTGATCATCTCCAAGTACATTCATGCTTATTCTGAGATCTGACACCCGAAGGCCTAGGCAGGAATTAATAAATGGATGACTTAATTAAACACTTGAAAGTGAAGAGCTGGTCAACACATCACAATGACAGTGTTTTCACAAAGATGTTTGACCTGTTGTCACTGTGGTAATCGTTGGCATAGTCTCCATCTTCATAGTCAACCAATTCAGGGTCCTCTTCATACTCGTCAGGGTGGTAATGCAGGTGGTTGACCCTGAAAACACAAGCACTTAGAAATGAGGAGTGTTTTGTAAGCCTGAAAAATGACGTTTTAAAGGTAAGTGTTTTTTCTGTAGCTGGACATATTCTTTCAAAAGAGGACACTCTGATCTGCAGATCAGTGTGTGAATTCATCCCTCAAGACGGTGCCTCTGCATCTGATGAAAATTAATCAGTGTTTTTATTTGTCAAAAACACAGTGTAACACAAGCTCATTCTAAGCAGTGAAATTCTTCAGCAGAAAATACACAGAATCACATTAAATACATTACAAATGAAGGCAAAAAAGTAACAGAATTCAACACCTAAAAAATGTCACATATCCCTATTAAAATAATGGTGTAAGTCATTTTTAACAAAAATTAGTTTTTGACCTAAAACTTCTCCTGATGATGCCTGGCCATGTCTGGTCAAATGACCTTATTCCTAAGTTGAAAGGATCATTTCTTTATGCCCTATAAGATAATGGGAAATTTACCTAGGACATTGATTTTTTTTTTTTTACGTTTTTCGCTCAAGTCAGGATAAAATGCCCTGATTTAGGCAATTTAACCAGCTTTCATGATGGCAGCTGCTTCAAGAAACAAAAATCCTATGGTGCAGAAGAAGCTTCAACCACGATTTTTGGATCGGTTTCTACTTGTGGGTGATAAGGTTTATTATCATAAAGGCTATAGGCTATAATGTTTTATTGTAAATTTGCAATTTGCATAGGTTTTACCTGCCTGACATACTGTCCGTAAATCAAGATAATTTTTCTTGATTAAAAGTAACTATAAAAACCTATGTACAACTAAAACCTCTAAAAGTTCAGGTCCAGGTCATAAGCAGCAGCCATCAATTTAATGTCAACTTCATGTTTCTAACAGATATTCCTCCCTCAGCAAAACACCCACTGAGAATCCAACTCATCAGCTCGCTGTGGCGCCATTGCTGCAGGTCAAGTCGCTGTTGTTTGACAAGAACTGCATTTGTGTGTCTAAAGATACCGCTCTGGAGCCTGGTATCCAAAGATTGCATCCTCAGGCCTCTACAATGCTGTTGTTATGTAAACAAAGTTAAATATATGGGACTCCGTGTGGTTCCGTCAGTCACAACTGAAGAATCCTCTTGCATGAGAACTAAAATGTTTCAAATATTTAGATTCAACCCTCTTGGAAGCAGACAGACGGCAACAGCCTCCTCCCTAATCCTACCTGTCTCTCTACCCCCTTCCTTCTTAAGTGGCCCCTTCTGATCCAGCAGGTGTGACCTTGCTGTCTCTGTGAAGACTTAAGAAACCGATTAACAAAACACACACTGATTATATGGCCTCATGCAGTCCCATCTCTTTGACCTTAACGCTATCCAGCATTGTTAGAAACACAGCAGGTAGTTCTCTGGGCTTAATGGTATTGTTTTTTACATAGAAATGCAGCAAATGGAAGTGCAGCATATATAGAGGTTATTTGGAGTAGAGTACCAATGACAGAAACATAACCCTGATAACTACCCAATCATCCTCCATCAGTAAGCGAGAGATGAAAACAGGCGGGAGTAATGAGACGAGGAGGTTGAAACGACACACGGACATCGCAAACACACACGGGCCCAGCTATCAGAGTGAAATTTACATTGAACCGGGACAAAGGAGGAGGAGTGGATAAAATAAGTGGTGTAAAGTATCTGCAACATGAGTGTGTGCAGTGGATCTATGGATCCAAACGAGGCACAGCCCTCTTTGTTGGGAGGAGACGCGGCAACAGAGCCTTTAATTGGCTGAGCACAACTGGGCACAGCAGGGATGCTGAAAACCAGCACAATAATATTGCTTTCACAATGACAGCCCTTTCCACACACACAGAAAAGTGTGCGAGCTCCATACGCAAACCAAATCTAATGAGAAAACCTGCATTACAAAATGATGTTAATTCGCATTTGCACAAGAAAAACACCAGAGTCAGGGAACAGAATCACTCGAGAAGTAAAGAACTGTAGGTAGTGTGGGAGTGACAGTTCACAAGAGTTGGACTTTTAACCTAATTTCCATTAAGTTACAATGTCAACAGTAGACTACACCAATTTCAGATCAAGCAGTTTGTTGTATAGCAAAGTTTGATTAGAAACAGCAAAATTAGGGGTAAACAAATCCTCAAGGTTTTACACCTGCTTAAGTCGTTTTTTGCTTTTTTTTTATTATTCCGTAGCTGGTGAAACCATGTTGCCACCGACATGCAATTTAAAAAAAAAAAAAAAAGGATTGTCTACTGTGAGACACAGGGAGAATTAATCTTTGATGAGGACTTGACTGGATCAGATGTTCTCTTATATGTAAAAGTTATGCACTGCAGGTTTAAATAAGCATGAAGCATTAATTCTCCTAGAACATGGCTAAAGCCATTTAAAAATTTCATAGGACAGTGGCACACTTGAATTTGACCTTTTAAAAAAGTTTCTTTTCAGCTGGCAGTCATAATGCCATTTTATAGGACTCTACAGGGTTAAGAATGTAGCGTGCTGCCAAAAGGAACAATTAACAATTGAGAGTATCTAGTGGCCATTCTCAGTAATTACCAATAAATCTGCAAATACCCCATCCTGTTCCTAATCTTTTAAATGATGACATCCTCCAATATGCCGCAGACATCTGTCCAGTCTGCTTGTGATCAAGATGGCATCCCTGTTAGGCAGATGAGTGAGTGTTCCTGTGCTTAATGGTCTCCTGCTGAGGCAGAAGGCTCTCCTAATTCAGGCACTGTCCCTGGGACTCAGCAGTAATGGACTATGGCCAAGGCCTTCCTCCACAGGGCTGCAGCACAAAGTAGCTGCTCATTCATATCCCCTCTCAGACAGCCACTCAGCCACTGAAGGCCCCCCATATATTTCTGTATCCCCAGAGAGTTATAGTTTGTTATTCTGGGAGGAGGAAGGTAGAGGTCCGTTTGATTACTCCTCAGTAGGGGGGTGGGGGCGAGTCTAGTAGCCACTTAATGGAGGGCATATTGAGATGAAGGATTGGGTGTTTAAGCTTAGCTGATCAATGCTGTGATCATAGGGGGAAAACCCCTTCATGTTCTGGATGCACACTGATTAAATATCTGCCCTAGTCCAATGGTAGATCAATTTTTATAGAAATTAATTATATTATCTTTCTATGTGCTAAAGAAAAACCGTCAGTCTCAGGCATTTCTCTTTCTGAATAGCTATTTATAGCCCAGGGTCAGCACCTCCATTGATCCCGCTCTGATCGGTCAGCCTAGGTGTGTAAGCCTGAACGACTTGGAGAGGCTTTACACACCGCATGCCTTCTCGCGCTCTGTGTTCCCATCCTTTCTGCAGGAAATCAATGCGGGACATTGGTAAACAGAGTTATGAGCTAGCAGATCCGTGCTTACTGTTGGCTGTTTATTGCTAGTGTGTAGGGGTATTAAGCCTCAGCTGAGAGGCCCAGTCTGTCAATAGTACCAGTCCCTGTGGAAAGGATGGCATCTGAATAAAACCTCTCAGCTGAGGAAACCCAAACACATTGAGGGCAGCCGTATATTTAAGTCCATGATAGGAGCCTTCCATTGTTTATAAACTCGACATATCTATAGCAACAAACCAGGGTCCAAGTTTCAAACATAAAGATAGCTATAAGACCACTCAACTATTGACATCAGTTCATGCTGTGCCCAGATAGCGATGAATGTTTGGCCAAAATACGACCGACATCTGCATCTCTCTCAGCTTTAGGCCCTCCTCAGCCCACATTGTAAAGTAAAATAGTGAAAAAGTATCTGTTGAACTTCTCCACAGTTCAAGGTTGCATCTTCAAATGTCTAGTTTTGTCTGACTAACAAATGAAAACCCAAAGATTATCATGTTTGACTTAGAGAAGCATACTCAGAGATTGGATGAATAACTTGGCAGCTTTGGAAAGATGGCTTAATTTGTTTTATTTGAATAATGTTCAGAGGTTTAAAAAGATTGGGGGAAAAAAAAAATAACTCAATTAAAAATTTGTGATCCAAAATATGTTTTTATTCTGTATCCTATCCTGCCTTTTGAATAATCCAGTGACACAACCCAACCCCTAGGTTAGGAACCACTGCCCTACTCTATTATCAATTAATGTGGGGGATTGTTCATCTGTTTTTTGCCAGTGGAGTAATATCAAGAGTCTGTCAGCTAGGGCCTATAGTGCAAGACCAACCTGGCTTAATTACAATAAGCTTGCTATCATATTCAAATTTAGACATTCCACTTGTAAAAACACGTTGGTCAGAGGAAGGTTTATTGTGCGTGTGCGTGTGTGTGTGTGTGTGTGTGTGTGTGTGTGTGTGTGTGTGTGTGTGCATGCATGTGTGTGGCCTGACTAAGTGCCAAGGGTGGGGAGAGCCGGGGGGCATAACAAGTCTGCAAATTACAACCTTCTTCAATTTTCCACATCAAGGCTTTCCTGGCGAGGGAGCGTTGCAGAATTCGAGGCAAGCGCTGACATCCCAAATTGACTCAGAAGTGCCCTTGAGAGAGAACTAATGCAAAAAGCAAAACAAACAGAACTTTCTGTATCTACATAATTTTCTCTCTCCGGGCCACAAATATTCCTTTTGCTTCCGTGTACATTCTGCTTCCTCAGTGCAGCGTGTGCTGGTTAAATGTCAGACACCGGCCGAGGTGCCGAGGAGAAAGTCATTAGTCAGGTCCGTGAGACAGGAAGCATCAGCGTCATTAACAGCCATTAGTTCACAGACAGCCGGTCACATGACCCCCGCCTCTCTCAATCATTCACACTTATGATGGACTGACTCAAGACGACTACCACGCCTACGTCCTGCTGTTGCCATTTCTCATGTCTTGAAGTTGTTGTTGTGTGTGTGTGTGTGTTTCTATGATCTGAACTGAGACTTTGAGTCGTAATCTCTTTTTGATTCCTTCCTACTAGGAGACTTTCTCCCTCCCACCTCACACTCAATGCTAGAGCGAGGTTTAACGCTTAACAAATTGACAATTATCATGCCAATCTTCGCCTCATTGGCTTCCAGCAGAGTTTAGAATAGACTTTAAAATGTTCCTGATTATTTTCGAAGCACCAGGATTCACCCACTGTGTGTATCCAGGGCAAGGCATCATCAGTCAGAAGCCAACGATTCAAATTAAAAACATATTGCACTTTTGCAATTATGTGTCTATGTAGAAGACATTATTAGTGTGGCAGGCCATTTTCTCACAACCTTTCTTTAAATCTGTTTTAGATTGCTCTGATATTTATTGCTGCCTGGTATGTTTACTGTACTACAAAGCATTTGTATTCATTATCAAGGATGAGAGAGGGAATAAAGAGCAAAAAAGGTGGGAAACTATGCAGACACACATTACTGATATCAAACCTGACGTCCAGTAACTTACCCTGGTTGTGTGTCTGACCCCTCTCTGGTGATGACGCCTTCTTTGTCCATCAGCATTTGTCTGAATGTGCTCACTTTCTGTCGAATCTCTTCCTCTGTGTACCTGAGGATAGACATGAAGACACAAACACACACTCAGAGTTAACCACAGACTGTATAAAAGTTAATGAACAGACTGAGAATTCAAGCAGCATTGTATATATTGGGGATACTGGCTAATTAATTCATAAGTACCATATGCTCATTTACTGTAAGAGCCATGTCATTTCCTGTGTCATACAGGTAGTACACAGTCCGATTACCATTTCCTGACTCACAGCGAGTTCCTAATTCTGAATCTCACTGCCTGTCAGATTTTATTCCGCAGGTGAGCGCCATACCTCACTGAGTTGAGTGTAGCCATGGGGGCAGCGTGCAAAGTTTCCAACAAGCTGACGCAGACTGAATACTGCGGACTGCTGCAGTGGCACATGGAAGAAATTTCTGTGTCTTGCTGTAGATTTATATTCCTTTTTTCTCAATGAGAATATGTCTTTTTTTCATTTTCAGGTACATTGTGACTGTCAGTGTGTGCAACAGCAAAACTTCAAAATGAATTTTATTGAGATTTGGCGCGGAACATAATGAATGTATCAAACACTCCCCCACACACACAATCTTTTATAGGCTAAGTAGCAGCCTCTGATCACAGGCCTGCTGCTGTAAGGGTGGCGACAGCTCTCTAAGGGAGACTCATAATTTAACCAGCCGGTCTGAACAACTGCGACTGAGAGAATGAAGTAACTTCTGTCCCGTTATCTTCTACTGATTCTTCAAGGGTTGATGTGAAGGTCAGCACAAGGCCTCTTCAGTGCACTTATGCATTAT
Source organism: Eupleurogrammus muticus (assembly GCA_036785175.1). NCBI lineage: Eukaryota > Metazoa > Chordata > Actinopteri > Scombriformes > Trichiuridae > Eupleurogrammus > Eupleurogrammus muticus. The sequence continues at coordinate 15,334,352 of JAYKQN010000007.1, read as the reverse complement.
AGGACTGGCAGTGTGGAAGCTGAGCTGATCAATTCTCTAATCATACAGGGAAAAAAAACAGCAGATCTGATGGCGTGTTCACACCTTCCGCACCCCTTCTCTCCACTATCTGGCTGTGGTAATGAGCTGAAATGAGCTACAGAGGCAGAGAAATATGAAGGGTAGAGAAGAGGAGGAGGAGGGTGGAGGGAGAGAATTAATAAAGCTGTGAAAGTGTGGCCAGGAGCCAGACATCCCAGACTGACTGGAAGCCTCTGCCATTAATAATATACTGTAATGTTGATATCAATTTCAGAAAAATACAGTGTGTGTGTGTGAGGTGGGATGTAGCAGATAGAAGAGCACTATTTTTACCCATATTCAAAACAGTATTCTCAGGAAAGTAGAATACAAACAAATATTATTAAATACACATACTAATAATATAAATGTGTAAAACAATTATATGTCCAAAAATATGTGGACATGTATTTGTGTTTGTAAAACTTGCTTTTCCTAAAACCCTAGGTATTACTGCTATAGTAGCCTCCAATCTGAGAAGAATCAGTAAGACTTTATATCCTGGCCAGTTTAGTGCAGTCATACTCTCAAACTATTTATGTGTAGAACTGGTTTTGTACAGTGGGGACTCGCCATGTTAAAACAGGTTAGGGATGTCCTCAATCTGCAATCGCAAATACAATAAAAAACCAATGAAATATACCATCTGGGACACGGGATCTGTTTGCAATAGGGAAAAGTACAAGGGAACTGTCCGTTACTCAGTGCTGAAACCTACACTTTTACTTAGCATCTGAGTGGCAAATTCACAAAAGGATTGCATGGCTTATATAGCCACTGAACTTGCACAAAAAAACCTGCTCATTCACAGAGCACCTCCAAAGGTTGAAATGCACTACAACTGCACTTTCAAGAAAACAGCATCTTAGTATGCCTTTGCTATTTGCACTTATGTAATTTAAGCTGCAATAACATTTCTGAGTGGTAGTTTTCCTTATAAGCATTAAAACCATCCATCAGCACCGTTAACATGCCCTCCTTTTCTTGCAATTTTACACAGTCACTCTGCATTGAGCTGATTGGTTATGAAACAAACAACAAAACGGTCTGAAAAATGTCACACAAATAAAACTGCAATTTGAGTTCTTTCAAATGACAAATTGGGTCAGATTTAAAAGACTGTGTATGGGTTAACTGCAGCTCATGCAAGACCAAACTAGACCACTGCAAGACCACTGTTTAACCAGTGACTCATTTCAGCATGAAAATGGTATTAGTCTGAGGGATTTCGCTTCCTTGGATTAAATACAGCAGCTATGTAGTGTATTCTGAGTGGAGTGCTATCAGTTCATTGACAGTGTGGAGAAAGAGATTAGGAAAAGATGGCTGCTGTCACGCAGGCAGGGCCGGTATTTCAGTTCTCCATCAGGTCCTGCTGTAGGGCAATCTCTCAGCCCAGCAGCTGTCAACTCAGCACAATGGAGGCTCGTACACTTTATATTAATGGCTTTTCATGCACGGCACGGCATCCATCACCATACGTTAGCTGCTTCCCAACCCCACAGCAGCTGCCGCGTGGTTTCAGCTGTCAGTCGAATGAGGGCGCACAATAGGTGAGGTTGAGCAGGTTCAGAAAAGAAGACTTTGTACAAGACATCGGGGTCATGGCACTCTCTCCTTCACACTGTGCTGATGATGTTGAGGATGTTGGCGGCTGCCTTACCTACCCACCCACCTATGCTGAGACTTCAGCTAAAGCAAGAAAACAGGAACCTGTGAGGGTAAAAAGCCTCTGTTGATATACAACCCACAGAATCTTTTCCTACTCTTTTTGCGTCTTTTTCTCCTTACTGTCCATCTCTCTCTCTTTCTCTCTGTCCTCCCACTCGGGGGATTCTGAGGCTCAGCACGTCTTCGCAGCATGAAAAAACAGCAAAGTTAGATTATTTTTGATCAGTCTAGCCGGCTTACCAAAGTCAAAGAGGGTATTCTCAGCAGTGGTGCCTCTTTAACAAAGAAGTATGTCCCATAAGAACCTCCCACAGCATGTGAATGGCTGCAGGAAGTTCAAAAGGAAGGAACTATTTTTTCAATACTACCAAAACGTAGAGTCTTAAGAAAAAAGTTTAAAAGGAATCTTAGAGTGAGACCTGAATTGAATATGTGTAAATGGTTGCATATTGGATGTTTGTCAGAAGCAATCAGGATGAGCACCCTGAAACAACACATCTCTCCTCTGGACACTCAGTACGCACCGCACAGCTGTAAAGATGGCTGCTTTCAGCCTCTAAACCGTCTGTTTTGACCTTACTCAGTACAGAGGAGCTGTTCCATCTTTGCAAGGCTGTTTTAAATCAAACTGAATGTTAAACTGAGCATGGCATATATTTCATATGTATGTGCCTATAAGGTGGAACTATTCAGAGCCCAGTGAAGGCAATAGAAAGCCATTTCGCAGAGTCCTGGTGATTTGGGCAGAGACAGACAGGGGACATCGATCAGAGTGAGGGGCTCCCCACCACCCCCAGCAGTGAAAAATTACCACAATAAAGAACTTGATTGGAGTAATTAGACAGCTCCAAGCGCCCACACACACATCCCTCCAATTAACTCACAGTCCTAGGAAATGAATAGTTATGGTCATGAGACTGTCCTTACACTGGTACACGTGGGCATGTGTTTGAGTGTGTGTGATGTCTGAAGAGCCCTTCCACAAGTTGTCCCCAGGCACTGCTGTGCACTGATGCACAGCCTATACGAGAGTAGCAAGAGGGCGTCACACACTGCCTCTCAGTCCCTTTCTACAGCAACACTCTCATCCCCAATCTCACTGTCCACACTCACAGACTTTGAAGCTTAGTACCTCCCACTGACAAATTGTCAAATGCATGAGGGCTCTCTCGCATGACATTTTGAGCCCTTTATGAACACTTTCCCTAAGTCTGTAGACTTTGTTACCTACAGCCCACAGCGTTGTGATGTTAAATACAGGGTTATCGGTGGTTTTGATGTCATCCAGGTCATGTGATATGTCAGAAAGTGTGGGATTTTTATTTCAGTTGATAACATTAAAAGCCTTTGCAGTCTCTCACACTCAAGCATTTAACCAAGTTGCATCAATGAAATCTGTGAAAATTCAGGGCTTAGGGGGAACTTGGGGTTTGGAGTTTGCACACTCTGCCCACTCGGCTAGCTGCAAATCATTTAAAGTGTTTACATACACAGTGAAATCAAGCTATGCTCAAAATTTGGTTTTGGCATCTAATCCCACATCTGTTCTTATCGCACTTTACGTGCACCAGAGAAATTTGAATAACTCAAAAAATGTGTCCTCCGCCTCAACATTGGGGGGCTCTGCTGGTTCTTTCTTGGGTGTTTTTGTTCTGGGGTCATATGCTAGCACAGGGAGCGTGGAGCATGCGCACAGGCTTTGTCTATTAAGGTGTATACATATCGGAGAAAAGCAAGTCCAATCACATTATTTTGGTGTCTAAATCAAGTTTGAGATAATAATTGGAGTAATGTATTTACATTCACTTCAGTTGTCCAATTATACTTTGATTAAGGCAATAATTAGTTTTTTTCAAGTGTCATGTAAACGTAATGATTGGTTCAGCAGCTACTTCATACACACAGATCCACTGTTCTTTCATATTCTTGTAGTTGTCGTGTTGCTTTTGTCTGTGGTTTCAGGGTTGTGTCTTCAGTTATCTGACCTGTACAAATCCTGTACCCGCTTGTCTGGAATTCTCCATGTCTCATCCCTGCAGTTCAATGGATTGAAAATACTGTAACTGCTGCGCAGACGTGCCGCCCCTCTCTGTGTTCTGCTTCATCTTCAGGTTAGCCACAGTGAAATAGTATAACTCTCCTGTGGAGAGGGCTTTCAATTGATGCGCTCTACAAATCATAGATTTCCTGATGAGATGACCGAGAGACCAGACAAAGAGTAGAAAAGAAAGAGTACACCTCTCTCTCACTGTATGAAATTGACCTTTTCACCTGCCTCTTCTGTTAGCGGATCAATGAATAGAGCAGAACAATCTGCACTGCTGTTGTCACTCTTTCTGATTGTTCATGTTCTCTACAACCTTCTGTAACAACAGACATTTTAAGCCCTTCTCTTTAGAATGAGACTCGCTATATTGGCTTAATGATATATAAAATGGGTAATTCTCCTGCTGAGATTCTTTGCCTCCCATTTCCAGTCATCTTTCAGGACACAGGCTTTCTGACTTCTGATGCAGGCTTTAGCTTTCAGGAGAGCCTCCCTCAGAGCAGTGGTAGTTATTTGCTCTGAGAGCAGCTCTCTTAGTAAGATCCCAGCTACTCACATCTCTTTCAATTCATATCAACTTCTAAAGTGGTATTACAACAGCAGCAGCTAAATTGCAATAATTTAGCTCTTAGTTATTAGCTTCTTTCCAATTTAGTGCCATCTTGAAAATAATTAGTTTCTATGCTGTCATGTGCAAATTCATTTAACTGTCCGTGTGTTCTGTGTTGTCTTTTTTTCGTTGCTTATGACCGGCTACAGCTCTGGTAGACACATACACATTTATTTTTTCTCCCCTGTGAAGCAGGAAGAGTAATATAAATTTTAAATGCTCTCATCCTTATGCATGCATGAGGAGGGCTAAATGTACATTTAGTTGTGGATAATTTCGTTTTTTGGAGTCTCTGTGTCTAAACTTTATCCGTGTATGTGCCTGGCAACATATAGGAAGAGATATAAAGGCAACCTCATGTAGCCTGCAGTTTAGACTGAGTGAAGCACTGTGGAGAGCTCATTAGAGAGCTGAAAAAAGTCTCTGAAGTCACCCCAGGAGCTCCAATCATGCACAATCATTACGCCTCAATTAGCATGGAAAAACACCTCTGAAATAGAGTCTGGACCTTTGCATGCAAAGCAGCCCTTGAGCTTGAAAATCAGTCAGTGAGCTATACTGTGATGTAGCTGAAAACTAGATGCTGAGTGAAACATTCCGTATATGTAGCATGTTTTTTTTCAATTTGGATTTTTCCAAGAGCTGCTTTTGCAGATCACGCCTCCCGCTTTTCCAACAGATGAGCTCTAAGTCATGCAAAATTGTCCTGGGGTATGTAACCTTCAGCCCATCTTATACGTATAACGGCACAGTGTTGCCTGCAGCGGTGGTGCCATCAATGCCCCTATAAATGGTGGATGATGCCAGGCCTTGGATGACTTACATGAACAGACTGCTTTAATTGCTGAGCCTGTCTAATTAGCTCCCAGGGCGAGGCCAACACTCGTAGAGGACTATTTATCCTGGTTTTATCTCAAGAGAAGAGAGATTGGGGGGCTGTGTGTGAAGGGAAGAGCGTCTGCCAATATGACCCCGGCCTAATCTTTTACCCAGGCCTCAGTCAGGATTGGGACTTGGTGGGTGACATGGAGGCCAAGCCCGCTGGCTTAAATCCACAACAAATGAAAACACACTCCAGCCACCATCTTAATTGTGTCTAATGCCTGGCATTGCACCCCCTCTCTGTCCCTGTGTTCCATCCCCCTGCTCTATCCCTTAATCCTGCACACACGCACACACACACACACACACACACACACACTCCTATTTCAAGAGGCACATTAGAAATTGGAGAGGCAGGGAGAGATGCGCTGAGCCAAGCTGGCAAATGAGGGTCTGCTTTTATTATAGCTTAGCAAGAAGACTCGAGTCTGTCCAGAGGTTGGATGGTTGTCGTCCTTCAAGTATGATGGTCTGCCATCGAGGCGTGTGCAGTCTGATGAGTGAGTGGAGCTGGTCAGCACGGATGTCTGGTCTACTTGTGTTCTGTCATCATTAGCCAAGCGGCCGTTTGCCTCTGCACCGTTCCACCAGACATCACGACTCTTTCTACATTACTCTCAAACCAGGAGCAACTGTGTCTACCGCAGGCCAGGAGATGAGGGACCTTGACAGATGGCATATGTGCACACATCCCTCTTTCTTGCTCTTCTTTTTTTGTAAAGTCCAACAGTTTCTGTTCAGCTACATCAATCTGTTCATAGCCCTGCAGTCTTAATGAGCACCCACTGCCCGACGAGCCTGGTCATGCTCAGGAGAGGATGGATGGGGAGAAAAACAAGTGGAAGAAAAAGAAGGATAAGGGAAATCTATCTCTGCCGTTTTAAAAAAAAAAAAAAAAGATTTATTTCACGCGCTAAAATGGTACAATCAGCAGGGGGAAAGTAATGACACAGTTGATGTCACACCTGATTTTGTTAGAGGGTGAAAGAGAAATTTAAAAAACACAGATCCAAGTGCCAATAAAGTCATCTCGTATCAAGCTTTGATTTGAAAATAAATAAATAAAAAACCTTCACTAATTAGATGGTCTTTTTTTCAATTAAATCACCACCCTCTAATCTTCTAAGGATTAGTGGACTTTCTATAAATGACGAATGTGATTTGAATAAAATGTCACAAGGTATCAGTGGGGAAGTGAGCTGCACAGAGCTCGGCATTAATTACAGCCCCAGCTAGCCTGGAGTTTGCATGCGAGCTGTGGTTATTCAAGCAGAGTCTGTGTGTGTGTTGTGTGTAGATCAGCCTGAGAGAAGCCCTGGGATTGTGGATTTGGGCAGATCGCAGTCCCCACAGTGTTAGAACACACTGAGCTCTTCCTAACTTTGTGCTGGAGGACACGTATCATGCTAATGAAGCAGACTAAGCTAGGCAGGCCTGTGTTCCTCCTCGACGGTCTCTATGACAACCTCACTAATAACCATTGCTTGAGGATGAGACTGTTAATGCAAAGTTCAATTGGTGGTTGCAAAAATGCTGCAATGTCAGGGATAAATAATGTTTCATTGATGACGTGAACACATATGAACCCTGGAAATGCTGTTTATTTTTATCTATTGTTTATTTCGAACGGACGATGTGCCTACATTTCAGTGCGTGGTATGAGAATAGAAACACCAGATCTTAGGCAAAGGCTAATTTCCATCAGTTTTCCCTGTCAGAAATGTTACTTATCCATTTTTGGGGTGTGTTGGTAAAATAACAAGATGCAGTTATGGGTTAAGGGATTACTAGGATTTGTTGGTCCTACTTACTTTAATGATAATGATTCAGGTTACTTTACTTAAGTACCAACACACAAATGTCAAAATACTCTACTAGAGTCACGGCTTTGGATTGTAGAGGAGATCAAACGGAAATACTTCAATAAAGTTTAAATTGTAATCAGTACAATTATTGAGTAAATGTAATTATTTAGCACCACTGCCTATTCAAATGTATTACTAAGCTTATATAAAGATAGCATCTAGATATTCCAACTCAGATGTTCCAGCTTTACAACTCACATTTTCAAGGCCAGTTTCCCAGCATGCTGTGGTTCCTGACCCAGTTGACTCCCCCTGTTGGCAAGGGGATGGTTTGCAAACCCTTGTGTCACCTCTGGCAGACATATAGTTTCCCAGCCTGCCTCTCTGCAAGTGGCCAACCAGCAAGCACGTGTCACTAGAGCAGTCACAAGGACAGAGATCTTTACGGGGTAGCTGAATGTGAACACTGCCAATTATGTTAAATTGGGGGGGGGGCACTTGGCCAAGCAGGAAGCACCCAGGTCTTTGGCAAAATGGTCCCTGAAGTGTCCTAATGGTTATTTCAGATTTTTCATCTAGCCCTTTCATTTTCCAGGATAGGGTAATCTTAGGTTCAGAGTCTCGCTGACCTAATGTGCTATCTTCCAACTGAATATATTTAATATATTCAGCTGTAGCTTTTTATACCACCCACATGAGAACATTAGTTTAATTTTAGACAGATTTCTTCCTCGCAGTTCTCTGCATCACATAATTATCAGGGCATCAGAAAAGAATGCACTTCTTTGAAAAGAAATGCAACACAGACAGCCACAACAGCTACTGATTACATATTCATCCGGATTCCATCCTACTTCCATACCATGCTGCTCCAAATGGCTCCAACACAGCTGTTATGCACCGTTTCTCAATGATAAAACACCTCCTATGTTCACTACACCCCTCTGCAGTCTTCTTCTTCTTCCTCCTACCATTATTGCAATGAAAATGTCTTTTGGCAGGCAACACATTTTTAATGTAGTGTTGGTGCACCTTGTGAAAGCACAGCTACAGGTAACCTGTCAACGTTCTCTACTACTCTGAGGAAGATTAAATGGCTTTCACTCCAACCAGCTCCCCAATAACTAAATTGTACAGGAAAGATAAATGACTACCGCTCTTCTGAAAGCAATCATGACAGTTGACATGAAACCCCGGGAGCATGGAGGAGTGCATACTCACTCACTTGAAGCAATATCTAGTCAGAGCATCATTAATGTGTTTTTTTTTTTTTTGTATTCATACTGTCTACTCACCCCTGCTCCTCCATCATCTCTTGGAGCTCCATACATTTTAGCTCAACCCTCCTCTTCCTTTCGTGGTCCAGGATCTCTCGGTGCGGCTTTTTCACCAGGACTGGCTCCGCCTTGGGCTCCTCATCCTCCTCTGTACCGAGCTGCGTTTCTTCAGTTTTAGCTTGCAGAACTGCGGTTGGCGTTGGCCCTGCCGATCCTGCAGCAGTTCCTGCTCCAGGAAGCACCGACTGGGCCATGCCATTTGAGCCATCCTTTGGAGATGGCACCCTCGCCGCATCGTACATGGTGACTGTACTCTGTGGAGACACGGATGAGAAATGATCAATTTGGACCAGTCCATTGAATTTTGTCTTAGACAGTCATTTCATGCCAATGATTTTTGTGAGTTTAGTACTCAAATTCTAAAGAGAGTTAATATATACAAGTCACCTTTAGTAAAATAAAAAAGAATCTGTATTGAAAAAAAGCTGCCAAAAGACTCTCCAGATGATGACCGACATTTCGCTACAACACCATATTTGGATGGACAGCTACACACAACAGGACACTGGACAATACACCCTAAAAGATGAGCTGTTGATGTTAATATCTCTGGACAGGCTGCAGCGTTCCTACACAAACACACACACACCTCGAATTATGGGTACATGTAGACACGCATTGCTAGTGACATCACTGGCAATGATGTCTGCTTCATGACTCAACAATGCAGCAGTGCCCACAAGCAGGTTAGCGGGGAGAGAGTAACAATCTCTCATCTCCTGAATCCAAATTGAAGCTGCAAACCAAGGACATACTATCTGTGTCTACTTGGGGCCAATAAACTAGATTCAAAGTGCACTAGTCATTACATTACAAGAACTACCTCATAATGCACATAACTGGGACAATCAGTACTGTCTTGTTTTGTCTGTTTTATCTTGTTGAACTTGTCCTTCCACTCCGTACTACTTATGTCTTGTCTTGGGGTACTCATGTCTTGTCCTGTCATACATGTTTGTTTGTTTCTAGTTTTTAGTTTAGCACTTTACCGTTGTTGTTGTACCGTAGTTTAGGATTGTCTCGTCTTGCGCACCTGCACTTTGATGTTTGTACATGTAAACGCATAGGATAGTGAGAAACGAAATTTCGATTCCTTTGTATGTCAAGTATATGTGAAGAAATTGACAATAAAATTAACTTTGACTTGGGTCAGAAGGTGGCGATATAGGTCACTTGCGGCTGTAATAAACAGAGTAAAGAGAATTTTGTGAATCAGGAAACGAAAATATAATGGGAATATCCAAAGAACAGCTGTCAGTCATGTTGTGTAAATTTTCAGTATGTCAGAACATATTTGACAGAGTTATTGCCATCTCCCTTTTAGTGCATTAACTTCTAAAAAAGACCTCAAGTAAGTTATTACCTAAGAATATCCATAACATATATTGATGGAAACATGGCTACTGGATGTAAGTGCAAGATACTAGATATACTAAGCAGCTTAACAGCACAGGCTGGGAGATACGTGTTGATAAGCTGTATCAAAGCAGGCCACAGTGGAGAATGTGGAATGTGTTCATTCATTTGTACAATTGTATTAACTCTGAATACATTTTTTGCTTTAGACTTTTTTTTCAGTTTCTGGCTCGTTTCGGATGAAATTATGAGATTGTTATTTTGGTGAATAAAAAGTGCTGGCTCTGATTAAGATGGATCGTCAATGGTCCTGTTGGGCCAGGAGGAAAGATGCAGGAAGAGAAGAAGTCCTTCACGTGCCCAGGAGCCTTGGCTCCGCTCTCCCTTTGCAACTAATGGCTTAATTTTTCACTGCAGAGCCAAACAGGCCAAGCCGAGGCACTTTGTCACATAGCAGAGCTGAGACAGGGTGACACTGAGGCTGGACGGACTAACCGCCAAGAACCACAAGCATATCGCATCACGACTTAATTCGTCCAATTAATGTAATTTCACAAGCAGCTTTTGCCACGCAGGCAGTTGGTTGTCTCCATCTGAGCTGGTTTCTGTACGTCTTTGATTGCTAATAGGGATGTGCCTGTTTTTTGAAGTGCCGCTCGTCGGTAAACGAGCCGTGGATCCGTGCGTAGCGACACGGCTCTCTGCTGACAGAACAGGTGGCGGGACAGCAGGAGGCCTCGTCGCTGAATCCATTATACAGTAAATCAGCACTTGATATTCCATGACAGCAGTCTCTCATCTGCACACATGCTCGTCAGAAAGGCACTCATGCATCAAAACGGACTTGAAATGACATTCAGGTAGACATGAACGCCACAAAGGGCCTCTGGATATGAGCTTGGCACAAAGTAACTTTATACAACCTTGTTTTCTAGTAATTAAGCTGAAATGTCAGAGCAGAAACATGGCGCTACCTGCTTCCAGTTTGTTTTAATTAAACCAGCTGGTCAGTGGTTGTGAAAGCTTGACAGCTTGACTGCTTAGGTCTGGATCTTTCAGCCAGAGGGGAGAATCACGGCTGATCACATTTTTGCCAGACAGCATGTCTTGGTCACTGGATCGCTCCAGGTAACAAACTGCATGATTTTCACCATCTGTGCCCTCTATAACAAGAGGCCTTCTTTTTTTAAAATTCAACAAGCTTAAAACAGAATCAAGATATCATTGGAAAAATCTGCAGGAAAGGACCCTCTCAATTCAACTGAAATTCACCAGGACACCAGATGTGGGAGTCCAAAGCTGCCTCTGTCTGTGTTAAATCCATGCTGTACTATAGAGCCGCCTCATTATACTAATGCATCATTCCACTGCCGTTCCTTTTGTTCCCCAGGGGAAGGGGAAGGGGGAGGGACACAAAAAAAATCTGTTCCCTGTCAAGTTAAAACAACTAAATCATTTAATTGTGTAATGAAAAAAATCTGAGCAGAACGGGAGACTTGTCAGTGAGCTGATAAGGCTGCAGAGCCACTTAATTGTGTGTGAGTCCTCTACAGGGACAGAAGGTTACCTGGAGCTACTGTATTAACTGCTGGCGCCTACTGCCTCTGCTATTATTGTGAGGGCGTGTCAGACCGTCACATGCCAGTAAACACTGTTTGTAATTAAGTCAAGTAAAGTAGTCCACACGCCGGTGTCACCATCACTTATAATATGTACTTGAACATTCAATCTGCCGTTGGAGCCGTGCCACTGACGGCCGTCAGAAATAAAGGAGCCATCAGCTTGTTCCGTCTCTCCACCCAGTGAAAGAAGACGCTTCCTGCTGTCTGTTCTTAACCTTTGTCCGTGGTTTCCTGCTCTGTCAGCTTGATTGGATGTTGCTGCTGTGTCGGCACTGCAGCCCGTGTTCTGCTGACATCACGCCTTATTCTGTACAACTAAAACAACACAGGAGCATAAAATATCACCCAATCAGAATGAATGTGTCCTAACTACATTTTGAAGGCTTGCTGAGATTTCCATACAAGCACTGTGATGTCTTAAACACGTATGCTAGTAGCCCACGCAGGGCTGACTCATTGGATACATACAGTAAATGGATCCCACACTTAAAGCTCTACCTAAACCTATAGCATTACCCGGAAAGGCAATAGCAGCATTTATACAAAAGCTGGAAGCTGTTCTCTTTGGGGATATTTGGTTATTTTGTCTAACCTTAACCCTCTTTAGATAGACAGACCATTAGCTGTAACATTCTTACGACATTTTTAGCAAGTCAATGACATCTTGATGTAGCATAGGATCATAGAAAATGCTACAATCTTTATTTACCTTCTGTCTTCAACAACTCCAGACAGACTCTGTTGTGTTTTTTTTTGTTTTTTAAACCAGAAGTTGGATTATCGGCAGATGTCTTCTCCTCCTCTCCCAAACAAACAGACCCGGTGGTTAAAGGTACAAACACTGAATAAAACAGCTTCACGTTAACAATCTGTGTTTTACCAAGGCAGCCTGGTGCCTCTACCTGAGCTAAAACTAAACTAACTAAAATCCTTTATCTGGTTTAAGATAAACTAACTAAGATGTACTGAATGTTGTATGTAAATTCATGATTACGTTTTATGATTTTTAGGTTAAACATTTAAATTATGAATTTTCACAAATTATTGTTAAGCGTTTGGGGTAATGCAAGTACAAAATACATTTAACAGGTTTTTAGTATTTTTATAAGATTTGTAATACTTCCTCCACATCTGTCAATAAAGCGTTAACTGTCGATAAAATCACTGTCAATGGTATAGTTCCAGTTTATAAATATAATGTACTGCAGAAAATATGCAGCTCTGTCTTCATACCGTATGTATTTAATTCTGTTTTCTTACATAGTGAATAACACAGTAGGGCATTTTTAGTACACAACATATGTGTGACCATCTGTACGTTCAGTCTCGATAGATCTGTGAATGTATATAGAGCATGCCAATTCAGCATATGAATTTATTATTCGTAAAAATATCCTTTACAGTTTAAAATGAGTATCGGGTATCCGACACATGGCGTACAGCCCGGAGGTTGACTACAGGCTGCAGTAAATTGATTTGTATATTATTCACTACAAAGACATAACATCGATAATGAAGGTAAAGAGGCCTCCTAAGGGCCACTGCCCTACTGCTGGCCACTGCAACAATTCAGCTCCTAGCAGGAATAATTTTACTTCCGTCTAATCATATCGAAAGGTTAATGGATCTGAATTTGCAATTAAAGTGTCAGAAAAACACTCAAAATAATGCCTCATTCTCCTGTTGTACCCAAGAAAATCTGTTTAAGTAGAATGAATTTTAGCTCCTACTCTCAGAAAACAGAGAGGCGGCACTGATCTTCTTGGAGCCGTATACCTCGCTTAAGGCTGTTGCCGTCAACCCTTTTCCCTCTATCATAGCATGCTAGGTCACTCTATGTGGCGCACAAAAGCTACAGTGATTGGATTTCATTCAGCTGTGGCTTCACCTCGACTGTGATTGCAGGGTTGCAGTAACAGGGGGCCTGACCTTCTGAAAATGGCAGGGAGTAGCTGACAAAACATCCTGGGTGGCTATTTCTCAAACATCCCAGCCCCCCTGTGAAAAGAGAAATATTATGAGATGTTCTGGATATACGTCATGACTGTATTTGCTCCCTCTAGTCTTCACTAAATACCCCTTTCTCCTCCGTTTCCTATCTTCCACTTTCACACCTTTCCTCTGAGATAATCCGCCCGTTGGCTGGAAGCTTGTGTTTTGTATTTGGCACTTTGGCACCCAGAGGATGTGTTTAGCTCTCCCAAGGTCAGCTGTCTCCATTCCGGGCACGTTGGATTTGCTGCTGTTGGGTGCCGGAAAACAAGAGGCCTCGTCTTTTTATTTTTATTTTTTTAACTTTAATCGTAGCTGGATGGAAGGTGCATACAAAATGAGAGGCCAGAGGTCTGAGGAATGGTAAAACAAAAGAAGGCAAAGCTAGTCGTGCACAGTGGTTAGTTTGACGTTCACACAGGGGATCAAACGTATTGATGCCAAATTTCATCTGATCCTGACATGTTGGCTCCTGTTATAAAGCACATATACCACAGTGAGACTTACATCCAAGATTGATTCAGTTAAGACATATTTTCAAACAGCTGCTCTAGTTTGGTTCATTCAATTCATGCTCTAGCACCATCTACTATTTATCGGACTTTATTAACGAGACATGGGGTTTGAGTTATACCCGCAACAGAACGAGTAGTTTATGTGAAGTGCTTCACTTACTTTTCTGTTGGTGCTTTGGGGAGCTGCGGCACAGAGCTCATAAGATTGCAGCTACAGTTGATAAAGATTTCTGCTCTATCCGGGAGAAAGAAAAAGCTGAAGCAGGGGAGAGAAGTATGTCTGAAGCATCGTTGATGCCGCTGTGCTAAACGATGTCAGCGGTGACATTTAGAACTGCAAACAGCTCCTCCCAGAAAAAACTGCACTTTCATGCGTATCTAGTAAGAACCACTCCATGTATCATTTGGGGGCAAGCAGATAACATAAACAGGATGTTAAGATGGCTTGTATCAACATACCCTCCACTGATGAGTGATTTATTAATCAGTATATTAATTTTGGCCTTGGTGGAAAAACATCCTCAGCAACCTTAGAGACACAGCATGACAGAAATAAACCAACTCCCGTCCCAATTTCTATACAAAAATAGAGTAAGACACAGCTTCCCCCTGCTGTCTATGACTTGGACAACCTACACTGCACTAGCATGAATACAAACAACACAAAACTGTACTTTTTGCTCACTTTGATTACTAAACCTTAAAAATGTGAGTGAAAAAAAAATTCTTAGAATAATTAATTAGTCAGGCACAAAGTTTCCTTTAAAATATATATATATATACTGTAAATGACTTTTTCTTCATGTGTCTGATTTGTCAGTTCTACACTGACATCTACTTAAATTTCACAATAAAAGCTCTGCTGTTGCAGTGGTACAGTTAAAATTAAAATGCAGATTTCATTAAAAGTGCTTCTGTCTTTTCCTCCTAGAACTACATGTGCAGAAAAAGCAAAAATTTACATAAATCAAAAGCTTTCCTTTGAGATATTCCAGTATAGTCCATGTTGACAATGGATTCATATCATGTACCGCTGCTTATTCAGCAGATACTGTAAAACTTCAGATTTCATCTCCTGGTTTGGCTTTTGTTCACTACAATAAGATTCAATGTTCTTTTAACCAGCAAAGCAGATTATTTTCAAGATCGACCTGCAACAAAATGCTGTGTGATGTAGGATCTTATGCAAGTGCGATTTAATCCCAGAAGAATGAAATAATGCTTGCACAACTTTAGTAAAACTTCTCCATGTGACTTTTCACCTTACCCAGAGGGCAGCCGATACTGGATAGTGAAATTTCCATAAAAAGGAAAAGCAAATAAAATATCACTTTCTTTCTTCCAAGGATAGAAATGAGCAATTTCCCCAACTGTGCCTTGTTTCCCTTCCTGTTCCTTCTTCATGCTGAGAACCATCTGGAGATTAGCTCTATCCATCCAAACTAACTATCCATTATAGAACGCATCAAATATTCAGATACGCATAAGTTTAAATGAGCTCGTCACCATACCAGCAAGTACTTTTGTACACATCATCTTTATTTTGATTATTTTTGCTAAACCTTTTACAAAACCCATCAGCAACAATTATTTCCCTATAAATGTATTCTAATATTCAGCTGGAACTTCTATCTTAGACATATTGAGAAAGGTCTCTTAGAGAGGCACCAATTCTGAAGCATTTCTGGCTTAAAAATCAACGGCACGGTCAGCTTCAAAGAAAAACCCAGTTTAAAAAGTTCGAAGCAGCCTGCTCAGGGTATAGCTAAAATTGTATTTGAGGTTTGTTTGAGTCATCAGGCTGAGCAGCCCCGGAGGAATGTTCTCTTTGGGCTCAGCAAACACAAACACAAATGCACTTTCATCACGGGTGGCATTTTCAGGTCAGGTTCCAGCCGATTATTAAAAACTGCAGTGAAGAATACCTTTTACAATGTTCCAGCGTGCTCCACCCTTTCAATCAGGTTTTAACATGGCATGGTACTGATATACTGTAGAAGAAATAGTTTTCTTATCCACCTGCCTGCTGCGTGTCGATGATTGAGCAAGTCAAAGAGAGAGTTGGCTGAATAGAGTCTGTGCCTGCAGCAATCTGAAGCCAATCTCCAGACCGCTGCAGCACAGAAATGAGGCTGTCCTCTTTTCCACCTGCCTGCGCTGTTTCTATTTAATTGACACAGCACTCTGGAGCGCAGAGCGATCAGCCTCCTGATACAAAGTGATGCCTGTCAGTTTGCCAGCACGCCTCCATTCCTCGACTGCAATCACCACTGGACCGCAGGGACATCCCTTTGAGAATTCTGCGCAAAGATTCCTTACTTCCACCCACTTTCATCCTACGTAACGGTGCCGGCTGACAACCATATTGGACCACTCATAACAGAACAGCAACAGAATAGTTCAAACTTTCCGACAGTGTCCCTTTTCATTTCCCCATCAGAATAAACGCCTGGAGTTTACTGAGGTGTTGTTTTGCCTGGTTCTGCTACAGGGCTGTTTCTAAATACAGGTTTGCTGCCTGTACCTTAGTAGGATCGTGATCACTAGCAGTCAACTACTGTCACATAGCTTTATTCACAGCAGAAAGCATCCAGGCCGATGAGTCATAAGCTCAAACCTCTGGTTAATTACATGGGGGATTCAGGCTCTGTGTCACTTAGCTCCAGGTGAGTGAACAATATGATTGTTTGTTCCCTGCATGCTAACACACCGTTATGTTTATTCCAGTTAAAATATAATCCAAATATTCTGATAGTTTATCCTCAGGTCATTTCTTGCTTGACTAAAAAAATCTTATTTTAGTACAATAACATAATTACAAGCAGCTAATGGTCATTCTTTGTATAAAGTTTTAACATTCTTCTCATCAACATCATTATTGTATATAATATAATTATGCATGTGGCTTGAAGGCTAGATGGGGAGAAAACCACAAGACTGTACAAACTGGGAGTTAATTAAGTGGCGAATGACATATACCGATCCCTCACTTTTAATCACTCTGACAGAAGAGAGTCAAGGACAGATAAGGAGGCACAAGGCCGAAAAACATATATGGGTTTGCTTCTCTAGCAGTATTAATTCAAAATTATAGCAGCTGGAATGTGCAAAAAAAAAGGAAACTCAACTTACACATATTTTATTATTAGATTGAAAAGAACACATTGTTTGGCAAATTGTGATCCTATCATAAAATTTAAATGCAATTGTCACCCTAATTTGTTATTGTTCTCTCTGAGAATCAGAATGACTGTGACACACGACAGGCACCCAACAGAAGACACACCCAGTTCCATTTCTTCACAGACTCAAAAGATTGTAAACTCACTTATGCTGCTGGAGTATAACATATGACTGGAAATGGAGTACAGCCAACAATGCTTTTCAGTTCCTAATAAATTAAATCTGGCATGTCGACTGAGACGCCATGTTTGTATTTATAGCTGCAGCCTTATGTGCAGTGTCCATATGTACCACTGTCTCCTGTACAGACTAATTAGGTGATGTCTTGGCCTTCTAACATGTTTACAAGCTCTAATAATAACTAGTTAAGCAGGCATTTATGCATTAGATATATAAAACAATGTCAAACTCTGTCAAATAGGAATTTGAATATATAAGAAAGATCAATAAATGAATGACTTAAGTATTTATTGTGGTCAAAAACTGTCAATTAAAAGTGACTTGTAATTGATAGGAATAGAAAGCTACATAAATGCATATCAAACATCTAGGATCATCTTATCACATAATGTTTTTTCATTATTTAGACTGAACCTAAACTCATGACAGTGATAGTCTCATATACTCTGTGTACTGTGTATTATACAGCATATTAAATTCTGTCCTCATGGGCATCCTAGTCATGTCACAGGTTTTATGATGGACAACAATGAACTCTCCAGTATGAACCGTGCTCCATAGCCAGAGCTTGAAATAGTAGGAGGAAAACGAAAGAAAAATCGGTGGTGGTTTTTAGGTTAGACAAGGGCAACCATACACCATCCATCAACAGGCAGTCTGTGAGGGAGCTGAGAACGCACTGCAATTGGCTGCCAGGATTGCTAATATAAAAAAAAAAAAAAAAAAAAAATCAGGATTCTACATGCTGATATGAGTCAAAAGAATAATTAGTGGCACAGACAATATCTGATGATTGTCGTTTATCATCATATTAACATCAAAACTTAAAATGCTAGCAAAAATTATGCTTTGTGTGTGCTTCTAACTGCTTTTCCCATTTTTGAAAGGCCATTTATTTCATACCAGGAACACACACATCTCCCCGATGGCCGATGTGGCCCTGCTCAGTGGGCGAATCGGGCTTCATAAGAAGCATGAGCTACAGTATTGGCTTGTCCTCTGAGTCGTGGCATTCATAGCTGTCAGCCGAGGGCTCTGGAGCCGTGAGCCGGTACGCAAATCAGATGCGGTTTTCTCTACCTCTAACGCTTGCATAAAGATAGCTCAACACAAAAAAGTAGGAAAAAAAGGAGATGAAAGCTGGTATTAAGAAGGTTAGTGCCACCCTGGTTGAGAATCAGTGGGCCCACAGAAAGCCTAACTTCCTCTCCTTCCACTGGACCAACCATAGGACCTTGTTTAGGAAAAAAATAAACAGTAGTCAAGACAAGAAAATAATTTTAATCCTGTTTAAAATTGTGCCAATCACATAGGATGATGATAGACTACATGTCCTTGAGTTGCATAAAATACACGTTTACCCAGAGCCACTAAATCTAATATTAACCTAGAGCCTGTAACTGACTGCTCTAAATAGACAAAAGAGAAGATGATGGAGAAGTATAGTGTTGGCTGAATGAGACAATGACTACATTAGAAAGAGGGGGGAAAAAAACAGAGAAGGATTTCTTTTTTGCGGTTTGCTACAGAAAATGGAACAATAAAAAATGAGAAAAGGAGGAAAAGTGAACGCCAGCTTGGGAGAAAAAAAAAGTTAACCAAAGGGAGAGCGAGACCAATCGTTTCCAATGAGACACATTTAGAGAGCAAGATTCATTGCTCTCTGCAGCTCTGTTGGAACTGTATTGACGGGAGCGGTTCATGCAATGCCTTTTAAAATTAAACAACAACCTTCAGCCTGCCTCTGCACTGTGGGTATTTAGCAGGATAACAGTGAGACAAGCCAGTCAATGGGAAAGCACACGCTACTGTACACACTCGGCAAGTCAAAGACAAGGCCGCAGCACCATGAGATATAGAACACTGACAAGCCAACTACGAAGCTTTGACTGGTGCTCACGTTCTAACAAGGTGAACATGAATTTCTGCTTAATTAGAATAAAGTTTCTTAGCCAGAGAGCATAAACGCCTGAGAGAGCTACAATACAGCAATTACAAAGAACACAGCCACAATAAACTCATTAGAATGATCACTATATGATTCATTAGGCAGACCTCCTTCATCAACACATGGTTCAACACAAATTCAATCAAGTTTCGAGATTCTGCTAATTGATTTTCATACAGTACTATAATGGAAATGAATGGAAACCAATGGATGTCAACAAAGGCTGTAGTACATTAACATTTCTTTCTTCAAATGCATGTTCACAACACTAGCAGCTATTCATTTTTAGACAGTCGTCATGCACTACAAATGATATTGAGCTGGTTTCAACATTTTTATTTTATTGTCACAAGCAAAAAATGTTTGGAACCACTGCTTTGTACATTATAATGAGCCATAATATTTTATTTTATGTTATAGGCTTGGATGTGTGACTGAGCATGTTACTCTATGCTGTTCAATGGGGACAAATAAATTGGCATGAATGATTTGTAAATATTTTTCTTTATTATTCGACCTCAGCCACAGCAACCAACAATAAAAATCACTTTAATTTCTCCGAGCACAGACATGGTCTCTTCTACAGCTCAGGTGAGTTTACAATGGCAGTGTGTCTCCAAGGCAACGCAGGCATTCCATTTCACATGAATTTGCTCGTTCCATCTTCAAGGGAAAGGAAAGCACAGGGCAAAATGTGAGTCCATTAAAGATTGCTCTGCATTACAGTATGTGTGCCTTGTGGAATCAGGAGGTAACTGAATAAATGTAAGCGGCATTTATTAGATTGTGGTTGTTTGAGGATGATGTTGAAAACACTGGTCTTGTGCTGTTTTTTCTAGAAGTCTATGTCATTCAAATGCTTGTAAGTGCAAACTGTCTGAAATTCAACAGAGATGATCTCGTAGCGTGACAGTTTTTATTTCTTGGCTGGCTGCTTGTAGATGTAATAATCATGAACAAACTCAGGTGTAATTTGCATTTATGCTTCAATTAGAAATGTCAGTCGGTGATCTGTAGATTGAGGCCCTGCCAGTGGCAATAATAGACCAAATCCAGATACGAGAGAGAACAAGTGTCGGTGGGGGAGGCCGTTCAGGGTACACTGTGTCTCCTGTCACATACTGCCCTTTTCCTCACCAAGATAACAAAAACACACAAATATACCTCTCTCCTTCTTTCTCAGCTCTTGTATATGTGCAAGTTCATTCACAGCAGAGAGTTGGGATTGAGATTATGTATTTTGCCTTCTTGGCTTGTATATAAAGTATAATTCTACCGTGTATGTGGAAGAGATTGTGGGGGAAAATGGAGGGCGTCCACCGAGACCACACTGAGATTGCTGACAGATCAGGAAGACTGTCTGTAGCTGCACTGCAGGAGAGTGATTAGGGAAGGTTTTATCATTTGTCCACAATATCTTTTTGGTCCTTTTTTGGCATCTTTTTTTTTCCTTCCTCCACAATCGCTGACAGGTCCACTGCCTATCTCGATAAAGAAACATTCTCTTCAAAGCAAGGAGACACACAGTGATTAACTAACACCACAGGACAGATAGCTTCCGCTGAATCAAGGTCATCCTGAGAAATCCCTGTTTGACAAGATTTCTCAATAATGGGTTCCACTGAAAAATGCGAAGCTTTAAATTGGACCTGCTTGCTTGCACAGACAAAAACTAGCAAAAAGTCTTTGGGAAGCAAATACAGATGAGGATGGAATTAATCCTGCTCACATATTCGCTGAAAAGGGAAACAGTAGAAGACTGAGAGATGCAGTAAAGACGACTGAGGGATAGTGTCAGACAGGAGGGTGAGAAAGACAAAACCAATGGACTGATTGATTGGTGAAAAACCAAGTCAATAGACAATTCGCCCTTATCGTCTCTGATCTCCAATGACCTCAAACAAAAAGGAAAAACACAGCATGGTTCAGCTCACTGAGAGAAAAACAGGACTCCAGCAGATGAGAGAGGTGGGGACCGGGACACACTGACAGACATGTCGCAGACAGTGATGATGACCATCTGTCATCACCCCTCACACACCACCTCACAGATGGGTGCACGCATGCATGCACAACTCTGCAGCCGGAGAGATAGGGGTTTAAAATTAAAAAAAACAACCACAACAGCTTCAGCAGCTTCCTTCAGACTGTCAAGGTGAGATTGTTCGCTCCTCCACTGTTCTGCTCCGGTGCTTTTACCTCTCAATCCGCCACGCTCCCATATCCAGGCCACTGGTGAAGCACCCCAGCCATGGCGAGAGAGAGATAACATGAGACAAACCCATAATGCCACATTGGACATCCCACCACTCTGAGCCAGTTCGGATTTCACATCTCCTCTGGCCATCTGTCAGACAGGACTATGTACTAGTGGGCTATGAAGCGGCAGATATTCCGGCATTAATGCAGGCTCCGCCGCTCTGCCTCCAGAGGCCATGCATGCATGTATGTATGAATGCAGCGATGCCTTTGATGTCTCATGAAGGCTGTTTTTGTTTTGTGTCTTCAGAAAGGGGGGCAGGGGTGGTGGTGGGTGGGTGGACGGGTTGTGGGTGTCCAAAGCAATGTTTCTGGGCTAATCAGTGTTTAAATGTGTTTACATGCCGGGGGAAGGAGATGATATTGGGAAAATCTTCAAAAAGAAGGGGCTTCTAATCTGCAAGCTGGGAGCAGGATTAAGGCACCTTTCTGAGCAGGCATCCCGCTGTAATCCCCAGCCTCTGTGCAAACAACAGTTTGTATATTCATACACAAATTTGGAAGTGATGCAGTCCTGAATTGATTCTGTGCATGAAATGAGCTGATGATGAGGAAAAAGTAAACACTAACGGACAGTGGAGGTTATTTTACTATTTTACTATCTTATTTTTTTATTATAAGAAGTCATTAGGACAAACTTTTTTGTGGATACAATGTGCAGTGTGGTAAAAATACATATAGGGTTTTTATGAAACTATATAGTTAATTGGTCAATTAGTTCCTAATGAAGCAAATTTTCTCACTTCCTCATGTCAGATTCACTGAACGTTAACACTTGACTTATTGTTGCTGTGGATTCTCATGTGATTCCTCCCAGGGACCTGCAGTGATGGCTGGGACTGGAGGTCATCTTTATCTTTGCCTACCTTGAAGTTTCAACTGAATAAATAAACGTCCCTTTCGCACACAATTTCCCTTTTTACACTATGATTACCATGCAAATTGATACAGAACATTTATTTCCATGTATCTGTGAAATAGCAAATCAAAGAATTTTGTAGCGGAACGTTTTCTTTAAGGCTTTGGTCACTCACTCACACAAACACACACGGAGTGGGACAGTGATATGGAGCATAACGCAGCAGAGAGGAGTACCTGACCTATTTGCAGTAAGACTATTTATCTTCTCTGTCTGGAGGTCAAGTTGCAATGTCTGCTCCCTTTTTCCACCCTTGTCTACAAGCTTAAGCAGCTCCCTTTGCTCTGGTCATGCCGCAGATTATTTTAAAATAGCCTGAATTTATCCCCTGCTAAATGGACCTCCATCACTTTTTAAAATGTTTTGTTTTTTAGGCGAATCTCAAAACTGCCCTACATTCACCAAATTCTTTCATTTTTTATCACCACTATGCTGTCATATATAATTCTCTATTGTTATGCAGATGATACACAGGTAACAACCAGCTGGCCATGCTTCACACTTGTGAAAGATGGATGTCACAGAACTTATAGTTAAATTCCTAAAACAGCATGGTCCCTTCATCCCATTTATTAAGGGCAATACTTTTCTATAAGTGTGATATTTTCTAAACACAACCTATATTACACCAATGTTCCTACCAACTCATGAATATTCCCAAGATCAAATAAATGTTATCAATTAGAAATTCAGACAGCATTATTTATGCTTTTATTTCAGCCCACCTGGATATTGTGAAGGCCTTGTGTACCTGCCTTAGTGCAGACTGTGCAGAACTGTGCAGCAATCAAATGTTATTGTTTACATCACCCCAGTTTTCCTTCTTCAGACCCATTAGCAATTTCTTTTAGAATCCATTTTACAAACTTTCAAGGCTTTTCATGGCCAGGTGCCATTAATAAACCCCTTACTACCCTTACTAAAGGCCTCTCCGATCTATTGGGTTCTGCTTGCCATCTCTGTACTTGTATTTTGCTCTACTTTCTGTGATTGTTGCTTTTGTGCTCTAATGAAAATCACCTTGTGCTTCTGGCTTGAAAAGTGCTATTCAAATAAAAAACTATTATACTTATTTATGTACTTATTTGAAAAAGGTTGACAGCAGTAGGTCCAGCTTGCCAGCTTGACTGGGGGTCTAGAGGAGCCAGCAGAAAGGGTTGGCTGGAGAGAGGGGCACAGTAAAAGCGTAAAGGTCAGGTGAGCCGGCTGTTGCTCTTCCTGTGGGCTGCCACTTGGCGCCTCAAAGGTCAGATGGAGCCCTCGGAAGCACCGGAGGTGATATGAGAACACAAGAAATGTCACCAACACCAATATGGCTCCAGACAAAGTCGATACTGGCACACCGGCAGATGCACAGAGTGCTGGAGCCTTCGTTAGGAAGGATGTTAGTCAAGGTGGCGGGTGAAATGTGAAGGACAGTTTGAAGAAATAGCACAAGGTAGGGGGTGCTCCTCTTTATTTGTATGCTGCTCACAAGCACGGACACCTGTATGACCATGCTGGGTAAAACAAAATAACCTAAATAATGAACAGGAGCAATCTTCTTAGGGTTTCTAGTGGGCCAACTCAGAGTCCTAACCTCCTATCTGACTGGATTCCTCTGCCCTCCATTATGAGACAAAGTGAAGCTCAATGGGTTCAAACATCTGCAATATAACTGTGTTAAAGTAAAATTGTTGCGGCTGCTGCCGCCATGCCAGGGCCCAGCCTTTTGTTCATGTAATAGAAATAAGACAAAACAATGAGACAAAATGGCTTACCAAACCAGCAACAGTAGTTCAATCTCCCTTTGGTGGTTCTGCATATGGGCATTGGCTCTGATGGGCTTATTAATCCCCTGGGAGGCAGGGGAGAGAGCATGAGTGTGTCCAGGTTTGCTGTAATATCCTCTGGCCAGGCTCTGCGTCTTCATGTGCACGGCCCCCACCCCCACCCCACCCCCTCCACTGTCGCCATCTGTTTCCTGCCCAGCACCCTGGCTTAAGTCCCTGTAGAGCCTCGGTCTCTTCTGCTATTCTGCCTCGCTTTGAACATTTGCCCAAATCAACCGTTATTAACATCTCAACGCACACTGGCTCTGCATAATCTCCAGGGTAGAAAAGTAAACAATAAAGTCGGCGCTAGTGAGATTATTTCATTATGAATTAATCAACTGACGATTATCTCAATTAAACCATTTGTCAACAAAATTTTAATAAATAGTGAGAACATTTTAAAATCCCTACATCCGTTTGGTATCTTTGAAGATTATTCAGTTATCAAAATAGTAGCAGAATCATTTTTTTCTAGACACTTCCAGTGAGATGTGCTATACAGCCGGGCTGTATCCTGATTCAGTCACATTCCTCACAGAAACTGCGTCTATATCCTTTCATTTACTTTGTGATGCGAGTGACAGTGAGGGTGTCACAATTCCATTTGGTCACTCGCTGTGATAGAGAGCGGGGCTCAGAAGGTTTGCAGGAGAAATTGCTTTGCTTGATGTTTGTTACAGAAAAGGAGAAAATAACTGAGGCTTTTTTTTTTCATCCAACTTGCTTCATGATGGTCCCACTCTCAAGAATCTCTACTGGCGTCAGAAATATGTAGGTAGGACATAACCTCTTGAAGTATAAATCCAAACTATAAAGCCAAATCAGAAGTCCTTTGCTAACAAATAAGCAGAAGCTTTGACAAATTTGTGTGTCACATTTGAGAGGGAACTGACAAGCAAATGATATAAATATACAGAAGTTAATTATAGCTTCAAAGGTGACAAACTAAGTCTAAATTATGAGAATAATGCCTTTAAGCTTGCATGCTGCAAAACAACAAAACAACATCTGTAGGTAACAACAGGAGCTTGACTGCCAGGAGCAGACCCACTGACCAATCAGAGAGATGACCCAGGTCCCCCCTGCATTTCCGTCAACCTGCAGCGTGTGTCAGATTCTAACACACTTACCCTGCAGATAACTAGATCACAGATCCATTCTCTTTTCCCCACCTCATTCGAGTCTTACTCACTTCCTCTAATCCTGTCCATCTCTCATATGACCCACTTTATGTTTGTAATCATATTTCTTACCACTGAATAAATGACAACATCCCCGCATACCCTTACCCTTTATACACGTGCCAGCGTCAGTGCTAGAAAGCCAGAGTCAACTGTCTGATCTGCGTATTCATCACTGAGCTGCAGATATGTTGAGAGGTAGTATAGAATTTTGTCCCTGGTGAGCTGTATGACCTTGTATGATTTCTAATTCATAACATGAGAGCTTATAGGGTTCATGGTCTACACCTTTTTTAGCTGCATGCTGCCCTGAGAAGGTAGATACTGTTTCTCCCTAGTGGAAAAGGCATTGGGCATGAAATTTCCCCAGACAGCTGGTTCCTTTAAACCCAGCAATAGATCTGCTCTACACTGTTGGGTTAATCGATGGGGTAGGGGGACTGAGGACAGAATACTGATGAGGAACAGGGGCAGAATTGCAGAAAAGGAAAGAAAACCTATACCCATATTTGACAGGGCTTGGAAGACTCTACAGAAATCTACAGAAACTTCTGAGTTTCATGCTTGCTCCTCAGGCTACAGGCCTGCAAATACCATTTCTTATTGTGAATTGGTCAGTGCAGCTCTGGAGGAGGGCCTTTCGAAAACAATCTACTTTTAATGTGTAATCTTTTTTTTACTTTTGATAGGAAAAAAACAATTAAATATTGTAGCTGGCCAAAAAAGAAACGGAACAAAACCAAGTGCTGATGTTTCTGTGAAATCCCAGAAATATTCAATGAGGCCTAAACAGCATTGTTGTAAAATAGACATGTTAATCTTACTTGTTTCAGACCTGTCTGGGACATAAATAAACATTAGCTATAAGACACAAAGGGACTTAGGGCACTTAAGAGACTTCAAATAATTAGGGTGCTCTTCTGATGCAGGGTAAGCCAGAATCTAAAAAGAGAGAACAACCAGAGGCACCATGAGAATAAAAAGTATATAAAAAGCCTTTAATACAACATGGAAGAAACAATTAAAAGTGCACATGCCTATGTTTTGCATCCATCGTGTTACGAATAGCTGTATTTTGACATTTTACATTTTATTAGATTATGTTATAGATGTGCAATACTAGAGGAGTAAAATATACATGAAAGTCGGTTTGTGATGTTGAAGTGTGTGCATGTCTGCTAATTAGAGCCAGAAGATTTGAGGCTTTTGAGATCTCTGCAGTTTTCAGTATGGACCAAGCTGTGAAATATAGAGAAAAGCTTAAAAATATGGAGAAAATCTTGAAAGCACTCTGCGCTGTTCATATAGCTGATGCAATCTCGTCTTTGTGAATTTGCCCCTGAATATTCCCACGGTTGAAAAGACCTGATGTCGATGCCTCTCTAAGAGCTAAATGTATATTTCTCTATGATCCTCCTTGTGAATCCTTGAACGCATTAGCTCACCCACTAAACATTGCTGAGTATCACATCACTATATGGTCGACGCCGCTGATGTAACAAAGCTATAAAGCCTGTAACTTCCTGTCACTAAGAAAGCCACTCTTCCCAATAACAGCCATTCAAGATGTGAGTCAACAAAGGCTCTTTTATGGGTGCTGGGAGCAGAGATAGAAAGGCTGTCAGTGCGTCTCTTTTATCAGACCGGGGAACATAAGTGGGTCCCCATGGTAAATAGCGCCTCTGTATTGCCAGTGACAAATGCTCTGACTCAAACAAAATACCAATAGTGAAATGTCCCACTTTGTCGCCATCTTCTCTCTGAGGCTCCTACCTGCTGTCAGGACCCCGGCGTCTTAACTAGCCTCTCACATCGTGCCTCTAAGCCCTCCTCCAGTTCCATGCACGTTCCTAATACTTCCAGCAAAGGCCCACTGGGAGCAATGAAGCCAAACATTCAACCAAAAAAAGAAATCAGCAGCCGGGGTCCATAAATGTCCACAGGCTCTCTGCTGTGTGATTTGCTGCTGGTGTTTGATCTTGCTGAGCTCCCAGAACAGCTTTGTCTGACCGTGTTTGTTCCTGTCTATTTTATTTGAGCTTTTTTTGTATTAGCATCACCTTGCCATTGCTCATTATGCTCATTGCATTACACTCTTGAGTCTGATGTTCACATGCATAAGGTTGAACTTTATTCATGTGTTCTACTTCAGTAATACAGCGAGGATTTCTGCTGCAGCCATAACTAAAAATTCATTTCATTGGTTTAAAAAAAAAATCACTAAAGAAAAGTTTAAATTGCTCACAAAATCAGGGTGAGGAAACTTTACTAGTAGAATTGTAACAAAAAAAAGAGTAATCACTATAAAGCAGCTGCTACAATTTGCCATTTTTGATTAATTGCTATTATTCTTACCATTAATAATTTATTCATACAATTCCCCAAAAACGTATAATCTCCTTTTTGACCTAATTTAAAATTTCATAATTAATATAAGACGTGACTCGTGAGTAGAAAATCGGAGCCGTCAGCAAACCGCTGGTGAATTCTCATCAGTGAAATAGTCCAATTACTGATACACTGTACTTCCTGTTATATACAAGAACATAACTCAGTGTCACTAAAAGTCTGCTACTACGACCAAAAAATAAAACTGCAAAATGAACAATACACTAATGAATTCTGCAGGCAGAACAACAACCCTCCCGTAATGTAGCTCTCTAAAATATGACCATAGACACTTTGGAAAGGGAGTAGCGATGGAAAGAAAAATTGATTCAGTTTTGGTTTTATGATTTTCATTATTGCGTGATAGCTCCAGGATAGATCTCTTTTAGTGTGCAGATATGAGACATGCAGTTTATTGTTAATAAAGCTTCTAAAACCATTCTGAAACAACATATTTACCTCCTTTATCAAAGAGCATACACATATGGGGAACAGACAGAAAAAGAATGCAGCAGCTAAACTTCAAGCAGCTTCTGCTCATGTTCTGATGCAAGTTTGGATTTTCACGCTGTCACGGTTGAACTCCACGGGATCTGTTTGCAATGCGTCACAACTCCATCCGGCTGTCTCACGTGGCCCGTAGCAGATCATGTCCATTATGATCAGCGACAGCAGCTCTACTGACCGCGGGCCACCGTCGTGCAGGGCCTCTCTAGTTTTTTCACGGCTGTTCTATTTTTCATGTTTGTCACTCTGCTAGACAGCTGGCCAACAGATAAAAACTGCACGGAACTGTGTATAGAACAAGTATGATTTGTTTAAAAAATGTGTCTCCCATGTTGGCACAAGACTTGATTATTTTCTAATCACTCCATCATCTGTCAAGTTGTATGGAAATTGTGTTTCATGCAAGTTGCAACCTGCAAGTATTTGTGAAAATTAGTAATAGAGAAGCTCGGGAAATATATCTGAAAATGTGTATTTGTCTGGTGAATGCATTACACAGGTCGGTACTTGCAGGCATAGATTTGTTGCAAACATAAAGTCAAACCTGGACAGAATCTTGCAGATGGTGGCAACAATATTCCATTCATAAGCCTGATGAGCAGCCTTCCCGACATGCCAATGCTTTTCATTTTGCAAATTGGATACACTTAGTCCGACTAATTACTTTTGTTTCTGTGATCAAGGCGGTGACAGAGATTTTGCGATATACTGTAAAAGGAGGTGACAGTATGAGATGTAGAGAGGATGTCCACTAATGACAGGAGTGATGTTTCACTTCACCGTGCCTAATGTACCCTTCAGCACCAGAGAAGCTCTAACGTGTCTGCAGAGAACTCCCTCACACCAATGAGAAGACAAACAGTCTCTCACACTCTCCATTTCCACCTAACCATCATGACAATAAGTGTGATTCCAGCCGCCTATATTATGCACATTTTCATTTTGTGATTTACCAAAAATGGTGCCAATTTACAACAGGCTTGACGCTTGGCTGAGGTGTAAAAGTTGCATCAGTTTAATAGAAACAGCAAATAAAAAATGACCTACTTAATGCATGTGAATTAAAGATCACTCAAGATTCATTCCGCTAAGCACATTTCTCAAAATAACACATTCACATTCTATATACAGGTTTTTTAATAACCTCATTTCATTTCACCATCTTCTTCTGTATGGTTTAATAGCACTGGAGTGTAGAATTGGATGCATCCAATAACTGATAATCACATAGCAGTAATGGATAGAAATACACATTCATATTTTAAAGGTAAGTTTTCTTGTAAACAAACAACAGTTATGTTAATTCAGTACATATTATAACATTAATGAATAAAACATGTTTTACATGCTTCAACAACTACATACCAGTCTGTCTTACTGCTTATTCTCACAGAGGTTGTGGATTTTTTACTGAGAGTCTGTCAAGCAGGAAATAAGATGAGTGGGAGCCGCCACCTTCTATCTCTCCCTCCTTGCATATCAGGCCAATATCAGGTTTGAGCTCACAGGCTGGGACTCTGCCTGGAAGACGCTGTCTGATAGAGCTCCTAAATAATTCACTACCCACCATCCATGCCCATTACCTGCAAACTCTCTCTCAGAAGAGGGTAGCCACCATAGATGGATTCAGGACACCCTGCTGTGTGAGGGCTTCAGTCATGAGTGTTTCTCTCAGGGCCTGTGCTTTTACAAAACAAAGGATGTTCCCTGCCTTTGCTCGTATCTATTGTGCATGACTTGGTTTCTCCCAATTTATTGGGCACTTGCTGCCAATTTGTGTTTGTAAGAATGCTACTTGTAAAATCACTTGGCGTATTGTATGAATATCCACCCACAGCAGGACGGCTTGTTGCTTTTTGGGAAAAAAAGAATCCAATCTGGTATGTATTAAGACTTTACATTATCTAAACACTATGGTACAATATAAAACTGTCTCATTTTGATGTTCTGCTGTTTAACATTGTAGTAACATTGACAATGCTTATTTGGCAATAGCTCAATAAACATATGAAACCTGTTTAGTAACCTTGTTCTCGAATCTACACTCTCACAGGCAAACTAACACTTTCTATTCAGTATTAGGGTGAATGATTTTAATATAAAAATCAAATGTGATTTTTCTAGCAGATATTGCAATTTGGATTTCATTGAAGATTTTCTTCAAATCAGGTTTCAGTGCACAATAACAATCAACACAGAAACATACATCGTACTATTAAAACAATAAATGCTAATGTCAGGAATTGATTTCAAAGGTAGTCCTATTTAATAAAAAGAAACATGCTACACATAGGCTACATCAAATGATCAAGCAATTGCAGTTATTTACGTATATGACCTAGCTTAAAGTAGAGCGAAAAAAAAGGCTTTTAACTGAAAGTAGTGCAAGGTCAGAGAGGCAGCATACATGTGTAAAACAGTTGACAAAAACAAAACCTGGGATAGGAAAATTAAAAAAAAATAGTCACAGCTTTGACGATTGCAAGATTGCTTTATCTATAATTGTGGTTTTCGGTATAAAACTATAAGTCGTTCATGTGGCTTCTTATTTCACTGTTTGTCAAACAAGTTCATTCCCAAACAGGTAAAATGAAGAAACATATTGTTGTGCACAGAGAGAAAAAAAATAAGAAAATATTACTACAGCTGTGAGCATTGTATCATCAGAACAGCACCGTACTGTGACAGAAATGAAGAGGGGAACAGTTTCTCTCATAGTTGCTAAAAAAACACCTCTCGCTTAAGGAAAGTGGTGCATGACTAAATTGGGAGGCGATCAAGGGAACATGACAGTGAGAGCGATGGATGAGAGAATATTATGCAGCGAGTGATGCTATGCTGTCAGGTGCACCAGAGGATGAACACTGATAACGACCTGCATTACGATCCACAGGCAGCTTTTATTTTTGAATCAAGATGATTTTAGTTATGAGTGTTATTGTAGTTGCTATCTGTGTCGTTTTTTTACTGCAGAAAAAGTCCGACCCTCTGCTCTAAGCAAAAATCACTCAGACATTCCATGTAAGAACAAACAGTTTTTGCATAAAGACAAATAAGAATATATATTATACAAATAACTTAGTCATTTGTTTGTTTTTACAGTTTTACATATGTATTTCTACCAAATTGTCTTTTTTCATTTACGTAATTCCTAATCATCACCAAACTCCATCTGCTATACCTAAATCCTAGTTAAAATAGCACCCAGGTGGTGTTAAGTGGCCGATAATCTAAGTTATGAGTGCAATCAAAGGGTAAAGGAAAACTCAAGCTGTTGTGAATAAACCAGGCTATTTATTACTCAACAAAGCCATACGTCTAGCTGTGGAGGCATCACATGGATCATCATGCGATCAGATAGACAAAGGCTATAAGAACACTGAGCTCTAGAGAGACATTACCACATGCACACACACACACACACACACACACACACACACACACACACAGTTTTACATAACCATGTATAGAGCGTGATTGATTGATCAATCCCTTCCCCCATAACAGCTGTATGACTCTCTTATGAGGAGAAGTGATGAGTGCAAAGAAATAATGGTGTAACTCAAAACCAAGCACCTGTATAGATTTTACACTGAGGTCAATCTACTGAATGCATCCTCCAGTGCACCAACTCTGAGCTGAGGATAAAGGGAACAAACTGTTATTTTAGGTCTGGCCCACTCTAAATAGCGCAAGGCAGCACGGCGACTGCAGCAGGCACGGCTGATATGAAATCCCAGAATGCTCTGTGAAGAATAGATGGAAAAGGTCAGAGACTGCATTCATCTTTGCAGCACTGTTTTCGCTTGCGGCGTCACCTTTTGGTACCTCCATTCCTTGTCCTTTTCCCCTGTCTCTCTGGGGTATATAAATGGGTAAATTGCCAGCCAGCGCAGCTCAGCAAATGCTGACATTTATGAGCCATTGTCACTCGTCACACGCAACCACTGACACCATTGTTTATCCAGAGAAATTAAAATGATGTTAATTCACAAGACTGCACGTGATCCATCAAATGATAATTTGATTCAACATGATTCAAATACACCATATAAACTATTGGGATCGGCTTGTGGATTATATTAGTTACCCTTTGTATATGGTGATTTTATTAGTATTTAGTAATTGAACAAAAAGAGCCTTTCCTGGGGCTTTGTCTCATTTCCTCATGTAAGAGTCGCTTCCTGAATCATCAACTTATCATTGCCGATCCTCTCCACCACCCCACCCACTCAGGATTATGACAGCTCTGGATAGACTGCTGAGAGGATCATTTTTACCACTCTCTCACTCTCTCTCTTCCTTCATCCGCTGCACCTATCACTGCTAAAGGGCTCGGTAGGCTTTCAGAGGTTTGCTAAAAAAAACAAAATAAATCATTTTTTAAACAACCAACACCTGCCTTGGCGGCATGACAGGTGTATGCAATAAAGCAGCATCCAGCATTTCTGCATATGTTTTGATGCTGATAAGTCCCTCATTGCAGAGATGAGGAGCATAAGTTACAAGTTTGGTACTTATCTACAGTTTTTAATAAAAGTAATCTTCTTCCTTATAACATAATTCGATCATTAATGCCAACATTTTTTTATTTACACACACGCACACAAAAAGGGAGGTTATTAAGCTTATGTTTCTTTGATGCCACAACATTGCAAATTATTGTTCTCCTTAAAAAAAAACACTTAAAACCAATTATGTTTTACACAGGCTAAAACTGTAGACTTCTTCAACAGCAGCTATTTTGACATGAAAACACAGGAGCTATATTAATGACAGTTGTTAGAGGCTTTCCAACATACACAATAGCAGCAGACTAACTCAGTTTGACCTGCTAAATAATACCATTGTAACACCTGTGTTTTGTTGCCAGTAGTGTATGGCTGCTGTGAAAAAGCTCTATTGTTTGAGTTTAATGACGATGATAATTAATGCTATTTTAAAGTAGAGAAAACTAGTTCTTAGCTTGTATATGTAGTGGTGTTTGCTTAAGAGAATATTTGTGTATGTCTGTGTGTGTGTGTGTGTGTGTGTGTGTGTGTGTGTGTGTTGGTTTCTCTGGAGTCAGCATGGCAGATGGTTTTGTGGGTGTGTTGGGCGCAGCAGCTGCTCTCGTTGCCCCTCTCCATTCTTCTCACACACGCACATGAATACACAGCAGCAGTCCTGAAAAGTACACCAGGATCACCTGACGGAACCGGACACTGATCCCCTCCATTATTCATGATTTGACCGCGAGTGGCTACATGACCACCCCGATACGCTGTAAATTCCTAACACGGAGCTCCTCCTCGCATCGACCCATCAGTCTCTCCTGTGATTTCCTCCTCGCACCAACGACGACGCTGCACTTTGTCATGTCAAACACGCTGTGCGGCCTATGACATTCATTTGAAATTATGAGTAGAAAAAGGAATAAAAATTATGATTATTTCACTGTTCTCACCCCCCCTCCATTCCCTCTTTGTTTCAGTTTCTCTCTCTCTGTCTCTCTTCCCTCCCCTTCACCTCTCCTCCGAGCCTCTGAGGAGGAACTTCAAAGCAGCTCTGAAGTCAGTGGGATAGAGGAGGGGGCTCCCTAGGGGGTAGCACCACACACATACACACACACACACACACACACACACACACACAGAGTTCACAGTACTCAAATACACAAAGATGGCTAACAAGCAGTCCAACACTGGCCTTTGAGCAGTAACTGGGTGACAGCTTCAAATGGGCCCTACTCCAGAAGAGTGTGGCCATTTCTCATGACTGTATTGACTTCAGTATTTTTTTAATAAAATGTAATCATTTATCAACACACCTAAATGCCAAAATGCATTCGAACTCCACATCTGACAGAAAACATGTCTGGTACAGAAGAACACCCCAATTCATATGGATAATAAAGTTAATATTTAATTAAGTAATAATAGATCTAAGGAAACTGATGCATAAAACATTCTTCTATTTAACTATTATCAAAGCGCGGAGGACAAAGTTCATTAGAAACACCCCACCAAACCCCCCCAAAAAACAGTTGGGTTGAATTATTCAGTTTCAGTCCTTGATCTAAATTGTATCTAATTTTTTTCTACTTCTTGATGAGGATGAATCTGGGGCTAAGATCCCTTTGATCAGAAGATGAAGCATGCGTTCCCTTGATCTTCTGAGTTGGTTAAATGCCTTTCCATGGTGAGAGGCTGACCTCCAACCTGAAGTTACGTTACAGACAGAGTTCCAATCCCATCCAGTCCTCACCCAGCAGGCTGAGTGAAGGGTAGCAGGCTACCTTTCCTCCCCCTCGCTTAGACTGTCCCTCTCCCTGTCGACAGTGGCTTTGCCCTTCAGAAGAGCTGAAGAAGACGGAAGTAGGACAGGAGGAGGAGGAGGAGCAGTATGTGTCTGCCACTGGGATGGGAGAGGAGAGGAGAGAAGGGAGGAGAGTGCAGGGAGGCGTGCGCTGACAGTGTCCGCATGTGGTGACGAGGGACAGCGAGGAGAACTGTTGGAGATGCTGCAGAGACAAGGTGGGGGGAGGTGGTGGTGGTGGTGGTGAGGGGGGTGTCAGTGCTCATCCAGGAACAATGTGAATATAGAGCGAGCGCTAGCCAGATGCTTTGTGGAGAAAGCGAGACAGATGGCAGAGGAAGATATAGCGTGAATGATTGACATTTCTCTCACACCTCTATGAGGAGCCACATCCTAACACAAGCTAATCCCTCTATCAGCCTCTTACCTCACCTGGGCCCATCTCACCGGCAGCAGTGCTGTGACAAAATGAAAGACGGCTCTCTTAGATACGCTCTGTATTTTTAGTTTGCACAGTTGTGCTCAAGTCCCATGCAGCTGAGTATATGGCCAGCCCTGTGACTCACACAGCTCCTGCTGACTTTTTCTTCTGAACCCCAGCAACATTTCATGAACCGAACGCTGATTACTGATTCACAAGACGTTTATAAAGACTGAGCCCAACGGCCGTTTGCTATGTCGGCATGAACTCCGGTAGGCATTTGTGAATTTGGTCACAGAGCTGTATTTTGTCGTGCAATTTGCAGCACCACAATGGTTTGTGGGATTCTGTCATCAATTGGGGAAATTGGGGCTGTAGCGCATTATTATTATTATTATTATATCATTATGATTATTTTTTTCTCAGATAGTTTACAATTCTACTTTACTATCTGGTTTATAAAAAAAATGTTTTAAAAAATACAAATGATTATCATAGCTACTGTGAGTACTGTGAGAGTTTGCATAAATCGATTAATGGATTAATCAACTAATCCTATCTGGCATCAATGTTTGTGTCACAGTATAAATGTGTATAGGAGACAAAAAATAGAATATAATCAATCACAATCTCCTCTTACTATCTTCCTATATTCAAAAATATTAAAATTAGCTTTAAATGTCATATTCATATATTATATTCATACATTATATATTATAAAAGTAGTATAATTGTTACTTGAATAGAAAGATTAAAGGAGCATCATAGCAAGGATGTTAAATTTTATGTAAAAAATAATCACTTTATTAATAATGTAAAATATCTTCTCCTTTCTGCATTGATCAACATGTCAAATTAACCAGAAGCTGTAAATATTCCCTGTTTGGCTGCTGGTGAAACCTCACACATTTCTCGTACCAACACAAAGAGGAATTTCTCATTACTAATAAAATGACACCTAAAGAAACCTGCCAATTAAAATACGATTATCAACATCGCATAAAGAACATATTAGAGTGATTAACAAAACAGATCTAACCTAAAGGATATACTTAATGATAAAACTGACAGAACAGTATCTCTGGAAGGTGCTATATAGAATGCCTCTAGCAACCAAGATTGTATTTAAGAAGCCCTTCATTCCAAGTGCAATTAATATTCTCAATTCAACAACGTGACTGATAAGATCTAGCCACAGATAATGACATGAACTCTTTCAAATGTTTAACGTGACCTTGTCTTCTGTCTGCTGCCTTGGTAAGCCGAGGACAAATTTCCACCCTGGTGGACAAATACTGTTCTTATGTATTTTGAGGGTATACCTGGGGTGAACCTACTCATTTGTATTCATTGGTAGTCACAGCTGATACCAACCAGTGATAGACATGGCCATAAAACCACGCTTTGAGTAGTCTCACATATGTTGAGAAAAAAAAGAGCATAGGGCTTAATATTAAGAGGGAACAAGGTTACCTTCAAGAGGAACCTACAGAAAGGAAATCAATTTATTCTATTGATATCTCACTGATTTATTAGGCATCTATCCTGTTGAGTTGACAAAAATGAGGACCTATTTTTTTTATTCACTAAATTGTGATGGTTATTTTGTGTGTAATTGTTATTTGTGGTGGATGGACCACTTTAGTGTGGATTAATGGAGATCCCTAAAAAAACAAATATTGTATTGAATACCATAATATCAGATTTTCATCTTTTCTCCGAGTCACAAAACAAACAGATTCCTCCTGGGTCTGTGCCAGCTTTAAAACGCTGCTTGTGTAAACTGAGCGGAGGCTGTTTAACCAGACAATACTAACAGCACGAATCTGCGAGCTCGTGTTGTATTTGCTACGTCGAAATACGTCCGTCAATTCACAAAAACAAATCTAACGGGGGAAAAAAAAGAAAAGAAAATGGCAACAACATCCCGGCGACAGTGACATTAAATGTCCCGCAGCTCGGTCGGTCAGGAGGGGGATAAAGACACGGCAGCTGGCCACAGAGCAGCGACACAAATCGACGAGTTACAAAACAACCTCCATCTGCAAAGCGAGCAAGGCTGCCCAGCAAAATCCCTGTATACAGCCTTTTTACTTTATTATTAAGTGTCCCATTACCCCCCATAAACTAGCCGTGTTCCGAGACTCGAGCAGGGCAAGAAGCTAACGTAAACACCGCCTGAACGGACTCATTCAGTATTTATAAACCAGGAAAGAGACGGACAGCTAGCCGTTATTATCTCCATCCTCCGCCAACTTGATCCTTTCCGCGCCTCTTCCACAACTCTTACCTTCGCCTTCGTCTTCGTCCCGGTTCGTGGCGGGTGTCCGTCGGTGGCGGTCGGACTCGGGTCGGTGCCGGTGTCGAGCGGCGTCCTGTGTCCCTCCTCTTCAGCCGTTAGCTATCCCCGCTGCCTCCGCTCGGCTTGTGGTGCTGAAGTGGACAGCGCACCGCGGAGCTCCGGGAACAAAACCCGCCCCCCCCCCTTCCCTCCCCTCCGCCCCGCCGGCCCCTCCCCCTCCCACCCTCCTCAACCAACCACACGCTGCGCCGCTGCGGCCTCGCCTGCGGCGCAGCGCCCCCTGCCGCAGCGGAGGAGAACGCGCTGCACACAGCACAGAGACGCTGGGGAGGGGAGGGGGGATTCCCCCCATCCACTGCTACTCGGTGACCTTTTTCACAGCAGCCATATTGACATAAAACAGTAGGTAAACACAGGTGCTATCAATGATACTAATTAAGGGTTCCTTCCATTCTGATCAAACACACTCAGGCTGCTCCTATTGTCCCTCTTGGTTCACTGGAAAGGCTCTGCTGCTTTAAATTGAACCTTCCTTAATATAAACAATCAAACCTGTGTTTAATTTCTATTCCATGTCAAAATGGCTAAAATATAAATGGTCTATTTAAGTCTAATCCTGAGGTGCCCCTGCCATACCGTTTACAGGGCTGTGTCCTAAACCAGCAACTTCCCACCTACACTACTGCTGTGGTGTAGTGGTTAGTAGGCAGTTCCTACTAAGGTGTTGGATGCAGCAGCGGCCATATTGATATGAAATAGTAGATTAACACAAATGTTACCAATGATACTAATTAAGTGTCCTCACCATTCAGACACAATCAGGCTGCTGCCAAATTTAACCTTAATCTGTTGAATAATGATTAAAAGCTATATCTAAAAATAATGATAATACATCCACAGTGCATTTAGAGAGCACAATGTGTTCTGGAAAAAATATTTATGATGTAAAACTAACTAATTTAAACATTTTTGACAGGTTTGTCAATGACTTTAAGTTCACGTAAACCAACAGCGGCATTGCGATTTGCCAAATATGATCTCTATGCTCTGCACGGTGAGGCTACTGGGTAAAAATGGCAGAGTCTGCAAGTCCTGCAGCAACTTCAAAGCCCCAGAGAACTGTGTGGTATGAATAACAGAAGCACATTGACCAGAGAAGAGCAAAAACAAGTATAAGTATAGGCAATGCACATGCTAGATAGACTTATAGTGGAGGCTGAAAGCTTTACACAAAATATGCCGTTCTACACAGGCACCGGCCCTGGACTATTTTAATTGAATAGGCCAGTGTTTTTTTCATTCCGAAGGTGTCCCTGTTCTGCGTTCTCCAGATGTTCCCCCCCTTCCAAACGCACCTGATTCAAACGCTGAGCCAGTCATCAAGCTCTGCAGAAGGCCTGTTAGCAACCCAGTCATTTAAATCAGGTTTTGCTGCAGGGCATGGCTGCCTCAGGGCCAGGATTTAAAACACACGACTTTCCCCAAGTACGATGTAGGACTTTAAAGTTGAAGGAGACGTCTCGCATACAGCTCCCACCGCGGAAAGCGATTGCTTATTTATACTTTCTGGGTCATTCCAGAGAACTCTGTTTTGTGTGGAAAGTGGAATTACAAAAGATGTACTAATTCATAAAAGAACTTTCTGAAAGCAATCACAATTCATTGCTTGTTTTCTTGTTATTGAAGCTTGTAATAGTGGTTATTTAAGTGTAATAATGAATGCAAAGGAAGTATATATAAAATAAAATTGTATTTAATAGCATCTTTTTTTTGTTAATTGTTGCAGATTCTCTGCTGTGAACTACAGACTTTTTATTGAACCATCCAAGCTAGTCTGTCAGCTTGAAGGCAGATATATTATCTGCACTAACAGAAATAATAACCACACCATTAAAGCCTTTAAAGTGCAGCTCAGTTTCAAAACGGCTTCGAAGGCAATAATTTCCTATGCAATAATATAAATAATAACAGCCAATAAATTCTCCATATTCAAGTGGCCTTTGAATTTCCACAAGGTAACAATTGTCCTGCAAATATAAAAAAAGAAAGATTCTGAATTAGCTCATGAAGACAGACAAAGAGAGTTCAGAGTTTTCTTCAACAACACTTCAGTTTCTAACGCTGAAGTTTTACTTAGCCCTCTTCAAGCTATCATCATATTGTTGGTTTGGCATCAATGGATGCCCTCATTTATCTATTTTCATTTGATACCGGTCTCTTTACCGTTTTAGTCTTGTTAAAGTGATAATTTTGCCAGCACTAGTTAAAACATGGCAGTAGAGGATCTTTAAAAGAATGGTGGCTGAATTGCATTTAGCTCCTGGGTTCTGTTTACCTTCTACTGTCACATTTTCACGCTTCACTGGGACACTCGAATTTTATAAAAGCCATCGTTAATGTTATTAGTAACACCTGTGCTATTCCTGCTACGACACCGTATGCTGTTAAAAAAAATGTCTACATATTTCTGCATTCAGTGATAATGTAATTCTAGCCCTGGTAGCCTGCAGACACAGCAACAAATAACCCCCGCAACTAAAGCCTTTTTACTTCTTGGTGTGGAATATAATATAAGACAAGTGTGAGTTGTATGAGGACATATTGCATTTTGTAAATTGAAACCAATAATACATTATACAAACAAAACATAACCTGAGATGTCAAAGACAATGAGAATAAATGCAGTTGCCCACTGATGTGATTGAATTATTTCAACAGAAAATTAAGTGATTCATCACAGTGACAGTGATTGACACCAACTTCCACTTGCTGCTTTTCCTCCCAAAAAGGATTATGATGCTAAGAAATAATTAGAAGCATATATTACATATATGTTATACCTTGGTCAGACTTAAGCATGGAATACATGTATTTTTATTATTATTATTTTTGGATGTACATTCCTTTTTTTGCAGCCGGTGAGTTTTATTGAACGTGATTATTAAAATCTCAGAGCTGAGTGTTGAGTCTTGGTTAATCAGCTGAGCCTCGTGGTGGGTTTTCCGCTGTTCGTCACCGTCACACGGGGTGTAAATCATCCCGAGCGGTGGGCTGTAAGGAGTGGTCCAGGGCGGCGGTGGGGTCGCCCTGGGTGACGGCGAGGGTGGCCTGCTCCGGCAGGAGGCTGGGGTCTGTCAGGATGGCCGTGGTGGTACTCAAGAGACGGAGTGAACTCAGAACCACTGGGGCGGGAACACAAACCGACAACAGCAGCTTTCAGCTAAAGTAAACGGTGGTAGAAATTAAGGAATATAGATTTTCTGCACCAGGTCAGATGTGCTGGACTCACTGGG
Organism: Eupleurogrammus muticus; assembly: GCA_036785175.1. NCBI lineage: Eukaryota > Metazoa > Chordata > Actinopteri > Scombriformes > Trichiuridae > Eupleurogrammus > Eupleurogrammus muticus. The sequence continues at coordinate 15,293,763 of JAYKQN010000007.1, read as the reverse complement.
TCTTAGTGAAGGCAGGGAGCAGTGTTGGTCCAGCCAGGACAGAGTGGATCGACACAGCTCCTCCACACTGGCAGTGGACACCATCCCATTGTAGGACTCGAAGAGTGGTTCAATGATGATACTGAACTGACACTGAGCTGAGGAAAGAAATCTGGCTTATTGAAATGTGAATTGTGAATTCAAAGGAGACAGTTTTTTTATATTCTTTGCTCAACAAATCCCCAAAAGGGACAAATCTAACAATGCATATTTTATGAGTTTCCAACTTCATCTGTGAAACGTATCCCCTCGTTCATTTGTTCCTAGTTAAGTCTTGTTTCCTTTTTCTTTAAGTGGTGAGTTTTTTTCTTTAAACCACACAAAGTTATTTTTAAGCAAACAATACTCAACGAGGAGGATATATTGGCGTCAGTCAGTCATTTTCTATACTGGCTTATTCCTCACTAGGGCTGCAGGGGTCTGCTGGGGCCAAATCCAGCACATTACAGGTGAGAGGCCAAAGGCAGGGTGCCAGTTTGTCATGGGGCGCACACACCATGGGCAATTTAGAATCTCCAATTAACCTAAGCATGCACATTCAAGTTTTTGGAATGTGGGAGGAATCCCTAGAACCTGGAGGGAACCCAGTCAGACACGGCAAGAACATGCAAAGAGAACACAGAAAGGTCCCAGCCTAACCCTAAGAACCTGTGACCTTATTGCTGTAAAAAAAATTCAATGCAAGATGAAATAATTACAGCAACAGGATGGGGTATGTATCTGGAACAGAGGAATCAGGTGTTTAGAATCATTTTTCATAATTATTATTATGCAACAACACTGCAAACAAAAGTAACTAGATGTGTTCGGTTGCTTAAATGCATTGTTTCTGGAGAGGCTAGAAATTGCTGCTATCTCGATCTTATGCCCAAATATCCTCTTGGATAAATGGCATATTTTGAAGTTCCACTCTCATCAGTTTCTTAAATGTACGACCTATTGAGGAGCTGGAGAAAACACCTTAATATGCAGACAAAAGAAAGGGCCTCAAGGTGTTTATATGCAACAAAATAAGATGATAAAATCAGGATCTGATATTCCTATCTTGCCTTCAGCAGTGAAGGATTAGGTGACCATTAAGGAAAGAGTTATGGATTCAATTTGCATAATATTGTTTATGCAACCGTGCAGCTGGAATTTGCAATACACAGGAATTTATTGTATCTGCTTGATTGAACTGAAATGCCCCAGTTGAATAATGTGCTTTGTATAAACTGAAACTACAGTCATGAATACAAGTGCAAAGTCAAGGTTGATTATAATATTTGTCAAATATAGGTGCAGACTACTGCAATATAACAATACCAGGACCTTGTTTGCCAGCAGGATGTAGCGACAGGGTGACGCTACATCCTGAGCCCGAATTTATAGTCACAATTAAGGATACGATCCAGAACTTCCAGTTTTGTAGCGTCTGCACCTGGACGTACTCTCTGAACTTCTGCCTCATGTGGTCAAAGCGCTGCCGTGTGATGGGAACACCGGTGGCCGGAAGCTGCTGCTGATACGTGCTGCAGGAGGAAACATATCAAGTCAACTACTGTAACAGATCATGATCGGCATGCGTAATATTGCAATGGAGTAATAAACAAATATTGTAGAACTGTACTGCAATTCCGTTTTGGCTTTGCAGACTGCTATTGGATTGAGTTACAACAGTATAGACCTGTTCATGCAAAATAGCATAAGAAATAAAAAATCAGTTTCTTCTCCACATGTAGGGATTTGATTTGCACTAGAGTCACCCAGCATTGCAGCAACCAGTTTACCAGCAACATCTTCACAAATACAGATCTGAGAGAAGTGTGGGATGCACAGTAAATGTGTTTATGCTTTTTTGACTAATAATATAAGGATGCTCTGTATTAAATGCAGTGTTGTGCACCGGTGTAGGATTGCTTTAAACTCTAGAGTTCCAGAGGGAGCTTTCTGATGTATTATTTCCTCTCCAGTCAGTGTCAGTTGCCGCTGAAGACTACAAGTTTGCAACATGAAATAAATCTGTGGGTGTGGAGTTAGAAAGCATTTACCAGAGGTTATCAGACCTCTATGGCCCACTCTGCCCTCTGCTTGGTGCTAGCGGCACCCGAGCTGGTTGGAGACTGCATTAAATGTAGGCAAGGGAGGAGAATGCATGGAATAGAATAGATAGCATCTCTGGTTCTGCTGCATTTTTATCCTCATTTGAAAAAACTCCCCATTGAGAGTTCAACAATGTTACAGCAGCGAAATTGCCGTGTAGCAGTCCTTTACACCTCTCAGGCATGAATTATGTTAAGCTCAGTCAGGATTTCTTACAAAGTGGTTTTGCAACAGTCTTCTAAGCTGTTTGTGTTTGGAAAAAAAATCAATCTTCGTTCTATAAATATACTTATTATGTTTGTTGGTGCACTCAAGTGTGCTTCAGGCTTTTTGTACTGTAATACATATATATATATATATTAAATAAACGCAGAAACTGCACTTGGTTTTTTGTGTGCGCACTTTTTGTATAAACGACTTCTCACTAACTACTCCTTCCCATCCAAAATTACCTTCCAATAGGATTGCTTGCATGCGATGATGCAATAGTGAAAAAACACATTTGCTCTGTAGTGAATTCCATACATGAATGGGTTAATATAGCTGTTCTTAAATAGGAGAATCCCATCAGAGCAGTAAGAAGGAAGCACAATTAGATAGATAGATAGATAGATAGATAGATAGATAGATAGATAGATAGATAGAAACACATCCTCAATATGACACAGCATGCAGCAGTCCTGCCTAGCTAAATGTCTCACTTGATTGCAGAGTTCAGGAGCTGGATCTCCTCTCGGAGTCTCTGAGCCTCCTCGTGCAGCTGGGATCGCTCCTGCTGCATCTTACTGATGTACTCGCCAGTCTTCTGCAGCGTGGTGGCTTTGCTGATCTGTCCCGGCAAACAGATGGGTCACTACATGTCAGCCATGAATAGCAAAATCTAACAAGTTTTCAGCATCGCTGTGGTTTCACATTCATAATGGTGAGATGTATTTTTGGTTGCTTTTACATGTCACATATTTAATGTTCCAGTTACATAATGCATGGACTGAACTGCTCTTTGGCAAAGTTCTCCGCCCTCACCTATCAGCCCCTTATTCTTTAATGCAGCTGCACGTCCTGCCACTGTACCTTTATGCTCGGCTGAGAGCTCAGTGTTGTCACGAGGTTATGCAAAGTGTCAAATCCCAGTTTGATGTTGAAGCGCCTCTTCTGCTCGGCTGAGATATGAGTTATCCTCCTGGTCTCCGTTTGCTGCAGAGAGCACGACTTAGAAATATGTGCGATCACACCAAGATTCATCTGCTAGGTCACCAACCAATACATGTGAGCTGAATGACGGTATCTCCTACCTTACTTGATTCTATCTTTCCATGTCCTGAGAAGCCTGAGTGTGGGGATTCTGGGTTGGAGGCTTTGTCTAAAGGGTGTGGTGGTGAGGTTTGGCCTGGGTGCCGTGGGAAATTGACTAAAAGAAAGAAGATAACAAACTATGTTGATTATATATGCAGGAAAATGAAATGACCTCTACAGTGACACAAAGGTAATCCATCATCTGCTCCCACGCAGCTCAGACTCTCTCTGCATGTATAATAGGTGCTTTATTTTTTAGAACAAAAAGTAGAAAATTTATATATATGTTGTTTGAAGATGGTAACGTTTTAAGTTATAAACTATGGTGCATGATAAAAGTTCAAATTAAGAGGTGTTTCTTTTTTTATTTGTTATGCTTTTTGCAATGCAGATTCATAAACTTTGTAAAGAAATCAGTAACTCTGCAAAGATCATGCAGCCACACTTATTTGCTAGATACCTGCAGAGAACTTAGACCAGCTTATAAAATCCCTGTTTGTAAAATATTATACAGTATTTACCTTGACAATCATTTGAAAATCAAAAGAAGACTTGCTCAATGGAATTTTGGAATAAAGTGACATGTGTTTCACCGGCGCAGCGAGGCCTCACCAGTTAAGCTGCTCCTGTCAGTGCCGTAGAGCTGGACGGGTGACAGCTCCTCCGTCTTGGGAATGAGGAGGGTCGGGGTTGTGCCGGCGTGGCGGGAGCCCTGGGTGAGCAGGGCGGACACCGCCGAGCCTCTGGAGGTGCTGGCGTGGGGCCCGCTGTGGCCCAGCGTGGCGCTCTGGCTGTGCAGGGCCGTCAGCACCGGGATCCCTGCAGGCCAGCCAGAGGCGTGCTGCAGCTGCGATGACGCTCCTGCATGGCTGCTGCTGCTAGACGGCTGGAAACCACACAGTCTCTGCTTATATAGTGTTTTGAGATGAAATCCTAAAAAAAACAAGGCTGGAAGGGATCTTTAACTGAATGACTGGCTGAATTGCGTTTAACTTCAGGGTTCTATGTGCATTCTGCCTCGCTGACACATTTTCATGGTTTAGTGCCACCATCTTTAATGTTAGTAACACGTGTGCTATTCCTGCTACGGCACCTTCTGCTCTGGAAAAAATGTCACTACATTTAGTGATAATGTGATTCTATAAACTGCACACATTCTCATGTATATTCAACGAGCAGGTAATTGCATAATTTAACAAGCTTTGTTTCACTCTCTGCACCTCTTTTAAGGAGCCCTGGTGGTCTGCAGACACAATACCGGTTGGTATCGCTGGTAGCGTGTAGCCTACAAAATGTTCGGAACACGGAGCGGATCAACACGAACAGAGAAAACGTTGCAGACGCAGACGATCTTCTATCCAAAGGAGGAGCTGTGTTGGTTGTGTGGATGTACTTCTGCTTCAAACTACCATAATCTGTAATTGTAGGGCTAAAGTTGGAGCTGAGCAATTTGCTTCACCACCTACACCAAAAGCATGTTCCAGGATTTAAAGAATGCATGAAACTCAAACACAAAATGCAAGTCGTGTTTGCTGAAACGTCTGCCTATGACAAGAAAGAAATTCTGAACCAATTTAATGCAGCAATTACTCTAAATTATTATAAAATGGGGTTAACATTCATAAATAAAAGGACTGTCAAATACCGTGATACTGATACTAATTTTGAAAAATACCGTGGCCCATTACATCTGAATTGAAATCAACCACCCAGCTCTACCCAGATGCAAAAAACAACAAAGAAACAGGCTGTTATGTCAACATCATTACCATTAAGCCTTCTGGTTGTATGACTCTTTCCCTTTAAAAAGGGTTCTGCTAGATACTTTTCTCTAAGCAGCAACCCTGGGAGCCAACTTCCACTTCGGCTGGTTGAACAGCTAAAGGTAATTTCCTGTTCATGTAGCAAGGGTTGGATGACAATAACAGGCACACTACACCCTTCCTATATTTAAGAATAGGTTAAAAATGTTCCTGTTCGAAGAAGCGTATAGTTAGGGCCGGCCCTGGCTGGCCTTGTCATAGTTATGCTGTGATAGGTTAGTCTGGTCCTCATGAGAGCTTCTCTTTATTCTTCCATCTGTGATACTGATGATCCACTATTGTACTCTTAAATCTGATGTGTTCCTGGAGTCTTGCCCTGTGTTTTCTCATTCTCAGAACATGCTGCAGTGCAGCCACTGAGGGATCTATGGATGTTGGAGGGTCTGATGCTGTCCTGGTTCACCTGGAAGCTGTGATGGATCCTGTCGCCTCATCCTCCACTTACACTCAAATTCATTGCATTTCTGTTTTTCTGTTTGTAATATCCAAATTGCTCGTATTGTTTCTACCTGCACACATCATCTACTGCAGCCTGACGATGTGAGGGTCTAAGGACAGGGGATGTTGTGTTACTTTTGTACAAACTGTAAATCCAGTTGGGCCAAAGCTGTGATTTGTGATTCTGGGCTATACAAACAAATTGAATTGAATTGAATTATTCCTGTGAAACAGAAAGACAGTCTCACCGAGGAGCTGGGAGAAGATGACCTCTGACCTTTGACTGCCACTAGAGAAGTATCAAATCCGAGCGATGGCTTCCCTGAAAGCGCGAAAAAAAAAGGTTAGCCAGTTTTGCTGCAGTTTACAGACTAATAGATGTCAAACAGAACACAGCAGAACTCACGCTCGCGGGTGCCTGAGGAGAGCAGCTTAGCCAGGCAGCTGGACGGCGTGGGCGCAGTGGACGGGCCGCCGCACAGAGCCACGGAGGGGCCGGCCGCCCTCACTCCGCCCGTCTTCTGCTTGTGCTTCCCTCTGACCCCCGCGACGGACACCTGCTCTGGGACTGAGAAGCAGTGGGCCGCGGTGACGGAGGGCGGCGCCGCGTGCACCGGCTCAGACACGGCGGCGGGGTAACTGAGCGAGTGGCAGGAGGTCTGTGGGTAGGCGTCCCCCGTGTGAGGGTAGACGTGAGCCTGCTGCCCGGAGCCCTGCGCCCCCGCCGTCGTGGCCGTGTGAGTGATGACGGACGACGTGGCGCTGCTCGTGGCGTGGTAGCCGACCCGCTGACACGGCAGCGGGTACAGGAAGGGAACACTGGCAGACGCCGGCTGCTCCATGCTGCTGGTGAACGCTATAGAAACAGGTGGATCAGCGAATGACTGGTGTCCATACGGCATGTTCGCTGATATGATGCTGGACGCCTGGTATTCCCCACAATCCTGGTCTGGCCTGCTCTGGTCTGGCCGGGCGTTGGATGAGGACTGAGACAAACTGTCAGGCGACAGATTGGCCTGGAAATGAAAATGCACTGTGTTTTAACTGGTGAAAACAGTAAAGTACAATTAGCTGCTACTGAACAAAACAGCAGAAATTCTGCAGTGATGCGTCACACAAGCAGGTGGAGCTGTTAGCGGCGGGCAGCACCTGAGGCAGCTGGGTGCTGAGGAGGAGCTGAGGACTTGTCACCACGGGGGAGGGAACTGGGGCAAACGCTATGCTGGACGAGTTCTCGAAATAGCCGCAGTCAGCAAAACCAGCCTGCTCACCGGCCTGGCCGCGGTAGTTCATAAAGATATCTGCAATAAAACAAACACACACACACACACACACACACACACACACACACACACAGAGTCAACCTGTCAGTCATAAAGATGGATGACACTTAATAGACCCATAGAAGAAGCTGGAAGGATGGACAGTGTTTTTTTAGAGAAGACATTTGTTGAAACGTTGGTAATATTTTTGACAATAAGTACTTTACAGCAGCTGCTTGCTTTGTGCCTGCCGCCACCTCAGCGCTGCAGGTGTGCGCGTTTGACCCATTTTTTTTTTTCACAATACAAAAAACATGAACAGGCAGAGAAAACAGTCGTATTCTACTTAACCCAGATCATATCTATATTGCTCGTTTACAAAGGCGCAACAGAGCACTGTTGGAAACATGTCGCCTAACATATGATCACCTCCAGATGTGATCTGTTATTATAGCTGTTTTAAATTCCTCTTGATACTTGAAGAATAAGCTGCTTGTAGATACCTCTCTTGGATTTGTGAGATTTCATTGTGTGGGATGATATAATATTTAGAATTCTGCACTTTTCCTAGGTCCTTTCACAAAAAAGGTCAGATTGCCTGGAGTTCTATTGCTTCCATTGCAGCATTCAGATGACACCTGGGTGCTTCCATCTACTCATCAGAGGCTTGTTCAGGTAACAACCAGCAGCCAGTGTTCCCCTGTTATATATGAGGCTGTGCCTGAAGCAGATCAATGCTTGCTAAGTAGCGTTGTGATAGTGAGGAACATGGCGTAAGCAAAAGTGTCAGATGTGGAATTGTTATTCTAAGCAGAGAGAATCGTGGTCTACAGATTTCTGAGGGGGTCGTGCGTGGAACTCTAAAACACTTTGCAGCAAACTGGATCGGTTGTATTCAAAGCACGATCAGGTAAGATCAAAAAATGACCGCAGCATCAGAAGGATCGATACATCAGGCCTAGTTTACCCGAGAGACAGAAAAGCAACTTTCAAAAAAAAAAAATAAAGAACTTAATACTATTAAGCAAAGGCACCGCTATAAGAAAGCTTTCTTGTGGTGGTGTCAGATTAAAAAGTAGCTGTTTCTAAATAACTTCTCGGGAGGGGAAACAAGGTCAAAGGCCAAGAAATATCAGCATTTCATAGTGGATTACTTGGAAATGTCCTACTTACTGAAATCCCAAGTTTAAGATTTATAGCAGTAACAGGAAAAAGAGACGAGGGAGAGGATGTTACCGCAGTGAATCAAACCAGCAGTCACACACTGTTGGGAATATTAAAGTCTTTGGTGGTGCTCTGCCAACTCTGGAGTTGGACGAGTGCACTAAACTGACAGCACGCTGACCGAGGAGAAGTACCCCTCCATCCTTCAGACGAGCTGCAGGATAACGACCACAAACACACCTTTAAAGCTCCGCAAGTGCTACTTGAAGAATGAAGGAGATAAAGGACAGCGCCCTGACTGAGGAGGAGTAAGAGGAGCTCTGAGTTTTAACTTCCCTTCACCATCACCTGACCTCAACCCCGCTGAACAGAGAATGAGAAAGCCAAGCATTCCGCCATTTGGAGCATGGAGAACTTTACATTTACACTTCCTCCCATTCTTAGGCTGTGACCTGGAAACAAATCTGCCTCCACCATCATGGAGGGTCTTCAACCCACTTGGATGCACATCAGAAGAGAAGAGGAGAGGAGAGAGGAGGCTCCTGTTTATTCCAATGGCTATTGATTGGTCAGCTGATCTGGCAGGATAGTAAACAGTCAGCTTGACTGGAAATGCATTCTGGTCAATTTTTTGTACAAGCATGATTGCTGAAGAACAAGAGGAACTGCAGAAAGTGATAAATTCTGTGAGTTGAGGGGTTAGTTGGGGGCTGAAGACTACTAGAAGCTCACAGTGTAAGGCGACATTACCACTACTACTACTAATAATAATAATATTACTACTGCAATATTTTCAAGTCTTAGCTCCTTCAGGGAAATGTGATGCTCATATCATCCTGAGTCTGAAAAGGACATCATACTTTCACTAATTTTATTTCATTTGAAGATATTCTGCAGGCAACTTTTTATTACTGCTTTTGTCATTTCTCTTTCAGTAATTAAAAAAAAGTATATTTGTGTCTTATTCTGTGACTGCCAAGTGTTTTCCTTCCAGCTATCCCTATGTAAAAACTATTAAAGTCACACTTCTGAGTTTAATATTACCAGATAATATTATTCATATTAAAACAAATATTAATATTTTCTAAAATAAAATGCAAAATAATATCTTGATCAGACTTTTGGACTTTACTGGGGGAGAAAACCCAAAGCTATTTCAAGGCTAATAATAATAATGATACAATATGCAACTTACACAAGTGTACAAACACATTTTGTGTAAAATAATTCCACTTTTGAGGGGAAAAATATTTGTATATTCATAGAATCTGGTTTTTCAATGTAGGAGATGAAGGCGCTGATTAATTCATTTTGTGGAAAAAAAAAAAAAACACCTCAGACACAAATTATTATTCAAAGCATAGAAGTTTGCTATGTCTTAATTTATAGCTAGGTACAATAAGTGAATACAAATATGAAAGTACAAATACTGTACAGTTTGATTGTAGCTTCATTTCAGAAACTTAAACAACAAGATATCAAAGCTGTTGGCGAGGTCACATTATTTATTAATCTATTTTTTTTTCTCTGGTGCCACGCTGGCACTGAGAGAGGTGACCTGCCGTCTGTGATCACCAACGGTCGCCCCACATCTGATAAGACTTGAACGCAGCAGCAGCATCAGCCAGCTGACCAGACAAACATTCACTCGCTTGCGTCAATCCATGACACGCTGATTCCTGCATTACTCAAAACTGTGACCCAAGCGAGGGGCTAAAAAAAAAAATGCTGGCGTGGGCTGAATACACCTACCAGTATGCCTTTGTTTTTTCATCCGTTTTTCTCATTCAGGAGGAGGATGATCACGGAGGAAGAGCGCGCATAAATTAAACACATGGCTGTGTCGCTCTGACACACACTCACCAGCTCCCTGGACCTTGTGACTAAAAACACAGGCAGACAGCTGATCCCTCAGGACCTTGTCAGAGCTGGGAAAACAAACAGCTAAACACACACACTCACACACACACACTGCAGCAGTGGGCAGCAGCTTGTCTGTGGGTTACAAAAGCTGACTTGTAGCCGGAGGGCTGCGGGATTGCTTCACAGAAAGTAACACAGAGGCCAAAACAGCCGCAGCCATTGTGCCCCTGAGCAAGGGACTAAACGCCGTCCTGCTTCCTCCCTGCTGTCAGCCTCCTCTGATGTCTGCGTTTCGCTCGGGGCTGTTTGTTCTGAAGCGGCACGTAGCCAAAGCTTCCCCGCTCACACACCAAGGATGTGTCCACAAGGATTCACTGTAAGACGAGTCGGTCAGTGCTTAGAGAAAGAATGCTGCTGCACCAAAATTCTCATTTCCATCCGGTCAGCGTTTTCCTTTTCTTTGTTGTGCTTAATGTGAGGTTTGGCAATATATATCCTTAAAAAAAAAAAAAAAAAGCCTATCAATTTGAGATTGTGTTTTTATACCAGGCGCCAATTGGGACAGGAAATTAAAACTGAAAAAGTATGGTCATTTAATCAAATTCTTTTACTAACCAGTATGACTACCATTTAACTTACATTTTTCAAAAGTAGGATTATAATACTGTAGTAAAAGATTTCTTCAGCATATTTTATGACGGAAAGTTTGAATTTACCTGAAATTACCCAAGAGGGTGTTCTTTACCGTCATAGGAGCATGACAGTGATGTATCAGGACCGAGGCGCTTGTGCAAAAAAAAGAAGGAAAGTGGGAGGAAAAACGTGTAGCTTCAGTAGTCACGTCTTTTTCCTTGATTTAAAAAGAAAAGATGAAATATCAATTAGACTGCATTTATTCATCAAAATAAACACCTGCACCCAGCGGATAATTGAAACTCAGCTATTACTTGGTAATTCATAGTAGTGATGAATTTCTTTCATTATATTTGGGGGGCCTTTTTTTTTTTTTACATAATGGCCTACGTGTAATAGGTAAATGTCGAGGCTGGCAATATATTGATATAAACTATTTAATATCAGTGGATAACAGTGATTATTGATCATTTTTAATTATCTATTTTTAATAAGGACCAGGAGGAAAAAAAAAAAAACCTTGAGTGAAACTAATGTTGTACTGTTGAACTGTTTTCTTATTGTGCTGTTTCATTTCCCAGGCCTAGTTTCATGCATTCTCCCTGCTCCCCCCTTTACAAATCACTCACTAGCCTTGCACCTTTATCTGAGAGTACATGCAATTCCCTACTGTGTCCTACAGCTAGTGTCTGGTGTCTGCCTGGCACTCTCTGGCAGCACAATACGCCCTCATGACTCAAGCCCGCAATTACCTGATTCTTTATGGCCACACAAACACACCACTGACATTCTCACCTGCAATTGATATGGCAAACTACATACTAATATATCAGAATGGGGTAATGTTAGTTGCTGCTTGCAGAGTGGTGGAGAACTGCTGCCAATATAGCCGAAAATAGGTGTAGCTCATAAAGATTGATATGTCTTTGAAAAATTAAAGGCCAAAACCAAAAAAAAGGGTTGTTGTTATAGTGCCACCATCTGGCCAAGCTGCACCAACTTCTACACTGCACCTCCTCACATCCTCATCAATTCACCCACAAAGTGTGTCGATCGGTTGTCAAGATACAGACTTTACAGAGATTTGTGGTTCTGGCCACGTGATAAATACAAGTTCAAACAACACTACAGGAGTGGTAATAGTGAACCAAAATGCAGAAAAAAAGTGGAACTGCAGAGTCTGGTGATAATATTCAATAGGTTGACCCTTTCATAGTCATTTGTTCTGTTTTTAGTTAAGCAACATTAAGAATAACTGCTTTACCTACTCTGGTATTAAAGCTAATCCTCCAGAAAACAAAGACTTTTTTTAAGTAAGTATTAAAATGATCATTAGATCATCATCTTATTCAGAACTTGGGCCACCTCCCTCCCCAGCCCATCCCTTTATTTCCCTTTATTTCCCCCTTCGGCCTCACAGGTGGTGCCGGAGCCAGGGATCGCGGGTTTAAAACCGCACCAGGCAAAAGTTGACATCCCCTTCCACTTCCCCATTTCTCCTGGCTCAACCCTGCCTTTGACCTGCCTTCAACCTCCCAGGGCCAAATAACATACTGCAAACACAGCACATGAACAGAGGAGTGTCACTCAACAGCAATTTTTGACACAACTGGCATCAGGAAAAACATGAAAAATATTTAAACACATAGCAACTTGATACATGAAATAACCTCCATTAATCTCAAATTCAATTTGATTATTTAAAAACCTTATACCAGGATGATTAACTTTTTATTTTGGCTTTGTGCAGTGTGTCTCACAGGGAAAATTAAATCAGGATAGGTGTCTGTAATTATACTCTGATAACTCTTATCATTAGTTTGTTTTGTCAGTTTTCTAATATATATATATTTTTTCCTGAATCAAGCACTCACCCACCTCACTCTCACTGAATCATTAACTGTGTTGCAGGCGAGCAGGTGAAACAGGATGGGCTGCACAAAAGAGCTGAATCAATGCTGCTCAGCTGACAGATGGATGGACGGGTTGACAGTACCTGGGATATCCATGAAGTCGTCCAGGTTGGGCTGTAGCGGAGTCAGGCCGGGCTGGATTATATCAGCATTGCTAGTGTACGCTGCAAACCAAGAGAACATATGGTCATTCATGAGGGAGAGGGAGAAAAATGTGTGCATCTGTCAGTCTGCCTGTCTTGTGTGTGTGTGTGTGTGTGTGTGTGTGTGTGTGTGTGTGTGTGTGTGTGTGTGTGTGTGTGTGTGTGTGTGTGTGTGTGTGTGTGTGTGTGTGTGTGTGTGTGTGCGCGTTTTTTGAAAGGTCAAGAGGGAATTTCCTTATTTCTTGGGTGCGTTACTTCTACTTCTTCAGTACTTTCTTAACTCACGTGACCATCAGCTGCTTTTTATGGCCATAAGCTGCGGCAGAGGTGTAGGTTCTCTTATACACGGGGGATTCTCACCTTTAGATTCCACCAGAAACTACACAATGCACCTTTAAGTCACTTTGAATCACTCCATGCTGGATTCCAAGATCAGTGTAAAGTCAAACTCCAACCGGTTCTCAGTTTTTGAAAATTCAGAGGTCGAACTACTCACAGTTGTGTCTGTCGCTGGCCCAGGGGCAGGGCTTCTGCGTCATGGTAAACAGGGTGTCGGAGATGTCGGACAGGAGGCAGTCCAGGTCAAACATGTGGGCTTCCACCGGCGCGGGCTCAGGCTCCTGATACATCTGATTGGTCCATTTCTCCAGCTTGGCCTGGCAGATTTGACCCTGGAGCACATCAAGCACAAATGAAAGCAGTGGTTCCCAACCTTTCTGGTCTATGACCCCTTTGAGTCTAGGATTAAATACCCAGTAAGAAGGTAAGTTACTGAGTATTTTCTTGATTTTTTGATCATTTGAATATAAAAAATTTTCAGAAAGTTGTGGAAATATATATAATATATACATAATATAAGTTTTCCACGGTCCAAGGTTTTATTTCAAATATCTGAAACAGTTTTTTTTTACATTTACATAAGCAAATATTCACTTATGTATAGGTTAAAATATGCATTAGTCAACTCATTTTTCATTGACTAACCTTGCAGCTCAAAAAAAGGGAATCCATTTCTTGAATTTGAATAACATTTAGAGGCTTGAGGAGTATATCCACAACAAATAGAGCAGAAATTAAAAGAAAAAAAACATAGTTCTGCAAAACTAAAATATGTTTTTGTCAGTCCTATCATCTTGCAAACCACTGTGATTAATCCACTGACCCCTTGTAGGGGTCCCAACCCCCATGTTAGGAACCACTGACCAGCAGGACCAAATGCTACAGTATGTAGTGACATAGCGAGCAAGTCCCTGTTTTATCCATCAGAGGGCCCTCTGCAAAAAAAAAACCCTGAAAAGGCCTAAGTGCAAAGTGAGGCATTGATGGAATCTGCAGCTTTCACTGTGCTCCAGAGGTGCAAAGGTACATTTTTTGTTGTTGTTTGTTTCACTTAGAAATGCATGTAAATCTGTTGAGAAGATTCCCTTTGTTCAATCGCTGCAGAGTTAGTTAATCCACTTATCCTTAAAAATATGACAAGGTCACCAAAAAAACAATATGAAAACATTTTACATACACACACACACACACACAAAATAAATAATGTACCATGTAGCCAGCCAGCAACAAGTCACGTAAAATTGTTTCCAGTGACAATTTTCTTCTCAAATCCCAATAATAAAAACTCACAGGAAATGAAGTTCCAGTCCCACTCTCTTCCTTGTGTCTGAGATGCGTTATTCTCCAGCCTGATCTTCTACCCTCCACCTCTAAGTGTGGAGCCACATTTATAGGGAAGCCCAGATTGGGCAGGGAACTGTTTTGATTACGTCTAAGCACATGACCATCCCCCTCTTTTATTTATCCCTCAATTCTTTTTATTTTCGGGAGAATATAAGTGTGTACAAGTATAAATGAGGTAAGATTGGTGTGTGCATACATGTCTGCTTGTGTGTGTGTTTGTGCGGTGCATGATAAAAGAGCACTTGACGCATTGTTCAAAAACACTAGCCCCTTAGAAGTTATCATTATGGTGGCTTTGTTCATTTCTTTATTTTTGATGTCTCACCATCAGTAGGAGCAGCAGCCTTTTGTCCCTGACCTAATTCTGGCCGTCACATTCACGTGCGGCCCTGAGGCCCCTAACAACACCAAACTGCTGTCGCTTTTGCTTCAGAAAGAAACACACATGCATATGATCACCGTGCAATTTGCCACTTCCGATGGGCATTATTTACGTCCTTTTTTAGGCATTCCATGCAACAAGGAGGTACGCTACTTTAAAGGTCCCATATCGGGCATTTTTCTGTGTTTTAATTAAAGTTTTGGTGTCTTCTTGGCACTTAATTATGTTTATTACATGATTTTGTGGTTGCTCCATTGTGATTGGTCAATTACTGCATTCTACATGCAGTATTCTTATAGAAAGCAGACGCTTAAGAAGATTTGCATGTTTGGCCAAATAATTGTGTGTTCCATTGTTATATAGTCTTAATAAACAAATTGTACATTGGGTAAGACATGGACACATATTGATATAAGCAGAGACATGAAAATAAAGACTTTGTATGAAAAAAACTACAGTTTATGTTCAGAGTGCAGATATCGATATAGTTTGAAATTATGTTAATATGCCAAGTAAAACTGGCCTAATAAAATCTCTTAATTGCTCTTACTGGTTTCGAGAGACGTACAATACTTTTGTTATGTCGGCTGCACAATCGGTGCAGGAAGAAACGGGACAACAGAGCTTTGAATTGTAACGAAAGTGCTGGGACGTAACATGAGAAGGAGCGCTGTGATATGGAGCTTTACACTGCAACTAAAGTTCTGCTGCAGGATAGCACTGTGATACACAAGTCTATGGGAGTTTAAACATTTTTGTTTCTAAAGGATATTTTGTGGCATAGGCACTCTTATTTTAAAGTAGCCAGACAGGAAGTAGTAAGAGAGAGCGAAGGGAGGAGACTCAAATCAGGGTCTACTGCTTAAGAGTAAGGCTCTAAATGGCAAGCAATACACCACTGCAGTACACCTATGGGATCTTAACTGGTAATAATAATAATAATGTTTTGAATATCTATCCAAAAAATTACACAATAAGGGCTGGTCTGACAAATAGTCAGAAAGATATGTGAGCCACAGGCACGCAGACACTCCTTGCTTTATAGATAGATTTAAGTCCAAAGTGGTGGACCAGCAGATCGTCACTAAAATGCATAGTATAAAGTATCCACATTTTTAAAAACCAACAGTACCATTCTATCATCACAAATGTTCAGATTTCTCATATATTACACAGTCTACTCCCCCTGTTGAAGCAGTTTCTTGGAAAGCAAACTGCTATCAGGTATTAAATATGACATAAAACGCCCGTGTAACAAAGCAACCACTGTTTTACTGACATGTTTTTCATCGGCTCGAGAAGTACTGTTACAAAAAAAGCAAGATAAGACCGAGCATAAAAACCTGGTTTAGTGATCTTTGACCTGTCAAGTTCTTGCTGATATGTTGCACCTTTCAAGTGCCGCACCGTGCATATTGTTTAGTTTACACACTTTATCCCTAATGTTCAAAGCCTCTCTCCCACTCCAAAATAGTATTTTTCTGCTAGTTTATAGAAATGAAAGTTTGGTCTTAGCTGTGTAGATCGATGTGTGTGCAGAGTTTGACAGTAAAAGGCTGTTTTCAAATGCATCTGCTGAAAGTGACCCACTCCAAAAAACGTTGAAAGTGCATGTCCATAGAATCTTAAAATTATGGATATTCGATATTAGATAGATATTCACAGTAGAGCATTCTATATACACGTGTGGGGGGATCTTTAATTAAACAAGATGGTAAGTGATGATGCCGTCGCCCAGTGGGTTGTGTGACTTGTGAGCTACATGTAAATATACTATCATGAATGCGGTGCTTCCCCAGGGTTCCGCCCCCCCGCCTTTTGTCTGTTTCTGCCGTCACTGTCATACTAGCTGCCCCCCCCTTCTGCTGCTCAAATTTTACAAAGCACTGCCGGAAGTAGGTCAGATTTGATTAAATGGCATTAAAATCTGGAGCTATTTCCTTTGAATAAAGATAAAGCCAGAGGAGCTGTCATTATATTGGCAATCAATATGTGTCAATTGCCCACTAATGTCAGGGCCATGACGCAAGTTGTTTTGCACGTTTCTGTTACTTTTCCTTTTTTTCTGATTCACTCTCTGTGTTTTCCTCTATGGTTAACCGAGGGAGGTTACAGCCACGTGCTAAAAATAGACACTTGGGAGGACTTTGATGATCATATGTTCAGCTCCTGCCACGTTCAAAAGTAAACAATACGAGTAGGTCACCACACGCTGAAGTCCGGGTCAGTCGCCCACATCCAGGCTTTGAGGGGCAAAATCATTAGTGTGTTCCCATGACTTGAATGTAGTCGGACAACAGAGTAGCAGTAACATAGAACTTAAAGATTTTTGGTCATACCTCTTGTAGCATTGATAAAATATCATCCTTCTTCTTTTGAAGCTGCAAAGAGAAAGAAGACAAAAGCTGTGAGAACTACAGTATATATATATATATATATATATATATATATATATATATATATATATATATATATATATATATATATATATATATAAATGAAATAGCATTTCAAAATGAATAGAAAATATATCAAATATAGAAAAGAATGTCTAAACTGCTTTATAACATAATTTCCCAAGGGTTTCTAATCATCAATTAGCTTCTAATGCATTTAGCAAACACAATTACCATTAGAACATTACAGTGATGCTTGCCGGAAATGGGCCTCTTTACACCTATGTAGATATTGCAATAAAAACCATTTGCAGCTAGAATAGTCATTTATGATAATAACAATGTATAGAATGGGTTTCTGATTATTGTTTCTAATTAATTATCTTATCTTATTTGAAAAAAACAGGGCTTTTCCTTAAAAAACAAGGACATTTCTAAGTGACCTGAGATTTCCAATGGTAGTGTGTATACAGGAGGTAACATGTGTGTGACTGCTCACCCTCTTCTTATAATAAATCCTCCATTTGTGATACTCCTTGATCACCACCTCGATCCTTCTCTTCCAGTAGCTGCCCTCTAATACGATTGCCTGTTGACGTGAAGCGGAAACACCATGCGTAAGACTTTCTGCAGAGAGCGAACCATGCGTATGTCTGGCCTCATCAGTTTGCAGTACAAAAATCAATATAGAGGGTAATCTTTTATTAACTGCCAGGAGCCCAGCTTGTGGTTCATTACCCAGATTTGATTAAAAATGCGTTCCTCCCCTATGACATATATTACTCACTTCAGGCTTTCGGTGTGAATCCGCCTCGAAGCCCTCGAGCGGGCTGACGAACCCGCACACTGGGTTCTTCTTCCTCCCCACATCTAAGCACAGCAGACGCAGGGAGACACAAATCAGCGGAACAAATACGGATTCTGCTTCAGCTCCCCGTTCATGTTTGTTGTGAGTGGAGAGGTGTTAACGAGTGGCGGACTCACACTGGATGAACCACGCTCTCCAGATCGCATTGTTCAGGCGGATCTTATCCCTCCACAGCAGCCGCAGGCCCTTAAAAGATTTCCACTTGGGAGAGATAATCTTACCACTGCATGAAACAAAAATCATAGATTTTTTTTAAATTCCAAAAAATATTATTATATTACTTAGTAAAAATACCCGCTACAACTCCTGACAAGAATGAAATAGAGGAGCAGACTTTTGAAAATTACTTTAGAAAAAAAAAAGACCCTGTCCTGATTTTGAATAGTGCCCAATCAGCTCATTCACCACTATGCTGCCAGGTTGTTTGCATGTTTGTTTTTTTCCCTGAGTGTCCCTCAGCCAGGTGAGTGGTGAGACACGGCCTCCTAATGTGAGGTGCTCGGGGAGTTGCTAGGAAGCCTGGTGAGCCATTTTCAACACGCTTTTAAAAGAGGAGCCATCTCTGTGTGTCACACGCTCCAAAAACAGCAGTGACAGCATATCACTGCAAGAAGAACCCATTAGGAAGAAAACCAATTAACTCCTGTCTGGTTAATGACAAATACTGTGCAGCAGAGCAGCAGTAGTGTGCACAAATATAATAGTTAGACATACCTGCTGCACATTACACTGTACATACATAATAACACTAATGAAGAAAGGTCTCCACTGAGCTTTTCGTCTTTGTGGTGTGTTTTTCTGATGCCTTGGTTTATTGTGCAACTCTCATCAAACTATAATTTGGCACACAAACGGTTGGTAGGAAAACATTGTTCTTTGGGATAAAGGTTGATGGCAACTCTATGAACAAACAGTTACTTAATAATAAGGGTGAAAATGTGTTGTGATACAATGAGTCCAGGATGTATCATGATTTTTTTTATTGCTCACCATTAGCAAATGTTAAAGTCATTATGACATTAGTTAACGCTTAATAAATCATCTGTGTTGATTTGCAGTTGCGTCACACATGAATTAATACAGAAAATCAGTATTCCAGTAAGATAAAGTGCATTTTTTACACAATATCTATTAGCCTCTATAAATGAATGTTAATGTGTTATAGATTTTTAATTTTTTTTTATCTAATCTGTAGTCAGATGCAAACCTCTACATTTTGCTGCATTATCCACTGGCCTTAATGACACATTTACAAGTTAGTAGAAGCACTGGAGAGATGTATTGTACCTCAGATCAGACAGTTGTAGCTTTATATTTATAGACAGTTACTATTTCTGCATTCTTTCATGTGTGACCATATAATATGCAAACTAACATGCATTAAATGATGATCTATCAATGATCTATGTGATAGTGACTTTATCATGTTTTAATGGTGACCAACAGACCTATCCTGCATTAATCTATGCATGAAATATTTATGTCATGCATCAGTATGTAGTATTATATACTCTTATTATCGAGTGTGACCCGAAAACTACATTTTGTCAAGGACATCATCAGAAAAAACATGTACCTTAATATAGCATCTTAAATGTTTTTTTTCTCACTGTTTTACATCATATAGAATAAAAAAATAAACATGACAATTTAAATGAGTAAATTTAAAAAACAGTAAATAAGTCAGAGGTGTCATTCCAGGATCTTCTCTCCCCTCCCTCAGTTACACTGTAATCTTTCCTGCTGCCAACTGGACTCAAAGTCCAGTTTTTGGTGAAGATTTTCTAAGCTGTTGCACAAGAGACTGCAAAACACCGCTTTCCCACACAACTAGACCCACACGCTGGGCTTTAAATACAGTACTTGTACATGTTTATGTCCCTTAAAAGCACATGCATATTAACTCTGCAGAGAGCATCAAGTAGCACCTGCAGGTTCTCTATTCGTTTTTAACCCACTTCACACATACAGATGCATGTTTAAAATAACAGGGCCCAGCTTATTTACAGATGTTCCTGCAGCTGGAGGGCTGTAGGAGTGAGGGGCCTCACCCAGGGACCCACCTGTAGGCCAGGGACATGCACTCGAACAGGCGGGTCAGCGTGGGGTCGATGCTCAGGCTCCCGGAGCTGAGCGGCCCGTACCGGTACGTCTGGCACCACGTCCGGTTCACCGTGTCGAAGTCGTACCGCAGCGAGCCGCCGATCCGCCTCCGGCGCGGCGCCGCGTCGCTGTGCGGCGACGACACCATGAAGTGGCCGCTGTGGATGACCTGCGTGCCGGGGAAAAGCCCCGCCGCCGGCCCGCCGCTGCCGCCGCCGCCGCCGCCACACGCTGCCCGGGCGGCTTCAACCTCCGCCTCTGACTCGGAGTCCGAGGAGCCGTGGAGCTCGGTCCTGGGCCCGACCGGACCCGCTTTATCCGCCATGGCGCGCGCCCTCATTCAGCTCCTCCACTGACCCCTCTCTTCTTCCTCCTCCTCCTCCTGAGTCCTCAAATACGTCGATGTGTTCCTCCACAGAACAGCCGCCCGGTGCAGCCGCCGAGGCCCTGCATCTGTCAGTGTTGTGTAACAGCAGCCTGTCATTAGTCAACCTCCTGTGGTGGTAAAGTCCTTAGGAGACACGGCGGAGGGCGCTAATAATTAATAGAGACAGCCCTACCACAACGTTACCATGTAATAATAGGATCATACACTGGATGGCCAGTTCAGGATATTTTACTATGTCAAACTTAATGTTTAATGTGTGTTTTATGCACCTTTTTTATCAAACTGTGACAGATGTTTTTAGACGCTTTTCGGACTATAATACATTGTATTAGGCGTTTTTATGCACTGTGGTTTTATGCACTTTATTTGTTTTCTACCATGATGTATGCTTTTAGGTACTTGTTTGTTTGATCAAACTGTCACATGTGTTTTCAGCTGCTTTTCTGCACTGTGGTTTTGTGCAATGTATACATTTGAACCATGGTGTATGTTTTAGGGTGTGTTTTCAATGCACTGTTGTTTTAATATACTTTATTTGTTTCTACCATGATGTTTGATGCTTTTAGATACTTTTATGCACTTGTTTGATCAAACTGTGACATGTGTTTTCGGGTGCTTTTCTGCAGTGTGGTTTTATGCAATTTATACATTTGAACCATGGTGTATATTTTAAAGTGTTTTGTTTTTTTTATCAAACTGTGACATATGTTTTCAATTGCTTTTATGCACTTTATTATGTTCGAACTATGTTATGCACTTCATTCGTTTGAACAATGGTGTATCTTCTAAAGTGCTTTAATGCACTGTTGTTTTATGCATTCTATATGTTCGTATTATGATGTATGTTCTAAGGCAGGGGTACTCAACTAGAAACTGAAAAGGTTCACTCCACAAATTGTTGTTTCCAAATAAAAATGTTTCTGTGGTCCAAAACAGTCCCATCCATTACACTGCAACACTGCCTGTTTTCTGCATCCATCTTTCGTTTCTTTCACAGTTTGGAGCATCCCATTCCTGTTTTTGTGAAATACTATATTATGTCCTTTTTTGAGCGAAAGACTATTGTATGACCTTTTTTAAGCAACATAGTATGGTATGACTTTTTTTTGAGCGATATAGAATTGTATGACCCGTTTTGAGTGAAATACTATAGTATGACCTTTTTTGAGCGACATACTATAGTACGACCTTTTTTGAGCGACATAGTGTAGTATGACCTTTTTTGAGCGACATACTATAGTATGACCTTTTTTGAGCGACATACTATAGTATGACCTTTTTTGAGCGACATACTATAGTACGACCTTTTTTGAGCGACATAGTGTAGTATGACCTTTTTTGAGCGACATACTGTACTATAGTATGACCTATTTTGAGCCAAATAGTATAGTATGACCTTTTTTGAGCGACATACTATAGTATGACCTTTTTTTTAACGATATACTATAGTATGACCTTTTTTGAGCGACATACTATAGTACGACCTTTTTTGAGCGACATAGTGTAGTATGACCTTTTTTGAGCGACATACTATAGTATGACCTTTTTTGAGCGACATACTATAGTATGACCTTTTTTGAGCGACATACTATAGTACGAGGGCGACACGGTGGTGCGGTGGGTAGCACTGTTGCCTCACAGCAAGAAGGTCGCAGGTTCAAGACCGCCTTGGGCCTGGGTCTGGGGCCTTTCTGTGTGGAGTTTGCATGTTCTCCCCGTGTCTGCGTGGGTTTTCACCGGGTACTCCGGTTTCCTCCCACAATACAAAAAACATGCTCAGGTTAATTGGTAAACTCTAAATTGCCCATAGGTGTGAGTGTGAGAGTGAAAGGTGTGTGAATGGTGTGTGTGCCCCACGATTGGCTGGCGACCATCTGGGGTGTATCCCTGCCTCTCGCCTTAACGCGCTGGGATAGGCTCCAGCAGACCCCTGCGACCCCGAAAGGGAATAAGCGGGATAGACAATGGATGGATGGATGGATGGACTATAGTACGACCTTTTTTGAGCGACATAGTGTAGTATGACCTTTTTTGAGCGACATAGTATAATATGACCTTTTTTGAGCGACATACTGTACTATAGTATGACCTATTTTGAGCCAAATAGTATAGTATGACCTTTTTTGAGCGACATACTATAGTATGACCTTTTTTTTAACGATATACTATAGTATGACCTTTTTTGAGCGACATACTATAGTATGAACTTTTTTGAGCGACATACTATAGTACGACCTTTTTTGAGCGATATACTTAAGTATGACCTTTTTTGAGCGATATACTAAAGTATGACCTTTTTTGAGCGACATACTAAAGTATGACCTTTTTTGAGCGACATACTGTAGTATGACCTTTTTTGAGCGACATACTATAGTACGACCTTTTTTGAGCGACATACTATAGTATGACCTATTTTGAGCCAAATAGTATAGTATGACCTTTTTTGAGCGTCATGCTATAGTATGACCTTTTTTGAGCCAAATAGTATAGTATGACCTTTTTTGAGCGTCATGCTATAGTATGACCTTTTTTGAGCGACATACTATAGTATGACCTTTTTTGAGCGACATGCTATAGTATGACCTCTTTTGAGCCAAATAGTATAGTATGACCTTTTTTGAGCGACATGCTATAGTATGACCTCTTTTGAGCCAAATAGTATAGTATGACCTTTTTTGAGCGACATGCTATAGTATGACCTTTTTTGAGCGACATGCTATAGTATGACCTTTTTTGAGCGACATACTATAGTATGACCTTTTTTGAGCGACATGCTATAGTATGACCTTTTTTGAGCGACATACTATAGTATGACCTTTTTTGAGCGACATGCTATAGTATGACCTCTTTTGAGCCAAATAGTATAGTATGACCTTTTTTGAGCGACATACTAAAGTATGACCTTTTTTGAGCGACATACTATGGTATGACCTTTTTTGAGCGACATACTATAGTATGACCTTTTTTGAGCGACATACTATAGTATGACCATTTTTGAGCGACATACTATAGTACGACCTTTTTTCAGCGACATACTATAGTACGACCTTTTTTGAGCGACATACTATAGTATGACCTTTTTTGAGCGACATACTATAGTACGACCTTTTTTCAGCGACATACTTTAGTATGACCTCTTTTGAGCGACATACTATAGTATGACCTTTTTTGAGCGACATACTAAAGTATGACCTTTTTTGAGCGACATACTATAGTATGACCTTTTTTGAGCGACATACTATAGTATGACCATTTTTGAGCGACATACTATAGTACGACCTTTTTTGAGCGATATACTAAAGTATGACCTTTTTTGAGCGACATACTATAGTATGACCTTTTTTGAGTGACATACTATAGTTTGACCTTTTTTGAGCGATATACTAAAGTATGACCTTTTTTGAGCGACATACTATAGTATGACCTCTTTTGAGCGACATACTATAGTATGACCTTTTTTAAACGACATGCTTTAGTATGACCTTTTTTAAACGACATGCTTTAGTATGACCTTTTTTAAACAACATGCTTTAGTATGACCTCTTTTGAGCCAAATAGTATAGTATGACCTTTTTTGAGCGACATACTATAGTATGACCTTTTTTGAGCGATATACTAAAGTATGACCTTTTTTGAGCGACATACTATAGTATGACCTTTTTTGAGCGACATAGTATAGTATGACTTTTTTTGGAGCGACATAGTATAGTATGACCTTTCTGAGCCACCTACTATTGTATGACCTTTTTTGAGCCTATATGTCTATACCTATTGATTATTGTCTATTGAATGTATGTTGATGTTCTAAATGTCAGGAGTAACATACTATAGTATGACCTTTTTTGAGCGACATAGTATAGTATGACCTTATTTGAGGGACATACTATAGTATGACCTTTTTTGTGGGACATAGTATAGTATGACTTTTTTTTGAGCGATATACTATAGTATGACCTTTTTTGTGGGACATAGTATACTATGACTTTTTTTGAGCAACATACTATTGTATGACCTTTTTTGAGCCTATATGTCTATACCTATTGATTATTGTCTATTAAATGTATGTTGATGTTCTTCATACTAAATCACCCCTTAAGGGTTAATTATTAAAGTGAATCTGGAACTGAATCTAAAACACAAACATTTGTTTTATAGGCCCAGCTCTGGCCCACTGGATGATGATTGTATCAATTGTTTCAAAAAAAGTTCCACTTTCATGTATTACATGTGAAGTGAGTGTCTTTCAGGGTTCTAGAAAACATAAAACATTTCTAGTTTGGATTTCTAAGATAACTTCACCTGCTGCATAAAGACACTAAATATTTTTCAGTGAATATATGCTATAAAATGAAATGAAACAGCAAACTGGCTGATTATGGAATAACTGGGTCATCATATTATAAAAATTCCACTCATTGTGTTTTTTTAATTTGAAGTTTAATTAAAAGTGGAAATATGTATAACATATTTCTTTTCATAAAAAGTATGAGTTGTGTTGAGTTTGACTCCCCTGTGTTAAACTTACTGCCCCATCAGTATTTTATTTTGTCATTAACTCCAGCTTGACTAAATTTAAACACTGCCTTATTTAAAAATTAATGCATCAGTAATAATGTTACAGTAATACAAAATGTCAGAATTTGTTTACATTTTAACACACTGAATAAAGAGGGGGTTTCTCTCGGATCATCAGAAAGAGACTTTTAATGCTTTAATTAAATCTAAATGAATTGCAATTATAAAAATATACAGTTTGCATAAGTGTTTAACCTCTTCAGTAGGACAGCCTGAATCATTACTGATTGTTTTAGAAGTCACATAATTAGTTTACACTTAGGTGAAGCTGCGTGGGCATATCACTGTTTGCAAAAAATACAAATCCACTTATTAAAATAAAAACGGAGCAACTATTGCCAGGCAGCTTGTTGGAAACTCTGAAATAAAAAAATGCTATTTGCAAATGAGTTTAAACTGCACCACTGAATAAATTTACATTGAAACAGTCAATTATTTTTTCCCTTTCATACCATTAGAAGATCCCTCCTGTGTAAAATCCTGTATTCAAATGTGTATTCAAGGTTTCAGCGCCTATTGTTTTTAGTGCCAAAGTTCCCATTTTTGTTACATTTCCACCACAGCTGAACAGGGAAACACTGAGCTCGATGACATGACTGTGAATGTGGCAGAAACCCACTTGATATCATTCATCTTTATATGTCACATGTGATCATAAGTGACAAATGACTGCTCCTGGGGGTTTGAGATGATCAAAAAGAGTCTAATGCAACAATAGTGTAAACTGTTTGGCATTGTTAGAAAAGGTTTGGCAAATACTTCATGACCCACCTACACGGTGCTGCTCATCCCTCAAATGCAAGTTCCTTGCAAATAGGGTATGGTGAAAAAAGAAATAAGTCTTTTCATTTTCATAAATGCATTGCCAAAAGAATCTTTTAAATGACTGTATGGACATTTTGAACCCTGTTACTTATATCGAAAGCCATTCATTTGATATCTTCAGTCAGTAGGAGTTGTTTTCAAACACTTGAAAAATTGTGAACCTGTCCTCTATTTATTCTAATTGTTTAATGTTCTCTTATTAATCTGCTGGGCTGTAAGTAAAGTCATTGTTTCCTATCTCTGCTTTGTAAAACTAACAAAAACCCTGATGAAAATAAATAAGACAAGTGATAAATATCAAAGAATTTTAATGGACACTGATATTTCATTATCTGAACATGAGTTGCGCCATGTCATTCAAATGTAGACTTCATGTCTTATGGGTCTGACAGTCCAATCAGTATTAGTCAACATTAACCCCTCATCGAACTGCCTACAAATAAGCCTTGAAGCAGGATTATAACGCTGAAAATCCAGCAGTCATGGACATTATAGTAAAGACCAAATATATAAACAGTCTATGTTTAAGGTTTCTGATCTTAAACACTCCCAGTACCAGCTTGTTGAACATTTTTGAACACTGACTGGACTATATTGAACCACTGAAGTAAAGACAGGAAATCTGAAGTTGAGAGACATCTTTTAAGATGGTTGAACTTCTTTTAAATACTTAACACGAGTTCTTTAAGTTACAGAAAAATATAGACACATTTTAACAAAAAGAAACACATTCGCAGCTTCAAATTCGCACCTGCTGGCAGCATGGCTCGCTCTCACAAAATGCCTTTACAGTGGCAAACTTTTCCCTCCTTCAGTGCTGCAACAGTTGCTTTAGTTACTGTATCATACGCCCAAGGATGCCAGAATGTAGACTGAAGAAAAGTGAAAGCTAACATCTCCTAAATGTATTAGTTGCATTTAACAAAGCTCTGAAGGTCTTCAAGGAACTTGATGTACTCC
This sequence comes from Eupleurogrammus muticus, assembly GCA_036785175.1. Taxonomy (NCBI): domain Eukaryota; kingdom Metazoa; phylum Chordata; class Actinopteri; order Scombriformes; family Trichiuridae; genus Eupleurogrammus; species Eupleurogrammus muticus. The sequence continues at coordinate 15,266,930 of JAYKQN010000007.1, read as the reverse complement.
TGATGCTCGACAGCGGTGCTTAGCTCCATCAGTTCATCAGCAAAGGTGTTGTCAACCCCCCGGTCAGCCAGGAAGTCCATCAGGTGGTCGTACAGGGCCTGGAACAATCAGCGTCAATCAGGTTGTCAGATACAGACATCCTCAGCTTCATCTACTGTCATCATGCATGTTAAAGGTCATGTATGATGGTTTATTCAATATGCTTTTTAGTTCTGCAGAAAGCTTTCAGTGCATCAAATCCTACCCAGTCAAGGGAGTCTGTGTTGAGCGTATAGCTGGTCTCCTTCCAATCAACGTCGCCCTGAGCCTGGAAGCTGACTTCACGAATGGCAAAGATGTCACTGTCCTCTTCATCTCCATGGCTCACCTAGAAAAAAAAAATAGAATCAATCTTTTCAGTTTACTTCATTACGTTGAGAATTATGATCCGACATGTTAATACTATGTCTGCTTACCTCGTCTTCAGGGTAATTACAGTCAAACACCAAGGAATGTTTTGAAGTCTGCTTCGTTACTTCAACAACAAAGTTGGGTGTTGACACAATTTCTGGCTGCACAGAGAAACAGACGGCAGATTGTGTTCATCAATTCATTTACTGCAGTTTTTTGAAGTCACATTCCAAGCCATTACAGTTTTTTTTGCACTTATATAGGATGAAAGTTATTTTCCCACATAATTGCACATTTGCATACCATAAATTACCAAACAGCTGAGGCATTTTTTCCAATCACTTAACAGAGCAACAGTAGCAGAATTGAGCAAAAACTTACTCAAATTATTTTATTATATGTTATATATGTCTACCATATAACATTTTTCAAAAGTAATATTACAGTACTGTATTGTCTAACTGCTGCTTCTACTACGTTTTCCTCTTTATATTTTAATCACAGAAACTTTTCGTGTACTTTTTATTTTTTCGCTGCACCAGTCAGGATCGAGGTGCTTGTGAAAGGAAAGGCAAAGAAAACAAACCTAAGTGTCAGTGGTCATGTCTGCAGGTAATTTTTAAAATCTACACTTGCACCTAGTTGAAACTCAAATATTATTTGGTAGTTTACAGTACACAACAGGTATTTTGTAGCTTACCTCCTCCTCTTGTGACTTCTGCTGTCCTTCATCTGCCTCTTCGTCAAAGTTAGGAGGAATGCTGTTGTTAACATTAAACGTGACCGTGACTCTGTAAAAGAACAAAAAAACAAATATTAATTTAGAGCGCCTCGTTGCCTCCAATCATGGTATAATTGTAGTGCCACCAGCAGCTGCAGCCTTACGTTTCTCCACCAACGTTCCTCGTGAGTTTAGCCTCTGTGCCGTTCATCTCCAGTTCCCATCCTCCAGACATTTTAGGAAGAGTATTGGACTTCTGGATCTTCTTCTCTTCTTTGATTTCATCAAAAAGGAATTCACCAAATGCTTTGTCACCTGTATGAAAGAATATTATTGAGAGTATGTCAAAAACTATTATACACTGATTGCCCCTCATCAATGTGTAATATACATGTCATCTTGCAGTTTTTATTATTACTTGTATATCCAAAAGCTAAAGACTGTCTTGGTAGTCCATTAATATACCAACTAATCAATCAGTAAGTTAAAATGTTGATCGGGATTTCCTAAAGACAAAGATGGAACCTAAATGTCCACCAGAAAACCAGAAAAAAAACTCGGGAATTTTTATTTGAAAAAATATCAATTCGGCTAACCAACTATCAAAATAGTGACTTATTGCGATTCTGGTCACACTGGTCATCGAGTTAATTAAAATCAATGAAAAGATCTTCGAACAACAGTAATTTACTAAAGGTAATGTTTTTGCGTGCTTGCCCTCCCGCTGAGCACTGAACGCATCGTTCAAGGTGAATTCTTACTTACGTTAACGCGAGAAGATGCACGTGTTTGTGTCGTAAATGCCCGTAATTGTTGACGTAATTATATCGCATACATATCTATCATGGACCCATAGGTATGAGACAAATCATGAATATGCGAATATTTGGCGTAATGTTGTTTCTATAGAGCTGTGCTCTCAACGCGTAATGCTGCTGGTGTTGCGGTGTAATGAGTGACCGTGTTAACTAGTGACTTTGGGCCCTAATAGCTGCTAGCGCCTGCATCCGTTGAAAACACAAAAAAAGATGGCAAGAACGCTTCTTGTTGAATTTGAATTCATTTTGAGGCCATCGCCAGCTGCTGTCACCACAACACGCGTTCGGTATTAAGCCACGAAGTAACACGGTAACCGGTTAAACCGAAACACCTGCTACCGACGTTAGCTAACGTGAGCCAACATTTCAAATGAGATTCCTCCGTTGTTACCTTCCGTGTGGAGTCCTCCGCACCCACACGACACCGAGGGAGACAACACTTTCGAGCTGAACAGTTTCGGCCTGTACCCCGACGAGGCTCCGTTGCTGTTGAGCATCCACAGTGACCGGGTGAAGGGCCGCGTCGTAACCGGCGTAGGTGAGCGCAGTGTCGGGTAGATAGCCGGCAGGACTCGGGCTGTGGACGTGGTGGCTGCGGAAAAGCGGGCAGCGGCCCCCGCCGCGCGAACAATAGACTTGAGCATGGCGGAAAATAAAAACGAACAAGGAGAGAACAGACTTAATGAGAGCTACAGAACACTAGCGCCGGTTAGATGCCTGTCACTGACGCTTCTGGGAGAACACGTGTGGAAGGACACATTGACCTATACTAACTATGAACTTTGAACCGGAAGTAGAATTTTTTAAGCGAGTAAAATGTAACAACATGATGCCTGTATCTTTTTAAAATTTGATATTTTTTTTATTATACAAAAAATAAACGTATAACAATAATAGTACACGTAATAATAATAGAATAGAAATGTACTGTGTAAAAGTTTATCACTAAACCAACAGCGCCCCCTTTGGTCGGTTTGAACCTCAGTAAAGACTGGAAGGTTAATGTTTTTACTTCTGTCCATGCCTGAATGATGAAGTAACAATCTGTTACCCTATTTAAATATAAGCTTAGGTAATTTTCTCAAGTTTTTGAGAAAAACAATGAAGAGAATATTATATTTTTAGATCATTTCAATTAAAAGGCTAAAAGGCTAACAGTGTGGACATACATAAACCTGTGTGTTTCATATATGTAACATTAAAGAATAAAGTGGCCCAGGCCAATCTTTGAACATTCTAGTGTGATTTAGATAACTTTAAACGCAACTCAACCTGTCCATTCCCCCCCTCTTTGTAGAGCAAACTCAAAACTTGCATTACATAGAACTAAATTATAATATATTATATATGTTTTTTAATAAAATTAATAACTATAATAATAAACTGTCCAAATGAGTCATTTTAATTTTGATACTTTAATACACTTTTCTGAAATCAGGAATTTACCTTACTGAGTATTATTTTTGATGACAGCATTTCTACTTAAATAAAAGGGAAAGAGTACTTTGTCCCTCACTGTGCAAGAGATGAGAGGAAATAAAGATAAGCTGCCAATGTTTAATCATAAGTAGTTGCTGACCTACAAGATCTGCTTCAAATACAAAATCCATAAATTCAGTTTCTAGGCTACAACAGGAATCCTGGAGGAAGGTTCCCTTCCTCAAAAGTGCAGAATGTTTTAGTGCAATGAAGTGAAATAGTTGCATCATTTAGACATGAAACCTCGCTTAAGCTGTTTTCTCTCTGGTGACTCTGACCTCGGGGCGACACGGTGGTGCGGTGGGTAGCACTGTTGCCTCACAGCAAGAAGGTCACAGGTTCAAGACCGCCTTGGGCCTGGGTCTGGGGCCTTTCTGTGTGGAGTTTGCATGTTCTCCCCGTGTCTGCGTGGGTTTTCACCGGGTACTCCGGTTTCCTCCCACAATACAAAAAACATGCTCAGGTTAATTGGTAAACTCTAAATTGCCCATAGGTGTGAGTGTGAGAGTGAATGGTGTGTGAATGGTGTGTGTGCCCCACGATTGGCTGGCGACCATCTGGGGTGTATCCCTGCCTCTCGCCTTAACGCGCTGGGATAGGCTCCAGCAGACCCCTGCGACCCCGAAAGGGAATAAGCGGGATAGACAATGGATGGATGGATGGATGGACTCTGACCTCCTCTCTCATTTCCTCAGACATTTTTTTTGTTATTTTGTCACACATTCCATGCTAGATGCAGGGATAAAAAAGGCTAAGTAGAAATTTGATGTAATAGAAAAAAATCTGTTAAATATATGTAGAATACAAATAAGACAGCTCTCAATGAGTTGCAGTGTAACCCAACCAGTCGATGTCTGCACAGAAGAATAAATTGTCTTTTAATTCAGTTTTGCATAATTTGGAAATATATCAAATACAGCTGAATTACAATGTTTGTTTAAAAGATTAATGGGATCATTTATTTAAAAAACAAAGTGTTCGTCTGTAAATCTTTACACATAAAGACTTGTAAGTCAGAGGCTGGATTTTTATTAGAAATAATTCAATTAGTAACTGATTATAACAAATCACATTAAATATAATAGCAAACCTATCAAAAGGCATGCATTTAATATTATAAACTTGAGAACAGTGCATGCAGTTCTTATATGGTACCCACTGAACATACAATCTCTATGGTTGATTTTTGAAAAGTTTTAAATTACCTCTCTAAGTTATTCAGGTTAGATATATCATACAATCCTGAGTCCAGTGTAAAAACAATGAAAGATGAGAAGCATCAATTCTATTCCTCCGCATGGTGTGATTTACATTCTACAAAGTATGAAAGACCTGAGGGATCAGATCATTTACTATCATCTCCATGCATTGCATACATCTGTGGAAAGTCGTGTAGGGGCTGAATATGAATTTGTGCAACATACAACAGCAAAGAGCAGAACCTGTAGATGCTGGCATGCTACTTCTCCTGGCGTGCATGTTTTTTTTTGGGGGAACTGGTCCCTATGTGAAAAAAAGGGTCATGCACAGATTAAGAAGACAAGCGCTGCACATAGACAAATTATTAGCGTCTAAATTAAGACGTAACTTCTGTAAATCATTTTAAAATGATTAACACAAGTTTGAAGCTAGACAGAAGATCCTAGTATCACATGAAACCAGACGACCTAAGGCATCCATTGGTACCAACCGTGTAATGATAGCTTGTCAGGGTTAAATAAGGCTCCTTTTCCTTTGCGTGTGAACATGATATATTCTTGATAATTGCTTTTTATGTCAGTGCATGAGAAATGATTGCCTTCTCGGCTCTTTTGAAATTCAGCTGCACTTTAAAGTCCTTATATTTTTCAGAGTGCAGATAATAAATCTACCTTTCAAGCTGATGGTCTTGAATGGTTTAATTGGAAATCTGTGGTTCACAGAAGAGAATTTGCATTCAGTTAAAAAGATGGTACTAAATAGAATTTAGTATTTTGGAATTAAAATAAACTTCCTTTGTGTTAGTTCTAAATTAAATAAGTGATTTGATATTTAAATAGCCATCATTACAAGCATCAAAATTAGGCAGGAAAAAAGGACTTAACTGATTAATTTCAGAAAATGTTGCGATTAATTAGTTACATTTTTTTTTAATTGATTGACACATTATCAAAAGTGAAATCACATCAGTGAAACATGTAAAAACATTTCAACTTAACTTTGGTGTTTTTATGTTTTCTTATAACATTATAAATTTCTTGCATATATAAAACCCTTTAAGACACTTTGTATAAACCTAGAACTACAGGGAGAGAAAGTAGAAGACAAAATACTTTTCTTAGCTTCTGAAAAACTATTATTTTGGATGCAAAACAAATATCTGTGGTAAATCAGTGAACTCCTAATCATTATTCAAATGAATGGCCAAACTAGCCTACATTTTCATTCTGAGTCAACTTGTTAGTAGGTGGCTTAACAACAGAATATTTAGTGAATTTAACACACAGTGATAAGTGAGTGATGTTGTGACCCTACAGTGCTTGGGTTCATAGGAATGAATGACCAGACATAACCATTTCAGCCCAAGACATTGCTTATGTAAAGAGCTTGTGCTCCAGTGAGGTTATCTGTGCTGTTAATACACATGCAAATGGTTTAAAGAACTGAAGCATAATACAAAAAAAATCTCCTGTTTAGCTGTTGAAGAAGTGTCCGAATGGCCAGGATGAAAACACTGTCAGGCAGAGGAAACACAGTTAATAAAATTTGAATTACAGTCTGGAGGAAGTCAAAGTTGTGAGGCCTCGATATGCAGATTCCTGCTGCAGTGACACATGCCAGATGCTTGTCAACTGGGAGGTAGTGAAATCCAGAGATAGAATGTTCTGTGTCTGATTCGCACACATGAAATCAGTAAGTGTCTTTATTCCAAATTCAATTCAATTACTCTTCAATTGTCCTTTTCCTCTTTTATCTGTTGGTTAGCTCTTGGTGGCGTGCAGTTTGCGGCCAAAGTATTCTGGCGCTGCGTCCAGCAGCCAGTCGGCGTCCACCAGACAGAGGTCTCTCATGTAGCAGCGGGAGGTGTGCAGCAGCTCATTAAAGACCACGTATGCCGGCTTGGCCTGGAAAAGGACGGAGGAGGGGTGGATGGCCACGGGCTGGTGCGTGTCCAGGGCCAAGTAGCTGCCGTCGTGCTGCAGCTCCGCTGCGTTGATGAACATCCCGTGGGCCAGGCAGCGGCGAACGTTCCCCGTCTCCGCCCCGCACGATTCTATTTTCAAATTTAGCTGGTGGATGAACAAGCAGAACGGGACGTGATCGCTATGATCCGATATAAGACCCACTATTCTAAATCACTTTTTTCTTGAGAGCATTATCACACCGTCTCCTTTTATTCTGTTTACAAGGACCATGATGTTACAAGACTGTGTGGAGTACACAACATAATTTTCTAAGGTCTACCTTAAAGCAGATGTCTTTGAGTTGTGCTTGCACATCTTTCACCAGGCCCATGTTCCTGCTGTTGACAAAGTTCTCTCGACACCACTCCTTTAACAGCAGACGCACACACAGGTTATTAGGCAGTGCAGACAGGAGTGTTTCCCCACATATATCGACCAATGAGAAGTCAGCGCCACAGATTATTCCTCCTCCTTCCCCCCCCAAATGCAGTTCTCTCAGTCATGCTGAGAGAGAGAGAGAGGGAGAGGGAGAGCCCACCAGCATTCATGCCAAGGTTAGAGAGGGGTGAGGTGGGGGGTTTAGAGCTCCTAGCACCACACAATGCTACTCACCTTGTTACCACTGACTTTCTTGAACGCCCTGTAGATGTTGAGCAGGGTCATGTGGTCTCCTTCGCTGGAGGAGAATTTCTTGCGGGCTGCGAGGACCTCTTCCCGCCGGGCTGGAGGGTTAAACAGCACAGTGTCTACTGACAGCAGGGACACGATGCTCAGAATCTCCTCGGAACAGGAGTAATCAGGGGACAACAGGATGGTCTGTGAGACGGATCCAACAAGGGGGGGAAGTGTTAAACCAAAGTCAATTGTAATTCAGAGAGATCAGAGCGGAATAACGGATTTCCTGTGTACTCCCTGCATGTTTTACCTTGGCGTATCTGGGCTCCAGAGGGAAGCTTGCCATCTTCTTTCCCAGAGTAGTGAGGAGAACCTGCTCGTCCTTCCTCTCCACCGCTCCCAGCAGCTCCAAATGCTCCACAGCAGAGCGAACAGCCTCTGGGATAAACACACACCAGGTTACCGGGGCCTCCCAGCACTCCGGGATGACCAGATGTGCACACACAGATTCAGGATCCAACTTACCTGGAGATGGCTTGGACATGAAATCAAAATTCATCACATCTGGTATCCCTAGAGCCATGAGCTGCAGCATCACACCAGCTAAGTTACACCTGCAGCGAACACACACACACACACACACGCACGCACACACACACACACACACACACGCGCAGGAAAGAACATAACAGAACGGGCCGATCAATCACACTGACCTAAATAGAACCGACATGTGGGAGAGACTCACTGCAGAGCAGCACGTACAGTACTGAGCGTCGTATATTGCATTATTTATCCTACCTCTGGATCTCGGGCACAGTCATGGGGATGAGGTTGTCGAACTCCTGCTCGGTGTAGAGGCGATAGCAGAAGCCAGAGTCCTCCCTGCCAGCTCGGCCCGCTCGCTGCCACGCCTGCGCTTTAGACACCCGCTGCACCGCCAGCACCTCCAGTCCGCTGTCTGAGAAGCAAGCAGCACGCTATCAATGAGAAGGGAGCAAAAATACCTAAATACTTTTATTGTTAGAAGTGGAAACGCATTGGACAAATCTTGGAAAAATCTGATAAATTAATGAGTATCACTTGAACTATGCCAAGTAATGTGGATAATCCAAAGAAAATAATGTGCCTCTGATTTAAAATAAAAAAAATATGTGGTCGTCTCTTTTACTGTGGTTTATAATGTGTCAATATAATGCTGCATTAAATCTGCAACTATTTCTTGGCCACTTGGGGGCAGTATAAAAAACCTTAACCATAACATTGAAGTAATATAGTTGATGTGTTGAACCAGTAGTTACTAAAATATACAGCTGTTCAGCTGCTAAATGCTAACACTAGGTTCACCAGCTGGTCTACAGCTAGATGAACATTCTTCATTTGGTAAAAGACACAAAATACCTTCTCTGAGTCGTTCCCTGTAGCAACTAGAGTTATTGTGCAGTTGTTTATACTTTCAGAACTCTACACCTTACGCTATTAATCTTTCTGTCTGATGATCCTGTGCATGTTGCTGATGATCCTGTTTGTATTATTTCCTGTTTTGATTTCCAAGGCAACCATAATCCGTAGATTGTCCTTGTGTGCTTCCTTGAACTAATGCACCAAAGGAGGGAACCTTTAAGGACAGAATCGTCTTAGAGTCATAAGTATCTGATACCCACTCTCACTCTTGACTTTCTGCCCTGTATATACACCTTTTTTATTATAGGCCTCGGCAGTCTTTCTTCTTTAAATCTTAAAACGGTTGCCATGATGTAAAGCAATGAAATATCTGATAACAGTACAATCCTTTTTCCACAGTGTAAAGCTTATTTGCAGAAAATGATGCTCTAAGAGTGCAGTGAGAACCATTGCAGCATGACAGCTAAACAATAAGCTAAATGATCTATGTAAACCTGCAGGGAACAGCTCGGGTCACACATTATTTTGTACATTTCAAACATGTCATGTTAGTATTAATATGTTTGTACACGTATGTAAATCATCTCACCAGGATTGAAACGTTTGGCCTTCACCATCCCCGTGTCTATGACGTATTTGATCCTAGATATTGTAACTGACGTCTCAGCAATGTTGGTTGAAATTATAACCTTCCTACAACCCTGAAAAAAAGGGTAGAAAAGACAAACATTTTGCATGATGAAACAATCAAGACAACGTTTGTTACCTGTGGGGATGAGCTACTTCTGCCCTGTGTGTTGCTTGTACCTTGGGAGCGGGCTGGAAGACCCTGAGCTGCTGCATCGGGGGCAGCGATGCGTACAGAGGGACGACGACCATCGGACCGCAGCCGTCAGGCAGATGCTTCGCGATGTCACGGCAGGTTCTGGCCAGAGCCTCGATCTCCTCCTGGCCCGTCATGAACACTAAGATGTCATGGGACGGAGGCGCCTCCTGCACACACATAACGAGAGAGAACCGTCACCTTCCACTAACAAACACTGGCATACACAAACATGCACACAGGTTTGCGTTCTTCCTGATGCAAGCAGGGGGGTGTAAGTTTTTTTTTTTATAATATCCCTCATTTTAGGTGTAGTTGTATCTGAATCAATATGTATATTCATATGCCTGGTTAAAAAATAAAATGTATTAGGGTCATTCATGTCTATACACAATCTATAAATAAATCATTTACCATTACTATTAACCTGCTGTCAAAGAATAAAGAAAGACTATTGACTAAAACAGGAATACAAATCAATCTAAATATGACTGCCATCAACATGGACACAAGACTAAAATGAATGTATGTGTGTGTTTGTGTGGGAGTGATACAAACTGCTTGTGGACTACCTGATGGATCTGGAAAATGGAGACAAGTGCAGCCTGCAGATAGTCGGACTGGGGCTGCTTGGTGTAGTAGATCTGAATGGGATGCTGCCTGCCCTCCAGGTACAGTACAGGAGACTTGTTGAAGTACTCGGAGAACAAGTCCACATCCATAGTGGCAGACATCACTATGACCTGTGCAGGTTACACAAAAGAGAGAAGCTGTGAATTTGGGGATACACTCTGACAGACCCCTGCAGCAGAAGCAGAAAATGAGCTTATAGGAATTAAAGAAGAGTGAGCATTTTATCTTGTGAGCAGATGCAGTAAAAGGATTAGCTTCACTGCGGCATTTTAAAATAAAAATGTCTCATTGAAGCCAGGACAACCTCGGCTGTCCTCCTACCTTCAGAGGAATCTTGTTAAGCTCTCTGCGCCTGCGCTGAGCCGTCTTCACCACGCCAAACAGCACGTCGGTGTGCACGGTGCGCTCGTGAGCCTCATCCAGCACCACCACCGTGTAGCGCAGCAGCAAGGGGTCGCCAATGGCCTCGCGCAGCAACATGCCGTCGGTCATGAACTTCAGCTTCGTCTCAGGGGAGGTGACATCCTCGAAACGCACCGTGTACCCGACCTGATAACAAGATTGTTGTCATAGTTAACAGCCAGGTAAAACTCAACATTTAGTCGTAGTTTACTAGATTAATAAGTGATCGTTTTGATGAAAATCCTCATTCCCTTCACAATGAATTAAGGTCAAGAAGTTACATCATTCCTTTTAAAGTTTAGGTCTGAAGCAAAAACTGCAATTTAAATGTCCACCACAAGGATATTTAATGTTGATGTGAAATGAATTCAACAAACACTCGTAAATAGGTCAACAAAAAATAATTAGGGCTGACCCCAAAAAATTTAAGCTTCAATGATTCAATCGTTGCCATTGTAATTGATATAAATTTTTTGATTTTTTTGCTGCTTGACTTTCACTAAACTGCTGCTAAGCTGCTTCTGCTGAGTTGTGTGGTTTATGTGCTGCCCTCCACTGTTTTTTTTCCTACTCAAATGATTGATTCTCAAATTATGGTATGGGTCATCCCTAAAAATAATATAACCAATAATATTAAGTATTTTTAAGCTGTTGATAAAAGAACAACCTTTGCATGTATAGGCACACACACGCATGCACGCACGCACGCACTCATCCAGTATTCTTACCAGCTTGCCAAGCTGAGTCCTCTTCTCTTCCGCCACCCGTCCTGCCAGTGAGATAGCAGCGACTCGGCGTGGCTGAGTGATGGCGATGATGCCCTGCCGCCCGATGCCGGCCTCATACAGATACTGTGGGATCTGTGTGGTCTTCCCAGAGCCAGTCTCCCCTGGGTGACAGGAGTCATCAAGTTAGAAAGAGTTCATTTCAGTTCGTTTGTTATCCATGAGAGAGAAGGACCCCCAGCCCATGCAGCCCATGTCCAATCAGCACAGCTCCCAGTGGACCACACACACTGGAAGACAAGCTGTCCACTTTCTTGTCTTGTTAATAGCAGTGAAAATTTTAGGTGACACGTACTTTGATTTGCTTACAATATATATGTATATATTTTTTATCATTTATTTTTATCATTATCACATTTGTATCTTTTAGTAGCCCTATTATTATTGTAAAATATAAAATAAAACACATAATATGTTAAATTTATAGCTCTTCTTTTTTGGTCACACCATTTGACATTTGTGTCTAAAATAATGAGTTGTTTTTTTTACAAATAGACTTTTACATGAAACAAAATGAAGATGGACACAATATGTACATTTTAAGAGAGACTTTAAAACGTGTGTCAAAGTTTACTACTTGCCTGCTTTTATATATATATATATATATATATATATATATATATATATATATATATATATATATATATATATATATATATAAATGTACATTTTGACTTCATGTTGGTTTCATGTCATTTGAAAGCCCATTTGTACCCTTTTTCTTTCATACAGAAAAAAAGAATCACACAGAAGGCGCGATTATTCTACACGAAATGCCAAAAGGTGTGTGCGTGTGTTGTTGAGCTGACAGCATGTTTCCTGATGTCTCCAGACAGCTAGCTGTTAGCTCTCTGCTCTAACATGTGCTAGCAGGACTTTACCGATCAGAATCGCGTTGTGAAGCTGCCTCAGTTGGTTCAGTAGCTGAGGTTTGGCCTGATGGATCGGAAGCTGTTTCCTCTGGACGTCTATTGGAATGGTTGCATTTCCCTTTCTCGGCAGCAGCATTCCAGGTCTGTTCTTATCGAGGCGGAAAAAAACAGACCCCGGCTTGAATCTTTTGGCCGGAGGAGGGTCGGGGTCGTGGGGCATGGTCTAGAAAAAGTGGCTCTGGTGGCGAAACCTTCGTGGCTTTTTCTCAAAAGTCTTTATTCCAGGAATAAACAAAAAAAAGTTCTTTTCATGCTCGCTGACGGACGAGCAGGAGGCGCCACTGCGGTTGTTTTGCTCCCTCTGCAAAAAAAAGTCCCCACGTGGTCAACTCGGGCGCAGGCGAATGACGTCACAGTCCGTTTAAAAATATCTAATGTCAATATAGGTTTAAAAACGTGGTTTGTATGAATGTGGTTTTCAATTTCATTATTTTTGCAAAATGTATATCTGTCACTTTAATTAATTTCCCAGGATTAAACCAATCCTGTGTGTTTCTGTATGTGTGTGTATTTTTAGATCATTTTCTATGCAAAAAATAAGAAATCCATCAACTGTTAACTTTTTCTACCTGTGACCTCTTTGTATATTTTTTTATATTTATTTTTTAATAAATAAATTAATACATATGCATGTGACTTTATACTTTTACTGTTAATGTGTATGGTGTGTGACTTATAAATAAATATATAGGATTAGTTGCAAAAACATATACATTATATACTATATTTTCTATTATACTATATATTGATATACATTGTATATCAGTATACTTGTGGTTTTAAGACAGACAAACATGCCCCTTACCGCTCACAAGAACCCCTTTTTAACTTTCTACCAACAGTCCTGGCTTGTAGTTTCGGTTGCTGCTATCAACAAAATTGTTTAATTTACTTGTTCTAAAATACAGCCAAAATGTGTACATATAATACCTGTAAATGCAATCCTGATTTAGGCAAATTAATGTTTAATAAACCACTTTAATTCCAATTCATATGAAGGCCGCAAGCGTAGAAGCTTACTGCCATCACTGTACAGTCATATATATCTATAATGTACAGTGGCTCCAGTTTCTTCAGGCAACAGGAGCCTGCAGCAGCAATAATTGATGTTGGCCACTTGGGGGCCACAAGAACAAGCTGTAAACTTTGACAAGTCCATCATTTGAATTCAGGGAGACTCCATCTTGTCAGCAAGAAACACGTTTACATGTCAGGACTGATCTGTGCTCAGCATGAATACAGAAGGCAGGTTTTTTATTTAATGTTCAATGGAAAACACAAACTGTAAACCTGTGTTAGTGTCAGCATGGTTCAAATGTGTAGATCCAAACTCAATCAAAAGTCTCAGCAGCAGTTAAAGTCGCCTTCAGCTGCAAGTTTGAGCTTCACTGTGCAGCATCATGTACACCGCTCACATTTCTGCAGATATTTCATTATTTTATTACCTCTTCATGGGACAACACTGAAGAAATGACACGTTGACACAAAGAAAAGTAGTCAGTGTACAGTTACACAAATTTATATAATATATAAATTGATATTTGATAATTATAATATTATAATTATTATGGTATATTACTATTTCCTCAAAGTAACTACACAGCATCTCGCTTTTGTGAGACCCTGTATGTGCAGAGTATGAACCTAAAAAGCAGTTTTCACATTTATCTGCTGAAAAGCGGAAAGTTTTTCTGACCACACTGAAAATCTGTTTTTAAGGGGTGTGCCCACGAGCATGATTTGTGACATCACAAATAGTTTGGAGCCAGTCCTGGTCTAGTTTTCAATTAATGCCAATGGGATGGGGAAACCTGAATCCTCCAGTGCAAATAAGCTGAGAATAGACTTTTCACTACTGATGGAGACATCTTTTATCCAGCAGTTAAACCTTTTTTGTGGTAAGCGGTAATTATAATTTTTTTTCTGGAGCATCACTACCATACAAATACAGTATCATAGTTACTAAGCTAAAGAACACTGACAATCTTGTAAAATTGCATTTTCAGAAATCAGTGATTAGCTGTCTGAAATCATTTTTCAATTGTAGCTTAACCGCATCTGTGGTTACGAAATTAATTGAATGCAGCCTCTTGTAATTTTCAAATTACTTATTATTGGTGACTTGCTTGCAGATAATGTTTCTAACAGATCACTGCTTTCTGCTGACTGTCTCACATTCAATGTGTTTTGGTCCAGGCTTGAAGTCTATTGTTATTCATACCCCAAAACTAAAAACCTCTTTTTTTCAGGAATTCATCTTTTACAACCGGAAAACCCCATATTACACCATTTAAGCTCAGGAAAGTTAAAAATGAACATTTCTATATCGACAGTAATAAATTTTCAAGTCTCAGAAGATTATTAAGGTTAGTGCTAATAATAATGTAAGTGATAAGTATTTCTATTTAAGAACATGTGTTTTAAGTATCTCAATTATTTTCAGCTCAACACTTTTGACAGGGAAATGATGTCCTGACATTCTAGTGTCATTAAAAGTGAGTGGACGTAGTATTATCACCCTCTGCTGCCCCTGGTCAGTGTGTCAACAGTTCTGATTTAAGCAATGGCATTTACATCTGGAGCTGGGGGGGCAAAGCGTCCTCAAAAAAGTCAGTATATAAACTTCCCCTTATACTGGGGAAGTTTTTGCATTGCATTTACTCAAATTTCTTCTAAACAGTTAAAAAATCATAACATACAGGAAGTGGTTCAAGTATCAAGAGGGAAGCATCATCTTGGTAAGAGAAAATTATATTAAGCAATACATATGTTACAAATACTTTTATACACAACAATTTGCATGTACACAAACCAGCTGACAATGTGGACACATTGCACAACCCATAACCATATTGCAAACATGGTGAAATATTTCACCACCCTCATAAATTTCATGGAAGTGATGAAACATTGCACATCTCTCACGGCCAACGCCTTCATTACCTGTTAGTATTAAGAAGCCAAATGGACACAGGCTACAATGAATGGTTATGGATTAAATAGGGCAGATTTTTAACCTTGAATGTTCTTCAAATATCTTTAATCTTATTGTATAATAATGTATTGTAACATTTATCATACACAGGGTAGTTTAACAACACAGTATTATTTGTGTGGAGAAACCCACATCAGTCTATCAAATGACAGAAGAATTTAGTCAAAGTCAAAGTTAAAGTCAATTTTATTATCAATTTCTTCACATGTACTTGACATACAAAGGAATCGAAATTGCGTTTCTCACTATCCCATGCGTTTTAAATGTACAACAACATTAAAATGCAGGTGCGCAAGACGAGACAATCCTAAACTACAATGTTAAAGTGCAGTAGCTTAAGGCTACTTTTGCCTAGTTTGCTAAACTAGGAACGAACAAACAGGTATGACAGGACAAGACATGAGTAGTAGGGTATGGAAAGACCAATTCAACAAGACAAAACAGGACAACCCTGATTGTCCCAGCTATGTGCATTATGAGGTAGTTGTTGTTGTAATGTAATGGCTAGTCCAATAACAATACAAGTTAGAAAGTTAGAATTGGTTTAAGGTTTACATATTGGCTGTCATATTGTAACATTCCCTATTTAATGCTGTTTAGAAAATGTTAACATTCTACACCCTACACCTAGACATTTACTATAAACCACTGCTGTTCACACAATACAGCCTCTGAGAAACCCTGAGTCGGCCGTGGACTATTTCCCCAACAGAGAATTATTTATCGCTCTTTAAAAACAGCTGTTTTTTTTGCCATTTGGCACAAACTGTCAGCCTGAACATTTATACTGAACATATATATATATATATATATATATGCATTTTGGAATAGGCTTTAACCAGATTTAGATTTGGATTTTAAAACATGACTACAAAATAAGATGTACCGTTTAGTAAAGGCTATCTCTGGAGAGAAAAAAAATGTCAGATAAGTGAGAGAAAAATGATTTCTCTGATGCGAAACCTTTTATGTAATATTCGTAATATTTCCATTTATTCACTCTGAAATGGAATGACTCACTCTAGTTATATTCACGCCACTTGCTTTCCTCTAGGAATAAAGCTAAGATATGCAAAGTACCTTACAGAAAGGAACCCAAAAACTGTTTCCCCATGTGTCCCCCCACACGTAAATGATGATAAACCTTAAGAGGGCTTAATGTCTACATTTGGTGACATGAGGGAAGGCTGTGAGCTTATGTGGTTTCTATCTCTGCCTCGCATGCAGGAAGAGAGTGTCATTGGCCACGATAAGGTTTGATTGCACAAACAGAGGAGGTCCAGCCGGCGCTTGCGTAGCAGCTGCAGAGTTATTTCACCTTGCGAGCAAGTCAAGGCTGAATTTGAATAAATTGTCTTCCAAAAACCACAGACCAAATTGTCGAGGAAGAAAGGAAATTGGAAGGGATTCGATGACAAGCCGGGAGATGCGTTGATAGAGGGGAAATGGGAAAATCCACAAATGTGACTATACAGAGGAGAGTGGAGAGAGAGAGAGCAGAGAGAGAGAGAGGCAGCGTGGGAGGGAGGAAGTCCTACACTTGAGGACTTCTGATGAGGCGTGTCAGTCGTTTCTTATGAGAGGAGGCGGAGGACCTTTGCCACCAGTGTGAAAAGTCAGGAGGAGAAGTGGAGTCTGGGTGCTTTTCTATGCAAGCAGGGGTGAAGTGACCCTCCTCGCTGCGGGTCAGATGACCAAGAAGATGAAGAGCCAAATCACCAATGCCCTCTCTGACTTCTTCTTCGAGTACGAGACCCCGCGCCAGGTGCTGGTGAGGAACAGGAGGGTCGGGGTGGTGTGCCGCCTCATCCAGCTGGGCGTCCTGGCCTACATCATCGGGTAAGAGCCGGCCACGTTAATCATCAGCTGCTTCCCAGAGGTGCAACAGGTAGACCGGACTGATTGTCTTACATGTCGCAGCCTGTTCCGTCCTTTCAGGATGACCTCACATTCCAACACATTCTCATCTCTGTGGATGCAGGTGCTGACTGGAAGTAACCCTGCATGCTTAAAAAAACGCATCATGTACTGATCAATATGTAAGACATTTATAATTAGTTAAAGGGAAAGCTCCTGAAAGGTGCTACCAGGAGTTTGAGGTACGGGTTGTTTGCCTAGCCAGATAAACTAATTAACAGAATATCTGATATGATATATGAGCTCACAAAACACGTAATTCCATCTTATCTGCTCTCCTTCAAGTCAAGGCAAAAACACAGCATGCTTGTTAAGTTACGCACGCGGAGCCACCCACTTCACTTCATCAGCGCACATTTGCTTTGACATGTCAGATTCATTCACTGGAAATTCACTCCCAGGAAAGGGAGAGCCTGTGTGTGTGTGTGTGTGTGTGTTTTTCAATCTCACTTCACAACATCTACATTTCTGTTTTGTTTGAAATTACTCATGGACTGTTTGTGTGCATACGTCTGTGTGTGTGTGTGTGTGTGTGTGTGAGTGTGCACCTCTGAGCAGTAGAACCCGAGGAGCTGTGTGTGATGAACAGGCTGAGGCATATGCTAGCACAGATAACAATCAACCGCTGCCCAATTCACTGCCAAACGGCACACAGACATGTTACCTTCTGCTGGTGACCAAAGGAATGTGACAGAGAAAGACAAATTTAAGAATATCCCGCATGGCTAAAGGGAAGGTGATTTAAAAAGGGGAAACAAAAGAAACAACGGGCCGATTTTATAAACCCAGTAGTTAATTTCTTTTTTGTGGTCTGTGTCGTAATACTTCCTGACAGTGTCCAGAGTCAGTTTACACATGTTGATGACATGTTGACGAGGCCACAGCTGAAGTGATTGTAATTATGGTTTTAGTTTGCAGCAGGAAAAAGGAAAAAAGGGGGATAAAAGACAGACCAAACTTTTTAAAGATTTGGTCTGTCTTGTCTCTTCTAGTATCAAGCATCCCTGTGCATGACAGAGCTGCCTCCTCTGTCTCATTCTTTGTCACCAGCCATGTCAACACCTGTTTCTGCTGCATGACTGAAGCTACGCAGGCATGGACTCGGTTAGTCCTTGAACGGACGGCATCCTGGATAAACCTGGGAGTTCTTGCTGGAAACGGTTGTTTGTGGACCAGTAGGTGGCAGGCTTAATATCCCTTTAATGCCATTTTACAGACATTGAAACACACTTTGTTGTCTGCATTAAAACCCATCCCTTACACATTGGGAGTTGGGGGCAGCCAGGGGATTAAAAAACTCCTGGTGAATTGATGAGGATGCATTAATGTAGAAGAGGCTGCATACGATGTAAATGTTACCAGAAATGTTTAACCTGGCCATCCAGTGATTTTATATTTTTCTCCTCTATATCTATATGTGTACATGAACTAGACTCAGCGGAACAGTTCAAATTCTCAGTTCATTTGAAAGAGGTCTCAGTCCTCCTCTGATCCACTTCAGTTATGAAAGGGCCTTAGTCTATAATGTGTGTCTATCATGCAAAACGATTCTCCTCTTTTCTCATTTTGCCATGTGTACATATGCGCATGCACCCCCCCCCCCCCACACACACATATATATATATATATATATATATATATATATATACAGTTGCCGTATTTTGTGTGCATGCTTGTGTGTGTGTGTGTGTGTGTGTGTGTGTGCATGCGCATATGTACACATGGCAAAATGAGAAAAGACACACACACACACACACACATATATATATATATATATATATATATACAGTTGCCGTATTTTGTGTGCATGCTTGTGTGTGTGTGTGTGTGTGTTCAGAAAGGTTCTCCATGGTTCCATCTATTTGTTTTTTTTGAGCATCCCAGTGCAATAGCATGTGATCAGTCTACAGCCAGTCTAGAGGGATAAAACACAGCAGCAAAGATCACAGCGAACCTGGAGCAGGTTGTGTTCACATAGCATAGGTTAAGTGAACCACTTGAAGTGAACCGTACTCAGACCACCTCCTGGGGGCGTATGGGTATTTCAGACGGATCTGAATTCTTTCAGATTGTTCACATATGCACAAAAAAAATGCTGCCCTGTCACTGACTGAAAGTGACGTGTGAAAACCCCCTAAATGTAATCCATTATTATCATCCCCCTGTCACCTGCCTTTTGCAGCCATCAGGATCGCATTAGGGCAGGCAGTGATGGGCACAAAAGGAGATGTGATTATGAAGCCGTCTATTTTCTTCTCCAGGCTGACAGGTCGGTGCAGAAGTCATCCTGTGCCTCTGGTGAACCGCTGGTTGTCTTGTCAAGAATTTTAGATTTCAGACTCGCCACAAATACATATACTCTTTGACCTTCAATTTTTTTTTGTCTGAAAAAATGACTATTCCCCCTGTCATCACCCCTCTCCATCCCCTAGGAGCAGAGAGAATGTAGTTTAGTTGACTATGTTAGTCTAGTCGGCCTGACTCATTGATCCTCTATCTGAAATATAAGCAGCCTAACTGAGCTGTGTGTTGATGAAATCATGTGCTGTCTGTGCTGCTATGGGTCTATAATATTCTTTAAACTATACACTATGAGTAATAAATTCTAGACTATATAATACCCTGTATACTGTATGCTCTAGAGCTTAGTGTTACCTTTATGCAAGGAGTGTCTGTCTGTGTGTGTTGAAGGATCAACCTCAACTTTCAGATGTAGTTTCAAAACTTATTATCACAACTTGAAGTCCTGTGAAAGTGTTGTAGTAGTGTAGGAGGTGGTGTAACTAGACTCATGTTTGAGGCCTAGCTTCTCCTGGCACTAGTACGTAAAAATGTCTGTGTTAATGTAATACCTAAATTAGTTAACTTAACTAGTCAACAATATTAGAATAATAGTGTTAAATTAACTTTTGAAATTTTATTATTTTTAACAGTGGTGATGTACTATATAGCAGGAGGATCACAGATTATATATTTATATTTATACAATCATTTAGTAAAAATACACACACAGACCAAGCTACATAGGGGAGATATGACTACAAATACAAAGTACAGTGCATAAGTCTGTCACTTAAAATCCTGCATGAAAGTATGTCAATTGAAAGCGAATCTCCCAACAACGTAGAAAGCAAATTAAATTGAGAACAGTGGCTCTAGCCATAATGAATTTTCTTTCTAATTAATTGGAGACTTGTCACTCTGCTTTTAAGATGACAGGAAAATCCAATCTATTGTTTTCATTCCGCAGTGATTCGTTTTTTTGTTTTTTTTATTACTATCATATTTTCATTCTAATTTGTCGTCACTGAAACAAACTAATAAATTAATAAATAATCCCCACTAATCTCAGCTCCACAGTATGGTGGGATGAAAAGCCCTCCTCCCTGCCTTTTCTGTTCTGCTTCTCTCGCAGCTGATACAGATCTCACTTAGACTGCTGTTTTGGAAGATCCTTCCATTATTTCATGCTCATGGGTTTCCTTTATTCCATTAATGTGCTCTATTTTTCTCCACTTCTCCTTCAATGTAAGCTCCGACCTACATAATCTGATCTGCTGAACTGATAGAAGTCGAGGTTTTCGGCTCATTGTGCATACAGTGCCTTACTTCCTCTGTATTCATTTTTTGAGGATGTCTCTGTTCCCCTGTTGCTGCTTTCGATGTCCACAGACAAACCTCTGTCGCTACTGTAGGATGCATGTGGTCCTGCAAACTCTCTCTGAGGGAGGAAGTGCTTGTCACACCTTATATAAAATGACTCTGAACATGTGTGGCTGTGTGTACAGGTATGTTTAGTGTCATCCCTGTGTGCACCACACTTCCTGCCCAGACACACACATACATGCTGCACGTAGTACTGTATTTGTGGATCTGTGGCAATAATCAGCACTTCTTTCCTTTCTACTTGAGGTGCTGCAATGTCTGATGAATTATGTAATTTGCAACTCATAACAAAAACCTATTAGCACATGTCTGTACTTTGCATGCTAGATTCATCAATCTTTGTTTGTTATCACATAGAACATGCCATTGCATGTCAGGTATTCTACTGGCGTATTGAATTGAGATGCTGAATGTTATCTTTACCCTATACATGCCCCTGTGTGTGGGGTTGCAGGGTTTAGTGGTGCTGACAGACCTGATATGATGCTTGTTCGTGGCCTGCACAGGTGGGTGTTCATCTATGAGAAAGGCTACCAGTCCACGGACACGGCTGTCAGCTCGGTCTTCACCAAAATGAAAGGAGTGGGCTACACCAACGTGACCGGAGTGGAGCGAGTCTTCGATGTGGCCGACTACGTCTTCCCGCCGCAGGTCTGTTGAACCCCAACAACGTTTAGCATTTGCTCATCACATGAGTCCTAATTACTCAGCAGTTAGGGTAAACATCACTGACCGGTGCAAGGATTATAGAACATCTGGGTCATTGTTGATATGATGGAATTAACATTCACGTTTCCGCGAATTGTCAGAGTGAATGAACATCGGGCTGAGTCAGGACGGAGCGACGTCACAACGCTTGAACCTGAAAGATGGTCGGGGCCCGATGGTGACAGGGTTCAAGGTTTAGTCACGCTTTGAAAAATATTCATGTTTGCTCGATTTTATGTCAGATCCAATCAATGACGCCATGCAAGGACACACAGGGTGAAAGTAACGGCTGGGCCACGTTCATCACACGTGGATAACCAGGTTATCCAGCATAACATCTGTTCTTGCAAACTGAGTCTGTTCTTGCAAACTGAAATTAAAAAAATTAAACTGGGACTGGTGGTCAAATCAACAAACCCTTAAACTTTCCTTTTTTCATTTGCATTAGTTATATCTGGCTCTGTTCTGGGAGCAGTAGTATATAATAGGATTTGATAATCAGCTGGGTTTATGAGCTGAGCTTGACATCGTGGCCTACCCAAATTAACACTAGGCTCAGTATTTATAATGAAAAAAATGATGAAGAAGAGGTACTTATACATGTATATGAGGAAATATGCAACAGAATAAAAAAGGTGCAATCCAAATTTTGTTAGTTAGATTCTGACTAAAAGCCATAAACTCTACTAAACAACTAAAAACTACAAATATGGGACCCACCTATAAACTAAAACACCTGAACATTTACACTATGACTTCATGAAGCAGGTTGTGAGTTTTAGACCAATTGGAACTCACTGAATAGACACATGTTTATATATTGTTGTGTCTAAACGTAATATCTAGATGTATTCACAATATAGCAGAATGGCAACAGTCCTTTACTTTATTAAAAAGCACTTTCCAGTACTTTGTACCTTCAATTGCATAATTGGATAAAAACAAGCAAATCTTTATTTTATTTGTTCAAAAATGTAACATGAGAGCAAATACTTTTTGGATGGTCACATTTCAGATTCATCACACAAGAGATTAATTGATGTGATTTGAGCCATTTCGTAAAAGATATTTATATGATAACAGTGTGTGACTTGTTTTGGTGGAAAGAATATGAACTTTAAAGACATGGTTTTGATGTAGTTTAGTAGATTTCTTTTGACAAAATTGTGCAGTTTTGGTGTTAAAAAAAACTAATATGAATGGTCATAATGATCAAATGTCCTCTAATTCTCCCTCCCTTATTCATGTTAACTTTATCCAGGATGAACAAATCAATCTTCAAACTGCATCAACAAAGAACCACATCAGCGAAACAAGTATTCAGAGGATTTTTAGACCTGGTAACCGCATGTATTAGTCGAGCCACGTATGAAGAACAGGGCCACTGTCTGTAGATTTAATCCTGATGATAATGTGGCTTTGTCAACATCAGCGTGTCTCTGCGCTTGCAAAGAATCAGACAAATATAGCTTTTGTGTTCCTGGGATGAGCAGCCAGTGCTAAAAAAATAACAAAGACAGTATGAAGATTGTCATGTTTGCTTTGAGGTGAGGGTGTGGTCTTCTTTTGTTTAAAGCAGAATGGGCACATGGACTGTTCATTATTAAGCAATAATTTAATTCTATTATAGAAATTACCCTTTTCCAACCATTACATTTAATAGGTGTATTGTAAAGTCATGATTCCAGCTAGGAATGACAAAACAACACTACAGGTGGATAGATGCATTTTGTGGTGCATAGGGGAACTACTTGTGAAAACAGGATACATATATAAAGGGAAAGTTCTTGTCATGTCACAGTCATGTACAGTTGAGGCTGTTTGTACAGATTCCTGTAGAAACACCCATCCCTTAAAACTACACACAGTCAATCTCGATTGTAACTGCGAGATTGCGTTTGGCGCACACACACTCACACACAGACACCAGGTGTGTGTGACAGTATGTGAGTGTGGAAGAGGAAGTGCAGGGCAGGCTGTGTATGTGTGTGTATCCACACATGTCTGCATTAGCGTAGTGGAATGAATGCAACCAGCGTTACTAAGGTTACACACTGTGGTGCTGCAGGGTTAGGGTTAACTGTAGCTGTAAAAAACATTTTTTGCCAAAAATTGTGAGTCCTTGAGCATGCAGTCATATATATGCACAGCAAATATAAGGCAGATGGGGCCAATATGTACCTACAATGTACCCTCCATCTCCTTCATCATCGCTTCTCTTTCCGACACAAAGAAAAGAAAACTCCTCTGGACCTGCTCATGAAGACCATTGATTTACATTTAGTATGGGCAGGTTTAAGACATTGAAAAACAATACAAAAGAAACCTGAAATGTTTCATGTTTTTTACTGTACAATTGTAGTTTAATTATGACACAGTCAATGCATAAAAGTCAATTAAATTAGGTAAATTAGTCTTTTAAATCTTTAATGGATAACAACTATTTGCTTGTCTTTATTCCAGGATGCTGCTCTTTATCAGCGAGGGTATTCCCCAGAGGGCCTTTGACTTTGACAGATGTCTTCATGTAATGGTTTAGTTTACTAGGAGAGGCCATAATTCACGTTCAGAATATGGCCCCTGCAACAAGACCAAACTAGCACGTTGTAGTAGCGAGTCCAGCGTCTTATTTTCTAGTGTAACGTCAACTTAAACCACTTTACTGCATAAACATTCCCATGAGCATAAAAAAAGCTGGACTATGAAACGTGCTGATATTTATATCCCTGATTAACATGTTATGTCTGACATGTTCATGATGGGTACGATGTGGGAGACTATTTCTTGGCCAGGAGCAGCTACTTTCTGGACATGTTAATTTGTGATCTTTGCTGTAAGGGGCTGATAGGGCTGATGCATTCCTATTCCCTGCCAGGCTATAGCTGAGACTTCCAGCTCAGTTTATTCTGATTTAAACACACCAGCTGCTGGCTGTGGTTTGGTATTTAGCTTACTGCACACATCGGAGACTGGTTTCTATCATCTTATCCACTCCTGTTAAAAAAGCAAATGTCCAGTGTTGTGCTATTCATTGGAGTTAAAAAGTGACGAAGGAGAAAACAAACATGTGAGTTTTAGGGATGACGGACATTCTTTTATAACAAGCAAGGTCACCAATGTGATTAATGATAATTTTTAGCATGTAAAGTAGCAACCGCTGCATCCTCTATCGTGTCATTTATAATTCTAAACTTTTCATCCTGAACAACAGGGGGATTCATCTTTCGTGGTGATGACTAACTTCATTGTGACTGAAGGTCAGTCGATGGGAACGTGTCCAGAGGTATGTGAAATTTCTTTTTGGTTCCCTACTTTCCCCCCCCTTCTCTCTCTCTTTTGTCCTCCTCCCCCTTGACTTTTACACTTCCATAAATAGTCAAAACAACGCGGAAAATCGGGATTCATTCCAAGACTGTTTCTGTAAGTGGGTAATTGTGTGGATGTTAAATTGCAGAACACGTAAGTGTAATTATCATTCTGCAAAGACCGCTTAGTAATTGTACTTTGAAGATAGTGTATGTTGAAGAATATCACTTTGTTTTTTTCATGTTCACAATGTACTGGTTTCTTTAACTCCACATTCCTTAATCATGTACACACACAAACACACTGACCCTGATCCCTTCCTTGTTTATAACAGCTTCCAGGCAAGCACAGCTGCACCTCGGCCGCCGACTGTGAAGGAGGGAGTTTCAAACGTACGGGACATGGTAAATTCTGACGGCCCGACAGTGTGTGACCTGAGCAGGCCTCACTGAGTAACCGTCTGTCCGCCTGCAGGCCCGGCGCTGATCGCTTCAGATATTTGGCTTGTTTTGTCTTGTCGTGTTGTCAGATGACCCAAGATAAGTCTTAAACTCCTGAAAGCCCTCGCAGACTTTACGACAGTGACAGAGCGGCCGCGCACTGAGCGAGACGGGAGATTTATGTCAGGTTATGTGTTTGCAAAATAGGCCGTGGCTCTGTGGCTAAGGTAAACATTTAGTTTTAATTCATGCCTTCCCCAGCTCAGTGAAAAAAAAAAGGCCTAAGTCTTAGCAACCGAACAATGTGTGCTCATGTGATAGCTTGTTTAAGTGCAAGTAAAGCCCTGCCTTAAGCAAGTAGATATGACGCATGTGAATATATGATGCTACTGTAACTTCTGAGTGCACGGGCTGACACAGATCGTGAGCACACAGAGACGTGAAAAACAAATAGTCGTTGCAGACAGGAGCTTTTTTATTTAATAGATCCAAACATATACAGCATTGTCTGCGAGTTCAAAGAGCAGTTATGTAAATTTATTGTCCTCGGTCTGTTCCAGGCTTCGGTTCTGAGCCTTTCAAGTCCCCTTGCGTGCCACATCGGCTCCAATAAGACCAGTGTTAGCCAGCGCTTTAGATCTGTCTGTTTTCAGACCGCTCAAATCGCGTCGCCTCGGAGGCGTCGCAGCGCCGCGGCGCTCGTAGGCCAGTTTGAGGCGAGGGGTCGATCCTGTGGCCGCACAAGGTCAGAGACAGAGTCTGAGAGCTCGTTCTGCAGCACACGATGGGAGAGGCCGATAAAAGCAAAGCTAATCACATCGAGAGAAATTAAGGACATTTAAATATATATTTTTCTGGGGATCATGGAGAGATAATGGAAACGGCTATATCAGCATTTGATTTGCTCCATTTTTCATCTTCATTTCCTGCCGCTGCTGATGCTAATTTAAGATAAGCGCTTCAGTGTTAAAGCTTGCCTCCTCTCCCTTTTTCTCCCCGCCTAAAACACTAATTGTACTCTCCTCATATTCTTGCTCAAGTTCTAACGTTTTTCCCTCATGATGATTTTCCATTCTAAGGGCAAATGACGGGAGTCTGTGTGAATGCCACCAAGACCTGCGAGGTTCTGGCCTGGTGCCCTGTTGAGGATGATCACACCATCCCAGAGTATGTGGAAACACTGAATTAATTATGCAGGAAGCCGACAATTGGCATGTAAATGCGTGGGATTGTTGACTTTGTAACACGCCTGGCTGCCAACCGCCTCATATAAATGTCTGTAGGTAACATGATCTATGCTGCTGAACATATCGGATTGATACTCACCCCTCGTCTCCTCTTCCAGCCCTCCTCTGTTGATGTCTGCGGAGAACTACACACTGTTCATCAAAAATTCTGTAACCTTCCCCTTATTTGAAGTTACAAGGTAATAGATCTTATTTATGTCAAATTGTATTTTTATTAGCAAATGTTGTTCTGACCTCCACATATCAGTGGTAAAAGTAAGCAAGTGAAATGTTACACATCAGCTTGACAGTATAACATTTCTTCATTACGCCCAATTGGGTTTCCAGGAGTAACCTGGTGGAGGGGATTGATGCTGCGTACATCAGCAAATGCCTTTATGATCCAGAAGATGCTCCACTGTGTCCCATATTCAGACTGGGAGACATCATTAAACAGTCTGGCTTCACCTTCGAGACAATAGCAAAAGTGGTAAGCGTGCTGCATGGAATGACGTTTAATCTAGCCGCACATATATCCTCTGTAAGGCATGCTTTCTCTCTTGTTCTGATGCAGCATTGTCTCGGCATATTGTGTGCTTGTGTCCTGCAGGGAGGAGCGATAGGTATTGTGGTTGACTGGACGTGTAACTTCGATGTGGATGTGAGCCACTGTAAGCCAAAGTACAAGTTCCACGGTCTGTACGGAAATCCCGAGGAGACGGACTATGCCAGAGCATCAGTGGGCTACAACTTCAGGTGTGGAAATATAACATTTATAACACTGCTGGTCAGGGCCGTAGTGCTAAGTTCCAGGCCCTGTGCGCTCTAAAGGTCAGTGGGTCCCTGACATTTCTTGACTCATATTCTCGAACAGGAAAATAGGAGACAGACAGAATCCAATCAAATAAGCTACAACAGCAGGGGCCCTGTCCACAGCATTTTCTTATAATACTCATTTTATTTTCCACTTACTGGAATAGACTGACTGTTTGCTCAAGATATTTGTCTACTTCAGGTCTACTGAGCTTGATGTGAACGTCTGAAGTTTACAGTGTTTGCTTGCCCTCAGCCAACATGGCGCTCAGAGGTTCGTCTCTGTCAAACGCATCCTGTGCATATCGTGGTCTTTTTCTGTGCCTTTTTCGTAGGTATGCAAAGTATTATTTAAACGGAACCGAGCAGAAGAGAACCCTTTACAAAGTGTTCGGCATCAGGTTCGATATCATTGTGCAATCGCTGGTAAGTCAGGTTTCGTACATGTGCTTATATGAATTTGAGAAACGGTCAATGATGAATTGGAATCATCTGCTCTCTGTCCTTCACAGGCACGAAAATTCGATATCATCCCAACGCTGACGGCGATAGGCTCTGGAGTGGGCATTTTTGGAGTGGTGTGTTGTAGCCCGACTAATACGTGCAATCACTGCTTTATTTCATCCAAACACTAATTTAAGTCTGATTTTTTTAGGCAACTGTTGTCTGTGACTTGGTGCTGCTCTACTTACTACCGAAAAGGGAATTTTACAAGAACATGAAATTCAAATACACAGACTCAGACATACAAACACAGGTAAGCGTCATGCTGTATATACTGTGATCTGTAATGGAATATCTCGTCAGTTCTGTTTGTATCGGATCAGATGGGTTTGAACACAAGATGTCAGCAGAGAGACATGGAACAACCGGGGAAACAGACACAGAGCAGACGGCAGCCAAATATTTAACAGTGTAAATGTATCTAAAGATGATTTAGATACCAGTGGTCCTCATAAACATCAGCGCTACCGTAATAATCCCATCAGCAGACAGCAGCATCTGCATCTGTGTTCCCACATTCACGAGCAGCACAGAAAACAAACCATCCGTGTTTAAACAGGTTTTCCCCTATCCCACCCAGAGAGCTCTTTTAACTGAAGCAGACAGGACATTTTGTATTTACAGCAGGACAGCGACTTGCTCGGTTTAGACGTAAATGCAAGACAAGTCCCAGGCTCTGGCCAGTCCAACTCTGTAGAGGTCCAGGTCTAGTTTCCCTGCGTATATTCCGTCATGTGGTTGATGGGGATGCTTCTGCACGTTAACCCAGAAAAGGTCTAAATAGCTCTTATCTGACTTTGACGTTTATGCTACAGGATCTACAGGAGCCTGATACAGAGGCATATATCACAGAGACTGAGGGATATAATGTAAGATATTCTTCCATCAGCCTTTTTTTCCTACTTGCATCTTGTATGAGTGATTCCCACATGACCTCTGTACTTTATTATTTGTTTTTACTGTGTAGAAGTGACCATGGAGCACACTTGCCGTTGTGGCCGTGCTGCGTTGGAGTGTGCTGCACTTGGAACCCTGCGATAGTCCCTGCAAGACAACACACACACACCCACACACACATGTACACTGAATGGAGCGGGCAGGACACAGTAAAAAGGCAACCCTCCACCTGTCCATTTCTCTTCAGCCTCCTGCAGCATCTTCTACCAACATCCTCCCACCCGTACCGTAAAGCCACCCACCCCTGGGGAGGCTGGGATCTCGGCTGTTATGTGTACTTTATGTTGGGCGTAGCTCGGTTTGCGTTCGTTCTTCCTTTGGGTGTGACCTCCATCTCTCGACTGTCCGCGTATCTGTGCGGGGGGGAAGAAGCAAGTCTGGCACGTCATCTCTGCTACGTTTACACAAGTCATCCGCACCTCATACATTCCTGCTTTCATTGTATTTGTCAAAACTAGATACACACATAACGTGTGGATGTGCCACTGTCAGTCATTGATGTGATTTTTCTTTTTTTGTGACCAGCAATGGATCAATAAAACATGTCCAGAAATAGAACTCTTCTCCCCCCTTTTTGTCTCAAGCAGTAAAACAAGAATCAAACGGGTTCAGGTTTTCATTTTTATTGTCTTTGATCCTGTCTATGTGTACAAAAAGCATGCAAAAAATAGCTTCTTTATATATATTGGTACATATTTACATTGTAACAACCGCATTCCATAGGGATGTGCCATGCTTCCTGTTTTTGACTGAGGGACCGGTTGAGAAACGCACGAGACAACACGAGACAGACGTCCAGGGACACAGAGACGGCAGAGACAGTCACACACACAGCAAGATACACAGCAGCGACTCCATCTCCCCTTACAGTAATGTGTACGCTACCCCCACAGTCCTCTTCTGGATAGAATCTAACCCGATGCCATTAAAAATACATCCCCGCCACTCATTTCCTGCGGCTGCACCCTCTGATTTTTCTTGAAGCCCCAGAGGGCGTCAGCTGCTCGGGCATCAAGGTCTGCAGCAAACAGGGACATGCTGAGTTTTAGAGAGCATACAGCGTGTTGGGTATCAGGGTAAGGATGAACTGTGCCGCATTTTAAGAGAATCATACAAGTGAACACTAGTCGACATTTACATTTATAAAATGGTTAAAAAAAATGGCGACAAGTGAACCAAATTGGAATATTCTGACTCAGCCCATTGTCTGAATAAGTGAACTTAAATTAATCATTTGAATGTGAATTGTGGACATTCATATTATCCAATAGAGATACAAAATTTGGACAGGCAACATAACCACTTGGCAGCGGTAATTATGAAGATTAAAAAACAGGAAAATCACAGGCATTTTAGTGGCATAAAAGATACTGTCCGATAGTTGAGAGTTACACGTTTCAGATGGGATGCTATAGTCCTCATCACTGGGAGGCTCAGGAAGATTCTGCACACCTGCAGGACACAAAGCTGTGCCTCACGTGCTCTGATCTCTGCTACTATGTCAGGGTTTATAGTTTTTTAGCATCATGCATTATTCATGCCTCAGTTATACACCATTTACAGTTGTTGTGTTACGGACACGCACAACATAAACACTTCAGAACCGATCTCGCCACTGCAGCGCTTACAGCATTTTGACGGGAGAACAAGTGGCTGGAAAATGAAAAAAAAAAAAACATACGTTCATTTGTGTAAAAAAAAAAAAATTCCCCACAACACAAGTAGTAAAACTGTGACATGCAGCTTCGATAGATACCCAGGAGTAATGCAGTAAAACGTACCGACAGACAGGTACCAGTAGTAGTGTTATAGGCAATCAATACATTTAAAATGGATCTGTACGTGTGAAAAGTGCAATGCAGTTTTTCAGTTTAAGAACATCTAAAATACAGGCCAGAGGACGGGTGGGCTGAGGTCTTACAGCTGGGGGATGAGCCACCGACGCACATCATGACAAAAAACAAAGATATTGCACCTCTGACACTGACAAACACATGACAAAGAAAAAGCCTTTCAAAAATGTAAAAGCTAATAAAAACCAAACACACCTTTTCATACTTTTTGGTTCAAACAGCCCTTCATTGAAGGTTACGTTGCAAAACACATAGTACTGTCATCATCTTCAGAGAGAAGAAGGAACAGAAACAAAAGAAAAGGATCGTCAAAAGCTGCTTTTTCAGAAAACTAGACATTAAGATAACTGTGTCCTATACAGATATTTATATGCTGAACAATCAGAATTTAAATAAAAACAGATATAAAGCTCAACATTCTCAAGCACCCCTCTTGATAATAAATTAAAAAGCATTCATGGTCTTTTTACGCCAAGATTTGTTTCAGTTAACGTCTTTAAGGTCATTGAGGGCTAAATTAATTAAATTAAGAAGGTGCCAAACTGCTGTGATCCCCGTTTCTAACCCGTAACACACGGAGCGGATGAGTAAGTGCTGTTGCTGTCGGCAGCCTTGGCCACAAAATTCCCCCTGACTGAGGTTCCAGTGATCTCCGTGTGCCAACGTGCTGTCGTGTTGCAGCGGGCTGACACGGCAGGGCGGCAGCGAGCAGAGAACCACAAACATTATAGTTACATAAACATGTGTCTGCAGCAGAGCTGCTGTGGAGGCAGAAGTGTTCTCAGACAGAGTCGAGACAACCTATAAGGTGATGTGTTTTTTCATGAAACATCGAAATTTTGTTTTCATGCAATCACTGGTTCTCAACATGGGCGTTGAGATGATTTATGTCTTTAAATCAACTCTGCAGGAGTGAGTTAAGTGGAGGAACGGACTGCAGTAGAAGCAGCTGGGAGTATTTTACAGCGTGGTCACACCCACATTCAAACACGCACCGAGGTGGAAATGCTCCAATTCCTGTCGTGGTGACTTTGCATCGATTCAGTACGGAGTGATAAGGAAGGGAGGCGATAGAGAACAGAAATCATCGGGCAAACACCACGCAACGGAGCCGGAGAAGGAGCATGAAATGACTTCTATCATGGTAGTAATTACACATCACAGCGTGCCCAGGGGGGTGGGGGCTCTTTGAAATGTGTTAAAGGAAAAGCGATGACCTTTCTTTCTGCGTGTGATCGCCCTCAGACAGCTGGCTTTTCTTTCCTTCCTTCCTGAAGAGAAGAGATAATATAGGCTCACATACATACTGACGTCTCAGTGCTTATTGTTTGAAACGGGGATTGTTTGTCATCGTCGGGCCAGCTATGAAAAGACCGATGAAGCAGAGCTATTCACCATGCATATACGGATTAAAAAAAAAAATAATGCATCAGAGTAAAGCCAGTTGACAAACATTGTGTGTCTTTTTTCCCTCCTGGCATTAATTTGAACTGCTAATGATCCAGAAAAATCAGGCAGAGTCCCCCTCATCGGTTCACTGATGCCAGTCACAACAGTTAATGGTCGAGCAGTTAAGACAAACAACATTGTAGATCAAACATGGTGGCCAGAAATTTACCTTTAGAGGGTGGAGTTTAGGTTTAAAAAAGAAAAAAAGAACAGGTTACTCAGGATTTAAAACAAGATTTAAACAAGACTGTTCAGAGTACAGAAGGAGAAGCCTCTAGTTTGTCACCAGCTAGAAGATAACCTGCAGATGTGGACGTGATGAGCGCACAGTGGTTCTAGGAAAAGGGATGCGAAAGGCGGATGGAGTTTAAGATAAAGCTCTGCTGACGACGGCATCATCCACACTCATGATGACGGCTCGTCTTCGTGCAGGTCCTCCAGCTCCCCTTCTCTGGGCCCGTCTCCTGTGCTGGTCTTTCTGCAACACAGAGGAGACAGACACAAAGACAAGTAAACAGCTGCAGTTCTTTGGAGGATTTCACGATGGACAACCGCAGTGAGGACAGAGGTCGAAATGATCGGATTATTAAGCTTCAAGACTCCAAATGCAGCAGGGGGATTATTTGACCTTTTTCAGGTGCATGATGAAATGTAAAAAAAAAAAAAAAAAATCACAACGGGCTTCCTCCACATCAACACAGCGTCAAAAGACAAAAGATGATGATGATGGGCGCAGCGGCTGGTACGGCAGAGGGTGGACAGACAGACTGTATTGCACGATGTATTACCTGAGTGAGGGGTGCAGTTTTTTTAAAGAGGGCCGGAAAGGCCACGAGTCCCTGCAGCAAAGTGAGAGAAAAAGATGGAGAAGTACACAGGTGAGCGGGCACAGGTCACCTCAAGGTCGGGGAGGGGGAGGGGGGTCACAGACACGGTGGCTGCCACCTACAACACCCGGTCACCAGCGAGGTTTGTGTTCACAATGCCCAAGATTCACTGAGCCACTCATGGTGGTGTCCAGCAGGGGGCAGTGTTGTTCCAAACTCCTCACACGTCCTCTGGAAGCACCTTCACCTCAGACAGCAGCTCTCTGGCTGTCCGCAGTGCAACAGCCGAGTACTAAACTAGGACTAGACGGAGGACAGATCGGCTCATGAAACCTTCCCAACAGGACATCAGAGTTTGCTCCACATTCGGAGCAACGGTGGCCCACCTTCATGACGAAATCTGCTGGTCACGCAACACAGTTTCTCACAACAAGGACACCCATAGCGCGGCAGGGGGCGGCTATAGATACTCACTATTGTCCCCTTGGCTGTGTATGTTATTCCCCTTGTGATGCTTTCTATCTATGTTACAGAAAAACCAAGGTCAGCCTGAGGCGCTTTGGTGGATCTGTAACATTCTCTGTTACCCTGAATCCCTCCGCCCTTGAAAACAGAAAGCAACATTCAAAGAAACACTTATAAAAGATGTAGGCTCCATGGTATACAATGAAATAATGAATTATGGTGCTATGGCAACACAGAGCGGCAGCAGCTGCTGCTGCTGCAGAAATGAGTCGGTAAATTAACCTGGTACAGCAGAAACAGGAGGCGTGTGAGGTGCCGGTCGTTGTCACGCAATCTCAGAAATAAGATTTGGCCTGTGGGGCTTTTATTCGTCTGTTCCCATCTCCGTTCACCGAGAGGATACGCGAGTGCTAGATGTGCATGTGGGATCGGGCCTGTGTGGGCTTACATTAACAGGCTGCCGGGTGCAGACATGGACCTCTCCTCTCTCCTGCTCGGACACTCAAAGGGATTACTGAAGGAGCGCTTCCTCAGCATGGCTTTCACCAAGATCTGAAACATTCACATACACACGACCAAAGGTCTGATAATGGTCCAGCAAAAGGAGTTTAGGCAAGTTTGTGAGAAGCACACATGAGAACCAGAAGCAGCCTTTGTGGGTAAATCTTTATAAGCGCACATTTCAAATGCAACACCTAGGAAATATTAAATATCTAAAAAAGGAACATGATTTTAATAGATTGGGGAATAGTTTTAGTTTTTTGGGATATGCTAACATTAGTTCTGTGAGGGGAGCCCTTACCTAAGTGGCCCATTTTAAAGACCTGAAACCACATAAATACATATATACAAAGATATTTTGTATAATAATGAGCCACATTACTGTATAGGAGTTTCGCCTAGTTACAGATGAATTATAGTTCATACATTGGTCGAGTCAATGGTTGACAGGGGAGACTGCACAGTAAACAGCAGAATGCTGCAAACACAGAAATGAGGAAAACACAAAACAACAAATGCCACAAAAAACACTGCAGTAGAAAAATGCTGCAATCACAGAAAGGAAGCAGAAGCATAGACTTGCAAACCCACAAAAAGTGCATGGATATTTTAAACACTTGACCACCATCTTTTACAATATCATAAAAGACCAGCATAGTTATGTAGCTAATGTTGGTGTGTTTTAATTTAATTTAAGCATATCGTTGTATCCTTGGGTAAGATACTTAACCCCAATTTGTGTGTAAATGGGTGAATGGATACTTTACTGCAAAGCGCTTTGAGTGGTCGAAAAGACTAGAAAAGCGCTATATTAATGCAGGCCATTTACCAATTTTTATGGGTTGGTAAGTATTTGCTTCTGCTTCCTTTCTATGATTGCAGTATTTTCCTCCTGTGGTGTTTTTTCCATTGCATTTGGTGTATGCGTTTGTGTGTTTTTGGTTTTGCATCATTTCTGTGTTTGCAGCGTTTTGCTGTTCATGGCATGTTTGGCCCTGTTTGGCCTCCGTAGTTAAGACCTGTGAAATAAATCATCACGTAGCTGACGGATGTATAGTAAAAAAAAAAATGTTTCACTTCCTGGTTCACAATCTGGTTCCACCCATTAAGGGAAGTGGTGCTTTATGTTAATAATACTATCAGCTAAAGTAGAGTATTAACCTTAGTGTTAAGACTTTACTCATTGGCTGTCAGTGGTGGACATTAACCACAATAAAAATAGATGCAGAGGTATAAAATGTGTAAAGCAAGCCTGTCTTCTTAAAGTGTAAAATGTATTCTGTAACAACTATGTTTGACTGATGGTAGCAGCTTCTCTCAGGGCTCCACCGTCCATTAGGAGGAGAGAAACATGAATTTGACACAGGCGCTTGGTATTTCAGCAGCATTTCTTACCACTGCAGACAGGCTGGGGACAAACTTGACTGAGTTCTGGATGTCCTCCTCTGTCACCTCCACCACGGAGCAGTGCTCCTCCTCCAGGGGCAGCGGGTCAGCTCCTCCCTGGGTCACCCACTGGTCCATCTACACACAACACACACACACACACCAACTGTGCCATAATGACAATTTAAGAGGTAAAGTTCAATTAATCAGGCTTTATTTCTATAGCACTTTTCATACAATAAGAACCAACACAAAATTCTTCCCCCTGACCCTAACTAAAAAGAACTGAGAGACTCTCACGAAAGAGGAAACACTTTGCTTTCACTTACTCTGCGTATTGTTCCATTTCTAAAGCATTTCAGAGGGTGATTACAGTTTTTATTCATGATGATTTAGCACTTGTCTTTTGCTAAATGCATATTTTACGTTGCTAATGAGCATTTTCTAATGCGAGGCATACTTGCTTAGATTTATAATTGAGGATGTTCCAAATTATACCAGCCTTATGTGTTGATTCATTTCATTATGTTACAAGACATACAGTCGCTTTTTTTTTTCCATTGCTCACATCAATATAAACGTGAAAGCTGCCAATATTGTCTATCGATATGTTTCCACTGCTTTTGCCAGTCTGTGGCTATAAGCCCCAGTCTGACCTTTCCTACTCTTTAAAAACAAGGGCAGATAACTGGTAGAACTAGTTAATAGAACATGTCAATAGTTAATAGTAAATGTTAATAATTCATTATCAACTTTATATATATATAAACTCTTAAGTGATATTTAAGTCAATAGTAAGTACTTCACCAAAAGCTTCACCATGTTCATTTTCTATGAATAATTTATAAGGTATAGTTATAAATCTCACAATCTATAGCAAACATACAATCTAAAACCTAAAAAAAACAAAACTTTACATTTAAATTGAATGTGACAAATAATTACATCTCTTTGATATTTTATTGTCTTAAAAGGTGTTGCCATGCTGTGTCAGACAATGTATGTGTGTGTGTGTTTTTTTTAAGCTGTAGGACATGTGTGTCTCCCTGGCAGCCGAATGAGCTCTTGTTCCATGAACACAAACAAGGTCTCTAGTGAGAAAAGGACCCACTAACATGAACAGATTGTGTCATGGAAACACGGCGGGGGGTGGGGAATGTCATCTGTCCACGGCTGGTCCTGGACCCGCCTGCTCCCAGTAGACGGGCTCAGAGTCAGGCCCCCGTCCTCGATCGACCATTTCCTGGTTATGGACGTGTTCCCGCCGCCTGTCTGTGACTAACCCTGACCCCGTGGCCTTGGTTTACATCCGATTTTCAACCCTGCACGTTACCTTGATCTCAGGCAGGGTGATCCTGGTGTCTGGGTTCTTATCCAGCATCCGCAGGATCAGCGTCGTCAGCTCCTCGCTGATCTTTGGTCTGTAGGAAATGTAACAGAACAGCACAGGAACATTTTCCTTGAGGCTGACAGGTTGTTTCATGCATCTTGATCGTATTTTATAGTGTATGCTAGATAAAAAGACAGGAATCATTAAAAACAGATTGAAATCCTGATTTCCTATAATAGCGCTTCTACTTGAAAGAAACTTATTGCACGTTGTGGCATGGTGCATGAAGAAAAATATCAAAAGAATAACTTCTGGAAGCCATAAGTGGTAAATCTATTCAGTATTTCACAGAGAAAAAAAGCCAAGATTAGAAAAGTGTTTCATTTTGAATTTCCACTTTCTTCTTTCTATCTGCTTAATTCGCTCATACCCCCCACAGATGTACTTTAGGAAACTCTTGAAATTGGTTTCCAGAAAAGGTGGTGGTATCCATTCTCACTTTAAATTAAAAAACTTTTTTGCACATTTAAAAGTTACAATAGTAAAAAAGTTTATAACCAGAGTTGGTCTGGTGGCAGATTTGCAGATGTGGGCTGATGGGAACAGAGCCACTCAGTAAATTCTAATCTCAAATGCAATAAAAAGTTGAGTAATGCAATTCAGTTACTGTGTCATTCATAAATCCACCTGTAACACTTTATTTGAATAGGGGTTATAAGACTGTTATAATCAAGACATGACGCCTGTCATGAGCATTAATAAATCCGTATGACAGTTGTCGTCACTTTTGATGCAAAAATGACATTGTTTGACATGTCTCCTTTATGACAACTTGACATAAACCAAGACAAAATAACCTGTCACCAACAGGACATAGCAGACCTTACTGTTAAACTTAAAAAATAATCTATTGCGTTTATAATGAACACGTCATAATGAACACACAACACTTAGAACAGAAATGGTCCTGTGGCAGACAATGACAAAATGACCCATAAATGAACATTTAATGACAATATAAGCTATAAGCTCAATATATTTTCTTAAAGCAAAAGTAAACTTAAAGTTAAGCAACTGTCATAAGGATTCATTAATGTTCATGACAGGTGTCATGTCATGATTACGTCGCATTACGCGTTATAAACCTCTTCCCAAGTAAAGTGTTGACACCAAGTTTACAGTAGCACGGGTAAAATGTCCTACTGATCCCTTCATACAATACAATTACAGGACAATAATCCCATCACTGCTGACGACACGCTGCTGCTAACTGTCATCGATCACTGCAGCGCGGAGATGATTCTGTTAGTTGTCGTGGCATGAGTTTAATGATCGCTGATTTAATTAATAACGGGCTTTCCACACAGCAGAGTCTCCAGAGGCTATTAACGTTAACATTAACATTGCCACTTGCTGTCCCCACACATACACTCTGGCTGTCAATCACAGCCTCTTCATATGCAGATGACCCCTGCCCCAGGTCTGTTTCTCACTTTTGCTGCTAGAAATGATAATATGGAACATCTCTACGAGACAAGAACGATTATTGTATATAAACCATGATTCAAATCAAGTCTACAACATGTACGGTCACTACAGAAGTGTTAGAATCTATTCATAGTGTGGGACAGAGCAAAGGTAGTTAGAATAGTTTAAGTTATTGTGTTTTATACCTTGATTTATTTATCAATAAGATAATAGAAATTACAGTGAGGATCACAGACAGAACATGAAGAATATATTGGGTAAAAAGGAGAATATAAAGGATGCAATATTAATCGCACAAACAGCTTGAATCTAAATTAAGAATAGTTCGTTGCAGCCCTACTATTGATATTAAAATATTTTCTTATTGTATTGATGATCTGGATATGGATGATATATATTGATGCTGTAACAGTAACACTGTGTTTTACTAAAGATAAACATACTTTAGTGTTGTAGCTGAGGTTTTCTCATTTAATATATACAAAAAACTCAACGCTGCCCTCTGTATCAGGGGGTTTTGGAGTTTAACAGGTTAAGTGGAGGAAAAGGGAAGGAGGCGGCGGGAGACAGACTTACGTTTCTGGGAAATCCACAGGCTTTGTCCTTATCTTATTGTGCAGAGCCAATATGTACTCGTCAATAAATGGGCACTGCAGGTGGAGTGCAGGAAAGCATGAAAAACACAACGAAGGTACATTGAATCACTCCTGTGCCACGAAAGCAATCGCTATGCACATAAAGCAACAGCAGCAATCAGCTTCCTGCATTCACTGAAATAAATGAAGCTGCAACACAGCAGCTGTATCAGGCATAAAAAAGGAGGAAAAAAATGCCCTGTGCTTAGTGAAGTGCTACTAAGTGCTGGCAGCGGGAATGTGGTCTGCGTGAAATTAACACCGAGGACAATCCGCCGCTGCTGTATTCACTGAGACCTGCGGAGATGATGCTGATAAAGGACAGAAACGGCGTGGACTTGCCTTCCCAAAGACGAAACAGTAGAGGGTGACACCCATGGCCCACACATCCAGCGCCTTTGAGAGGAAGAAAAACACAGCAGCGATGTTAAATCTACATTTAACAATAAGCTGCACAAGCAAACACGCTGGCACTGCCTCCTGTGATTGATGACTTGTTTTTTTCCCCCAGTCAGGTGCCTCAGAGATGGATTTGTGCGTCTCCTTCGCCCCTCACTCTCTGTATTAATAGCCAGCGCTTCTACAAATCCATTTCTACTCATAGATATGAAACAGTCTTCTGGACCTGTGCACTTTATCTCGACGCCATTTGTTATCAGACAGAATCCCATGTGAGCAACAGCCTGAGGCAGCACTGGAACCACTGAAGGCTTTTAAATGACATACTGCACATACTGTCAGATTAAATATTTCGCTGCATGCTTACAACAGAAACGCACATGTTGCTGCATAACGGACAAAACACTCTGTGGAATATGGCTCGGACTAATCCATATCAGGAAGAATAAAGGATTAATCAGAGAAAATGAAAGGGAGCTGCGTTTGCTTGGTGAAGGCTCAAAGAAACAGCAGGCAGGCCAGGGCACTGGAAAGGCTCTTAAATCCTGATAGCTTTCTTCGCGGCTGCAATCAATTTCCTGAGCAAATCCGTCACTTCGGCCTGCCACCGGTGACCAAAAGACCTGCAGAGGCCGTCGCAGGACGGGATGTGTGGGTTCTCATAAATCAGCTGGTTGGGTTTATTCCATAGACTATAAATAACGGACGCTCCCTCTGTGACATCGCCTGTTGGTGTGTGGACTTGAGTTTTGATGTGGAAATGGGGGCATCTTTGTTGTGTTTTTTTGGCCTTTCCTGTGATCATATTTGGGCAAGAGTGTGAGACCAAACATTTTTGCCACTCCTGATGCACGCGCTAAATTTGGTGAGTTTGGGGGGCATGGGAAAGTCTCCAAAAGGCAATTTATTTTGACTAAGTAGAATAACGATAAGAAGAAATCCTTTAATTCCAACAGGGCCTCCGAGCCCTGAATATATATCAGTTTTTTGCAGTGGGCTGCAACGTCAGGCATTAACATGGGGTTCTATGGGGATCGCTGCCCTCTGCCTGTCTAGTGCAGATAAAGCTGTTTACACACCTCTATTAATGCAGTTCACTCACTTTCCCGCTGAAGCTCCTGCGCTTGTCTGAGAGAGTTTCCGGGGCCATAAACGCGGGAGTGCCGGCCGTGCTGGAGAGCAAGGCGTCGTTGCCCTCGAACTGATTGCTGACCCCGAAGTCTGCGATCTTCACATGGCCGTCGTCTCCCAGTAACAAGTTAGAGGGTTTGATGTCCCGGTGGACAATCTTCTGGTAGTGCACTGAGGACAAGAAAGAGATAGTTGACCTTCAGATTTTTTTTTACAACTACAACCTCTGAGCTGCCATGACCCAGATCATCCTGAAGATTTAGCCCCAAAGAGATTGGTAAAAATCGTGAGCACTTCCTGACAAAGTCCTCCTTTAGAAAAGGGCTTTATTAATGGTAATAAATCATGTTCTGATGATAGATCAGGTAAAAGCCTTTACTACAAAAGCCACAATCCCTTTGTCTGACACTATTCCTTCTATTTAGTAATAATGCATTTCTACTTGTTGCTAATACATTTATAAATCCTACAGTTATGTATGCTCATTATTTACCAATTTATTCAAAGTGGATTTTGGTCCAATATTTTTGGAGAGTCTTCTTTATTAACTAAAAAAAATACATCATGTTCTGCTGGAGGTTAACACGCGTCATCGTTCCTAATATAAGAAAGCGGTGCCCTAAAATGTGAAAGATTTATTTTCAGACGAAACTGCAATGTTCCAAGTACGGGTCATGGCAATCTGCCAATTAAATTTGTACAATTCCTCCCTGTCTATCATCCTCTGCAGAGCATTATACACACAACAGATTTCATGGAAATTGGATCATTTGTCAGTGAGAGGAACCTCGTCAAGAAGTGAGATGTTGCCGGACAGAAATCAGGGGAAACACCAAAAAACTGCCAGGACTTAAAAAGCAAAAGGTGAGGTTTTATTCTGCCATCTTTTATTTGGTTTAAATTCAGGAAATCTTTTAGGACTGAACTGTTGCAGACACACCAGCTGACTATCAGATGAGTAATATGGCCACAAGCACTACAATAATATTTTACCTGATTCATATCAAAATGAATCAAAATATAAGAGTGTAGGTCCAATCAGGACTCTGGCACTTAATAAATCACTGCCTACCCCTCTGATTGCTGCAGTGGAAGAATGACGTAAATGCACTTATAGTCTTCCAACCACTCAAAGTGCATTGAGTGGGAAATGTAAATCCACCACCCCTCCCAAAAAAAACACATCAATAATTTTGAAGAATGTTAACACAGCACAACACAAGTGCTGCTGAATGTCAAACAATGCATTTTTGTAATTGCTAATCACTAATCAGTAAAGTTATTTATTACAAAACATGTTCAAAATTTTTCCAAATTTGTCAAAAATCGGCTTCTAATCTACTAGTCGGCTGGTTAAGATCAGACCTAATGATCGTTGATCAGCTCAAACCATGTAAGTTGTCGTAGAGGCAGTGACTAGAGGGAACAGGAAGAAGAGTAGAGAGAGGGGGACATGGTCTAACATCATGATTTCATTTTCCTTTTGTACGAGTATAAATACGGAACTCTGCTTAAAATACTTAAAACATTAAAAACAGGCTGAGGGCTTTAACCTGCAAGCCAATTCGGAAAGGAGTGTTAGGGAGAGAGAAGAAGATAAGACAGTTTATTAAGACGTGTCCCCTCCAGAAATTATTTTCTGAAAATTTACTGTTTATTGTCACCCCCCCACCATTGATGAAATGGTGACTCCAAGTGTTCACTTATTCACACTCCGTCATTCACTGATGGTGATTGCTACCGTAGAAAGTGTCAAACGCCCATCAGGAGGAGACTTAATCATCCACATACATTTACATTTCGGGGCAATTAAGGGTTAAGTATCGTCATCCAGAAGCCCTCGATGACCGCTCTACTTCCTGAGCCGCAGACGCCACCGTGAGCCAGAGTTCATCTCAGAATGAACGTGAAGCACGTCTTTAAACCTTCACACTTAACCGGCTGAAGTCTGAAGCTGAGCCCCAGACACTTCGCTGATTGGCTGAGTGTCGACCTGAGAGCAAATCAACACATGCTAACTGCTGGGGGAATTTGCAAGCTCGTCATCGGAGCTATAGGTATATATTCCATGGAGTCCAAAGGTCGCACTTTTCAGGAGAATCAACAATGAAAAGCCGAGTGGTTAAAAGAGCTTTTCAGTCAGAAGCACCTGCTTCACCTGCCCTGCAGGAAATGACTGACCTTCTCAGAATCTGCAACACATATATATATATAAAAAAGTATTTTACATGTTTCTATTGCGTTGCGTGGTGTAGGCTTAAAAAAGGTCAGTTATATTGGTTGATGTATTGACTATTTGTTCTATGAACCTCTACAGCCTTATTTTCTATGATAAAACTCAAGAGGCAGCATTGATCTGCACTACAGCAAACAGGAATTTAGCTCAGGAAAGACTTTCTCATTTTAACTGGAGTCTGGATGCCGGGGAGGTGGACAGCAGCATAACTGCAGCCAGACCGCGGGCCATGGGAACAGAGGGTCAATAACATTCTGCTCCTTTGTTCTTTTAACAAAGAATGGGGAATGGTGTTCCAGAGCAACAGAGACAAACCTTTAACACTCAGAGGGGAATCGGCAGAAACGGAAAATCTGACGCTTTTCTGGCCGCTAGAAACACCTCAACACTGAGTGGGCGTGGAGGTGCATGGGGGAATTCAGCTCTAAAACGAGTGTATTAGTTTCATTTAGGAAACATTTCACGTGCATGTTTTTTAAACTTATTTCCCCCTGTACGCTGCATTCCATACTCACAGTACTCGATGCCCAGGATGACGTCTCTGAAGTATAACCTCGCCTGCTCCTCTGACAGAGGATTGTCTGCGGGCACCTCCATCACTGGACTGCAAATCCGTGCAGGCAGGCACGACAGCCGGGCGGCATAGAGGAAACACACACACACACACACACACACACAGCACACACACACACACACACAGCAGAGGCGGAGAGGCGGACAAATCCACTGATTACACGAATCAGCCTCTTCATTATCGGCGCTGAAATTTGATCGCTACACATCTGATCAAACATGGCTGCTACACAGATTCTCACTCTCTGTAATCATCCCAAACCCACCACCCAGCAGCAGAAACAGCTTAGGGTTTATTTGGATCAGTGTGTATAAATCTAGGAAGACAAAATTCTATTGTATCATCCAATCCAATCATTCATTTTCTAACAGATTCTTATAATAACAAATGGTTTTCGGATCATTAGATCATCAGTTTTTTAGTGGCGTGGGAAGCAACAGCTGAATGCTGCTGATAATAACAGAGAGGAAACCTAAGAACATTATGAATCCCTTTGAAGCCTGGGCACCGTGTCAGCGAGCAGCAACGAAGGAGAACGCTGCAGAGACCCGGGCAGGGATGGAGGGAGGGAGAGACGAGAGGTAGCGAAGCCTTACGTTATTTTAGGAAGAGGACACGTTCTGTACTCACCCTTTGGGCATCAGCTCAAACACTGTCAGGGAGATAAAAAAAAAAAGAGGGAAAGCCATGAGAACGAACAATGCACAAACCCATTCATGCAGGTTCTGACCACTGCCACTTCACCGCATCTGCTGAATATACGGTCATGCAGGCATGTTGACCGTGACCTGGCACTGCTGATGGAAGGTTGCTGCATAATGCGTGAGCCCCGAGGTGGTGTGGAGCCCAGCCAGACACTATCTGAATTATGAATACGCCTTTGGTGGCATATGTGCCAAGTGCCAACGGCTGAGAGAGGGTAGAAACCAAAAAAAATAGGGTGATAGGGAGAGAAAGAGAAAAGGGAGATAAGATTTGTAGAAATGAGATAGGATCTGCTTACCCATGTGAAGTTGGTCTTCTGCAGGATCATCCAGCACCTGCAGCGTTAACAGAAGCATCATGAAAGAGATTTACTAGACTTCCTAAATACAGTAAAGATGGGTGGGAAATTCATCATTATTTTTCCCCATATATGTGCATTGAGACTAATATTCTTATATATATATATATATATATATATTATCATAAGTTCATAAAGAGTACTAGTCAAATTCAAATTCCATTAATCACAATATACATTTATTACTGATTTACTATAATTCTTCTATTCTGTCTCTGTCTACTTGAAATTTTACAAACTGGCTGAAAACAACTTTTTCCTTCATGCTTGTGTCAAAGCTGCTCATAATTCTTCGAACTTGGAATATTAGGAGGGAGCTGTGACTTAAGGCACCGGCTCCTCAACCGT
The DNA here is from genome assembly GCA_036785175.1 of Eupleurogrammus muticus. NCBI lineage: Eukaryota > Metazoa > Chordata > Actinopteri > Scombriformes > Trichiuridae > Eupleurogrammus > Eupleurogrammus muticus. The sequence continues at coordinate 15,222,547 of JAYKQN010000007.1, read as the reverse complement.
GCTAAATGCTCATTGGCCGCTTGGCCGGGCTAATGGAAGCAGGTGTTCACACTGGACGCCACGGGTCAGGCTCTGCTCCTGCAGGGCAACCGCTCGCACGCTCCATCTGTGTAAATACAACATCCTGGTGAATTTAAATGACGCGGCGGAGGTGCACGGCGGACAGGGACGGGGACAAAGGCCCAGGATAGCAAGGGCAGGAAATCACCTATGAAGCCACAGAAACATTATTTACTCAGTTCTAACAGGCTGTGAATGAGTCTGGTCGTTGTTTGCTCACAATGCCCCTTTACATGAGCGCGTTTGTTTCGTATCGCACGCCGTCTTTGTCTCTTGGTTCCGAGTTAAAAGGCTATTATAAACAGTAAATAGGTTGTTGCAAACCATTAGCAGCCTCATGATTGGATTTGTAGCAGTTGACTAATGCAGTAACTAAGATGCAATAAAAGGGGCTCTTGACTTGATGGGGGGAAAAAACAGTTTGGGATTATGATAAAAGTGTTACGCATAACATCTGCATGCCACAGTGAATACTGACACACTTATTCTGACATCTGGGACAAACAGCCATATCACTTTCATGAATTTTAATCCATTCCACTTGGCGTGGGCTTTAACGTTTCAAAGCGAGAGGGGAATGAAGCAGCGTTCTCATAATCAGATGGACAGGACCGCAGCCTCACAGGAATCAGCTGGATGCTAATAAAAAATGTGATCTTGACCGAGGCAGAGACAGAGGACAGGAGCAGGTCCCCCCCCACTATCTGCATGCTGCACAACCATTGAGAAAATGGACAAATCAGGCGAGATTTGACTGTGAAACTAAAACTTTTTTAACAACTAAAAATATTTCTGGCGCATGCTACAGCCGGGCGAGCCAGACATCTTTTCCTACCGACTGACTCTCTGAGCTTAACTCCCCACGGCGGCGGAGCCCCCGCCATCTGGCCCGGATTGAAAAACACTCTGATGATATCGCGAGGGAGCGGCGGGCATCTTGAGTCACATCTTCCAAACCGGCTCTCATCTTTCATAAGCAGCCTCCTCTGTAGAAAAAGTGAAAGCCTATCCGTCTTCCGAAGTTTCAGCGCACGCTTTGCCAGCGTCTGCCGGCGAGAACAGGAGTCAAGAATAATGTTTAGCAGGTAGAAGCTTCGCTTTTCTCCAGAAAACATCACCTGAACATCCTCCGGGCCCAGTAAGGAGGACAGATGAGCTGGAGGCTGAACCCCTAATCTACAATCTCATCCCTCCCACCCGTTCCCTGGCAACACGGGGTGTATTCACCTTTTTGGACTGACAGAAGCAGACAAAACACGAAGCAGGAATCAGGATAGCTTATCTGGAGATGATGCTGTAAAGGATAATCCTGCAGTGAATTTTAAACATGTTGTGAATGTTCACATGATGCTATCAGAACACGCTACTAGGCGACACATATCTCGAATGCCATTTTCCTTCAACTTATTCTAAATGTCAACAAATAATTAAAAAAAAAAAACATGGAAACGCCGTCCATTGTAGAGGATGTGAGTATGTGACATTTTAAACATGTAATTAAATTGTACACCAGGTCCAGTGGAACAGTTCTGACACTGGCAGGAATCAGCAGCCAGATTTTCAAAAAATATTTTATATAGTCAAGTACCCAAGATTGGAATAAAACTATAAAGCCAGATTAAATACACAGGAAAAGTCCTGTTAATTGATTGATCTATCTGCTATAGACTCATTTCATGAAAACACAATTCTTAAGACATTTCATTAAGAGAGCAAACATATGACATGATGGTGCATGAGAGGATGAGTCAGGGGATCACTCATGTCATGCTTCATCCTCTGGGGATCACAAAATGCTGTATAAACTTTTACTGTAATCCATCCAACAGTTGTCGAGATATTTCATTCATCCAGGCTATTTCATTATAAAACGTTTACTCAGCAAACCCTCATAGAACTATAATGAAGTTCACATTGATCGTTGCCTAAACTGGAAAGTTTCCAGGACTAATTTGGTAAGTAGAAATAGGAACTGATTGGATTCTTAAATGCAAAAGAGCAGCAAATTACTTTACTTGCTAATTATCTTTTTTTTTTTGTTCAAAAACAGCTAGGAGTCAGAAAAAAATCACCTCCACCAGCTTGACAATATTGATGTGGTCCAGTTTTTTAAGGATGGCAATCTCTTGGTAGACCCTTTCCAGGGGTCCTAAGATTTTGGGCTGCTCTCCTTGGGCTGCCTTGGGTCCTCTTGGGGGTGGGCGACCTGCAGGCCACAAAAAATATATGAATCAATATTGAAATAATTTAATATTCTTTCTGGATTCAATATTAATATTGCTCTTTGCATGTACATATATGTACTGTATGTATGAATTGACCTTATATATTCATACATTATGTTTCATATTAAATGCTTTTTATTCACTAGCTTAATTCATAGCTTATATTTATTATACTGTCATTTAATTGTTAATTTTACTTTCTCTATGTTGGTGTTTTTTTGGCAGTTTTTAACTGTGCTTTAAGTGCTGTGGAGATTAATTTTCCCTGACAGAACCTCCCAAACGGATCGATACAGTTGCATCTATCTAATCTCCTCTGAAGAAAATGACAGTTTCCTTTGTTCCATGCCAATAAAATCTCATGAACCCAAATAACCAGCAGGTCATGGTCCCTTCCTACGTGCATCAGCCTTCATCTTCATCCAGAGCAGCAGCCTCTCACTCTACTGCCATTACAGCTGATGCAGTGTATGCTTATGCAGGCATTTTGTTTCTTTCACCGATATTCATTTATTCTGTATCAGAGCAATCAAAAGTGTCCCAGCTGAAAAATGCTGAGTCTCCACAGTGCCCTCAATGATCCCGGGTGTGTGTTTTCAGACCAGCACCTGGTGTTTCCAGCTGAGAGGAAAAAAAAAACACTTTGGTAGACACGAGGCCTTGTGGGGAATGAAAAATCTGCGTTTTGTCATCTTGAATCGGAGATAAAAGGTGACAGCATCACGACCTTTGCTGCAGGCCACTTTATAAATTCCTTGTCCCCCAATCTTTTACGTAAGTGCCTTACTAAAATTGAGGTCACAGCTTCATGACCCGTTTTCCCATCACATTATAAATTATTCTGTAATGCACCCACAATCTGGCAGAGAAGATTTCACTTGACTTCTCATGGAGCTGAAAAACAGTGTTGAGTTGCAATCTGAGGAACATTGAACACAGTCACAACAGTGTTAGCAGTACACTCTTTTTACCGTTTAACTAGTAACAGCAGGAAAACTGAAGACTTCACTGATAATTTAATGAGAGCTGCATTCTAAAAATCTTCCACCTCCGCTTTTCCTACTTTGACAAGTTAAAGCGTCTGCTGTGAAAAGGGTCTATCCCTGTGTGTTGCTCTCCAGAGGAAACTTTGTAAGCAGCGATGCAGACAGTGATGTGTGGTGACACGCTCGAAATCTCTCACCTGCTTTGCTTTTTGTTTCATAGAATTTTAGTTTCTTGGAAGAACAGCTCAATCGGGCAAAAAAAAAAAAAAAAAAAGATCCACATGATCAAACAAGGACTTACGTGGGAAACCACACTGCTTCATCAACTTCTTCTTGGAGACAACTTTCATGGCCTAGGACAAAAAGTGGATTTAGGTCACACATGCAGGTAAAAAAAATAGCATATTAATAGCATGTCAGATATAAACTAGTGCATCAACAATGTGAGGTGACTCCAGAAGTGTTAGAATCAATTCATATTGCTTTGACGGATCGAATATTTAGAATACAAAAATAAAATCTATAATATGTTTACTACAGATAAAAATACCTGTTAAAAATTATCTGCAATGCAAAGCTTACTGATTAATAAGATAATAGTTTAAAGGTGAGTTATTTGTTCATAAAAATCATATCAGGATCATTACAGAACATGAATAATAGATGTTTAAGAAGGAGTTTATAAAGGAGCCAATTAAATAATCGCACAAATAGCTACAATCTAAAAATTAATACTGCTGATATCAAACTATTTCCTTTTGTGAAGATACGGATATTGACCATATATTTGTATAATCATACCGTAACCTTAACACTGTGTATTACTACAGATAAAAAATACTTATTTCAGTGTTGTAGCTGAGGTTTTTCTCATGTGATATATCCATAAAAGTCAATTCTGCCCCCGTATCAGGGGGTTGTCACCACGGACGAGCAGAAAGGAGGTTTGGCGAGAAACAACACAGTTTCCATGGTGTAGCGCCTGTGTGTGTTTGTACAGAATGTGTACTCGTGGGAGGGTGCTTTCGTGTGGGGGGAAATAAAGCATCTCTCAGCCACACAGCAATCCAACAGTTAAAAGTCGTCCCGCAACGTTCAGATCTGGTGCAGCCTTCTGTTGCAGGCCTACGAGCACTAGACAAGAACACTAAATCTCGACCGAGCTCTGTATTCACTACACGATCTGGGCTTTAATGGTGATAACGGAGGAGTTCCAGTAAGTAGCCGTCACGTCAAAGCTGAATTATGATGCAGGTTAGTGTAGGTGCATCACTGCAGTTTCAGTCACACTAAAAGGATTTTCCCACATACATACAAGTTGGCAAGAGTTAAGCAGTAAATAGAAAACGCTGATTAGCCTGTATATAAATGATAACAGTACTGGAGATACTTTTAAAGGGGACGTATCCGTAACATTTCCTGCTCCACATTTCTTCTACTTGCATATCTTTGGATGATTTACGGTATATCAGCCCGTCATTTGTCATTTTCAGCCTGTGTCTCTTAATTTAAATCCAGCGTCTAAAGGTAGGTGTGACCGGAAAACTCCCAGAGGCACATCTGCGACTTGTGATTTTGGGCTACGGTTAATAACTAAAAATTAACTCGACTCATTAAGCAGCCACTTCGTCAGAAGTACGACGGAGGAGACACGTCTGCGTCCTGCTCCGCTAAACAAACTCAGAGGAGTCAGTTATCTGTGTCGTGAGCTCCCTCTCCCTCTGCCTGGTAGGAGCACTAATTATCTGCCGATTACTCTCACCTGTTCTCTCTGCCACTCCCTCATTAACCAGCCAGCTGCTCCTCATTTCCTGCTAACCATGCCATATATAAAGAGTCCTGTTTCCCAGCACACTTCGTCAGATCGTCTGCTAAGCCCGCGCCTGTCCTGCCTGTTACCTGCTACTATTCTGACTCCTACCTGCGATCCCGGACCTGCCCGACCACCCTCTGCTCTACAATCCCGGTAACTTGACCTGCCTTCTGCCCTTTTGACCACGATACTGCCTTGCCCTTGTCGGTACTTTTGCCCTGCCACTCCTCTCCTGCTGTGTGTGTGTGTTCCCCCAGGACTTCCAGCCCCTTTGGCGAGAGAGCCTGGACCCTCAACCCCCGTCTACACTCTACGCCTCTCAGCCGCTGGGACACACACACACGAAGACTCACGCCCATTCCCCAACCCCTTTCAATAAACTGTTCAAACGTATTGCTCCTGTGGTCCTCGTCTGTCCAGATCCCTGACAGTACGATCTGACCACCATAATGGACCCAGCAAACGTTTCACAAAACATGGACTTAGAACCCCCCACCGCCATGCAGCGCCTGGGAAACGCTGAGAGGGACATCCATCGGATGACGGTTGACGTCTCCTCTTTGCTACAGCTTGGCAACCAGCGGCAACAGCAGCTGCAGCAAACACAGCAGCTGATACAACAGCAACAGCACCAGATTCACGAACAGCAAGATCAGCTCGCCCAGATAACCCGCCTGCTTGCCCAACTCATTCCTCAGTCCCAGCCCGCCGCTACAGCCACCGCCAGCCTGCCTGCCACTCCAGCCACAGCCGGTCTGCCTTCCGGTCTAGCCCGAGCCAGCCCGCCCGCCAGCACCGCTCCAGAGTCACCCACCCAGGCCACTGCTGCTGGAGCTCCGGAACCTAGAATCGGCAACCCAGAACGATTCAACGGTGACCCGAAGCAAGTGCGCCCGTTCCTGACCAGCTGCAGGCTTCAGTTCTCTCTGCAACCCAGAACCTTTGCCACAGAAGGGGCTAAGGTCGGGTACACAATTACTCACCTGACAGGCCGAGCTCGACTCTGGGGAACAGCAGAGTTTGAGCGTCAGACCCCGGCGTGCACTTCTTTTGAACTGTTTGCTGAGGAGATGCTCAAGGTTTTTGATCTGGGCTCATCCTCTGAAGAGGCATCCCAGGATCTTCTGAATATTCGGCAGGGTCGACGGACGGTTGCAGATTATTCTATCGATTTCCGGACTTTGGCAAGGCGCAGCCTCTGGAACATGGCAGCGTTGGTGGACGTGTTCTTCGCCAGCCTGGCCGACTACATCAAGGATGAGTTGGTCTCTCATGAACGGCCCTCCACCCTTGATGACGCCATCGCCCTGGCTGTGCGCATAGATCGACGGATCCAGACCCGCCGCCGAGATAGGGGGCGCCAAAATCCTCTAGCCACCCGCTCTCGTCACGTCCCGACTGTCCAGCCGTCTTCCCTAACAACTCCTCCAAACCAACCGGACCCGTCTGAACCCATGGAGATTGGCGGCGCTTCTCTTTCCCCTGCTGAGCGTCGGCGCCGTATCTCCTCCAACCTATGTCTGTATTGCGGAGGAGAAGGACACCGTGTTGCCAACTGCCCTTTAAAAGGCCCAAGCTCACCAGACATAGGAGGAGTCCGGCTGACCTCAATGACCACCCAGTCCTCCAACCACAAACCGCTGGTGCAGGTCCATCTTCATCTTCCCGACTCCACCCACACACTGGCTGCCCTGGTGGACTCAGGTGCCGAAGCCAACATAATAGACACCGAACTCGCTCACCAGCTGGGACTGGAGACCCTCCGTCTGACACCCCCCGTCCCTGTTCGGGCACTAGATGGTCATCCTCTTGGCACAGTCACGCAGGTCACCACCCCTGTTAAAATGATGCTGTCTGGCAACCACACCGAAACCATTCAGTTCCACCTGCTCCACTCCCCGGGCCAACCTCTCATCCTGGGCTACCCATGGCTCCGACGGCACAACCCTCACCTTGATTGGGCAACTGGAAAGGTCAGAGAGTGGGGAAAGGACTGCCACCAGACCTGTTTGCTTGCGGCCATGCCACCCTCTCACCCGGTACCCCCCGGCTCAGCCCCAGACATCTCCAATGTCCCGGAATGCTACCACGGTCTCAGGGAGGTCTTCAACAAGGTCAAAGCCACGTCTCTGCCCCCACATCGACCCTACGACTGCGCCATCGACCTCCTCCCTGGTTCTGTTCCCCCCAAAGGGAGTCTTTATTCCCTGTCTGCTCCTGAACGAAGGGCCATGGAGACGTACATCAGCGACTCTCTTGCTGCTGGGATTATCCGCCCGTCCTCTTCCCCTGCTGGCGCCGGATTCTTCTTCGTGGGGAAAAAAGATGGAACCCTTCGCCCCTGCATCGATTACCGTGGCCTTAACAGCATCACAGTAAAGAACCGGTATCCTCTACCTCTGCTCAACTCTGCCTTCGAGCTACTCCAGGGGGCCACCATCTTTACAAAGTTGGACCTTAGGAACGCCTACCACCTAGTGCGGATCCGGGAGGGCGACGAATGGAAGACGGCATTCAATACCCCAACCGGCCACTATGAGTACCTTGTGATGCCGTTCGGCCTCACCAACGCTCCAGCGGTTTTCCAGGCCCTGGTGAATGATGTACTGCGGGACTTCCTAAACAAGTTCGTCTTCGTTTACCTAGACGATATCCTGATCTTCTCCAAAACCCAGCCTGAACACACACTTCATGTCCAGCAAGTCCTTCACCGCCTCCTGCAGAACTCGCTCTACGTCAAGGCAGAGAAGTGTGAATTTCACACCAAGACTGTGGCTTTCCTTGGATACATTGTGGCAGAGGGAGAGCTCCAGATGGACCCAGCCAAGGTCTCAGCAGTCACCTCCTGGCCGGTTCCTGTAAACCGCAAGAAGCTCCAGCAGTTCTTGGGCTTTGCGAACTTCTACCGACGGTTCATCCGCAATTACAGCTCCGTAGCTGCCCCTCTCACCGCCCTGACCAGCAATAAACAGCCCTTCACCTGGACCCCAGCAGCTGACAAGGCATTCGGTATCCTCAAGGCTCGATTCTCCAGGGCCCCCATCCTCCAGATGCCAGATGCAGGTCGGCAATTCATTGTGGAGGTGGACGCTTCTGATGTGGGAGTGGGGGCCGTGCTCTCACAACGAGTTGCAGAGGACAACAAACTCCACCCGTGTGCATTCTTCTCCCGTCGCTTATCCCCGTCAGAATGCAACTACGACATAGGGGACCGTGAGCTGCCAAGCTGGCCTTGGAGGAATGGCGTCACTGGCTGGAGGGGTCCACCGTCCCGTTCTTGGTTTGGACGGATCACAAGAACCTGGAGTATATCCGCTCTGCCAAACGTCTGAACCCGAGACAATCCCGCTGGGCCCTATTCTTCACCAGATTCAATTTCACCCTGTCATACCGTCCAGGATCACGTAACATCAAACCAGACTCACTCTCCCGCCAGTTCCAGAAGGAGGATGCCCCTTCCCAGAACCCTGCACCCATTCTGCCCAGTTCCTGCGTCGTAGGTGTCCTGACTTGGGAGATTGAGAGACAAGTGCGGGATGCTCTCCATGACCAACCTGGCCCCAGTGCTTGCCCTGCTGACCGTCTCTTCGTTCCTGAACACCTGAGGTCTAAGGTCATACAATGGGGACACGACTCCCGTCTGGCTTGCCACCCTGGATCCACTCGCACCTGCCATCTGCTTTCTCAGCGATTCTGGTGGCCATCACTGAGGAGGGATGTGCGAGACTTTGTCCTTGCCTGTCCAACCTGTAACCAACACAAATCATCTAACCAGCCACCTGCCGGATTACTCCAACCTCTGCCCGTACCAACACGGCCCTGGTCTCACATTTCCATGGATTTTGTCACAGGACTGCCCCAGTCCAATGGCATGACTGTAATCCTCACCATTGTGGACCGTTTTAGCAAGATGGCACACTTTGTTCCCCTTCCAAAGCTGCCATCTGCCAAGGAAACTGCCCAGCTGGTCTTGGAGCATGTTTTTAGAATACATGGACTACCCAGAGATATTGTCTCGGACCGGGGCCCGCAGTTCACCTCCACTTTCTGGAAGGAATTCTGCCATCTGCTGGGGGCCACGGCCAGTCTAAGTTCTGGTTTCCACCCCCAGTCCAACGGCCAGTCAGAGAGAGCAAATCAGGAGCTGGAGAAGGCACTCCGATGCATGGCATCCCGTAATCCTCCCACCTGGTCCCAGCAACTGCTATGGGTGGAATATGCCCACAACTCCTTGACTTGCTCTGCCACCGGTATGTCACCCTTCCAGTGTGTCTACGGCTACCAACCACCCCTATTCAACAGCCAGGAAGGAGAAATCACTTGTCCATCTGCCCTTGCCTACGCCCGCCGATGCCGCCGCACCTGGGCCCAGGCCCGTGCCACACTCCTTAAGTCCATCTCCAGCTACACCACTGGAGCCAACCGTCACAGGACTCCTGCACCCGCTTACCGTGTTGGGCAAAAGGTATGGCTGTCGACAAGGGATCTACCACTGCGGGTGGAATCACGAAAGCTGGCACCTCGCTTCCTCGGCCCATTCCCCATTCAGAGGGTAATCAGCCCAACTGCTGTTCGGCTCCTTCTGCCCAGGTCCATGAGGGTCCATCCCACGTTCCATGTCTCAAGGATTAAACCGGTTCATGAGAGCCCGCTGGTCCCAGCCACACCCCCCCCGCCTCCTCCACGCCTCATTGAGGGTGGCCCAGTCTACACTGTCCGGCGTCTGCTCCGATCCAGACGTAGAGGTAGAGGCATCCAATACCTTGTCGACTGGGAGGGGTATGGTCCTGAGGAGAGAACCTGGGTGCCTGCCAGCCGGATCTTGGATCGGACCCTTATCGCTGACTTCCACCGGCAGCATCCAGACCAACCAGCCATTCGTCGGGGTCGGCCTAAAGGACCCCGTCGTTCCACCCACCCAGTTTCTGACCCTGCACCTGGCCTGGCCCCTGTCCCGGGACCTGTCCTGACCCCTGCTGGGGGGCTCTCTAAGGATGAGGCCATGGACTCCGACTGCTCTGAGGAGTTCTGACCCTCCGCCGGCTCCCCCTCCGCCCTCCCAGTCTTGGCGGTGTTTCTTTGGGACTTCTGGGGCCGTCCCTTGAGGGGGGGGTTCTGTCGTGAGCTCCCTCTCCCTCTGCCTGGTAGGAGCACTAATTATCTGCCGATTACTCTCACCTGTTCTCTCTGCCACTCCCTCATTAACCAGCCAGCTGCTCCTCATTTCCTGCTAACCATGCCATATATAAAGAGTCCTGTTTCCCAGCACACTTCGTCAGATCGTCTGCTAAGCCCGCGCCTGTCCTGCCTGTTACCTGCTACTATTCTGACTCCTACCTGCGATCCCGGACCTGCCCGACCACCCTCTGCTCTACAATCCCGGTAACTTGACCTGCCTTCTGCCCTTTTGACCACGATACTGCCTTGCCCTTGTCGGTACTTTTGCCCTGCCACTCCTCTCCTGCTGTGTGTGTGTGTTCCCCCAGGACTTCCAGCCCCTTTGGCGAGAGAGCCTGGACCCTCAACCCCCGTCTACACTCTACGCCTCTCAGCCGCTGGGACACACACACACGAAGACTCACGCCCATTCCCCAACCCCTTTCAATAAACTGTTCAAACGTATTGCTCCTGTGGTCCTCGTCTGTCCAGATCCCTGACAATCTGGGTGCAGCCTGTTGCCTGCAGCTCTTCATCTGACAGCGCGCTCTGGCTGCTCCTTCCTGATCCATTACCCCCTGAGATAGCAAAATGCATGCTGATATATAGAAAAAGAAGACATTTTTGTTGTTGTTTTGCATTGTCTTAATGTGTTTTTGATGAGCGACCGCTGTCAGAGATAACCTTGGGGTAAAAAAACATCAGGTTTTTTGGGACCCCTTCTGTGTTTCAGTTGGATGCTTTGGATAATGAGAGGATGAAGGAATGAGAGAGAATCTCATATCAATGAGAAAAAATTACAATTTTCATACTTAATATATAAGTAAAATTACATGAAGCAATGCTCGACTACTGAAAAATACTCAACCATAAACATTAGAAAAATCAGGGGGTTGGCTTTATAGCCTTAAAGTTTCTTTCCAGTTCATATTGTGCTTCAGTGGTGCAGATTACCAAACTAATTAGGAACTAGTCATTCCAACTGCTACACAGTAAAAGATCTTTTTTTTGGGGGGGCTGCAGGCCAGATGCTCACGTCCTCTGGGGGACTTAGATAGACATGCACACGTCAAGCAGAAGCAAAGGCTGCTCCTGCTTTTAAGAGCAAACCCACCAATAATTACCTCTTTCCATTAATTTCTCCACCAATTTGAAATGAGTCGGGTGAAAGCTGCAGTGCATTAGGCTTATTTTAGCCACAGGTGAACGACTGTGTGTGTGTGTGTGTGTGTGTGTGTGTGTGTGTGGGATGATGAGGTTTGTGAATACGTGGGCTCTGGCTAACGGACGCAACGATCCCATCCGTTCTGTGCGAGGCCGACTAATTGCCAGGAAACAGAATGGCCCGTCCGTGCAGTCATTACTCATCTCCTCCTCCCTTGATTCCTGTCATTGTTATTTCAGACGAGTCCGTCATTTGAGCCGCGCTGCAATAACCCGCGGTCTGTCCTGGGAGCTAACATTTTCTATCAGTGTCAACAAGCCACATCTAACACAAGCGCAGGGCTGGGCTTCAGACAAGGAGATTAGAACCAGGCAAAAAGCATCTGAGGCTCCGTTCGCCCGCGTTTACGCTGCAGCACAGTCTGCAAGAAAACCATAATGTGTTTGGAAAATTCTGCTTAAATCGGCAAACATCTCATTTATTTTTTTCACGTAATGTGGGGACTGCTATTCCTGTGGAGTTGGTCAGAGGGGAAGAGTGGAAGAGCAAAGAGCAAAACTTTGACACCAGTTTTGTGTGTGTGGTTTAGGGAACACAATCACTTTGTTTAAAGGAGAATCCTAGCTATTTATCACTGCTTTCCCATTAAGTTCAGTGCACTCATGAGAATTGGGTGTAAAAAATGGTTGAGATCAAAGCAGCAGAGGCCGAGATAAGCTTTATCTAATCGCTGGTATGGCTCACACTCAACAGCCTTTCTCCTAACTATTTTAAGTTCCAAACTGCAAGCTCAGATAACCCTGATGCCCCTGTAAGGTTAGAGAAAGATTATGGTTTTAGGCAAATGTGAAGGAGTAAACACGGTGGGTGTCACCTTTAAAAATGACTCTTTCCCAACCTTAATCGAGGCCTTTATTTGCTACAAGGATGTATTGTAGAGTGGAGAATAAAACAAGAATAAATCAATAAATATTTGCAAATAAGTCCCCAAAAATGTCTAATTTCTTAAGGATTTGCTCATTTTCTTTGTTTTATTGCAATGCAAAGAAATATCTTTGAAATATCCGATGAAGTGATTGCCATTTTTCACTTTTTTTCCCCACTTCACATTTATTTGAAATGTTGATTGATGGAGGAATTTTTGGAGGAAAACAAATCGCCAAATTGATTGATAATGAAAATAATAAGCAAGTTGAAACCTGATAGAATAACCAATTCGGGACTTGCCAAAAATGTTGATTGATATTTCCTCATGTAGGGATAAGCATATAACTCCATGCCTGTGCTGCTATGAGGACATATTCTACACTAAAGCGAAATTCAAACATCTTTCTGATATTGCACTCTATGCATGTGCTCTCATATAAAGTGCTGTTGTAGACTTTCCTGCCATCGGCACATGTACAAGCTGTCATTTTAATACTCCGCTGTGTTTCTGCCTGAGCTGGTCGGCCAGTTCAGAAGCGCATCGTAAACCCTCCAGAGTCGGCAGCTTAAATGAAAACACTTTTCATTGCTGCTTCTGTACCGGACAGCTTAGTTATGTCTAAACATACACCCAAGGCATAGTTTGCTGAGCTTTGACTGGAACAAATCACCTTGATGGAAAAACCTGAAATGACCTCATCCCAGCAGGCCGGCTCGTATCCAGATTCTCCCTCATGAAAAACACGTCGAAGCTCAGAGCAACAGCAGCGCTGCTTTGAGGATGGATAATGAAGGATTTTATGTACTTTTAAGTGCCACTAGAAGCAACTTCGGCTTGTAGGTTTATTCCATGGCAACTGATGCAATTTGAGTGGATGAAACTTGCAGCTAGGAGCTGAGGTGGAAGAAAAAAAAAAAAAAAAAAAAATCAATAGCACAAGGGTGCTCCAGTAGAGCTCTTCTGTCTAGACAATACAGGCTGAGAGGCTTGATGAAAACTCAGAGGAGAAGTGTGGCTGTGCGGCAGAGGGACTGGATTTCAGCTGCAAGTCAGGAAACGTCAAAATCGCTGAGTGGTAGCGAAACTACTCACATAATGTTTGTCATCGTCCTCATTGTAGGCGAGTTTGACCACACCGTAGGAGCCCTGCAACACAACGGAGAGATGCACGCTTTTCATATTCATATAACACACACAAACACACACACCATTCACTTTGTTTTACCCCAGAATGTGTTGTTCAGAGAGGCAAAACAAAGTAGCTCATCACAAATGAACAATTCCTTTAATACTCTAATAGCAGGGCTTGGCGAACAGACGGCAGCGCCACGCTGACAGCACGCTTTGAAGGCAGCGCTGTTTCCACTCAACAACAACCATAGATCACTGGAAACATCGTGGACAGCCAAGATTACCCCATCTGTCCGAAAATGACTCAGCATAAATTATGTCTTGTGCATTCAAGACAATTGGAGGACTTAAGTTAACTCACATGCAATCATGGATCTTATCATACATAGGGGAGATACATTCATGCATCATTTTCATGTGAGTGTGAGTCGTGTTTAATAGCCTACAGTTCATCCTATGTTCTATTTTGTTTCAGGGTGTTTTGCATTAACAAAGGTAAGGTTTTTGGTGTTGGAGAGATGAAATGAACAGCTGTGTGGTTTTAAAAGCTCCTTGCGACTCTTGTTAAATGTACTGATCAGAGCTCAGATAATTCATGTACAGCTATCCTTTTTAATTCAAACTAGACGTGCTACAGCAGCATTTATCTATTATCATATTATAAGTGCCAGTGTGCTTCAGGGATAAGGCAAGAAATAAATATAAATACCATTACAGGACGGTTTTGAACAGGGAGGTGTAGCATGTACAGCTAAACATGGCAGCACTATTGAGGGGCATGTGAACATCTCGCTTGTAACACACCTTTCAGTGTGTCACATAGGTGTTAATAATCTTGAGGTCTGCTTTTGGCTGCTTCCAAAACCACTTGAAATCAATCGGAGGAATAATGGCAGAGAACCTGCGCTCACCTTTCCGATCTCGCTCTTCAGCTTATACTGGTTCAACTGGATGCAGTCCTGTGGAGAGGAGAAAGAGAGAGAGAAAAGGTATAAACACGATAATTATCTGAAGCAAAGAGAAACAAAGGCCTTTTCTTGCGTAATCATTATGTTCCTGCCCGTGTGCACGTGTCTGTGTGAAAGTAATTTATTTCTTAGAGGTAGGCAACGATTCAGTCTGTAGTTTCTGTTTACTGTCTGCAGATCCATTAGCGCGATACTTGTACAGTTCCATAGCAACCAGCGCTGCAGCACGGAGTCAGCCGGGGGCACGGGGAGGAGAGCAGACCACAGCAGGCCGAGGGGGGGGCAGGGGGCAGAAAATGAGCAGTGATAGGACTGGGAAAGAGAGAGGGATGGAGCTGTGGAGAAAATGGATTTAAAGCGGGTCTTTCATTGCAGTTTGTGTGTGTGTGTGTGTGTTTATTGGAACATGTTTACAGGATAGGGGGAGGTAGAAGAACGCAACAAAAGTAACTAATGTGGCAGGACTGGAAGTGCAGCACCAACCCACAGCGTAGGCTCGCCACCGTGGCGTTATACAGCAGGTTACATAACGCGCTGGTTACAGAGCCTGCACAGAACACGACTAGTTCTGCTGGTGGGAAGCACAGTGGGAAGGGATTTATGTTTAAGACAGAGGCAAAGATATAGAAAGATTATAAGACGGCGCAACTTTGAACAGCTTGATTGGCCGAGGAGGCGGGGAAGGATAAAGGGGAAGGCAAATGAGGGGGAACTCAGAAGCGAGGAGCAGCAGGAGGGCCCATCTTCCGTCGGGTTCACAGTTTGCTGGCACATGCTCAGTGAGCGCTGCAGTTAATACCCTTGTCAGGGCTGATGGATAAAGAGGGCCACGCAGGCCGCCCTAACACATCTGTCACACACGCACGCACACACCACGAACTCAGAGGCTTCACTGGCACACAGTGAATCTTTAGGACTTTTTCTTTTTTTCCCCCCTCCAGCCCTAATTTTGGCTAGAACTCATCAGTATGCAACACACCCATCTGTCTCGCTTTCGCATCCAAACACTCGCTTTATCCGCTACTTTCCACATCTCTCTATCATTACTCAACAATGATCAATATCCTCCACAACTAGATCACTGCCACTGTGCTGTACAAAATCAATGTATGCATGTAGAATTGTCATCTTTGTGTTATGGAATCTGTCTAACTAGTCTGGCCCACTTCACACTTATGTGTGTTGTTGGTGTGGAATTTGGTGCAATTTGGAAAAGAAAAATGGATATATATATACACTCCAAATATAAAATGAAGCATTTAGAAGGCATCTGTAAATTCTAGTGTCTGTGTATGAGATCTTTAAGGGACTGGCACTTCTCTCTTCTTATTAAGAAATCCCCATTTCCAACAGGCATGTCTGAATGGGTGCTTCACCAGTGATGCATGGTGGGAGCTGTCTAATGAAAAGTTGTGTTTGACAGCATTTAATAGCAGACACTCAGTTCACTACATCAATTTCCAGGATCGTCATGGTGGTTTATTTTCCTTACTAACAAAGCAATGGAAAGGATTTCAGGTTAATCAGTTTTGGATGTAAGAGCCTGCAAAGATGATGCTGGCTGCAAACGCAAAGTGGCTTTGAAAAACAGGCAGACTCATCAGTAAAGAGCTGCGAAGATCTATTTAGCGCCATTGCCCTGTGCCCTCTGCAACGACTTCTGCAGGATGAGTTGGTAAAGAAATGTGCGGGTTCCTCATTGAATTACATCTGTGAATCCTTGCTTCTAGGCCTTTGTGCAGCTGTCTCTTTATCTCTCTTCCATTTCTTTGCCTGTCAGGCTGCAGGATCCTTTGTACACGTCTGTGACGACTTTGGTGCAGATGGTTGCAAAACAAGCGTTGTCGTAGGCTCAGAGATTCACGAGGTGATCTAACTTAGTTCCCTTCCAGATGTTAATCCGTATTTGCAAACATGCTGCAGATTTGAGCACAAAGGAATCATTTTTCATGTTGTGAGGTCCATAAAATTTCCTCCATTTCTTTCCTTAACGAAGATTATGATGGGATCCCTCAAAAGCTTTCAAGTTCATCATTTCCAATGTGATTCCCTGTGATTAATGAGTATAGAATTCAACTTGACACAAATCATTACTGTGTGCTCTCTAGTACATTGGAAATATTTAACCATTCATTTTGGTATTCTGGATTTATTTATACTCCAAGTACTTATACTACAAAAGAGATTGGCAGAATGTGTCATAAAATAAATCCCACTTTCCAACAATGAGAGAAAATTATAGACCCATTTGTGTACACAAAAAGAGCGATCAACAATAACAAATGGGATGAGAAAAACAGCATCGAGAAACCCAGTAAGAAGCTTCTGTGCTTCGGTACAATCATTTGTGACAGTATCATGCTGTTATGGATATTATCATGTGAAAGAGGTCATACACCATTTCCCTGCACAGCTAGGTCTGGGGCTTTGGGGACAGGGCTATTGTTTGGCCATAATGAGGGGGCAGGCATGAATTGTGGAAAAGTGTAAGTGATTCTTGTCCATTGTAGCCACTGCTGCTATTTTTAGTAACAGTAAATACATTCTTGTCTATCTGCCCTGACTGCTAAGAGAAAACAACTGAAAGTCCACATAGACAAAAAAAAAAAAAAAAAAAAAAAAAAAACCCTCACTGCTCATTTCTGTTCGTCTCTAGCTCGGCATTGGCATCATCAACGTCTCCCTCTGTCCGGTTTGTCAAAAAATGTACTGTGGATTCAAAGGGAGCGGGGAAATACAAGCAGCATAAGTCCTTTTATTATGGTTCAGTGCGGGAGCTGAAACTCCATTTTCAGACGGGAGAGGACACAATGACAGCCCTGCAACGCCGGCGGCAGCAGCCTGATAAATTCAGACGAGGGGTTCCACATCCTGGCACAGGTCATGAATGTTTAATGTTCACTGTGAATTGGAAACAGTCAACGTCAAAAAGCTGATTTGGGAGTTACCCACAGTCACGTAACATTGTTTTTATGGGTTAGCACAAATAGTTGATTTTAAAGGAGAGTTGATGTTTTCAGCTGCATGTTTCCAATATATTTAACATATTTTTTTAAAAAAGAATTTAACAAGTAAAATTCAGAATTTAGTCACAAAACTATCAAAAGTAAAAGTAATAATTATCATAGTAAATTACAGTACTTGTTTTACTTACTAAAACATGTGAGTGCATTATAATATTTTAGTTTGTGAATGTGAAGAAAATTTAGGATACTTTGGGTAGAGTAATAGTGTCATCTTTCACACAAAATGCATAGCAAATAAAAAAAAAATGGGAGTCCACCTGAATTGAATAGTCCTTTTTAGATAGAATGAATGCTCATGTTGTTTGTAAAAACCTACAAAAAAAAAAAAAAAAATCACATTTTTATCCTCTTACAAAAAAAGTGACTTATCATCATCATCTTGATTTTCACTAGTATCATTACATCCATCTGTCAATCGAGTCAAATTTCAACATTTCATCCCCCCTGTATGATGCTTATACTGGAAAAACTTCTGACATTGAATACTGGAAATGTCATTCCAGATGGACTCTACAGTGTCACACTTGACTATCTAAATGCAAAATAACTGCTTAACTGACAACAGCTTCTTACTTTCTAAAAAAGTCTAAATCATAAAAAATTGATCATCAAGTTACAGCAAGAGCCTGAGCAGCATCGCGTAGCTTTGACAGCTAATGTCAGAAAAAATCCTGAAATAGTGATTCCACGCCAACATATATTGACAGGCTCCCAGCCTCCAGGCTGCATGCAGCACACCTCCAGTTTAGATGTGGATTGTGGTGGCTCAGTCCTGGCCCCCCAACACCCTGACGGGGGAGCAGCAACTACAGCGTTAAAAACATAATAGCAGCGCTTCATCATACTTTTTAAACCCCTTGTACAAACATTCACGATGAGAATTGCACCACATGATTACCTTGGCAAACCATTAGCTGCTCCCACCTGCTCCCCCCACTTCTTTAAACGATGTATCGAGCCGGGATGATGAAACAGTGAAAGAGCTGGTGCTGCAGGAGCGAGCATGCAGCATCGTACAGCTGCACGCCCCTGACAGAAGCCGGGATCTGCTACTACACAGAGGAGGTTTTCTGTGATGTTTGCCAGTAGGAGACTAATGCTGATACCTCCTCATGTTTCCTTGTTCCTGTCATGTTCTCCGCCGCCTTCGTGCTTTTCTTCCTTCCTGATACTGCAGATATATCCCGCTAAACGATACTTTTATCCGTGTATGACAATTTCTCTCATAAGCAGAACGAAGCCGCTTCCTCTCAGTTTGTCTCCCTACTAATAACGATGTGTTGAATTGGAATGTGTGTTTGTACACGAGTCCTCACCTGAGAGTCTGATATAGACACACGTTTGGACTCCACCGTGGGCCTGCGCGCCACCCGGGGGGAGACGTGTGTGTAGCCTCCTCCGGGGCCTGAGGGGTGGTAGGTGCCCCTCTCCTGCAGCGACAACTTCCTGCAGGAAAGGTGGGGCCGCGTCGGGTGGGTCCTCTTCGCCTGTGCCCCGTCCTGCTGAGCCCCGCCGTTCCTCACGCCGTTGGCGGCCGAGCCGCCGGGGTCCTTCGTCGTCATGGCGGCGATGGTGTCGGCGAGGCTGCTGGTCTGCCCGTCGGTGTCGGGGTCCAGCCTCTCGCAGCCGGGGTCGCTGCTCATAGCCATGGCGGGAGGGCGGGTGCGAGCAGGAGGCGGTGGCGAGGGTAACGGTGAGCGCCCACTCGCATCAACGTGACCTGGGCCAGCCTGAGGTCACGATGTTCAGGGGTCACACCAGAGCTGGAAACACAGAGGGAAAGAATGTGAAAACACATGAACGATGAGAAATAAAATCCAGCTGCCTACGATTCAATTTGAGAGAGAACAATGACCTGGACTGATGGGAATATTCAGACAAAACGAAGACGCTGCTTCAAACAAACACCAAAACTGCATGAAAATCCGATTTTGTAGATTTTCCTCCCAAACTATAGCCACAGGAGACTTTTCAGAATAGAATAGTCACTGCGCACAATAGCAAAACAGCAGAGCATCACTGTGTTAACATAATACAAATAAAAGAAAAAAGGTAGAAACAAGTATGTAGATTCAGCACAAGTGTTGTAAAATTGCATGTGTAAATGTGGTGTGTGTGTGTGTGTGTGTGTGCTGCTTATGTGCTGGTGGAGGTCAGCCCCTGCTCGTGATGGTTGGGGAGGTGTGACTGATTGATTGTTTAGCAGCCTGACTGCTTGGGGGTAAAACGTGTACGTCACCCCGGTGATCTTTGCCCAGATGGACCTGTATCTTTAGCCTGAGGCAGGAGGACAGAGACCTGGATGGAACAGGTCCTGGATGATGCTGGTGCAACAACGCAGGCAGGGTCGTGATGTCTGGTACAGGGTCCCCCATGATTTGACCCTGTGGTCTTTTTCACGACTTAATTAAAATCATTGAGAACTAGTACAGACACACACACACTAAACAGACAGTGCTAAAGTGCTATCTTATCTTAAAGAACATATAATGATATTGCATTGATAGACTTAATATCAATATGATATTATCTTGTTCATAATATCCTTTCTTACATTACAATTTTCTTTTTCAACATTGTATTTTGCGTAAAAGCTACAAGTCACACATATTGTTGTAATATTACGGTATTACATTATATTATACATCCATCCATCCATCCATTGTCTATCCCGCTTATTCCCTTTCGGGGTCGCAGGGGTCTGCTGGAGCCTATCCCAGCGCGTTAAGGCGAGAGGCAGGGGGATACACCCCAGATGGTCGCCAGCCAATCGTGGGGCACACACACCATTCACACACCATTCACTCACACACTCACACCTATGGGCAATTTAGAGTTTACCAATTAACCTGAGCATGTTTTTTTTTGTATTGTGGGAGGAAACCGGAGTACCCGGTGAAAACCCACGCAGACACGGGGAGAACATGCAAACTCCACACAGAAAGGCCCCAGACCCAGGCCCAAGGCGGGTCTTGAACCTGCGACCTTCTTGCTGTGAGGCAACAGTGCTACCCACCGCACCACCGTGTCGCCCCTATATTATACATTATTAAATTAAATAAAAACATTTGACTTTATTAAAGCAATTCAGCAAGCCACACCTTGCAGCAAGTGAGATGTGCGTGTGTGTGTGTCTCCTCACCTCTTACCTACAGTAGACAAACACTAAAACTAATTATGCTTCATGGCTTTGGTCATGTCTCTGCATCCCCAACACACAAACAAATGCAAATAGGAGTATTCATGCACATCCAGACCAAAGAGGGCAGGTGCTGAGCTGAAAATTCATGACATGAAATGAACACATAAAACGAGTAAAGGTGGCATGTGCGTGTGTGTGTGTGTGTGTGTGTGTGTGTGTGTGTGTGCGCACGCACACTTTTATGCGTGCGTCTCATTTAGCTGGATCTGTTTGTGTTTTTCCACCCTTTTCATAAAAATCAAGTCAGTGGCAGATTCCCACATACAGGGACCGCCGCAGCTCTGTGTTATATCTGGTTCAGGTTTTTTGTTCTGCAGATGGAAAAACACAGATATGCAAAGTGATTTCAGCACAGCCATCCAAGGACAAGGGCACTTATCATCCCCAATCATGGAACAGTATGCATCAATGTAGCAGCAGGAATCAAGAGAAATAGGCATGATGGCTGTATTTGTCCTAAAGGAGCCACCTGGGTCTGTATATGTGCCTTGCAAAGGCAAAACTGAATGAGAGACAATGGAGACAGATACAATTGAATGAGTAGACAAAAGAAGTATAATAAATGGGCTATTTTGCTACTCCTGAAGTGCTAGAACGGTCCAACCAGGGGGACCTGCAGAGGTGCAGTGTGTGTTGACCAGCTGTTGGCATATAACAGCCAATCATTGCTCCGCCCTGCTGCTTGTTGGCATACAAAGTTCACAATATTCAACACCCTTGTCTCACAAGGGGAATAATTTGATAATTAAAGCCAAAGCCAGCTTTGTCCAGGTTGGTCACTCTCATTCAACTATTTTAACAGTCATGGCTACATGCAACTAATTTGTAACAACATTTTACTTGCATTACATAATGAGGAAAACGCCTTTAACGTATCTGCCAATATGCAACATCTCATCTTTTACCCACTATATTTTGCTGTACAATATCCATTTTTTAAATAGATATATCAGAACATCATTATCATCATTCTAAGTAAGATCTACATATTACAGTGCTATCCTGCAGCAGCACGTTAACTGCAGTGTAAAGCTCTGTATCATGGCCCTCCTCCTCATTTTCCGAATGCTTTTGTTACAATTCAAAGCTATGTTGTCCCGTTTCTTCCTGCACCAATGCAGCAATCTGAGCTATACAGAAAAAAAGTATAAAAAGATTTATCATAAGTCCAGTTGTACTTGGCCTATCAACACAAGTTGAAAACCAATATGTAGATTGAGATCTGCACTTTCAACATAATTTGAAGCCTGGTTCACTTTGTGTGGATGTGGATGCCTACGCTGGATGTCCTTAATGTTTCAGAAGTTTCACCATGCCGGTGTCAGCACTTCACTTCAGTAAATGTATAGGAAAGCATACCTTCTATGGGCACTGCACTAGTAGTAAGTAAAGCATGATTTACATGATGGTTAAGCACCAAAAAAAGTACAAAAATACATCTTCTCTAAGCAGTCAAGACAGTCGTTCACCCACTTGGACACAGGTTGTGTTCTGGGTTTATTCCTGTTACAGGGGAGATTTACATGCACGCATCATTTGCATACTTCAGATGATAGTTATTCAAACTATGTAAATTCAGAGCACAGGAAAAAGCATTGTTCGCAGAGAGGGGAAATGCAGTGTTTAATACCGGGCTCATTTCAGTAAAACAAAACCGAAGTGTCACATTTTGATATTTGTTATTGCAGCCAGCTATGATCCGTCTCTTGAAGCGGGTTTCTCTCCACTGCAGCACCATTCAGCCCACTGAGCGTGTGAGCAATATCCTGGTACAGCTGGGAGGAGGAGGACTGGCAGGTATTCATTTCAGCTTCACTTCAGTTTACAGAAGGCGATGAAACTCAATTTCATTATGAAGCATGGTATACTGTAATTTTTCATTAAAGTGAATATTTAAAAAAATTAATAAATAATCTTACTATGTTAATAAATCTGGCCAGTTTGGGTCACATTATTGTGTATGTTCATTAATGTGCACCCTCTCTTGGAAGAGAAGTGAGTATATTATATGTCTGATTAAAAAAAGGACAGAATAACCAGCGACAGCCTTGTGAACTGCATGGAATATGAAATGATTTTCAAGCGCCACCATCTTTCTGTGCAGATGGAACGAAGCTATACAGCAGAGCCAATTACAAAGGAGAGGAGAGAGGGAGTTGTCATGGGTGAACAAATGAATCCATTTGGCTTCCATTAGAAGCCACTTTCACCGATAACCTGGCCTCTATTCATCTCACCCATAATTTTTGTTGTGTGCACACAGCGAACAGAGAGGTCCAAGGACAAATCTGAAAAAAAAAAAAAAATCTTTTTATTTGCTGGCAAAAAGCCAGAGAAAGCTGCAGCGGCACCTTAATAATGTGTCCAAGGAAAATCATTGAGTTGTTGTACATTCATATATATATATATATATATATATATATATATATATATATATATATATATATATATTTAAATATTTACCTTCTCTGGAGTCTTTGAAAAAAGCAGGCACGGCATGTGCAGTGTTCAACAGAGAGCTGAACCTCTTCTGCTTTGACTAATACACTAAGGCGGCCGACCTTCACGACCTTCTGTGATTCATGTTTGAAACATTGCTCGCCTCTGTACGCTCTGTCTTCCATTGAGGAGAGGCAGGAGCAAACTTCTTCTTCGCCATCTTCATGTTCATTTATTTATATAAGCCATGAACGACTGTGTGTGTCTTTGGCTGACTGTTTGTCAGATCAACCTAAGCTTTCAGATTTAGCTAAAGCATGGCATGATGACAATGATTATCAGCATTAAAAGAAAGGAACCCGTTTTTCTTAAGCAGCAGATCCCTGTTCAAGTCCTGACTGGAGCCCACTTTCTCTCATTACTTCCTATCTGGTTACTGTTTAATAAAAGGGGTTAATGATAATGCTACAAACAAATATAAAAAAAACAGAAAACAGAAAACACACACACTCTGAGCTGTTAGTTGGTTTAGCTGCTACTTTATTTCTCACTTGTAGCCTTTTTCTTACACCAACTATATCTTATCTCAATGTACAGTGTGCCCATGTCTTACCCAATGCACAATTTATCTATTAAGACTATGTAACAGTCCAACACACCCTCAGGAATACAGATTTCCTTCGGCCACTGCATTAGTTGTCTATCAAATTGAATATTTAAAGCAAGAAACACCACCTTATTCAACAGGCCAGAATCAAAGGCCATCAGCTTTCATTTTTTTTGCTCATTACAAAGACGTAATTGGAAGACCATCTGCACTGCAATGATGTGAAAGCAAAGCTGATTTTCTTCTTATACGCTTGCATAATACATGAGAAAAAAAGATGCAAAGGGTGCTCTGCGTTGAAACATCAGAGCGCCGTGTTCATACGATGGTATCAACATACTGAACACCTGATGTGGAACAAAGCTCATATTGATGGACAACATACAGTGGCCACATGCCTCTGCTGTGTTCCCCCCCCCTGTGTCAGACAGGATCAGATATCAGAAGGTAATTGCAGTAAAAGCACTATAGGTAGAACAACTATATGACGCCTTGATGTTGCATTGAGATAAAAAAGAAATCCTTGTGGGAGTGAGTGCAGGCACAGGTGACCTCCTCTAGAGACACACAGCCTCCAGTTAGCTGTGATATTTCATGAATGTGTGCAATCATCTCAGGATTTAGACACCAAAAGAAAAGAGTATGATTTTCATGTAAAATGTGTATGTACCATAAGGACTGTATTTTCAGATAGTCAAAGGAAGAAGAGCTTTTCTCCTTATTTCACGGCTTTGTCGTGCAAGTGTATTACAGAGAGGGTCAAAGTATGAATGTTTACAATCCTATACACGTTGAGGCAGTGTGCACGTATTGGAATCTTGGATCTCTTTCTTTATACCGTGAATGGAAAAGTGAAATATCAGCACCAGGAAGACTGTAATGTCGGAGAGTGGGACCACCACAGATTCCTAAGAGAGATGACAGGAGCTGATATAAATGTCAAAAATGTGCCTAAATACTATATCTTGTCTAGAATTGCGAGCATTTATATGTCTGGCCACCATCAAAAAGCAAGTGTTTCTACAATCGAGCATAATAAAACTCTGGACGAATCAAATTCAGGCAGTGAGCATCTTGTTAAACTTCAATAAGGAAAACAACTTTACTGCAGTGTAGGTTTTACACACTACAGACACCACTGGCTCATGTCCCATCTTTAATAAAAAAGCCAAAGTAATACATTAGTCTAAACCTTCCTAATATCATGTCAGTTCTCTTATAATAAAGAGGGGATTTTTCTTTCCTGCCACACCGCTCACCCACAGGTGGATTTTCTAGTCGCCTCTCCTCTGTCATATTCCGTCTTACTCAAACAAAGGATAGGTCACATTTACTGCTGAGGGGGAAAAAACAGTGGTGTGGGAGGGCTGGATCGCCCGGCAGGAATGTCAACCGGCTGTTCCTGATGGATGATAGAGCCGGCCTAGGGAACAGCTTGGATTCGCATATTTGCATTGCACGTGTGCGTGCACACACACTAAATTTTTTTTTCCACAAAAACACGCCCACACACTTGATTTTTTTTTTGTATGAGGATTAAGGGAGACATTTTATCCCCCTACACACACACACACGCACACACACACACGCTAGAATTAGCAGTCAGTTGGCAGTGATTATGCCTCATCATCCTTGACTGAGTGAGCCTCATTCATATGGAGCAGAGGGCACAGCCTCTTAAGGGCCTCTGGAATCAGTGAGGGAGCAGAATAATCAGCGATCAACTGCGATTGCGGGAAACTCTCAAAAATATGAATGTTGATGAATAAATCTGATGTCAAAGGCAACTTAATTCTGACAGGCATCCACAATGCTTTGTTAGACTCTGATCGTCAATGTCACACCAGCAGAGCTGAATTCAATACTCAACACTTAGACTGAAAGAAACAAGCTCAGGAAAACACTCACTGTAATAAATTAAATTTCAATTAAAATCCTCTGTTTCGCTGTGCAAACACACACACTATAAGGCACAATAACCACTCAGCATTAAAGGGAGGATTTCAGTCCTAAAATGCTACTTAGATTTCCCTGTAGGGCTTTATAGGAATATTACATCGTCGGTTGTAATAGCATTTTAAATGCACACAAGAGAACACATTATGTGAAAAACAATGACCACTGCCAGCAGATTTTGTACCAGACGTCCACAAGCAAAAGAAAAAAAAAAACAACAGACCAGTAGCCGGCGGCTCTCACAAACACAAACTGACAGCGAACGATGTTCAAGTTCTGTCGGCACAACACAGCCACCTCCACAAAAATCTTGCTCGCACCATAATTGCAGTGCTTTCCAGTAGAAAAACACTTCCCCCGTGTTCACCTAACACAGGCTAACCCCCTGAATTTTAATTTAATACGCGGGATTAGCAGCCAAGTGTAAGCAACGCAGGCGGCTGCATGCGTACGCCCGTTGAAACGAGATGGCCAGTCAATGTGGCGCGGGGGGGGAAGTGGCGAGACGAGACTCCGGATGCTGGGTCCACGGTCAGCGATCAATCAGGCTGGACACACACTCAGGGACAACCCCAATTATAACCAGAGCTACACTCAGGTGAAAATAAACCCAGGATTAGACGGGCTATAACTGTGCAAACTGACAAGCTGGATGAGCCAATTATTTCTTCCCATAGTCACAATGGCAATTATGTCTGCTGCTCCCAGCATTGCTGACCCCACTGGAATCCTTGAAATGTTGGCTGGCCTGCACCACTGGACAAAGGACACATTAAAACCCATCTGCGGATTGGCGTTGGCGAGGACTTATTTACAGGTGGGCCGGTGGCTCTGGCCTCTGTCCTCGTGTTGGGTAGCTATCCATCAGACCTGCCGCTACTTCATCATCTATTTTTAGCCGGGCTGAGCGGCTCCGGGCCGTGGAGGTAGTCCAGCAGGGAGAGCTAGAAGAGGTTGAAAGAGAATCCTAAGCTTTCGATATCGCAATGCTATAAATCTGCAATGATGTGACCCTGCTCTGGATTAACCTATGGCAGCGGAGAATGAGAAGCCGTCTATGATTTCCCTTGGGAATGATGTTCGGTGACCTCTTAATCCCTCAGAGAGGAACATCCCAGTGATCTCTAACCCTTTTTACTGCTGTGGTCAGTCCTGATGCACAGAGAATGCTGCTGGTTGAGATTTATTTTCCTCCGACCAATTCATTACGCGCCAATCTGTGAGGTATAGACTGAACACAGGGGATTTAAACAAGATAAAATCTATGGTACAGATGGAATAATATGTGCTATAGCTGACTGAGATTAGAAAAACAACGGATTGCTTTATATATTTAAAATACAAATGAAAAATTCAAAGAAAAACTTTTACTGTAAGCCAGTGTCTGATAGCTGGTATAATTACATTCAGCTTTCAGTGATGCCAGATTCCACTTGTTGAGTGAGATTCTATGGTTGCAAAAGAATACTTCCCAGACAACCCTGCACCCTAATCCCAATAATTAAAAAATTAAATCCTAACATAACAATTGTTGACAGTTTGTCAAGACTGCAAGATTGGACTATGTATTTTTGTTGCTATCTGATTATTAAGGTAAGCAATGACAGATATATGCATTTCAGTAAAGAACACTTTCATGTTTTAAACAACATTCCTGGAGTGTAGATTTCTGAGGTTGTGGGGTGCACTTGAATGCACCCTCTTCCACACAAGTTTTCCGAGCAGCAGCAACTCCTGTGAGTCCTTCTATTCGCCTCCTGGGCTGCACACAGGCTGAGAGAAAAATCTGCAGGCAGCAAGAGTTGGAAGGAGTCATTTATCTTCTCTGGATGTTTTTTTGGAAAAACTTCACTCTGGGTCTACAGTATGTTACCATTTACAGTCATTCTCCTAAAAAAAGGTGTAGAATCGAAGGTTATCAAATACAGCAAAAATGTACAGGGTAGGTTGAGGTCACTTTAAAATTGACAATGTTATACAGGGGCATTATGGAAAAATATGCAGCAATATACAGCAAGTATGCAAACATTATGCAGTGAACACACATTTGCCTTCACAATCACTATGGTAGGTCAGCGGTTCTTACATGCCATGAAAGTATTTGCCTTACCACATATTCTGCAGAACACGTTATCTACATGAGCAACATGAGGATCTGGCACACTGAGACAACACGGAACACAAGCCACATGCACAGGTGTTTAACCCTCAGAGCCGCTTTAATGTGCATCTGTGTTTAAGGTGTAACGAGTGTGACCCAACTCTGCGTGTGTGTGTGTGTGTGTGTGCGTGCAGGTGAAAATTATAGATGTATAAAACGGGCGTCACAAGTAACAAGAGGATGTTCATGGCCTCTGAATGTGGACAATGATTTAATGAATACAATTAGTCACATAATTGCATGTGGCCACTTATTCTAAATGAGCACAGACTGCAGTCAGTAGTAATCAGACTTAATGCAGCCATTTCCTCTTCAAATTTACTTTGACCCTTAACGTCACATGCGATCAT
Organism: Eupleurogrammus muticus; assembly: GCA_036785175.1. Lineage (NCBI taxonomy): Eukaryota > Metazoa > Chordata > Actinopteri > Scombriformes > Trichiuridae > Eupleurogrammus > Eupleurogrammus muticus. The sequence continues at coordinate 15,194,373 of JAYKQN010000007.1, read as the reverse complement.
CGCTACTTTCTGGACTGTCTGGAGCGTGCGCCTCGTTCTTCAGCGCCATCGCTGCCCGCAGGCTGAACAGCACATTTCTCTGCCTCTCACACCATTAATCTTGTTCTTTCCATTTCTCACACCATTAAAAGCACAACAAAAAAGTTTTCTATTTCATCTCTTCGAACAGGTTCATTAATATCCATTTGGTGGTTTAAAAAAAGAAAAAGAAAGGGGAAAAATAGCCCTCTATGAAACAGAATCGGACTCGAGGTAGTCTTGTTCTTTGGGGAAAGGTCACAGGCATTCTGTGAGGACTTCATGTTTAGCTGGGCAGCCCTTTTATTTATTATTATATCATTTATACGCATTAAATTATTTTCAGTTCATTAGATTTACAATTTGGTGCAAAATCTTTCTGAAATAATATATAGTAATGCCTGTACCGTATATATATCAAATGGGTAAAATCTTGACATCACCACGAATGGTATCAAATCAATCTGCCGTCTCATCATTTAATTCTGCTCACTATACAGACCATAGATAAGCATAGATCCACTGCTATAAACCATGTTGATATCTGTGAAAAAAAATGTCTGTGGTACACAACATGTAGTTTCTCAATTCTAGAATAGTTTTTTTTTTTACTTTCAGTCAGCATATGACTTATATCATGAGCTTTTTTTTTCTTGAGTCTTCATCTGATTTTCTGCCAGGAGCATGAGGGGCACATTCTGCTGGAGAAATACAATAATTTTAGCCCTCTGAGTTTTGAGCTTCCATCTCCCTTCATCATTAACGTTGGCGGCGGCATTGAAGACTCGCTTATTCGCTGCCCTGGTGCAAGCTACAAAGAGAAATATAGATGCAAGGAGCGAGGAGACGGGAGCTGAGGTCGGTCGATTCTCCACAACTGAATTGGACTTGAGGAATTCTTTGCTCGCTAAAATACGTTGCTTTCACACACACACACACACAAAAAAGGGGAGCACCGGTGTCAGCTGGCCCACGGGCAGATTCTGCTCCTCACTCCTCCAGGGTTTCATCAAAAAGTCTTTCATGCAACATCCATGCAGAGTGATACATCTACCAGCCTGGTGCAGGGAGCCCTGAGCCCAAACAGTCGAGCATGTCAAGCACTGAATAGGAGAGTAGTGACAACAGAGCTCTTAGTGGAGGTTTAAGCTGCTTCTCTTTAGCTGGCAGCACTCACTGAAATCACGAACCTGGCTTTGGAAGCAACGAGAGCCCGTTCCTCCCTCAGCAACTCTGTCACTGCTCGCTCTGCCAGAGCCTCCTACACCACTGCACGCCCACCATTAGGAAGTTACTTTGTTGGTAGGAATAGGATATACTGCAGTGGGTGATTTTATATTTTTTCCTGTTAACAAATTGCCCCTACTTTTGTGTGTTTATCCAAAGGCCAGCCTATGTTCCAGATGTCTGTTGCTGCTCAAAAACCTTTAAAGACACGTCGGCGAGGTGTGAGGTGTCGTGTTCCTTCATTATGAAGAGTTTTGTTTTGAGAAAATATGTGTCTGCTGTAATAGGAAGGTGCAGATATGACTTGACCCTTGAAAAAACAAAAAGGTTTCTCTGTTTTTTTATAGTATTAGGAGCCCTTAATAACATACAAGTATTCTTATACTATAAGTTTGACCACTAGAAAGGTGTCATGACTGTCTTCATATTTGGTATAACGTAAGTGATACACCTGGGATGTTTCATGGTTAAACCTCCGAAAAATAAAACATTTTGAGAGACCTGCTGAATGCTTTTAAAACTGTATTTTAATGAGGTGTTCAGTTTCACATCTTGCCATCAACTATTTGTCACTGACCTACATATGCAAGTTTCCTTCCACCACTGCCTTTGAACTGCCAGCGTTTTAATTATGATGTACAACATTATTAACTACTCTGCAAAGACTAGAAGCAAGGAAAAAGACCAGAAACCACAAACAAATTGTAATATAACACAATCAAAATACATAAAAGCAATCATATGTTTAAGAAAGATTATACTATTTTATCTTATTCGAAGATCCATGCTGATATTATCTATAGATAGTATGCACATTCAACAATATAGACATAACATTCATCCATTTCTCTTCATATAAAAGCAAGAGAGTGCGGCACACCCCATTATATACAACACAGAACACAAACCTGGACCTCAGTCAATAACTGTCCTACACTTCAAACATTTCAACAAATGCAGCCATGGATCACTGACAACTGCAAAGCTGGTGTCAGGGTTTGTGGGAGAGATTTGGACAGTGCACAGACCAGCCTCTCTGGAGAGGGATGGAACACGCTGAGAGTACAGACACAAAGTCAACCAGCCATCAATTATTTCAGATGGCTCACCGGCCATATGGAAAAAAACAAGAAACAAAAAAGGAAAAAAAAAAAAAAAAAACAGCCGAGCTCTGGGGACACGAAGCAGAACAACATCTTAAGCTACCAGGAGGACGCTGAAGTATACACGACATTTAGAGGCAAGAGAAATTTAGGTCTGGTCCATATTCAATATTAAAGCTGAGCAGACTGAAAATACCAGAGAACTGCTGCAGCATCACCTTCACTGATGGATTCTTCATTTTTAACATTCTGTGTGTGTCCTTGTGTATGAATTGGAATCTATCTACTTCTTTTTTTCCATATTTGCAAGACTATTGTTACATTAAAGATCTCCAACTGGCATGTATGCATCATATAAATCTTATAGAAAATTATTGCCTGTCTAAGCTATGGAAACTCGGCTGCATTTTAAAGCCTTTAATGATTTTGATTTTGCATCAAAAGATAATCTGTATATTAGCATTTGATTTTGAATCTAGTTCCTGTGTTCATTCTACGTTATTTATTTATTTCAAATCATTCAACACCCCCAGTTTACTTCTACCTTCTTATAGCTAAGCCATGCTCTGCCAATAAACATGTTCTGATTAAATTAATTGACTGGTGGAGGTTCCCAGTGGGTATCTCATTCAGGCTAATGAGAACGGGGGAGAGGTGTAAGTGGGGTGGAGTGCAGGCCACCACTTGGCTGAGGTTAACTGAAAGATGTGAGAAGCCCTCGAGTACTTACTGCTCGTGCTTTGAATAATGACGGCTAATATGCAGATGCGGCTGTGCAACTGTCACAGCGCGAACTGCTGAGGGCCCGTCAATGTGTTCATGTACCTGCTCGCGGACAAACATTTGCATCAGACGCGTCGCGCTTGGAGCTTCCGCACCGTGTTCATTTCATGTTTTTCAGCGTGGAGGCCCGAGGCAACATTAGCCGCTACTGGCGTAACAGTCAAGTGAATCAAGTTGTGTTGCATTCTGAGAATTGTAAGCACCAGGTCTTCAAAGGGAAGGAGATGGCGCATGCACGCACGCACACGTGCACATACACACACACACACACACAGTTCTGATGCATTGATTTTGATCCTTTTTTTTGTACGAAACAGAAACCCATTTCCGGCTGGCACTACAAACCTGAATGTCTGCGACTGACTCCCATATGTGGCCGGTTTATCCAAATAACGCCTACAGTATTTGAGAAGCGAGGATCTGTGCTCCATTGCCATGGTAACTTTGAAAAACGCATCCCTTGTCTACTTCTAGGAATTGGCGGCTGATGCCACCGAGGAGCCTAACCAGCTCTCCAGCAGGTACAGCTGCTACTCTTTTTTCTCGCAGCTGTAACACAAACGGTTTATAGGCATCAGAAAAAAAAAAAAAGCTTTTTGCGATAGATTCACAAAAGAGCGAGTGTCGTAACACTCCAGACTGAAAAACACACTTTTAGTCGCACATTACGGGGAAACTGAACCATTTATGCCGCCTGTCACCTGCAAATGGGGTCTTTGCAAAAAAAAAAAAAAAAAAGGTTGTAGTCGTGCAAACAAAAGACATGAAATTACATTTTTCGGGTTGAAGTAATTCCAGGCTGTCTTTTTACCACACCGTTTCTGAAAACGATAACTCATACCTTTAATGGATGGAACACAATGGACAAAGCAGCACACTCCATCAGAGCCTGACCCCTCTGAGTCAACCTCAGCAGGCACAGATTTGTCCCCTAATGCTTGAATGGCTGCAATTGAAAGCCTCTAAACGTAAATGTACACAAAGATGCATCCAGAGGTGCAGGGGAATAAATACATCAGGTTGGATGAGGGTAATGGTTTACCAATGAGCAGATGGTTAGAATTACCTGTAAGTGGTCAGTGGATGTTTGCATTTTTAGAAAAATTGCACTTTCCCACCCCGGGTTGGATACATGGAGCAAGTACAAGGCTGCACGAATGTAAGGCTCATTGATCGGACTGCGTCAAACAAAGACACTTCCTGTCATCTTCCTCCCATTGCATGTCACTCTGCGGCCGTTTAGTGAACACAATCAATTGGTATGCTGACAGAAAGTAGAAAATTGTTGCAATAAGAGGAGCAGCAGGACACGGCAGTGATCACAAAGCAGCACAACCGCCGCCTGTTTATTCTCTGACTCGCGGAGCGACGCTGTGCTCGACATAATGCTGCTGAAAGATGTCCAGACCTCCATTTAAAACGGCTTGTGACATTTATTAAATACATCGACACAGCAGTAACAATGTACAGCACACACACACAAAAAAAACCTGCACGCATGCGTACATCTTAACGCACGTTGTAGATTTCTCCCTACTTGTGATTTCCCATAGGGGCTGAAGGAGCTGTTTGACATGACCTCTTTTTCAGTAGCTGGGTCGGAGCTCTGCTATGATTACCAGAGCTGACATGAAGACGTAGTCGGGGGCTTACGGCTGTCAGCGCTTTCTACAATCAATCCTCATATTAAAATATCAATATTAGTAAATGTGGAGTTTACCATTTGCAAGAACACAAAGGAAAGTACCTATACTATAAGAATCTCGTCTAAATGACTCTTAGGTGGTAGGTAGAGCCCCGTTTCTGGTTTTTAACACATATAAAGTTGCTACAAATATAACAAAACACACAACAGGGAAGTTTGCTCAGCAGCAACACTACAGACTGAGAATTTAAATCATATTCAAATCCAAACGAACTAAAACTGAAACTGGGTTTTCTCTTTGCTGAGCAGACGTCGTGCTTTGAATTGCATTAAGGATTAAAGTGCAGACAATTTGTTGCATCTCTTTTATGTGCTGCTGTTTTTCCAAGGATCAGCAGTGGTCCTGCATTTTTTTAATCATTATTCAAGTCAATTCAAAGGGGACTAACTCAGTCTCAGTGGCACATAGAGGAGGACTTAATGTGCTTGTGAGCAGGGTAAAGCGGAGCGCTGCTTGAGGCGGGCATGAAGCCACATGTTTGCTTTTGGCAGACGCCGAGTGGCTTCAGAGAAACAAGGAACTTCCGTGTATCTCAGCACTACACATCATGTCAGGCATTTTACTTAGTTTTTTTTTTTTTTTTGCATGCATTGTTTTTTTTCCATCCAGAAACAGCAGCTTTACATGTTGTACAATGGTTTTGCCATAGCAGAAGACTGTGCTGTGCAAGTATCAATAATCAATACAATAACTTGACCTGGTCTGAACAGTATTCTCCCCCACAACATAAATCACAAAGCAATTTGGTGCAGTTCCCTGTAAACCCAAACAGAGCTCTACCCGCACCATCACAAACAATGACAATCTCCTGCCAAGGCACAATAATAATTATGGCATTAGATCTTTCTTTTAGAGGGGGACAGTAAATGCAAATATAAACGTTCAACGTATTGTATATCGCCTCATATTGGCTGTGATGGCTATAGAACTTTCTTAGTGGAGAGGCAGCTCTGCAGTTTCTTTAGCTATTTTAATACTTTGTGTTTGACTGAAATGAAATGAGCTGGCACTCCCTGTCCTCCTATCATGTTCAGGCGTCATCAGAGAAATCTACAAACTGTACATCCCAGAACATCATTGAACAAAAAAACCCCTCTAACCAACCAGCAGCATCAGTGTTTAACAGATGCCTCATGGCACTGATCCTGATCTTACTTTGGCACATAATTGACTCAGCATTTCTGCACAGCCTCAGGGCGCAAACGCCGTGTGTAACGGTGTGTTTAAAATCCAGCTGCAGGGGATTCTAATCCAGCTGCAGGGGATTCTAATCCAGCTGCAGGGGATTCTAATCCAGCTGCAGGGGATTCAACATCCAGCTGCATAGAAGTCAAATCAATCTGTAGAAGATTTAACATCCAGCTGCAAAGAATTTAAATACAGATTTAACATCCAGCTGCAGACGTACTCAACATCCAGCTGCAGAGAAATTCAACATCCAGCTGCAGACGGACTCAACATCCAGCTGCAGACAGACTCAACATCCAGCTGCAGACGGACTCAACATCCAGCTGCAGACGGATTCAACATCCAGCTGCAGACGGACTCAACATCCAGCTGCAGACGGACTCAACATCCAGCTGCAGACAGACTCAACATCCAGCTGCAGGAGGATTCAACATCCAGCTGCAGAGAGATTCAACATCCAGCTGCAGACGGACTCAACATCCAGCTGCAGAAGATTCAACATCCCGCTGCATAAAATGTAAATCCAGTTGCATAGAATTTGAATCCAGCCGCAGAGGATTCAACATCCAGCTACAGGAGGATTCAAAATCCAGCTGCAGGAGGATTCAACATCCAGTTGCATTGGCTTTAAATCCAGCTGCAGAGAGATTCAACGTCCAGTTGCATATAATTCAAATCCAGCTGCATAGAATTTGAATCCAGTTGCAGGAGGATTCAACATCCAGCTGCAGGTGTGAGGAATAAAGCTCAGACAGACCTACCGTAGACGTGCACCGGGCTACAACGCAACGTGTGCACTGACCCATCTGCATTGCACAAGGAGGAGAACATTGTTGTGCTCCACTTCCCCATACTGACACAGCGGCGTCTGATCCCCGCAGACACACTGACCCCGCACCATCCCCCGCCGCCGGGGAAAACAAAACCCCACGGTTTGACGGTAAAAGTTTCCCTCACCTCCTACTCCCGTCGGCAGCGGCGGGATCCGACGGGATGTGCCTCGTTTCCGCTTCTCACTCTCACACCAGCAGCGAAACAGGCGTCCAGACTCCAGGCAGCCCGATCAGCTGCTGACCTGAGGTGTGTCCCATGTTTCCACGCCCTCTCTTCCGGAAAGCCTGCACTGGATAATAAAATAAATAAATAAATAAACAAACAAAGACGGAGAGGGAAAGGGCGCCGTGCTGTGAGCTCAGTGCGCTGTGTTGGTGCACACACACACACACACACCTGCGTCTCTCTCTCTTTCTCTCTCCCCAGGCGTTAAACACACTGACCGGTTTTCCCCGTCGCACGTCGGCAGCGCACACAACCACAAACTTTTATTATCCTACAGAAGAAGGGGCTCCGCGGGGTCCTAAATCCCGCCCCGTTCCCGCCGCGTCGTTGCCGCCTTTACGTTCCCGCCGCGCACGTGCCGCGTTGTACGTATCGCACGGCACGTGGCAGCTAAATTACACGTTAACCACCACAGGTGATGCACGCGGGGCTGGGCGTACCGCTCCCCTCTTCGTGGCTGGGTTCGATGGACCGTGGATCCATGCGGTGAACAGAGCCACACGCAGCGCCCCCCGCAGGCCGCGGCCGGACCCGCGTTCCTGCAGTCAGGAGCCGGAGAAGATGCGGTGATCGTGTTCAACACGCTGGAGGCAGCACATGTGTGTCTGCCCTACACCTTTAGTTACAGTCAGTGGGTACTCTACTAAAAGTACCAGTAATACAGCGTAAGAGAAGCAGAATCAGCATCAAATATACTTGTAGCAATCAGCCTATACATGTCCTCCTATTCAGGCTCCCAGAAGACCATAACTGGTTTTCTCTCTAATCTATTAGATATTTTAGCTTTTACTTCCTTACTGGCAAGACATCATATCACTGAAAGTCAACTGTCGCTGGAGAAGATCAGATATTCAGGTAAAGGTAACTCCCTTTAAAATTCTTTCATTCTTTCAGTCTCTGCAGTCTGATTGGTGGACCCCATCTTTCTTTCTTTCTATCTTTTTCTCTTTCTGTCAGATTCAAAAGCTTAACATTTAGTATACACAGAATTTCTCATTTTTCAATATTCTCATATTTAAATATTCATTTATTTATTATTTATTATTTTTAAGTGGATTTTATTCCACACATCTGCCATTTTTTGTTCCTGTGGACCACATAATAATAATAATAATAGTAATAATAATAATATTCTAGGAGGTAGATAATGCCCTGCTCTTCATCCATTGAGATGCACAGTATGTTCATCCTTTTTAAGTGTGATACAGATGTGATGTCATACCCAATGTAAATATGAGACCTTACCTCCTAATGCTAGGTAGTGGCTTCTAAATACCTGTGCTTAAATACAGTAATTGTGTACATGTACTTAGTTACTTCCCATCAGTGGTTACATACATTTCCAGTAAAGAGCTGCAGTGAGATCTGCTCTGATCTGCCACTGTTACACGGAGCAGATTGGGTTTCAGGACATCAACGATAAACATCACTCGCTGGGTGCAAGCATTCTTCCATGAGAGAGCAGGGTGTTAGATGTCTGCTTACAGCTTTACTGAACATTCAGGAAAGTCCTGGGGTGCGATCCAGGAGACCCACAACTTATTGTAGTTACAGAATTAGGCTCTATTTAAAAAGAAGAATCTGTCAGGTGGGGAATATCTATCATATATCATATATCAGAATGGACTACTAACACACACACACACACACACACACACACACTAGAATTTATTATCATTTTCTATCTGTGCAGCACATATTGTAACTCATTTCTCACATTTCAAGCCAATGTCATCTTCAGGGACAGATTCCAGACATGCTGCCAATTTCATATGAGAAACATTATCTGTAACAGTGGACTCAAATCTATTTAAAATAAAGTTCTCTGTTATCCCTAATACTAGAAGCATCAATAAATCGTATTTCTATACAGTTTCTGAATTTATATTTATTTCTCTGTTCTCTGTTACATTGCTTGTTTGAAAAATAAATTCAACCTAATGAGTCCATTACACTTTATCGCTTTACACAATATCAGAAAATAAAATCAAATAAAAATGATGTTGTAATATTATGTAAAGTTGAGAACCTACCACCGTTTCCAAAAAGCTTGCAGGCATAGTAACTGATTCTACTTATTACACTTTTGATTATAATAATGTCACGCAGACATTTTATAATCAAAAGGCAATTAAAATGTCACACGTCACACCTTTAAATAAGAACTCCACAGCTACTCCCATCCACCTGCAGCTCGGCCCCCACTGTTTGCACCGTCCATGTTGCGCTGCCTAATTGGGGCTTCATCATCCTTAACAAACATCCTTAACATCCCATTGAGTAGAAAAATAAGGATTAGATGAAACAACATAGAACATAACAACCATACAGTAATATAATATAGAGATTACAGTGCTGGCTTAATTATAGGAATAAATATACCCCCAGGATTTAAAAAGTTACTGTAGGATTCCTAAGAGACCTTGTGTGCACTCAGCTAAATCATGTTAATAATTACTACCTCCACTCTGCAAGTGGCTTTTAGCATGGATATATGTTGTGTATCTTGTATAAATTTGTTTTACTGTCCTGATAGGTCAGTTACATAGTCTTTCATGATATGTTATGAATAGTGTGTGTTCCAAAGAAGAGAAATGCATTAGATTTCAAGCATGTCTAACCCTTAACTACTATTCAATACTAAATACTAAAGCTGAATCCAATTGTAATGTAATGTCTTTATTTGGTTATTTAACAATAGTTTATGCAATTGCACCAGGCCTGCATCCACATTATACATTTCACAATAGCATAGAACCACTGCCCCCCTCTTCTGAATGTTTTTATTCTCTCTCAATTGAAATTAAGTGAACAAACAAAAAAAGAAGTGAAGCTGCTGTTGCTGCAGTGACAGACTGGTCAAACAGTGGTTCCAGTGGTGCTGTAGGATGTGAGAACACTCTTCCTGTCACAGTCATGGGGGAAGTTCATAGAAAGTTCATGTCGTTTCTTGGCAACGGCTTCAGCCTTATATCAGAAAAGCGGCCGACACTGCGGGATAAGGGGCAGATTGTCCTCCCTCGTGGCAAAATCAGCTCCCCAAATTTAAGCGTGGTTTTTATTTTCAAGCCTTTTCGGCCTGAAGGCGTGCTCTGCAGACGGGTGTGCACACAGCTGCTGCAGAGCCAGTAGCCGCTGCTCGTTCTGGTGTGAGTCATGCAGCAAAATGCAAGTCAACCTCGACACGGCCTTGTATGTGCATGGTGAGAGTGGTCACAGCAGACTTGTTTATTGTAGGAGTGGTGCATGATCAGGGTTCATGTTCAAAAAACATCGTGAGGCTAAAAGTAGCTCTCAACCTCCCCATTTTGGAGTAGCTCTTTAAAAAAAAAAAAATTGTGTCTACATTTTTGTTTGAGTATTTCACTCAAGTAAAACGGCTGCTGGTGCCTGCACTCCACCTCGTAATTATTAGCATTTTAGATATTAACTCTAAAAGGCATGCTGCTTTGGATAAAAACAGCTCAAAAATAAAGGAAAAATTTTAATGATACTAAGCATCATTTTAATCAAGGTGGCAGGAGCATTTTCATGATTGGCAACTGTTGACCCTGAAATAAATGTTTCTTTTTGAGACCAGAAATTAAAAAAAAATATACATATATATGGAAAGGATTGATTATTACCATTAGTATGAGTATTATTGCTATAATTAGTTTTATTTTGAAAGCTATTGATTTTATAAAACTCTGTGCTTTTTAGTCAACATGAGTCTTTCATGTTTGTGTCCCATGCTGTTCTCCTACTGGTAAGAGTGATACGAGTCCTCCTAGTGGTAAGATACAATTCTTTGTGTATATAGACCTGGATTTTTATCAATGTGATCAATGCTAGTGACGTTTTAAATGATAAGTCATGTTGGACTTTTTGAGGAGAGCAATGAGAGAAACAGAAAAAACAGAACAGTCATATGCCAAAGAAAATAACAATAATTCACATTTCGTCTCTGCTTTAATTTCAGTCCAGTCTAAAGAGTTTCCAGGATTCTTGACAGAGAAAACAGCCACTAGGGTTTTTACTGTGCATTGGGCACATTTAATAGCAATTAAATATGTTTCTTTGCATTTGAGTCATCCAACTTAGTTTAGCCTTTATTTCTGCTTGTCATTTAAACATTACTTTACCCTAGACTTAGTTTAATTGCACTAACTCACCCTTTCTTGTGTATTAACAGGGTTCATCACCATGTAACAGGACATTACAGCAAGTATAACTATAGAATACTATACTATACAGTATGAAATCAGAAACACAGAGATGGAAGATGTGTTCAAATGTAATAAAAAAAGGAAACCAATTCTAGTCAAAAACCTCTGTCCCTCAACAGAAAAGAAGTGTCAAGTTTTCCCAGCTGCTGTCCCGCACGTGTGTGTGTGTGTGTGTGTTTCACTGGGGCAGAGCCCCTGGTGACGTCCCTTATCCTGCATCCCTCTGAGGATCAGGGTGGAAATTACAGGCTACCATTAATGAGATCCTGTTCTATTCTCCCTGCAGCCCTTGGGATCCCAATTTCAATGCAGGAACTCCCACCTCCCAGAGGGTGTGTGTGTGTGTGTGTGTGTGTGTGTGTGAGAGATATTCGCACATGCCAGACCTGAGGAAACATGACAAGGCACTTCCCTCTTCGACCGCCCCACTGTAGTGTGGCCGTGTCGCTTTGTTTCCTCCTCCTGTGTGTTGTGTTGACAGTGACTCATTCGTCTTTATTACATAACAACGCCGGACGAGGCTTCTTCTGCTCGAGGTGTTATGATATTAAACACCCAGCCCCAGCTTATAGCTTTAAACTAGTTATGCTGTACATACAAGGTGGTGTAACATCTCCTCCTGCTGGCCTAAAGGGTTCAATGCACACAGCGTTTACAGGTTTCCCCAATGTTCGGATGAACCATGTCAAATGCAATCACTAAACTTTCATGATTGTGTTCTGCATGCGGTTCTTGTTTTCATACAAATATCACACGCAAAGCATAGTTTAATAAACATTTCACAAAAAGTAAAGAGTCTTTCCCTCACAATATTGTGAATCTGATTATGCCGAGGTACAAAATGTAGTGAAGCATGAACAGGATGTAAAAAGGTAATTTGGGCAATGTGCGGTTTCTTGTGACTGTGGTGCAGCATTGAAGGGACACCGTGTAACATTAGATGTTGCATTTAGCAGAACAGACATGGCAGAAACCTGAATATAAGATTTATCAGTATGTTGGAGAATAATAATTGATCAAAATAAGTGTGCTTTTTTTTCTACCTTTTAGATTGAGATTTTTAAAATATTTATTTCCCCCTCCAAGTTAAACTGCAAACCAAACAAAGGCTCAAGTATCAAGCAATGTGAAGAATATTAGTTAATATAATCTTAATAATCTTATTAAGATTTTTTGTTTTTTTGCAGTAAAATTAAGATTTTGTTCTCATATATACACAATAGTAAATGGGGGGAAAAAGGACACAACCTCTGAATAAATAACAAGATAAATAATCTTTATTTCCACATCGTTGTCATTTATAAAATTATGTGTCCACAATTAATATTAACAAGGCAATACAGAGAATCCTTTTGTTTTCTCAGAGGTGGAACTCAGGCTCTAGAGATTGTTTACTTGTCTGTGTAGATGAAGAAAAAAGGGGAAATGTTGGTCAAGATGTCACGGATACGAACTCGATCACTTCTTTAGGGTTGGTAAGGATTGGTTGTTGTTGTAGATGGTGAAAGACTTTGAGTCGGATCCAGGAGGATTGTCACAGGGTCTCTAGAGCCTGCGTCCACACCAAGCCCTTCAATGTACAGTCATAAAACTTCATAACCCAGGATTCATCACTGCTTATCGCTCAGTGTAAACCAGACACAGTTATTCACAAATTCCTGACCATTCTCACACCGGATACCTATCACTGAAATGATCAGCGTCCATTAATTAGCGTAAGCATGATTCTTGTCTATCTTAAACAGGATAACGTCATATTCTTTCCCTACAGTAAAAGACGCAAAAACCCCAGCAACTGTAAAAACCAAACGGGAACAATGAAGAATCAACCTTTCTATTCTACAAAATGAGAGAGAGAGAGAGAGAGAGAGATGCTTAGATACCATGTGCTCAAAATAAAAATAAAATGCTTTTCTCGCAAGTCTGTCAGATGTTGGTAAGTACATCGATGTAAGTTATCAAAAAATGCAATATTATATACTGTATAGGTTATAATTACAGTAACAAGGTTCCATGCGATCATGTTCTCATCTTCTGTACAGAGTTGAGGATTCAGTAGTAAATAACAAGGCTATACAGACCTATAGTGCCTGGTGGCCACAGTGCCAGTATGTTACAGAGCGATGGAGGCCTGGGACAGGGACAGGTGGTGTGCTGGTCTGGACAGAGGCGCCACGTTCAGCATGGTCATACAAAACCACTTAATACAGAAGTGAGAAATCCCAGGATGTGCTGGGATCCGCGTAATTGAAACTGAGCCGCTATTTACCTTAAACAAGATCCAGCTTCTGGTGTGAAGGTAAAGGAATATTCCACCCTTAAAATCTGATCACACTCATTGATGTTGACGTGTTGCAATGAGCTCTTTAGTGTAAACTCTTCCCTGCAAACCGCTTCTTCTACTTAGGCTAGTGATATCCTCCTGTGCAATGCCAAGAATCATCTTTGCAAACCCCTCAAGAACATGTGGAGCTGGAAATATCCAGACTTGGCGATGTCACAGAGTCCAAGCTTGGCTGGAGTGAGAAAATATATTACTACCATGCAACACAAATAGATAAATACAGCTAAGCACGCAGATCTTCTGTCCTTAAGGGTGGATATTCCTTTTGATTGGGACCTGTGCTTGCTGAAACCAGGTTTTGGATGCAAGAAACGGGAGGGAAACAATGTCAGTAGCTCGTAATGAATTTAAAGAATGTTTCAATCTCAGAAATCCTCAGCAGTTGCCTTGAAAATCTCTGTGATTGAAAAGTTATTGGATTTATTATACAGTGCACATAGAAGAATTTCCGTTTCCTCGCCCTGTAGATGTTTTTGATCCAACGCGCGTTTTTTTGGAATGTGCACATTCTCCTCTGTCCTTTGTAGAAAGCAACAAAAGACCAAAAACGCAACCACTGTCAGCCTGACCCAGTACACGGAGCACCAGGGGCACCCACATAAATCCCATAATTAAGACTTAAAAGACACAATCCAAACCCTGTGGATTCATTCAGTCAAATACATTATTATTTAGTCATTATAAAACAATACCCAAGTGAATCGCTAAAGCACTGAGAGGGCTGGAGGAGCTGAGGGAGCAGCGCACAAAGCACAACAACAACAAAAAAGGCTATTAAACAGGCCTCAGACCAGATGGACATTCAGAGTTTTAAGACCTTAAGTGATCAGTATGAAGACCAGTGTTGGGGTGGTAGCGGCGTGTGAAAAGGTAATTAAAGGCTAGCAGAGACACATTCATTTTGACCACATTTTCAATGTGGAGGTGCAGTGGGCTGTATGTATAAGGCATGGAAGTTTAATGTGCTTAATATATTAATGATTGATGACCAAGTGAGTCACGACTGAGACAACCAAGCCGTTTGATTAACTTATTTTAACTACGTCACCTGTGTGATTCAAAAAACTCAAAAAGCTTACCAAGTCAAATTAGACCAATTAATTCAAGTAAGGCTATATGCACACTCACCTACTGTAAGCGCTGGTGCAGGATTAGAAAGAAACGGAATAAATTAAAAAGGTAGATCACGTAATTATTCTGTCCAAAATATCACTGAAGCATCTTCCTCTTGATCAAATCTACCTTTAATTGACTCAATGAAATAACTTGCCAGGTTATTTGACAGCTAAAAGTGAGGCCTAAGAGGACCAGCTGGGCAGACTGGCTGACATGCTGGTTTGGTTGCTGTCCGACCCCCCCACCCCCTTTCCGTTTTTTTTTTTTTTTTTCTTTTCAGTTCTGCCAAGTCTGCGAGCTGACCTCAGCTCCTTGTATAAGGAGCTGAAGGAAGCGGCTAAGCAGTGTAAAGCTATTCACACCTTTAGGCGGAGCGACGTCTCCACACCCGACTCACGGAGCCCGGCGTGCTGCCACCCGGACCCACAGCTGCCTCCTCAACGAAGAGCAAGAAAGAGAGACGGAGAGAACGAGACAGGCCAATGGGGAGACTTGTGCATTATAAAAAAAACAAAAAAAACAATCAACAGGAGTTAGACCGCTGTGATGAGGCCGCGCTTCTACTGATCTTGCTGGGTGGAACTGCCAGTAGTGAGGGTGCCGGGGACCATCAGGTAATGCTTTTGTGAACACACACACACGTATGCACGCATGCATGCACACACAAACAGTGGCTCTCTGCACTGGCCTGCCAAAGGCACGCCAACACCACAGATCCAGATGTTTTTCCATCTGCCACATCCCTCGTGATGCTCTCCGCTCGCCAGAGTCGATGCCAGTCTCTCCGCCGCGCTGGTCGCCTCTCCGTCTCTCTTTCTGTCTCCGTGCCGATTTCCAAACATACCCGCCCCCCCACCCCCCACCCACAAATCCCACCCGGTATGATCCGCCTCCGTTCCCCCTGTCCTCCCTCCCCAGAGTCCAGTTACTGCACCACTACGTTTGTACTGTACAGTCAAAAAAACAATGAGCTGAAATCTTATAAAAAAAAAAAAAAAAAAAGAAAAAAGCAGAGCCCTGGGTTATCTTTTTTTTTTTTTTCTCCTGCGGCAGTTTTTTTCTCCCGCAACTATGACGACAGGCCTGCATCTGCCTGCTCACATACACACATACACACACGCACGCACGCAGCGCTCATTCACTCACGCACTTGTACGAAGCCATGCTCGCAGGAACACACATGCTCTTTTTTCTTGCACACTTGCTCTCATGCAAGCCCCCGCTGATTTTCTAGTGGTGGTGGTGGTGGTTGTCGGACATGCAGGAGTGGAGGGGTGGGGGGGGCGAGGACAGGGAAGAGAAAAGGTTCCTAAGCTCGTAAAAGGAAGAGGGGAGGGTAGGCGTGTGTCTAACTGTGTGAGTGTGTCAAGGGAGAGGTCTTAGTCCTGCTGCCACTTCCTCCGTTATTTCTTCTCATCGTCACCTGCCGGGGGGGAGAAAAAACACAAGTGGTTTAGCGGAGATAGCAACCGGCATGGCCGTTCTATATATGAGAGTTACTACTGGGAAGAGAGGAGGGCAATAAAAGCTCGGAAATAAAAGTACCTTTTCCCAGAAGGTGAGATAATAAGGAATTTAGGCTACATTAGAAAGGCAGGAGAAAGGGGGGAAAACAGAGCAGAAAAGACAGGTCAGTAGATGGATACCGTCTTATTTAGGTTTCTAAATCATGCAAAGAATAAACGTGACAAAGAAAAGGGATCGAATGTACCTTCTAGATGGTTCCTGGAGACATATTTCAGTGCTTCGTCCAGGAGGATGACTGGGATTGAAATCTTCAGGACCACAATCCACTGGGACCAGTGCAGAGGGGTCACTTGGAAGATCAACTGAAGGACAGCAGTGATGGGAGGAAAAAAAAACAAAAAAGTCAGAAACTCTTCTAATGGCCAGCAGATGGTAGATGGCACATTCCAGCTCGAGGCAGCTTTTACCTACTTCACTGGGCACAATATCATCTGATTCATCTCTTTTTATTACAATGCAGACAACATATTTAAGGCCGTTGTTTCCCCTATCAGGCAAAATGATGATGGTGTTGGTGCAGCCTGTGACAAAGACTGCAGACACGACTCAGGGTGTTTTGTCTGTTTGGTAACATTTTACTTGACGGGTCAGTTCATAACACAATCATTGCAGCGGCCATAAACCTCACATGAAGCATTCAGGACTGATTCATGACACATTACTCAACACATCAAACACCAAAGCTTTCATGAATGTGGAAGACAGAATGACTGCTTGTCAAAATAAAAGTCGGCACAATTGCAAAACAGCGTTGCTGTTTTTGTTCTAAATCTCTGGACTAGCCCAGTAACAAAGAGACATAATGTGGTCAAGCAAATCATTTTAAGGTAACCTTTGCAGATGATTTCACACATACACAAACACTCCCAGTGTTAAACTCAATGATCATGAATACTTCACAACTGGTATAGTAAAGTAACCTTTGATGTAGATATTCATGCAATATTTACAAAGGCTGTATTTGTGTAACCTGAAAAGCTTGGTCATCCCCAGTAGGGAAAGATGAGAAATCGCCTGCAAAGGTAACATTAAATTATTTGCTGGACCATGTTCTGTCTGACTCATGTGTGTCCTGATCAGGTTAGAGGTTTGGAACAAAAACAGCAATGCTGCTTTGCAATTGTTGGATTAAGTTGTCATCGTCCTGTCTTCTATATTCATGAAAGGTTTGGTATGAATGTTGAGTCATTTGTCATGAAACGGTCTTAAATGCTTTATCTGCAGCTTATGCTTTCCTGTCAGCTACATTGTTACCATTTGATTTTTACCTCTGGAACACCCCTATGCTCTGTATGAGTATAATGATTTATTTCTTTTATTAACCTTTATTTATTCAGGGGTTAGTTATCTGAAAGGAAGATTCTCTTTTTTTCCCCAGGAACACCCCCCACCCTGCATGCATTTTTTTCACAACACAGCTCCAAAGAAGAGTCTACAAAATATCCTGAGTTCCTCACCGGCAGGGGCTCCACGTAGAGGATTAAGAAGTGCAGGGACAGGGAGAGGATGATGGCTCCAAGCAGCCATATATTAACCCAGGGAGGCATCCTGACCAGGGACTGGTTCTCAGACAGACTGGTGGGGAGAAGGTTGATTAGATCAAAACATGACGACAATTGCAAAGATCTATTTTGCAAAGATCAGATGATAAATATCCCAGCAGCCTAAAGTTTATTGGTTTGGTCCAGGAAAATAAAAACAGTTTTACAAATTAAAGAAGAAAGAGAAAAGGGACATTTAATTAAAGTGCAGCTAACAGTCAACATGTCTCCCCCCTTTGCTGGGGGCTAACCACCATGTAAATACGTGTCCCAGCTGTCAGAAGTACTACGTGTACTGGCTTGGGATAAGATACTTTTCTGTTGTTCAGTCAACTTTAATTTTTTTTATTATTTTTTTTTAACTTCCTCTGTCTCAGATTCTTTCCTGAATGACACATTCGTATTTGTTTCTATAGGGAGCTACTGCCAGACTTGCTCCATGAGCAATCCTGGCAAAAACAGAGTTTTCCCTTCATGCTGCTGCTCTTCTTTCTAAGTGTCCTGCATCCCCCCCATGCAAGCACGATTCCATTCCTTCAGAATGTGGCTACATTTACTTATTTTCCACCAAACGCAGAAGATGAAATACAGTGCGTCTCCCACTATAAACAACGACAAGTCTCGACAGCTGCGGAATGCTTTCTCAAAGTCGCATGGACATTTTTTTTTATTTTAATATTGTGATTATTAATGTCTGACAGCTGTGACATTTCACCCAGACATGGGGACAGAAGGTGACTGACCTGTTGAGTGCGTTGAACATTTCGATAGTGACCAGCACAGACAGGGCCATGGTTGTGGGGTAGCGGGACTCAAACACCTCACAGTCTATACCCTCGAACATGGGGTTCACCTCGGTACACTGCATGAAGTGTCTCTGTGGAGAGAGAGACAGACAGGCGGGAGTTACTGTTTGTTTGTGGTGTGTGTGCATGTGTGTGTGTGTGTGTGTGTGTGTTGGCAGGAAATCACCGGGACCCCTGCAACCTGGAATAATGCCGCTCAGATCTGATGGGGGAACAGCTGCAGGACCTTGGCCTGGTTCCTGCCCTGTGTGCGACCAAACCACATGGGTCTTCCCTTTCTATTTCTGTACACTGATGGGATCGCCAAGCATTACTGTGTCCAACAGCAGGGGAATGTGAAGGAGGCTGAGAGCGGCTACGTATCAAAACATAGCAGGGAAAAAAAACTGAAAAACAAAACAACAACCCCATTCCCCGAGGACTGTGCTGGGCTGCAAGAAAGAAAAGAAAAAGAAGACACAGCAGAAAGCATTTTTTATAACTCACCAGCTGATAGAAAGACACTTTTGGGCCTTCTTCATCAAACAGGTACCACCATGTGGCAGCACTCACTGTTCCAAGACCCACGTATCCTACAGGGAAAACAGTCAGAGACATATAGACCAGGTGTCATTCCACATTTGTCCCAGCTTGCTGTCCAGGAAAAAGGATAAGTCAAATAGTTCTATAATTAGATATAGTCATAGGGCAGGTTTTTTCTAAACTGTAGACAGAATATAGGCTATAGAGGGTTTCCCAGTAAACAAGCCAAATTTCAATCAGCTTTCTCCACTATTCTCCTAACTGTGCGTTATGGTTACAAAATTCCCTGTCGCTAGGTGAAACACAAAAAAAGGTAACTCACAACCTGCATGCTAACATGGCCTTCAATATCTAGAATGGGTCTGTGTCTGTGCTCTAAGTTACACAAAATACGAAAAAAGTTTTGCAAGTGTGGATGAGTGCACACAAATACATGGCTATTTTTCAAGGAATTCTCTGACTGTGTCGCGCCCACGTCCTTATTAGTCACCAAACTATAATGAATATGTCTTATCAAAAATGAGAGATAGCAGAAGTCAACATGGTCCAAGATGTGTTATACCAAAACTAACATTCTCAAAAAAGTGTGTAAAGTGTGTGCAACTCGACTTCATGGGTTGCTATGGCAGTTTCTGGATATGTGCATATTTTATGAAGAAAAAAAACATTTGAAGTTGCAGTAGTGTCAAATCATTAAACATAACTGTTTTATCTGGTGAATTTGATCAGATTCTGAACAGAAGGTCCTAAAATAAGATTTTCTTATGTGGCGTGTCGGGAGGGTCATTTTTTTTACTAAATAAATAAATATACATATCCGAGCTTGTGTAGGTAGGTTGCTAGGTGGAGGATGACAGTTCGCTGTGTTTGCATGTTGTTTATTTTGCTGTGGTGAGTACAGCATTCTGACAGGTGCAGTAGTGTCAAATCATTAAAGATGACTTTTCCTGGTGAATTTGGCCAGAATGAGATTCTCACAAATGTTATTCATCCATTTATCTATCTAGACAACAGACGACAGTTTGTCAGATTTTAGTTTTTGCAGCGTAACAACAGTTTAATCAGATACTAATGCTACCTCCGATGGCCAGGTATCTGAAGAAGAGCCAGCCTGAGATGAGCGGCTCCTTTGAGTTGCGGGGAGGTTTGTCCATGATGTCCAGGTCTGGGGGGTTAAAGCCCAGGGCAGTGGCAGGCAGGCCATCGGTCACCAGATTAACCCACAGCAGCTGGACTGGAATCAGAGCCTCAGGGAGACCCAGGATGGCTGTCAGGAAGATGCTGCAAACAGACACACACACACCCATCAGCCGAGGACATCAGACTGGAGGCTAAAGCTAGGAACTCTGTGCGTTTCTGCTCCTCACCAGACGACTTCTCCCACGTTGGAGGAGATGAGGTATCTGATGAACTGCTTCATGTTGTTGTAGATGGCTCTGCCCTCCTCCACAGCGGCCACTATGGTGGAGAAGTTATCGTCGGACAGCACCATCTCAGATGCAGACTTGGCCACCGCCGTGCCGGAGCCCATGGCGATGCCGATCTCCGCTTTCTTCAGGGCCGGGGCGTCGTTCACACCATCTCCAGTCTGAGGTAAGAAGAATGTGTTTTTGTGCACTCGCAGAATTTAATTTAAGATTATGTAAACAATTGTAAAAATCTAACTGAAAAATGTGAAGAACGACATTCAGATAATTGAATAAGAATCTGCAGAAAAAAGTAACTTTTTAGCACAAAGTAAAATTTAATGGTCAAACCTAAATTTGAATTTTTGCTGCTTCAGCGTTGTCAATTCCTAAAAAATTTAGTGCACATTACACTTTTAGTGGGGGATTATTCTTTGAAACAGAGCTGAGTCTAGGGTTGTGGAATTCTGGGACCTTTCAAAGTTGGAAACTTTCCATGCAAATTAAAAGAAATGACTAAAAAATTCACAAAATTGAAGGGTGTTCTTTACAGGGAACTTAAATATAGTTTAAATGGATAGTTCGACATTTTTGTAAATTCGCCTATAGTCGTGATTGCTACAGTCATAGCAATAGGTGCTTTACCTGTTTTAATCACTGTTTCCAGACCAGACTGGCGGTTTTACCACTATAACCTCAGAAAATACAACAACTCCCAAACACTGTGGTGTATGAGTTGTTACCTGCACATTCACCACGCTATGAAATGATAACTTCAACATTTCGACATGTGAAGCAACTACTCAGAACTTCCTTCAGTAAGCCACTGGGCGGAGAGACACTATTTACTCACCTCAGGCAGTGTTGGCAATGCCAGTTCTGCCTCACAGTGTTCCTTTATTATTTCATAGTGTGGTGAATGTCAAGTTCAAAGCACAAGACTATTGATGTGAATATTTCCTAAATTCTCGCACTTAATTTCCCATGGAAAGTTTCAGACGATTTATCGGAAATGTTCTGCCCCTTTGCAAACCCCAGATGAGCCTAACAAGCTGATGGTGACTGAACTGCAGTCTCGTTACGGAAAGTCTCATTATCGTTTCCGATCCAGACGGGATTAAGTTAAAGCTGAGCAGATGAGATACAGATCCGTCATGGCGGGGTCTAAGGGCGCTCTGCACTCCGATGAATGGCGAGGCGCGTCTGACAGGCGAATGGTGATATTGTTGTCTTGCGTGTCTCCCTGCCTCGTTCCCCGCCGCCCATCTTTCCCGCGGATCGGCCCCTCTTCTGAGACGTGTGTCAGATAGGAAGCAGCGGAGCGGGCCGCAGATGACAGCTTCTGATAGCATCTGAGAGAGCAGCCTCAGAGGAACCCCGAGCATGTCACGCCTCACTGCTTTCCCGACAAGTCATTCACATAACGCACGATTGAGGGAAGGAGAAAATGCATCTTTTGGCCTCATTTTAACAGGCATAAAGAAATATATGAAAAAGGAAGTAGACAGTAAAAGGGGTATAGGGTGATGACTGGGCGGGAGAGATGATGAGACCAAGATGACGTTTGTCAGAGGGTGCGTTCACATAACTAGTGATTATTTGGTCTACACCAGGGTATAAACTGGTTCCTATGTAGCATGGACACTCCGGCGTTGTTTGCTTTCACACTTGCAAATGAACAAAAATGCATCAGATTGCATTTAATCAATGTTTGGTAGAAATTCGTACCAATTCTAACTCATATTCTGACACGTTCACACATTGCTATTCGCCCTTATCTTCATGGATTAGAAGATAATCCACATCCGTATTGACCAATTTTGGCAAGCTATACAATTTCAAGATGAGTCGTGGCTGCTTCTGGAGAACAATCTGCATAAGCGCTGGAGTCACTGAAGACGCACTGTACATCATTTAAGGCAGAGGAGATGCGCTATTCTCACAAATTAGATCATAGGGGATAAACATTGTTCCAACGACCCACAAGGTAGCTGGGAAATAATTAGTACTGGACCCAA
This sequence comes from Eupleurogrammus muticus, assembly GCA_036785175.1. Classification (NCBI taxonomy): domain Eukaryota; kingdom Metazoa; phylum Chordata; class Actinopteri; order Scombriformes; family Trichiuridae; genus Eupleurogrammus; species Eupleurogrammus muticus. The sequence goes on along the minus strand of JAYKQN010000007.1, from coordinate 15,171,801 downwards.
GCTTGTGTTCTCACCAGAGGGGCTGCACCAAATGACAAACTTTAGTGAGTCAACGGGACCGAGACCACCTTGGTCTGCGTGACTTCCTGCACCAGATGCAACTGATGTTTTCACACCGAACTGAACTCATCAAAGTAGATGAGACCATGTTATGTTTATTTTTATCTCCTTTCCTCACCATGGCAGTAATCTCATCGAATGACTGCAGGTATCCAACGATCTTAGACTTGTGAGCGGGCTCAACCCGGGCGAAGCACCGTGCCCATTTCACGGCTTCTCTCTGCTTCTCAGGCGGGAGGTCGTCAAACTCGCGGCCCGTGTAGGCCTTGCCCGTCACGTCCTCGTCCTCGGTGAAGATGCCGATGCATCTGCAGATGGCCACGGCTGTGCCCTTGTTGTCTCCTGTGATCATGATAACGCGGATTCCTGCCTCATTGCACAGTTTCACCGAACCGATCACCTCCTTCCTGGGTGGGTCGAGCATGCCCACACAGCCAACAAACGTGAGCCCCAACTGAATGAGGAAAAGAGAGAGAGAGAGAGAGAGAGTTGGCTTGCAAAGGACCATACTTAAAAAACAGAAACTCACTCCAATTCCAAATTGAGTTCACCACTTTTTGGTTTTTTTAGTTGCTCAAAGCAAACAGATTACTTCCTACACAACAAAGGAAAAAAAAAAACAAGCGTGAAAGCTGAAAGCTTTAGGTGGAAAAAGGCCTATTCTCTACCGTGATCCACATAGAAGACTACGGCAAGAATGAGATGAAAAGGTTTTGCACAAATTTTCTTTTGAATGGTCTGTACAAAAGCCAAAATGTGATCGAGTTATCTTTACACTCACAAAAAATGACAATTTAGTTTGTATGAATTAAAAAAAGAAAGGATATACAACATATTTAGTAAGAAAAGGTGCTGGGAGATGGAGTCAGGCTGATCTGTTCTCTCACTTCCAGTCTTTATGCCAAGCTAAGCTAAGTATTAAGCCGCAGCTTCAAATTTAAAGTGAAGAGTGGCATTATTCATTTTATCCAGCTTTCAGCATGAAAGTGGATTAGCATATTTTCCAAAAATGTCAAACTACTTTAAGTGTGTGAAATGATGAGTCATTACTGTACATTTAATGCTCTCCTATGCCAAATATCAGACGCTGCCACAGGGTTCTCTACCTCATACTGTGCGAACTTGCTGGAATTCTCCAAGTCCATGTCCTCTTTGCGCGGCGGGGTGTCGTGGGTGGCCAGCGCCAGGCAGCGCAGGGTGTCCCTTCCCGTCCCCCAGTCCCGGATCTTGGACATCAGCTGCTCGCGCAGTGCCGTTGTCAGCGGCACCTTCGCTGTTCCCACGCGCAGGTACTGGCACCGCTCGATCACGCTCTCAGGGGCGCCCTTTTCGGAAAAAAATGAGCCAAAAGAGAGGAAAAAAAAAAACCATAATAAACTATAGATCCTAAATAGCAGTAACGATAGTATTTCTGTCTGTTTATTTTTGACTGTAGGATTCATTCATGCCTTGACGAACATCTTGCTCTGGGAGCCCAGCTTGACGGGGGTGCAGTACACAGACATGGATTTGCGGTCGCGGGAGAACTCCAGGGTGAACTCCTTCTTCATCAATTGCTTGATCACCTGACGGACGAGCAAAAGGGGGGGGGGGTGATATTGACAGGCAGAAGAAAAAGTGACAAAGGGCTGGAGCTAAATAGCTGTATTCGTTGGCAGCTGTCAGGCTGGCAGCCAGCGGGTGACTGAGAGGTTTTGGCTGAGCTACTGACAGCTGAAGGATGCCACTTTAGACACGGCACCCGGCTGCCGTGCCTGGGTTGTCTGGCGCCAGCGAGAGTGGACAGCCAGATGTGTGTGTACGGCAGCTCTTCTACGTTAATGTAGGGGAAAAACTGAACTTGAAGTATAGAAAACGCATTTAAGACGGCAGACTGAAAAACTGAATGAACACACAATTCTACCCCTCAACACCGCCTATTATCTGCATTTAACGCAACGTCTTGCTCTGCCAGCAGGTGTCGTCCTAGCTTAGAGTCTGTGCACATGAATGATGGGGGGGAACACTGATAATTCTCTCTGTGATGCACACACATTCTGACAGGGGGGCTTCAAACAACTGACGGATGATCTGATGTCTGTCAATGTGACAAACTTCTCCTCCCTGTCCCCATCCAGGAAGACAGAGCGCAAAGGGAGTTCGCCTTGGCACGGCATGCTAGGAAATTGTTCTCCCCCTCTCTGTTCTGTTTACCAGTTGTGTACGCCCAGCGGGGATTTGGAAAGTTAAGGTCATCTCATTTGAAATCGCTCATCCAATATTCGCTGAGGATGCGTGTTGTTGTTGGTAAGCGATGTCCTGCATTTATCCGCTGAGCGCACGCACGGGACCGGCACGGTGGTTTGGATTTAAACCAGAGAACATCCAACCAAACATGTGTTTCTCTGCCCTTTCTGTCACTTGTCTCATCCGAGATCCTAAAGCGTTTGTCACGAACGAGCTTTGTTCTGCCTGGAAGCGAAGCCAGTGGGGATTTCAATGATTTTTTTTTTTTTAAATCTACAGTGGAGCATAAAATGCATGGCTTCAACACAGCTGATGACAGGCCCTTTGGGACTGAAACACCAGGATATGCTTTGTGATCTCATTGGTTGTTCAGACACCAAGACGTACACTCACGCAGAAGTCAAAGACCTCTCATCTCCTTAAAGGAGCATCCTTTATTTGTACAAAATAGGCCTGAACTCAAAGCAATGCAGCAGGCAGGATTATTGACTTGAATTACATTCAGAATATTATAGCAGGCGATGTTTGTTTAACTCAAACAAACAGTCACAGGTTCACACCCTGTAATCAAATACTTCTTGAGTAAGATACAGTACTTAACTGTGACCCTGTAATCTCTCATACAACATTGATTGGACATTGATACAGAGACAAAGCGCGCGCACACACACACACACACACACCTTACCGAGTTGCAGGCTCCGGCACGCTCCACCTTGCTGAGTCCAGAGAGGTCAGTCTTAAAAACGTTCATCTTCTCCACCAAGGTGGTGAGGGCCGTCTCCGTGGCTTCACCCACCTTCTCATAAACCCCTTTGGCCTGGGGGGGTGGGGGGTGACAGCAATATAACACATCGAAAATTCAGATTTAGATTCCACTTAAAAAAGTCATTAAATTCATTTGAAGGGAAAGTGGAGACCTCTCAGCTACACACCGGCACAATTCTGAAACAGGATTTCTGCAGTCAGTAAATCAAATTTAAGACTTAAGAATGCAATGAATATCTTTTTCATTAAACAATAAACCCTACAATTACTTTCTCACCAGCCTCCCAGTTGTATTAAAACTATTTGTGATATATTTATTAAATAAATGTTCCCTGGACGCAGAAGAGGTTTCAAGTTAGGTTAATTTAAAATGACATTCAAGACTTTGAACATCTTCCATATCCTTTTTGCTTTTGAGGGTACTGAATTCAATATTTTAAGACATTTCAAGACCTGCAGAAACCCTGATAAATGACAGGAGAATGACACTTGAGCGAACATTCAGTGAGAAACTCCGCAGGTAATTCAACTGTGCCGCTACAACCGTTAGAGTCGTACATGTGAAGTGTTATTAGAGCTGCACCCTCGCCAGCTGAGACGCGGTGTAGGTGAGCTGGAGCAGTAATGGCCTACCACGCATCATTTGTTCATGTGACACAGACAGCAATAAAACACCCCTCTTCCCCCCCCCCGAGTGCTCGGCTGCTCTGCCCCTTCCCTCTCTCTCTGTCTGTCTGTCTCTCCTTTTCTGGTTTGGCACACTCTAATCTCAGGCCCTTTAAAAATTGCTAGCAAAACGACTGTTTACAAGAGGAGAAACAATTAATTTGTGAGGATAGACGGGTGTTGAGAAGTGTCCTATCCCGGGCCTCTCTCTCCTCAGCGTGGTTACCATGATACCATGGCGATGACAAAGAGGTGAGAAAAGCAATCCAAACCAGAGAAAACAATCTTTTACATCAGAATAAAATTAGCCTTGCTGCAAAAAGAGAAGGTGCTATGTAATGTGTGTGTGTGTGTGTGTGTGTGTGTTTATTCCACTGCTACCGTTTAAAATGTCATTTCCAGTGTGTTTATACATGGTAGAACGGCGCCATTAGGTTTACAAAGACAACTCACTGCACAATAATGTTGTGCAGATGGATCTGTTTTGCATGGCGCCTTCACAATAATGTCAGGGAATGGAAGATTAATCAAACTGCACCAGTAGAAACATCTGTATGTGTATGCAAGTGTTATTGACTTAATGACCTCATTGTAGTCCAGCGAGGAGTCATTGCACATGGCGCACACAGTGGCCAGCTCCAAAAGTCCATCATAGTCTCCACTCTGGATGGGCTTGTCTCCTTTCAGTCTGGAAGGACGACACACACACACACACACACACACACACACACACACACACACACACACACACACACACACACACACACACAGACACATAGACATACACGTTACTCACAGCATTAAAACTCAGGGGAAACCTCTTCACAGTTCCCTAAACCTCAGACACAGTAAGCTCATCAGTATTTATGAGCGGGGAGGGCGATCAGTCGTTTAGCATTCCGAAGTTGACTGGAGAAACAGTGGTTGTACAGTAGTAAGCTGTGGGAGCGTGTGAGAGCGCGAGCGAGCGAGCGAGCGAGGGTGTGAGTGAGTCTGACGAGCAGCGCTGACTGCATGACAACCATGGATCCCTTCCCAGTAGAGACTGCAGCCGTTGCTAGCGAGGCTCCCACACAATAGCCCACACTCTCGCTGTTATGAAATCGACAGGTTCATGCAGAGTCAGAATGCTGTACTCGCCACAGCAAAATAAACAACATGCAAACACAGCGAACTGTCATCTTCCACCTAGCAACCTACCTACACAAGCTCATATTTATTTATTTATTTAGATTTAAAAAAAAAAGAAAAAAAAGACATCCTGGCATGGCAGAAGTGAAAATCGTACTTTTAGACCTGTTCAGAATCTGACCAAAATTCACCAGGAGAAACTAATGTTCAATGATTTGACAATACTGCGACTGCACATAGTTGTAATGCATGTATTTTTCTTAAAGTAATATGCACACATCCGAGAACTGTTAACATTTCCCTGGTTATTACAGAGATTGCCATAGCAACCCATAAAGTAGAGTTACACACACATACATTCTTTTGGAATATTAGCTCTGATGTAACACTTCTTGGGACACAGACCACGTTGAACCCTGCGATCTCGCATTAATGATAACTAGTGCAGTGCCCCTAGAGAGTCGGAATTTCTCTGTATGTCCAACACGCTGCTCTGCTAACCCCAGTTTGTGTAGTATATGGTAAAATGATAATTATTTTTGTGCTTTCACACAACAATGTGTTTTGGAAAAAAAAAAAAAAAAAAAAAAAAGACCCCCCCGCTTCGTGCCATGTGTCAGCCCAATCTGAAAGTTGAGGTTGATCTGACAAACAGTCAGAGAGACATGTGAGGTACAGACGCTTTATATAGATAGATAATTTAGGATGATACTGAAGCCAGGAAGAGAGGGCAAAGGGAAGAAATCTATTTAAAATATGCAGCATTTCGGCAGACCTGAAACCTGTTCAGGTAAAAATATCTTGTTTTCATATAACTATTGAGTAGAATTATATTATTCCACTGGCAGATGATTTAGCTTATTAGTTTTTTTTTTTCTTAATTTTGGTCAATTTAGTCTCTTTTACTTTTAATAAGACAATTGTACTTAAATTTGAACTAAATTGTACCAAAAACAAGATATTCTCACCTGTTTAGATTCCAGTTTTCAGATATCAGCACTTATTGACACTGTGGTACTCACACTTGTCCAGTGGGGGCATACATTGAACCCGTTATGGAGAATTCATGGAGGGAGCAGCTTGAATCCTCCACCTTATCAGCAATGAACATCTGGAGAAGAAGAGAAGGCAAACAGAAGCAGGGCAGTCAGCGTGTTGGCTGGATCCGGGGTTGAGCTTGTTGCTGCTCGCCGCCCTAAAATAGTTATGAAGCTGTCAGAACGAAGAAATGAAAACATCTGTAGGAGGCTTTCCAGAGCTGTAAAAACAGCCCTGTTTTTAGAATAGTTGGTGACCGTCTATAATGAGGTTTTAAAAGTGTGGTTGTTACTTTCCCCACTTATTTCCCATCGACCTCACAGCCATCATTACATGCTGTATATTTAATGTTGTTTTCATTGTTAAGTGAAACTAACTAAACATGTATGCTGTTATGGAACAATTAGTGGTTATAATAGTGAGTAATTTTATTTATTGTCATGATGAGCGATGGGGTGTATAAAATGGTTGTGGCCCTTCCAGCTTCTCATCAGTGAAGAAACATCAGCGTCAATGATTAGGTTAGGCCAGAGTTCAGGGAAGTGATTCAGATCAACATGGTGATTGTTTTAGTTTGGCTTATTGTTATCTTCACCTAGATAAGAATTGTATTTAATTTCCGCAGCTATGCTCCACTTTTGTTGACTTCGGCAGACCTGCATGTCAGTGACTGGACTGATCGGCGTCTAGGGTGGAAAAACACACGTCAAATAAATAGTCAATGATTCATGTTGTGTGAATACGAAGGGACAGGACGATGCTAACTAAAACCAGTTTCTGTTGCCTTGTTCTTAAGATAAAAAGGTTGTTAGGCATTATGAAAATTAAATAGTGGATGGAAGCAGGAAGCAGCCGCCTCTTCTCCTATTTTCCTTCAGTGTTTCTGAACACGGTTCAGCCTTGGGAGCTGCTCACATGTCTTCAGGTGATGCTCCATCAGTCACTCACACCGCTGTTTCATATTTCAGCCGACTGCTGGAAAACAAAGGGCACGTCCGAGAAAGCACGAGAAAGAGCTGCAGTCCCAGCGCTGTCCGAGGATTTGCTTTGTTGGCAGAATCCTCCTCTTAAAATTCCCCCAGAAGGGTGATTCACGATGCGCTGGTAATACTAATATATTGATAAAAACAATTGTTCTCACAAGCGCTGTAGCGGTTGGCTTATAAAAATGAGATACAGCACCGCTTCCATTCCAAGGCCTCTCAATGCAGCCAAAACCTTATCTGACTGTCATACACAATTTCACTACATGGTAACTGACCTTGACTTCCTTCCCCTTTATTCTTTTTGTATATTTTGACACTGACGTTCAGCAAACAGTAATTTCACACAAAAGGGGAAACACCCCATATAAACTCTGTTCTGACTAAATCCTCCTTATGAAAGAATTAATTTATCCAACTCTGCTGCCAGTGCATGCATGTGTCTCACTGACTCATTAGCATCAATTGGCAGAGCTCAGATCAGAGGTGGTTGCGGTCGCTCCAAGCCATGAGCCTAAAAAAAGGTACGTTTTAGCCCCTCAGTAGAGTAATTATTCCCCTAACAACTCCCTCTGTGCCAACAGGGTTACTACAATTACGGCACAGTTATAAATAACTGTCATCCTGAATCAGGATTATAGTCTGTCAAATTATAGCTTTAGTGAGATCATGCATTTTGCATTTGTAATTTTGGATATCACGACCTTTTCCTGCTTTTACTTCAACGGCTGCACCACTGCACTGGGAGTTGAATTTGAAGCTTCTGCACATGGGTTTCATTCACCTGTAAGAGCTTCTGTGAATTTGAATTTGATTTGAAACGATTCAAGGATAATTGAGAGTAGAATATTTGCAGAAAAAAATGGCATTATTTACTTTTAATCAAAGTCTGATTAGGTTCAATCAGATTAGGAGTCTACAAATATGCTAGCAGCTCTGTGAGCACTCAACACATAAAGCAGAGGCTGATGGAAAGGCCATTAGTTGGATAAGTGATTTAAATTTCTATCGTCTGACTGTCCTGACATCCACAGAAATATGCAGCTGACATGATTATAAAGACACTTTAGACACAATGTTACACAACTATCACGTTTTTGACAGCTTGATTAGGTTTCTGAGCTCTAATAAACAGCTAAAAGCAGACTTTGCTCATTCTGCTCTGTATTTTTGTGTACAGATTTCTCATCCAATTTGTAGTTGTCTGTGTTGTTTTAGGCAACTTTTAAATAGCTTCGCCCTCCTGCTCAGTTCACAACTTCATAAAGGTCATTTGACTCTGCGGTTTCTGCTCCACTCTTCTATTAAAAAAAAACCCAAAAAAAAACAATGACCACTCAGGGAGCCAATAGCTCCTGTAAAAGACACGTATAGTACTCACAAAGCAGGGACTGAGAAACATAGTAAGGTTGTTTCCGTGGTCAGTTTTCTCTCACTATTTGATCCTCTGTGGTCTCCAAGGAAACAAGGCACAGTGCGATCCATGTGACTCAGTGGTAGTGGCACATGTTTGTATTCTTCTATTCACTTCCTTTGAGCTTGTGTGGGGATGAATGGCGAGTAACCCTTTTAATGTGTGCACGTGTGTCTGTGCGTGTGTTCTTTGAAGGGAACATGGGCGCAGAGGGGAATCCCTGGAAATCCTGAACCGATGTGGGGATATCCTCGAGGCCACATGGCGCTATCAGGGCCACTGGCTGGAGACCAGTCCAAGAATAAGCACAGATGGAGAGGCCTGGGCAAACATTCATGTGGGCTCTTTAAACCTTGACCCACAATAACCATAAAACACACACACACATACTCAGTGTAACCGTACAGCAAACATGAGGAGGTACGGTGAAATTACATATCACCAGGAAACACCATGACGAAAAAAAAAAACAAACAGCAAAGCGGAAGCTGCTTTGTCGTGGTGAGCGTTTATAAGGCCACCAGAGTGCTGAGAGCAGCAGGCCGGGGAGTCCAGGCGGAAGCAGAAGGTCAATATTTAACAGCAGTGGCCTGCCTCACTCTTTTTCTGTCTGGGCGGGTTTTTAGGGTTGCGATGAGATCACTCCACCATGTCCCTCCGGTGAGAGGGAACTCCCTGCCGCTACGCATTATTCACACACTCAACGTCATCTCTGGGAGCAGGAGGTTTCTCTTTTTTTGCTTACGCGGCAAGAGCATCTGCTGTACAGGAAGGGCAGGTGTTTGATTCATTAATAAGTAACAATAATAAAAATAGTCCCGAGTATAATGCTATTGGTTCACTTTCAATAATCAAATTAATACGTTGCATCCACATGTTCCATTGGAAATAACTGAGCTGTGAACACTGAGATGGGATACTAGTTGTCCTGTACATGGCTTATGATCATACTGGCTGGTAACTCTGAGTCATTAACTGAGGTGAGAGGTGAGATGGAGGATGTAAGGACAAGAGGTGTTAACTGAGATTAGGGGTGTGTGTGTGTGTGTGTGTGTGTGTGTGCATTCGTGTAGAGCCAGGGCCCTTAACAGGAGCCAAGACAAACAGCCGTGCAGACATTTACTCTGCGCTCAGGGTGAAGACTGCTAGCGAGCGACGCACACATACACAAAGAAAAAAGGGTGAGGCCCCATGCTAGACCTAAATAGTTGTGGATAAGATCTTTCATTGTGTTACGTCATAATGTAATTATACACACAGCATTTATAGGCCGTAAACCTACAGGACAAATTCAGGATACGGATCGCTGTATTGTGTTTAGTCAGGCAACGTGACCTTTTGGAAACATCCACCTCGTGTCGCGTTCGGGCGCTGCCGGGGTCATGCCAGCCTGTACTTATCCACCAGCGGCTATCACAAACCAGAGGCAAACATTACACAACAACTCAAGGATTTTCCAACCTTCTTTCAGCCTCATACACACACACACACCTTCGACAGAGGCAAAGAAAGGAAACACGAGACACAGAGATGGCTAAACTGTGGAGATTGGGATACATAATGAACAGCAAGCCCTCGTAGATTTACACCTCAGGACACTAAATGAAATTCTGAGCTTTTCACGAAGCGTCAGTCAGGTGATAGAATTTGGAAATTAAACTATCTGGCTCGATTTCCACTTCACCTGACTGTGTTTCAGATCCCTGAACGCCACTTACTCTGCAAACGGTCATTTGGTTGGTGGTGAGGGTGCCCGTCTTGTCGGAGCAGATAACGGAGGTGCAGCCCAGGGTCTCCACCGAGGGCAGGCTGCGGACAATGGCGTTCTTCTTGGCCATGCGGCGCGTGCCGAGGGCCAGGCAGGTGGTGATGACGGCGGGCAGCCCCTCAGGGATGGCGGCAACGGCCAGGGCCACGGCGATCTTGAAGTAGTAGATGGCGCCCCGCACCCAGGAGCCGCCATGCACGGGGTCCCCGAAGTGGCCGATGTTGATGACCCACACGGCCACGCAGATCAGGGAGATGACCTTGGAGAGCTGCTGGCCGAACTCGTCCAGCTTCTGCTGCAGCGGCGTCTTCTCCTGCTCCGTGGAGGCCATCTGGTTGCGGATCTTGCCGATCTCCGTGGTGACGCCCGTGGCCACGACGACACCTATGGCGCGGCCCGCAGCAATGTTGGTACCCTGAGAAGAAGAAGACGAAAAAAAAAGTTGAGTTCTGGGAAGTGATGGAATTCTTCATCTCCTCATACCCTGATCATAAATCTCATAAGCTATGAAGCAAATTCCCATAAAAGGTAGCAGTGAAGCATAAACACATTTAGCAGCCTTTCCATCACCATGGAAGAGATACAACTTCTCTAAAAACTTCAGTAACTACTCTGCTTGTGCAGCTTCGTCTACAACATCAATTCCTGACATGATAAACATGGCGGAGCACGCTGCAGGGGACGCACTTACCGAAAACAGCATGTTCTTCTTATCTTGGTTGACAGCTCTGGGGTCAGGAACAGGGTCAGTGTGTTTGATGACGGACACAGACTCCCCTACAGAGAAGATCGTAGAGACAATTACACGCGATTATAACTGTAAGTGTAAGAGGTGATTATAGACCAATAATAGTAGTGTGAGAGCATAACATTGTTACACTTACAGCCTGAAGGGATATAAAGCAATATTACCTTGCTTCTCAATATAAACACATTAAAACTATATAACATATACAAGTTAAAATGTCAGTGAAAGAAGTGTGGAATGCATATACTTGTGGACTCTTACTACTTTAATAATTTGAAGGTGTCTGATGATAATATCTGATGGAGAAATACCTGTGAGGATGGACTGGTCCACTCGCAGGGTTGTGGACTTTATAGCCGTCACTCTGATGTCAGCAGGAACCTTGTCGCCAACTAAAATAAAAAAAATGAAAAAAACATTAACCAACAAATGGGCATTTATCATTTAAAAAATAAAGCATCGAAATGACCAAGCCTACAGAGACGCTAGCTGCAGAGCGCGGCTATGAGCTACATGCTAACTGAAGGCTAGCATGCTAACGTGGTCACAGTGGCTATGAGGTCATGTTTATAGGTTTAAGCATTTTAGTTTAGCCTGTCCGCTAACGTTTGCTAATAAGCGCTAAAACACGGCGGGGGTTGGTGTTTTAGATCTGAAGGATTGGATAAACTGAAAATTTAACCAGATTTCTATTGTTTTTAAATGGCTGAACAAACAAAATATATAAATGTATAAATACACACACAACAAACTAAACAAAAACAATTGAAAAAAATGTTAGTATTCTAATGATTAGCACCAATACACATAGAAGCTAAAATAAAAATGAGCAATTTATATATATATATATATATATATATATATATATAAATTAAAATTAGCACATTGAACTGACGTTCAGGTAGGCAAGACAACTTTATTGAGAATGGATTTTTGTGTTAAAACATCTTTCATTTAAATTTAGATTATTTTAGATCCAAGAAAAAAAATATATATTCATGGGAGTTCATTATATTTTCTAGTCGTTTCAATCAGTCAAAGTGCTTTACAAGGGTTCATTCCTCCATTCACACAGCGATAGCGGCTGAGACGCATCAGGAAACTAACCATTCATACGCCGATGGCACATGCCATTTTATATTTTAGGCCAAATCTACAACAAATGTGTTGGTCATTCATAATATTTGCATATTTCACCCTGTGGACACTGAAACGCTCCGGTTACATCCTCCCTGATGTCCGTGTTGAAACAAGAAATCCTTCAACAGGGGAACATCACCTGGTTCAGCCCCAGGATGGAGGAGCAGCCGCAGGTAAAAGACGGCTTGATATGATGATCGATTATTTCCCTCCCATCTGCTCTCCCTGACCCACGCCACTTCAATCCTCACACGTCAGGCAAACTACAAACGAGACTTGTCCTAAAATCTGCAAAACACTCTTCATCTACTCCACCATAGTCTCACAGCCTGCTTATTAACCCTGCATATTAAACTCATATTTCAGAGCCAGGCCATTACAAGCGTCTAATGCCTCAAAACAAAATGGTTAGAGCTTCCACTTTGTCAGAGCCTGACAAAGAACAATTTTAATGGAAATATTTTCACAATGGCAGGATGGCGCTTGCTTGTGGAAAATTGATTCGTTGAATCATTTGATGTTGTCAATGTGAGATAATGTTCTCAGAGCGGAGGAAACTGCTCCAAACATTCCAATATTAATATTTTTCACTTGGTTCTTTCCAGCGGGACGGACGAGGGAAAATATCATTACCGTGTGCAGTAAATGAGAGTCTCGTCAGGATTTCTCAACGTTAATCACAAATTCAAGGGGAAAAAAAAAGCAGCATTGAGCTTTTTCAACATAAAAAAAACATTTTGGATTTTCTGCTTTTCCTCACTCGTGTGCAGAAAAACACTGGAGAGGCAGTATGTTTTTTCTGAGAGCACGCTTCACTGAGGAAACTTTTCAAAGTGGTCTCAAGCTGATTACTTTCTGAGGGTTCAGGTCCTGATCTCTCCCTGTTCCTCTCTGAGCTCCATCATGTCCCCTTGACATGTGCTCAATGTCCTGAAGGGAAGAGCCGTGTGGCGAATATCAAAAAGCAAAAAAAACAAATAAATTGTGAGAGACGAAATGGAGAGACATCTGTGTGTTTCCTCTTTTTCATATATGTCAAACTCAGGTCCTGGAGGGCCGTGTGGGTGCAGGTTTTTGTTCCAACCAGGCAGTAACACACCTGATTTTACTAATCAACCAATAGAGCTCTTACTGAGGACCATGATTAGTAGAATCAGGTGTGTATCTGCCTGGTTGGAACAAAAATCTGCACCCACAAGGCCCTCCAGGACCTGAGGTTTACACCCCTGCTCTATATTTTCCTGCCGTATCAGGACTGGCCCAGGAGCACAACGCCTACCTGCAGACTATCAAACCTCCACTTGGAGCCGCGGCCTCCTACAGAAAACGATCTCCTTCTCCTAGAAGAGGAATTTAATCCTAATGCAGCCACTTAGAGTTTAGGTTTCTGCATATAATCCGTCTTTTCAAGTAAAAAAAGATCAGAATTTTGCCTGGATGCTATTGTTTATACTATGAGTCGCATAAAGAGAGAGAGAAAGGGGGGAAAAAAAGTCAGAAATATCCTCGCAAATTAGACGTGGAACAGACATCTGATCAAAACAACGGAGGAAGTCAGCTGGTTTGGCCGGCCAGGCTTCTTCTTCCATTCAGTTATAAAAAGGACAAAATCAGAACGTGTTGCGTAATATGCTGGCAGAGAGGTCTTCATTCATGTGCAGGGTAACCGTGACTCGGCTCGGCGCGGGTTTCCATCTCTCTTCAGGTCCCCGAGTAAACCCTTGAGTAGCTCCTGACAACCAGACCACTGCAGTCAATCTATTTAAAAAAAGAAAAAAAAAAAACAGGAAAGTTCCAGCAGAGGTGCACATCGCAAACCGTGTTGTAACCGTGGCTGGCATCTCCCGTAATGTCCCCGCGAGGAGGTGGGCGGGCAGCGGGGCTGGAAACTCGAGTAAATATATTTATTTTACTCTCTCTCCTCAAAGGAACCTGTGGTCAACGGCGTCCTTTTCCGATACCGCCAAAAACAGTTTGTTTTACCCCCTCGAATCGAGTTCCCATGGAACAAGCAGTGGCTAATCTGAAGTACAGGAAAGCCTGGGAAATTAATGAAGGAAAGGAAAATATTAATTTGTTTTCTTTGTCAACGTATCCTCACATGGTTCCGTCAGAGGGGGCTACACACGTTTCGACACCCCCGACACACATTTTCTCAGTGAGAAGAGGGTGCCCACCACAGCTGTTTACCCCTGTTTAAAACTGCTTAGCAACATAATGCCAGACTAAGATCTATGAGCGTGTGTATATTTTACAAATATGCAGTAGAGTGCCTTACACCACTATCATACCACTTGATAAAGTAAACTTTGACAGTAAATGCATTCCATACTTTAAACAAGCTTGAATTTCACCCCTGAACAGTGTCTCGCCTTCAACACAGTTCGGCTCGTACATCTAGAAGCAGCCGTGTATAAAGACAATTATGAAGTAAATTAAATCCGAATTAAATCATCACAAACCTTTCAGGGGTGTAAGAATATCCTCTATTATGCAAACTGAGTTTATGTCAAGCGTTCAAGGTACTTTTGGAAAAAAAAATATATAAAAGGTTGCATAAACGGAGCTTTAGTAGCTTTACTCCCAACTGAGCCCACATTTATAAGTGCTTCCGAACACAGGCCCCCCTTTGGGTGCCAGACACTTCAATTTAAGACCTTTTCACCTTCATTTTGAATTTAAGACTGATTTTTTAGGGGGGAAAAAATCATATATATATATATTTTTTCATGCATTGTAGGTAAGTGTGGCCTGGATAATATTAGAGTCACTGAGGTTAATACGCATCCTGCAAACAGGGAAGCAGAAAGCATAAAGTAAAAAAAAAAAATTGTTCGGTTTAACGGTTTAAAAAACGCAGCACAGTTTCACCCAAAAAGGGTTTGACTCTTTATGAAAAGATGGATGAATTCATTAAGATAAAATGTCTGCGGCAATTTAAGCCCTCACTGACTTCAAATTAGCCATTTGATTACTTTTAATGTGTAGGCTATTAATACATTTTAGGCCCCTTTTAAGAGCCTTTTAAGAGCCTGTAAACACGCTGTTTTTTCCCCAGCAATAACCCGACCAGCAGGGATCCACTTGCAGCTGCTGAGAACCGGCCATTGCTCTCAAATCCTTTATTCACACAGCAGATGGTTGACGTCCTCTCTCGTAGGTGCCGTTAAAACCTCGGCTCTTCGTGAACTTCAGCGTCACGGAGCCGAGCCGCACGGAGCGTTGCCATGGGGACAGTGTTGGTTGTTGACAGTGGTGGCAGTGGTATCGGTGGTGGTGGTGGTGGTGTGAGTGGAGTCATTTTGGTGTTTGCTACCTGTGTGGGCTTGTCCGCGTCTGGCTGTGTGCACACACGTGTGTGATGGAGGACGCCGGCTCTAACAAGCCCGAATTCCAAAGAAGTGCTAACTGTCACATAAAACGCACCCACACACCCACACCTCATTTGTGTGTGTGTGTGTGTGTGTGTGTGTGTGTGTGTGTCCTACACACACACACACAATCCCTGACTCGAAAAAAGGCTGGGGAAACGATCCACTAAATTTTACTCACTTCTATAAAACCCGGCTGGACTAAGAAGCCGTCAGTGATGTTTATTTGGAGCAATGACTTTCATTTTCATCTTTGAAATTTTTCATCAGCGGCGAGGCTCCACTGTACCCAGCGCAGCGTGAATAATCCCTCTCCTCGCCTCTCCGTGCTGCGCTTATGAATGAACGCTGTGAGCTCCCTCACACGCATCCCCGGCGCTGCCTCCTTTCCCCCCGCCGCATCGCTCAGAGCCGTCTGAGGCGAATCAGCGGCCATGCAGAGCCGAGGATTACGCCTCGCAGAAACCAGGCGTGTTGACGGAGTTGTGATCCTCCCTGGTCGCTGTGTGTGTGTGTGTGTGTGTGTGTGTGTGTGTGTGTGTGTATATGCTCGCACATTAACTTTGGCATACACAGATGTTCTGGAACCAGAGTGACAACAAGACTATTTTTAGACCAGGCTACCCACACATGGTAGAGTTTACAGCAGGGGAATTGTGTGTGTGTGTGTGTGTGCGTGGGGGGGAATAGGGGGGTGTGTGAGTGAAGAGCTGACAAACATCCAGCGGCGTCCAGGTGGTGAGACTGAGACCATGGAAAGCAAAGGGAAGGGGAAAGCTGTGGAAAATTAAACTGGGCCTTAAATACAAGTGGTGACCACAGCCACTTACACGGAGCCACACACACACACACACACACACACACACACATAACTGGATAGGAGCCCTGGCACCTGCACATCCAGAGCAAAGACTCTTATGTAATCTACTTTGAGATATTCCAATAGTGTTTCCAGAATCATGAATGGGTGGCATAAAGCAGTGTGTGTGTGTGTGTGTGAGTGTGTGTGTGTGAGTGTGTGTGGGCGCACGGAGGCGGCTACCTATGACCAAGTAGGAATTAGTCTCCGTAAGTGATGGCGAGCGCCGTGTCGGGGCACAGGCTGCTTACCTGCTACCTCTACTATGTCTCCTGGGACAATGTCCCTGGCCTTGATCCTCTGGACGGCCTTACGGTTCATGCGGTACACCTTCCCCATCTCCGGCTCGTACTCTTTCAACGCCTCGATAGCATTCTCGGCGTTCCGCTCCTGTGCAGAGGGACAGGGGAAGAGACAATTAAGCTTCAAAGTTATAAAGACGAGCGATAAACAGACAGAGAGTGCTGGTCTTGTTTGGACATTTTGCATGAGTGCCATGCTGTTGTTGATGTTTGGACTTGGACAGAGATTCATCAATGCAATGTGCAATTCAGACACACAGACCTAACTTCACCATAGGACTGTTGACATTCCACTTTATTGGGTATCTAAATGGTTACTTTATCCTGTGAACACTTAAGAACATTAACACTTAATAAACTGACATATTTAGTGTCATGCACAACGGACAAAACAACATGTTTTAACTTGAAGATCTCTACTGCTGCCGTATAGTTGTGGTTTGAGACCCAGCAAGTTCCAGCTTGGATTAGAGGAACACGAATAAAGAGACAGTAAAAGTGGATGCGTTTCCCCCAACAGGACAAATAGCTTTCTTTACCTTTATCGTCGCTGTCATGTAAAAGCCAACTGTAAAGAAACATTACACTTGTGCATATAGACTTTAAACGAGGATGCATGTTACATCTCACCTGCCAGACCCCAATAACAGCGTTGGCGATGAGGATAAGAAGAATAACAATGGGCTCAACAAAGGCGGTGGTTGTCTCCTCTCCCTCTTCAAACAGAGCCAACACCTAAATGAAGACAGAGCACACACAAGCTCAGAGTTACAGCCATAAAGAACTGAAATGGCGTCTGTGAAATGTACACTGGATTGTATAGGAGTGTATATGTAACACGGTTTCATCCAGATAAACTGCCTATATGTTTAGGTCGTCACAGTGATGTTTGCATTCACAGCTTTTCCGTCGTTTGCACAGTGTGTTTAGCTACCTAAGCTGTTTATCCATTACTTTCTACAAACTATTTCACTATTGCTTTTAATCGTCTGTTTTAACCATTCAAATCCATTAGTATTAACAATCCATTTTAATAATTTCCCCTATTACTGTCACCTCAGAATAACATTTCAATATATAAACTGTTTATGCTGCTATAAACTGTTTGAACTTCAAATAGTAGTAATACTAATAAAACATATGCTATGCAAATACTGTATATTATAATGCAGTACTGTCTATTAATATGCAACATTAAAACAATAACATCAAACATATATATATAGACAATAATAAAACAACTCAAGGAGCTGCATGATGAGTACTTTACTTTTCATTATTTTTTTAATTTTTTTTTTACAAATAAAACATTTTTCTAAATAATATTTGGAATTCAGGACTTTTCAATTCTAAAGGAGTATTTTTAGACTATAATATTTTGACTTTTACTTAAGTAAAGAACATGAAATTTCTTCCTCCTACCCCCCACTGTATCTCTGCAATAACTACAGTTAAAGTATTTAAGACTGGAAGTGACTGCAAAAGCAAGATACTGCTGAACACAGTGATAACACAAGAAAATCTCATATTTCTGACATTCACCATGAAAGTCAGTTTTTAACAGTGCAATGACTGTTTCACTTTAAAACAAATATATAATTTAATAATTAGTGCTACAGCTCTAATTGGTATGATACACATTTCTCTACACACTCAGTAAACTTAGTTATTCATTTGATCTGTAAGACTAACACTGAATAACGTTCGTTCTTACAGCCACTTTACAACATTTGTTTCATTGTGGTCTCGTCACATGAGGAGACCTTTCAGAGACATGTGGTTTGCTATTTCTAAGAAAAAAAATTTTTAAAGAAGAAGAAAAGTGTGTCAGATTGTCGAGATGTCAGCTGCTATAGCAATGAAGTCCATTTATAGAGGATCATAACACAGAAGGCTTTGCTGGAGAGTCACCAGGTACATGTATTCAAGTACATTTCAGAGGGTTCATTTGCTGGGCAAATCCCAAATTGGTTTTATATTAATAAACTAAATTATTCAAATGCATTCACATGTATTTAACGCTAAGATTCTATAATAAACAGTGTGCATAATGAGTACTTTTACCTCTGACAGCATATTTTGCTGATAATACTTCTACTATTTCTACTCTTAGTCAAGTAAAAGATGGGAGTACTTTGTCACCATTTCCCCCTCCGTAACACAGGAATGACTCATGACCCAAGTGTATGTCTGCAGGTATGGAAGCAACCGAGCGAGAAATGAGAGATAAAGTGACGGAGCTCGTCAGATGATGAAAGGAGTATATTTCGCCACAGAGTATTGAGCACCAGAATGTACGTCACAGTGGCCTGAGCCCGGTCGATAGCTCATCATTCCCCATCATTTGGGATGGTAAATCTCCCCTGTGAGCGAGCCGAGAGCGGAGCGGGCAACAATGACAGACGTCTCAGTCGGGGCGATTCAAAGACACTCCACACAATCAGCGCGCATTCACAGAGGGCTCGGAATACCTAACTCCTACTTCCACGGCCAATAGGAGCTCAAACGGCCAGAGGAGGAAGATTTCTTTTGGTTTTAGGACATATTGAGTGGAATTGGGTGAATTTAACGGTCTGCCTCTGGCACTCTGGGACAGTAACAAGGTCAGGTTTCTAAAATAAAGCCCATGTTTGGGGTTTTTGAAATCAACGCTTCCCGCCGCCAAATAAGCTTCTCCATGCAGCTTTAAATGTTGCATCGTTCACACATGCATACCGCTGAGACATATGCCGACAGATGGCCCATTATATCGGACTGTCTCCAGAGTTTTGGAACAACAGTGTTCAACAAAATAGGGAAACAGAACACTAATTCATGTCACTTTGCTCAGTAGGAAACGCGCATAAAGGTCGCCTATTGAAAAAAGTCACGTCGGTTTTTAAGTCCCTTCCTGTTTGAACTTCATAACTCAACGTCATGTAGTGGCATGGAAAAACATAGAAAAAAAACAACCTATAAAGTAGCCTAACCTGACCTGTTCACTTGCTTATACATGTAACATGTGAGAAGGCAGGAGCGTGTAATAATCTTTGAATACTGTATATTCAAAACAACAGGCAAGGGAGTTCCATTTTTACTCTAGTTCAGTACCCGATCACTGAGGAGACATAAAAGACAGGAAACAGAAACGTTAAAAGGGTTAGAGGACTAAACGAACATAATTTATTATTAATGGAGAAAGTCTGAAAGATGTGTGATTGAGTAAACGTTGCTCTGGGAGTGAAATATGTCGGATCAGTTCACACGGAGCTTTGCTTTAGTTGCCGAGCTGAAACCACTCTAGGCAACGATGACATTGTAAGGCATTGGGGTCTGTTAGCGGCAGTGGAACAGGGGCCGCGTTCCACTATAAACAGCATTTTTAAAAGGCAAAAGGCTGATTTACATGAAGGAAAAGTGAGCGCACACTCCGCAGACCTGCAGCTAGGCACAGCCCACGCCTGCATGCAGAGGCTTTTCACCAACACCAGAACAGAAGATACTCCGTATTGTGTCATATACATTTTTAGAGCAATTTTCCTACTTTCAGAAATAGCAGCAGCAATTCCACCCTTGAAACACCAGGGAGATGCTGTAATATATGGAAAATTAAAAAAAAAAAAAGGTTATTATGCAGCCAGGATTCCCCGCTCCACCCCTCTCTGACCTCCACCACCCTCGGCCTCCAACAGGTCACAGATTGAGGCGTTGCAGCGGAGGGAGTTTTGATTGATGGTTTTGTTTCCAGTTCGGCACAAGTGCTCTGCCTGTTCCCCTCTCTGAACCGTATCAACACTGGATGGAAAAGCCTTCGAATACACAAGTTTCCGCAGGAAAAGGGACCACAAAATAAGTTTGAGCAGCATTCTAATATGGGATAACGCCGCCTTAAGTGTAAGGAGCAGGCTATTAGGTGGCAATTTCCTGGCCGGTGCCCAATTTGTGTCTCGAATCCCACCTGGTACATTCCGAAACTCAAGATGGATGGAACAAATAAGATGAGGGCCGCTGGCATTTTAATTAGCTGGCTTGTACTTACGAAGGAGACGCAGGCAGCGAGCAGCAGGATTCTGACCAGGAGGTCTTCAAACTGCTCCACCACCAGCTCCCACAGGGACTTCCCTGCAATATGCAGAAACAAATACACATCACACACCGTTAGGTATCACACTTTATTTTGGAGTTTGGGTCTCCTAATGCGAGCATTCAAAGTGTGCCTTCATACTGAAGGCCAGAAAGGATCTATCTGATGTATTGACCTAAGTTTATTCACACTGATAAGCGGTTGTAAAGTTAAGGCGAGCCCAGTATTTAAAGCAGCATGGTGGTGTGTGTGTGTGTGTGTGTGTGTGTGTGTCCAAAAGCTGCAGGAGCGTACACTCCCAACGTTTACACCTCAGTCTATACATAAAAGAAAAGATTCAGGCTCAAGACATTTAATCAGGCAGGGAGGTGGAGGATCGCAGCGCACTGGAAAAATCAATATTTACCTTCTTCAGCCGGGAGCTCTGTGGATGTCACACCACGGCAGATGTCGAGGAATCACATCAGCAGGGCCGGAGAGAATGGAGGGGGTCGGGGGGGGACAAAGACAAAGAGAAGTTAATACATTTGATTAACTCAGCCTGAGTTTGAGATGCACGGACATGCACAGATTGCTCTGCAGAATCAATTGGAGGGCTGTGGTCTGCGGTCATGTTACATGACATGAACCAAATTTTTTGTTATGCCATCAAGAAAAATTCAAAATAACCATCTATATCTCCATTTAATAAATTAAGGGTTTGCGCCACCCCTCTCAACCTGAAAACTCCTCCTGATCAGGCAAGTCACTTCCAGTCTGGTTACATGAACCATTTGTATTCTGATCAGGTAATATTCAGATTATGAGTGGAATATTAGAGTTCATAAACACACCATCACAAACTTCATAAAACCTAATCGGGGCCTCTGATACCAGCACACTTGCTCATCTGCTACTTTTGTAAAAGGTGACCCAAATACACTGAGGTTTGTCAGCCCACAAATGGTTTCCCCCAACCACTCACTTTTATTGTGCGATAACAATCACATTTTATCAATAAGTGCCCATTTAAGCTTTTAAGTTTACTTTAGCATCCCAGGTCCCATATTACTCAGGTTTCCTTTAAAGGGAATCGCTCTCTGATTCTGAAAGGTTATGCTGCTGCTGCTGCGTTTTTTTCTGAGGCAATAATTTCAACCACTTATAAAAGACAATTATTCAATTAGTCATATGGAGCCCCATCGAAAGGGTATTTGTAGAAAGATTTTTTTTTTTTTTTTTTTACAAAAGTTCCATGCCTGTATGAACACATCATTACTCCTTTTCATCCTGACCATTAGAAGATCCCCTCAATGCATTTTCAGTATAAGTGATGGTAGACAAAACCCACAGGCCTCAATTTGTCCGAAAAAAAAAAAAGGATCAAAAGTCTATCTGAAGTTTTTTTTTGTACTTTTTTTCCCACAGAATTAAAGAGTACAGAATTCTCTTTGACAGACAGTGTTTCCCTGTTGAGCTGCAGTAGAAGCAAAGTAACATCATTAGAGCCCAAATGGCTATAGCTTTAGATGATATTCACTCCATTTGTCCAATTTGGACAGCTGAGCACTCATTATGCTTTCAGATAAAGTTTTTACAATTTTGCACAGAAGCAAGACTATGAATGTTGTTCCCATCATTACTTACATTGAATCTACAGCCAGAAAAACAAAATATTTAATGCTCATACACAGACCGGACTATTGGTCTATGATAATCATGAATAATCATGCACCTATCCGTTAATCTGCAGCCTCAGTCTCCTTCCTGCTTCCTGCAATAAACCCTGCTTTTGTTGCAACATAAAGAAGGCAAAAGAAAAATCTATGAATGAAAAGCAAGTCCTTTTATGCTTTGTCGTCTTTCATTTGAAAAGAAAATACTTTTTTTTTTTTAGCATTTTGACACAAGCCAAGCATCTTTGCCACTGAGCAGAACACAGCACCCACCACACATGAGTCACTGGTGTGAGTAGAAAACACATCAGTCATCTTCTAAAAAAAAAAAAAAAAAAAAAAAACACATTCTGCTTGACACATACTGTTGATCAGTGTAGTCACAATGACACGCAGGTGTGCTCAGTCACCACATGATGGGACAGGTCGGTGACCAACACAGAGGCCCGACATGGCAAACATCATCCATCTCACTCCGAAGAACATGAAGATCGATGAGAACATGCAGCACATGTGAACGCTTGGAGGTGTTAGGAGGTATTTTTTCCATCAAATAATTTGGATGTTGGGAGTTTTCATTCCTACTGAACAGCCCTTTACATATTACCTCACTATATTTATTGATCCAAAAAATAATCGTATGAATTACAGGATGCAGAAGTCTGAGCATGGGCTGGGAACCTGAGTGACAGCAGCACCCTCCCTTTTGAGGGCAGTGGAAACGCTGCGTTGCTGCAGCGTGTTTTCACCACGAGTATCAAACCTGAACCGTTAAACCCTGTGGAGAGAAACGGGGGGAGCTGGAAAGAGGAAGGGCCATGACGGCAGCCTCCAGCCCTCTTCCAAAAAACAAAAGCCTCGCAGCGAACTTACATGACACACACACACACACGCCAGTGGCGGGGAACAGGGGGATTATTTCTCGTCACGACTTCCGTGATCAGATCCAATTTTTTTTTTTTTCTCCTGCGGTAAAATTACAGCAAAACCTGCTGGGAATTTGCCAAACTCTGCAAATGTGATACAAGAAAAGGTTTGGTTCATAATTCCAAATGAAATAACTATATATCCCAAGGTGGATAAAGCAGATTGTCTTGATCCAAATTTAACAACACACTTCTTCTTCTTCCCTCCTTTTCCAAAGATTCGCTTTGAGCCTACATTACAGCCTCCAGTCAAAAGTTTTCATGATCTGCTGAACATTATTAGTTTTGCATAATCTTTTAAACTACAACAACAATCTCCTTGAAAAGAAGCATCTGTGTGCAAACGTCGCCTCTAATCTTCGCAACCAACTATGGTTGGGCCTGCTTATTAATAGCCGTCGAGTCACTGCAAAAAGCTTTTTCAAAGCTAGCTGTCTGGAGGCCTTTCAGAGCTTCGGCCTGGACGTGGCTGAATTTGCGGAGGACCTCATGGCCGCCCTCTGCCAGCGGCGGCAAAGACGCGGTGAAGTGGGCCCTGCCGTTTTTCCATGCTACAGCACTCTGACATAAGCCTGTTTCCCCCGTTACTGTGCCTCCCTGGTTTTATAATGTTCCCATGGCAGACAGGCTGGCTGCGGCCAGAGAGCCGGAGACAGAGACGGACAGGCCGAAAGGACAAGACAGCTGAACGGGGAGAAGAGAGAGAGACAGAAAGGGGGGGGGGGTTAGGGTGGGTGGGGGTAAGAGGGCCTGGAGGTGTTTGAACGGGGTTCCCCCGGCCGCCCTCTGCCAAGGATTCCCTCGCAGTCATCTGGGCTGTGTCAACCCGAGGCTTGCCCAGGCACATTCCTGACTGCTGACTTCACCTCTCGCCGTGTCCCCACAGCACCTCCCCTCCCCTCCGCTCCCCTCCCTCCAGGCCCAGACAATGAATAAAAGAGCCTGTTTACACGCAGCAGAGAGAAGAGAAAAAAAAAAAAAAAGTGAGCAGCGGCAGGCAGAGGGGAGACACTTCCTGGAGACTGTTGCCGACAACAGCGGAGGGGGGGGGGGTCTGGTCTCCGTGTCCAGCGGGTCAGGATGAGGAGCGGGACTGCAGCCAGCTATCTGTCTCTCTGTCCTGCTAATGATCTGCTGCATCCTCTCGCCCTCTCCAGCCTCTGGCCAGGAGTCCATTAGCAAATTACCACGACCCCCCCCCCCCCCCCCCCCCAGTAAACATCTCAGCTGGGAGAGGTTAAGCGGCGAGGGCTAGCGCCCTCCTCTCATGCGAACTACAAACACCAGAAAGTTTTCAGCAGTTGCCATGGCGACTTGGCTCATGGCGCCTCCTTGAAAACGAGCGTTTCGCGAGGTAATGTGCCAGTGTCTGTCAAAACTCACCAAGAATAGCTGTTATGCAATCAGCGGGGCCTTGATACGGCACGCATCAAAACCCACACACACACACACACACATACACTCATGTGCACAAGCTCATTTCTGGCCTCCTAATACACAGTTAGCCCGATGTATGCAGGCAAACAAGACACACCTCCACACAAAACAGCAAACAGCCAGCTGGGGAAGAGGGATGCCTGGAAGTACAGTATCGCCCACCAGGAGAATGTAAAACAGACCTATAAATACCATGACGGTAACCCCTAATGACATGTGAATTATAGCTTCCAATATCCGCTCCCTCCCCTGATGTATTCCCCTGCCGGACAAGGTCTGAACGCATTAACCATATCAAATGTGAATTATAAATGTACCACATTCTCCTCCCTAACCTTATTATCCCCGCTGCACAGGGGGCATTGCAGGTAACTGCAGCGGAGACATGGGCATGGACAGAGTCATTTACATAAATGTCAGCGGAGGGCTTCCCTCCTCTGAGGGAATCATGGGTAGCCGTGTCAAGTGGAGCAGTGTCAGCTTCTATCTTTAGGCGCCCCGATGACTTCCTACGGCTGGGAACTCCTGAAAGAAAACTAGCAATGATGTCCTGTGTGAATGCAACTAATATCTTTTTACCTGCTATGCTGCTAAACCTATAATTCTCTCCCCCCCCCCCCCAAATACTGGAGACAAAACACCATTAACTGTCAAGGCTGCACCGAGTCGTTTTTGTGAAGAAGGGAAGGATGAAGAATTCGCTTTAGAAATGGAGGATTTATCTTTTGGAGCCGGTCGAGGCAGCAAACGACACGGGACCCGGCTCGCCGGCTGCTGCGGCTGCCCATTGGCTGGACCGCCTCTGACATCACCGAGCTGTGGTCAGGCAAAAAGAAGACAGGTTTTTTCCCCCCATTCTGATGATGCTGAACAGGATAATGAGAGCTGAAGTTAAAAAGGCTTCGTCACTCGTCCCTTTTCTCCTGCGAGAGTATCCAGGGCCATTACCAGCACGTCTCTGTGTATTTTAGACTAATAGTTTAGGACATTCTGTGGCACTTTACCAAACAGTGATGAAACATGTCTGACTTAGAAACACCTAAAATCAACTCATTCTGGTCAATCAGATAAGTTATTCACTCGCATCATCTGTACATCAGATTACCTTAGTTGTGTCAGAGTGAAACTGCTGAATGATAAGACACCATGTATTTACGGAATGTGCATCAGCATCTCTGCCTGAAAATATACTCCTCCGTGCACTGGATTTAGGCTTAAATAAACACCCTGAAACGCACCAAGACATTGCATCGCTTCGTGTTTCACCCCTCGTGTTATGTTGAGCTCTACTGGCCAGTTACAGAGGAAAAGGAAAAGGGCCTGTCAACTGAGCAGGACATGCATGAGGTGATTAGCACAGAGCTGATATCTCGTCAGGGCTCGAAGCTTCCTCTTTAAGGTCACAGCTTTGCAAAGAACCCGTTTGTGAACGTCCAAAAAAAAAAAAAAGGGTGATGATGAGATGACACCCAGGCCAGCCAGTAGCGATTTGCAGAAGCTAAACGCTGGAAAAAAAATAGTCAGAAACCCCCCCCCCCAATCAGCAGCCTGAATATACCGTATATCTGCATTAACATGATGCTATTTATAGGGCTTGTTCTGGGGTTAACCAGAAACCAGAGACTGTTCCATTTAGTCTTAGTGTTGAGCCCTGCAGCTAATGAAGGCTGTGCACATTTTTTCGAAAGGGTCAAAAATATTTTTAAGATGCAGTTCTAAAACTCTACAAAAAGAAAAGGGGGGGGGGGGGGGGTTGTAACATTTAGTATGCACATCAAGGATTACATTCCTCTTTGATGCACTGAATATGATATTAAAAGGTGACTCCTATATAGTCCTTTACATTTCACTAACACTAATAACAAGGCCAAAACTAGAAGTTAAAATAATGATATATTATATAACAATATACCACATCAATAAGACATGTGCATTATATATTTTTGAGACATTCGCACATGCATCATTGTGTAGAATTAAATTCACAACTTAACATTTCAATGGTGACTTTGTCTGTGTATCGTGGCACAAGGAGAGAGGTTCAAAAACAATATTAAAAGTAAGTAAGGAAGTAGATTCATGCTGTTGAATTAAACAGATAAAATGCATGCAATGTCTAAAAAAAAAAAAAAGTATGGCTGTATGGAACAAATCATCATGAGCGATTACAAGAAAACCAATCATCAAATATTAATATTATCTATTGTAACTGACAGTTTGCTTCTCGTTGTTAATTGTTTATTTAAACCTGTCTCATGGAGCGGAACAGGTTTAGCCGTCAGATCCAAACAACTTTTATGTTTACTTATTTTTCCATTTCTGCGAGCTACACACGGTGCGTTATACTGCACACACACACACACACACACACACACACACACACACACACACACACACACACACACACACACACACACACACACACACACACACACACACACACACACACACACACACACACACACACACACACACACACACACACACACACACACACACACACACACACACAGCTCATCCGTCTCCGACTAACTTCAGGTGACCTCGTGTTCAGTTTTATGGTATAGCGTGGAAACCGCCACATACAGCATATGCTCTGTGTACACACAGCCAACTCCTTGAAACACAAACACCTCGGAGTACACATCTCCCCAGTGAACTGGACGGTAAAATGGCAGCGGCGTGGCGTTAGAGCCCGGTGACTCCACGTTATCTCGCCATGAGGCCATGACGGGTGACAGATGCACAGGTAGGAGGGGGGAAGGTGAGACGGGTGACGAGTTAGAACAGGATCGCAGCTCCTTTTGGAGACTGCCTGTGCAGGCACACGCAGAGCCTCCTAGAACAGGAACTCAACACCCCAAGGACTCCAAACTACTTTTCTACAACTTAACTCCCCCTCTCAGCCCACATGACACCGACACTTAGTACAATTTAACCCTCAACTGGACAATCTGGCTTTAAGCGACGGCTAAATCGGAAGCCGACAAACCGAGGGAGGAGGGAGGAGGAGGAGCAGGAAGCCGCTAGAGCATCTCGCTCGTATTTCAAACGCAGGAGTGAGTTAGGCAGGCTGCTTTCATGTCGAGTTGCAGAACAGGAAGAGAAACACCTCAAGTGACATCCCACCAGAGGAACCTGTAATCATGATCCGTGGCGAGAAATTTGAGTGAGAGAAGTGGAGTAACAGCGCATAATTTACCAGGAGTGGTATCACCCAAATAACCGAGGCCAGGTGCATTTGGGGATTGCATCAGTGGCGGAATACACTACACCTTTAAGGTGCCAGAGGGATATTTACATTTACCCTTCTGAAATACATGCACACACGTCTAATAACTGAATCAACAACAATGTCATGTTATTTAATAAAAAACTAAATAGAGGCTCAGTAGAGCTTGAGCAAACTGACCACCAGATGGAAAAAAAGGATAGGTTTGTCTTTATCAGCATGAGCGGGTGTTGTCATATTTTGGCTGGAAGTCAACATGTGTATTTAACATTGGGTATTTTGTTAAGATGATGGAGGTAGATTAACCTGAATATGTTGCACAATTACACACCTCTCCTGAAGGGAGTGCCAAGTGACGGGTTCTCCAGCCACGCAAAGCCATTTAAAGGGCCCGTGGCTTTGAAAAGAATGTCAGCTTCTGGCACATAATACTCTTAAAGGTTAAAAAAAAAAAAAAAAGATAATGAATCAATAAATGACTCCTTTGAAAAACAGCCCATCTCCCTTCAGCTCTCCCCTACACTTTTGAGTTTACCACTAACACCCACCTCAAAAAAAAAAACAAAAAAAAAGTTGATTGCTCACAGAGACAAGACAATATGCTCTTTCTCTGTCACTTTCTAAAAATGAATGGACTGCGCCTTTGAAATCGAGGCTGTGAGTGCACAGGACCTAGTCAACAAGCACCACAAGCTGTAACAGCACAAACATTCTTTGTGCACCCACACACAGAGCGCGTGCGTGGACATGCGTGTGTGTGTGTGTGAGAGAGAGAGAGTGAGAAAGGCCTGCGACTTCCTCTACCACATAAGAATCACCTATTTCACAATGAAAGTGATGGACTGTTTTGAAAATGGAGGTGCATGAAATGAATTATCAAGATCCTTACAGTGTGTGTGTATATGTGTGTGTGTGTGTGTGTGTGTGTGTGTGTGAGCTGTGCCCTTTCTGCAGCAGGCAGACAGCTTTGTAATATAGACAGTCCAGATGTGGCAGCTAAGCTAATTTTCCAACTTCATAGCAAAGGGATCAGCAGGTCTGACCCAGCACGGCAGGCACAGAACATGAAAGCTCCAACATGAAGTCAAGACGCCTCAACGCCTCTCTCCTGTCTTCACCTGTGCCACTGAGAAACAACACTCGATGTGCTTCCCTATAACTAAAAGCATCATAAAAAAGGTTCAATCATTCCATTCACCCGGCCTGGTCAACAAAGCCTTCTAATTAAACACAAGTGCACATTTTCGAATCAGTGAGGTGAGACTGGAGATGCAAGAATCATTAACAAATATTAAACCTGCACCTATTTCGATCATCGTTAAATCATACGTTAGCAGGAACTTCCATAAGTGTGGACTTCAGCGCCATCTGTGGCAAAAAGCAGAAGAGTTTCCATAGAAACGAAGACCGCGTTTCCCATGAGCTTCCTCGTGTCGTAACGACCTTGGCCATTTGTTTTGAAAGTGTGTGACATAAAGAAGCCACTTAATTTTAATATAGTTCTTTTTTTTTCTTTAAAACACAGCTGTTTCCAGGATACGTAGCGATGAGGTAACACGTCTGGTCTAGCTATGGAGGATTAATAATTGCAATATGACGTTCATGAAGGAAAGTGATTATTGTTTTAGTACCATCAGACACCTGGGTTACATGTGAGGCTGCATACACACTGAATTCATTAAAAACAGCAACTTGCAGCAGGTTTATGCAGAGTTGTGGATGTGTTATATGTTCTTAAAAAACGAACTAACTGCTGTGAAACAACAAAGTTACGTTTATTTCTCTCACTCTCTCTCATCTTCTTCTCGTCTTTTTTTTTTTTTTTTAAATGTGCGTGAAGCCGACAACAACTCCAACTTTTATTTTAACATTCCCTCATGCTACATTCCTTTGTGTAATGTAAACAAAGCCTCTACAAGTGGTGGAATCCAGAGGCATCATGATGCTGTTACAGAACTTAGTTAAAGCTACTTATAGTAACTTTGAGGGAAAAAAACATTCCAAATTTCCTGCCATTAGCTCAAATATGACAATTATATGCCAAATTTTAATAATCATTTTATAGACTAACCAAATAATCAATGGATTGAGAATGACAATGATTATCAAGACACTCCTAGTGCCTTATTTGCAGGGACGGCCTACAGACAGTCCTCACATGAACCGGCAGCGGGTGGAACCTCGTCGTCCATCACAGAGACGGAGAGGCTGATGGAGCATGAAGGACACGCCGCGCTGAAGGCAGAATGACACCAGATCATGTCAGACCCCCCCTGAAGTCCACGCTGAGACAGACACTGACTGAGGTTGTGTGAGCTCAGCAAACATCTCGGTGGTGGACATGTTGACTTAGGTTAATGATGCAGCTGATAATGAGGGCCCTCAGATGGAAACCGGTGGATGCGGTCAGCGTGAGCGAGGTAATCGCGCCCCCCCGCGAGCGGCTTTGAGCGGCGGGCCCGTGGAACCGAGCGCCGCCACAGCTACAAAGTGAGCGGTTTCTCAACAGAGGGGAAGCGGCCGTTCAGCAGCCGTACATCAGCCTGCTGCGTCATGTACGCAAACACTCCACAAACCCAATTTTAATGCAATGCAATTTCACCCCCCCCCCCCCCTCCCCTCCCGGCCTAAAGTGGATAACCCAATAACAGCCGGCTCCAAAGCCTCCAGTATTTATCTGTACGCGCTCACACAGGCAGGAAGTTCACAGCTCAAAATGAAAGAGATGTTATCTGTGGCAAGACGTTGCTTTTTCCATGAAGTCATCACGAGCCCCTGGGTAGAGTGGCTGGGCTGCAACAAAAGGGCCAGTGTTTGACTGGCACAATGTGCCGCTCTACTCCACAGCTTGGCCACACATGCAAATGACAGGCCAGGAGGGAAAGGTGTGCTGATGGCAGGTCCCGGATCAACAGCTAAATACTGAACCCAGCACCGGCCCAGTGCAAAAGATGGTGAAGACTCACATGCTGCATGACAGTTTTCACCTGATGAATAGTGATGCACAAGCTCAAATTAATTTTTTTTTTTTTTACATATATTATTTTTTTTTTTTCATGAATTGCAGTCTTAAACGCGTGTGTGGGAGGGGGGTAAACGATCCATAACAACTTCACAACGCTTATTTTTGTTCAAATGAAACCTTTAACACATTCGGTTTACAATGACACATGACAGAGAACAGCAGAGAATGCCATTTGCTTGGAAAAAAATTAATAAAAGTAAAATGAACCAATTTTTCTAAAAGGCAAAAAGTGAACATTGTTCTGCCGTTCAGCTGTAACCTGGCTTTGCCTGCTGGGTGCAGTTTATGACAGAGCTGCCTTTGTGATCATTATCACCTTAAAATGATCCTTTTCTTCACAGCACACATACAGACTTCCAGGCTTATCTTGTAATTTGAACTGTAAAGTATAAGGCCACGTGGAGTACAACTGCTGAAAGTGAAAACAGGTTGTTCAAGATTTCTGTTTCAATATCTTCACCAGCTCTTCTTCCATCTCTGTACTTCCTGATCTCTGCATGACAGCCAGGGATGTCTCTCTCTCTCTCTTTCTCTCCAACACACACGATAGACATATATACTGCATTTCATTTTGCACTTTAAGTAGTTATGAGCGAATTAATTGAATCCATCAGCGGTTAATTAATGAGCTCACTTGCGTCCAGATGTGTCTCAATGTGACAACTTGAACTTGGTGCAATTTGCGCCGGATGATCTCGACATGTGCATCACGCATCGTGCGCCAGCAGGAATATGAGGGATTTTGCAGCAGAAAAAAAAAAATTACATCGGCGATTTTCGGGTTTCCCCGACACATCGAGCGATCGGCTCCAACACGCACCAACACGAAGACGGCAAAAACACACGACTAACTCAGAATAAGGAGACTCACCGTTGGGTCCGTATCTCTCGGCGTTGACTCGGACCTGCTCCTGGGTCAGCCCGGTGTTCTCGTTCACGCCGAAGTTGTCTAAAACTTCAGTCGCAGATTTCGTGTGCGCATTTTCCATCTTGACTGGGCTTAGATGATCGGATCAAAGTGAACGCACTTGAGTAACATCTATTGAGGCAATCGGAGGGCGCGCGTGTGTGTGTGTGTGTGTTTGTGTGTGTGTGAGAGAGAGAGAGAGATAGAGCTGTAATTTCCACCGATGGCCGTGTCACCTGTTCCCCCCCCCTGAAGGAAAACCTCCGGTTCCGCGGGTAGAGACGCTGCTGTCGCTGTGTGGATCGACCGCTGCTGCTGCTACTTCATCTCCATCTGAAGGTGTGCTGTGTGTGTGCCGGGGCCGCTCCGCCTCCCTGCCGCGGGACACGCCCCCCGCGCGCTCTGATTGGCTGCGCGTACCTGAGCGGAGGCTTCTGCTGCCTCGTGCTGCTCCGGAGCAGCAGGATCTATGAGCAGGACGCGTGAAAGCTCCTGTCAATCAAGGGAAATATCTTCTTTTTTTTTTCTTTTTTTTGGGCTTGTAGACTTTAGCAGCTGCACATCAGCGCCCCTGCAGCTGAAGGAGACAAGTGCCTTGCTCAAGGACACCGTGAGAACACTAAAAGTATTCAGATCCTTTCTTTAGGGAAACATACTGCTAGTACAGCAATATGAAAAATACTGCATTACAAGTCAGAGTCCTGCTGAATAATCTCAGGTCAAGTTAAATGTATTTGTATAGCCCAAAATCACAAATCACAGATTTGCCTAAAAGGGCTTTCACAGTTTGTACCACAGCAACACAACATCCCCTGGTCTTAGAGCCTTGTCTTGCACAAGGAAAAACTTGCTAAAAATCCATTTTAAAGCAGAAAAAGAGAGAGAGAGTCTAAAGCGTGCAATAGATGATGTGTGCACAGGACAGAAATATTAGATTGAGAACAGGAAAACACATAGTACGACATAAATAAGAAACATATTGATTCATGGAATATGTGGAAGATGAGGTGACAGGATCCTTTGCAGCTTCCAGGGGCCAAAAGTATGATCAGCAAAATCCACAGTATTAAAGTTAAAATAACTTTTTTTATGCCTCTGACATATATATCTTATTGCTATAGATTAATTATTATATGAACTTGATGATGATGATGATGGAAAATGAAGCATCTGTGTGCAGCATTTTGCTGTTTGCATTTTGAACTACTTCATATATATATATTTAGCTCCTGAGGTTCAGTGGTTTCCAACCTAGGGGTCAGGCCCCTCGAAAGGGTCACGAGACAAATCTGAGGAGTCGTGAGAAGATTAATAGGAGAGGAAAGAAGAAAAACAAAGTTCTGATACAAAAATCTGTTTTCACTTTTTGGACATTTTCCTCTAAAATTTGTTTTTTTATGAAATATTTGGTTATTTGAACACTTATTAAATAAAAACCATGTGAGACGATTAGAGGTAAAATTGCTGTTAACAAATACAAAATACAACCAGACTACACACAGTTTTTTGGTAAGACGTCAAAAAACAAAAAGTTGCTTTTCAAAATCGTGTTATATCATCATTTCGAATCTGCATCTGAAAGGTAACTAAAGCTATCAGGTAAATGAAGTGGAAGAGAAAATGCAATATTTTTTTCTCAAATGTAGTGGAGTGGAAAATAAAGTAGCATCAAATGAGTAAAAAAAAACTCACAGCAGAGATGCACGAAGATGTTAATCTATTGTCAAACAGGACTATTTTAGTTTTGTTTGGAAGTCTAAAATAGACAAGCATAAGACTAAGACTAATCTTAAGCTTAAAAGAAACTCTGTCTGACAAGTTATACTTTATTTGATGAAGCCAGAGGGCACGAATGGTAGCAGGAAAGCACAATGCAGGTTTACTGGCTTCTTACTGATATTATAATATATATATATAACTACAGTAGCTCACAAAGGTGGGTTCTCCCCTCAGGTTTAAAATAATTTATTTTATCTTTTCATGGGACAACACTGAAAATGTGACACTTTGATAGAGCCATTTCTGTCTAAAGCACTGGCAACAAAAGTGAGGACACCCCTAAGTGAAATGTCTGTTTTCTAAACCCACTTATTTCTCACTAGGGTCACAGGGGTCAGCTGGAGCCAATCCCAGCGCATCACAGGCATCAGGCAGGGATACACCGTCGACAGGTCACCGGCCCATCATGGAGCGCACACACCAACCCGGAGAGAAGCCCATGTTGTTCTGTCACTGGTGAAATGAGCTGGACATTTTGTCGAGCTGCACAATAACAACTCTGACAGCTGTGTTCTCGTCCTTGTAGTCCTGCCAGACTGTTTTCTCAAGTAGACTTGGCAAGAACGTCTTAAGTTCATTCTGGGCTGTTCTGGTATTGAGAAACAGCCTCTGAGGCAACAGGAACCAAGGCTGAATACCACGGCTTCACACAGACGGTAGGTTTGAAGTGAAAAATGAAATAAATAAATCAAACCTGACTTTACATGGCATCGCCTAGGCAGTACATTTTCTGACCGTTGGAATAACAGGTGAAAATACACCAATACACAGTTACTCGTGTGGAACATAAATGGACGACAAGAATACAAAAGGTACATTTTGTATTTTCCCACGACCAACAAGCCACCAATTACTGGAAAATGGTTACCTCACTGGGCTATCAATAAGAAACATATGATTTCATACATGGGAAGGGTGTGGAGTAAAAATCCAACTCCAGTCGCTCAAGTAGATCCTCAGAAACTCCCTGTAATAGAGACCTTTAGGAGTAATTTTAAAACATATTTATTATCCACCTGTACCTGATTCAGAAAAATGTCAGTATTGCTACTGTTTTATTACTGTATTAACTGTATCATTAGTTTAAACATTTTTCTTTGTTTCATCCTTTAAATTATATTTTCTTTTATTGTGTTTGTTTTGTTTCTGTTTTCTCATGTCTGATTTAAAGCACTTTAGATCAAAAGTGTGTATAATACATGAGAAAAAACACAATGAATCCACATATACACATAACAGCAAGGGTGCAAATGTAATTTGTATAATGTACCAGCCCATATATATAATTATTTTTTTAAAATCTTGCACATAAGTGCAGGGCAAGGGATTATTTCCCCTTTTGAAATGACATATTGTTCCCTCTAAGAACACCAGTGGGTAAAGGGCAACAGAAATGTTCCTGTTATCACTCTTTACACATTACAGATAAAATATATATGAATATATATATATCTCTTAGTGAGGCATCATTTATGTCCACAAATTAAAAAAAAAAAGTTATTTGCATTTTATGAAAAATATATAACATAATAATACAGCATTGCAGAGTAAAGAAAAAACAAAGAAAGAGACAAAGAGGACATTCAATAATATATCAATAAAAACAATAATGACTGAATAATAACAAAAATGAATACATTTTATGTAATAGTAGTAGAATATTTAGCTGCTTACACATGTATTGCTGCATATTATCTGAATAAAGTGACATACCAATATAGCACCAACAAACATGTTCTTGTAATAGACAACAAACATATTATTACATAATAATATTAACATTAATATGAATGATATCCTGTGCCTAATGTCTCCTGTAATATGCTGGTATTAGCTCCAGCAGACCCCAGTGACCCTAATGAGGAATAAGTGTGAAAATGAGGGACTGAATATTATTAATACTCAGTTACACACCCACCTGTAGAAACTCCCCCTAATAGCTTCTACCTGCACTATGGGTTCACGCCAACATCCTGCTTCAGCCAAAGCTGCAGAATTACTGCAGCAAACAACATCAAAGCACATTTATATGAAGACTTCAGGCACGGGAGTTGTTGAAACAAGTGGGAGTTTGCCCTTCAGCGCACACACACGTGTCTCTGCATGTCATTTATTAAGAAACATCAGGCACTTCATCATTTTCTTGGAAAACTGTAAAGTTGACCTGATGTAGGTTAATGAAACCTTCACATACCTGTAGTCAATCTATTGTCGAATCAAACTACTTTTCTCCTTCTACCCGAAATCCCATTGGTCACAACTTTTAAGTGATACCGCCTTTTCTTTCTTTTTTTTTAGACGCTTGTATTTAGGTGTGTTTTATAATCCTGCACAGAATATAAACGTGAAGTCCCTGTTTGGCTTTAAGGAGGAAAATCAGTCATTTTTTTAATGTAGAAACCAAATTTAAATGAATCTGCCCAATTATAGTCGACCGGGGAAGCATCAGACAACTAAATGCAAGTAGGGAAACCAGTGCTCCAGATTTCCCTCACATCACTTTATCCTGAGTGTAAGGTTACTGCAGTATTATCTCCCCACAGGATGCACACACTGAAATGGGTCCTCTATTGGAGATCACAGGAGCTGGACTGGGACCTCGTTGGGCATAAAGTATAAAAGGAACAAGGTGCTCCAATTCTGTCCTCACTCACAGCTGGCCTCTTCTCTCCTAGAGAGAGAGAGAGAGAGAGAGAGAGTATTTATATCTGGAGCTTACGTAACTTCCAGAGCTGCTGTCTGGAGGATGTAGCTTCCATGAAGTTCTTGGATGCTAAGTGCCCACAAGTGCCCTCTCACTTGCTTCGGAGGTTCTGCTTGTGTCCTTGCCTCTGCGCTGATCCAAAGATTTAGATTTTATAAAACCACAGGCTCCACTTATGCTGCTCACCGCCCACTCTCTCACACACACGCTCATGCACACACACACACACACACACACACACACACACACACATTGCGATTGGTGAGATTATAGTTAGTCATCGTCGGTATCGACTTGACGGTTTCCCTTCAGCTTGCAAGCGTGCTCGCGTCAGCCCTCACGCGGTGACATCAATTTCGAGAGGAACCCCTCCGATTGCCAAAGCTCTTATGAAAAGGAAATCCCCACCATGCCCCCCCCCCTCCCCAACCCCCACCCAGACCCCCACCACCACCTTTCTCTGGCCCGCTCCCTCTTTCCTTCAGTGGCACACACTGGGGGACTGTGCTAGTCTCAGCGCCAGTCACACAACATTTTCCACACAGCACTGTCAGCCTTCCAATAGCATTTGCCTTCTCTCTTGCTCACAGCTTTTCATTTGCATGAAGGGAAATGAACCGTGGCCTCCTGGGCACGAAAAAAAAAAAAAGAAGAAAAAAAGAGAGATATTCCCCTCCACCTTGCACTGTGATGCATTGCGAATCTGCAGTACTGAACCTGCATCCAACAGTAGACATGGAATTCTCTTTTGTTTTTAACAAAACTTGAAATGTGCAGAAATCCTCTGGTATTACAACCAGCGCGACAAAAGCCGCTGCTGCCGCTGACTTTGAATCAAGGAGATGTCAGAGTCTGGAGCAGCTGTACCTGACAAGCAGCCCAAATGGCAGATCAACCCCCGCCCGGCCGCCTCTCTCCATTATTAAACCTCTCCCCTCTTTTAGCAGCCTTCTCCTTCTCCTCTTCCCATTCGGGGACTCGTGCACATCTGTGAGAAAGCCGTCATTTTCCCAGAGTGGAGCAGCAGGATGCCACAGAGCCTGTCAGCTTCAGGAACAGAAGTGAAATGATTCATGTCAGGAGGAAAGGGCCTTTTTTTTGCCATCTTAATATCAACTCAGCTCAATCTTTAAGGTTCTTCATGTTTTTTAAATAGTCAGTGTTATAAAGGCAAAAGGAATGTTATTTAAACATTAGAAAGTATTATAAATAATACTTGCTGCACTCTACAATACTCAGGATGGAGGATCAACCTGTTTGTCCTTCTTCATGGACATTGGCCATAAGAGCCCATTAATATTAATGAGACAGACACAAAACAACATGTTATTTCTATAGAGCTCTAGAAAAGAACTAAGAGAGGTGATGTGAAATTATATTGAAATAAAGTATATAAACACACACAAAGACACAAAAACAATGTCTCTGCTTCTGCTGCATTTCTAACACTGTCTATGATTCCGACAAATGTAGTGAGCGCTCAATGCTCCATTGGTCGAGACGAAATACGAATAAATCACATTTGTTTAGTCCATATCTCTGCGTGGAACTGCAGCAGATTTGATAGATCTGTAATCATGATAAAGTGAATAATTTTTGTCCCCTCCAATATTGCTCAAATAAACAATTTGAATTAATCAGAGCCATCCTAATGGTCCTGATAAATGTTTGATTTGATGGGATTAAACCACACAACTTTTGACGGCTCACTTTCTATACTTGTCACTATTCATTTTTGCATTCTCTCCAAAGCCAACACTTTAATTCAGAATGGGCTCCGACACACGCGCATACAGCAGCACAAATCAACACAATCAGCACGTCCAGGATCACTGTTCGCTGCTCAATCATTGTCTTTTTGGCAGGATGAGTCAGTGTGTGATGACGGTTTCATCCTGTCAACCAGTCATGGAATCAAATGCTGCACATGAAGCCATTAGCTGAGTGACTGATGATGTGCGTTTGATAGGAAGGATGGCACAAACCTGACACACACACACACACACACACACACGCACACACACACACACACACACACACACACACACACACACACACACACACACACACACACACACAGGATTCTGGAAAGGGTATAATAGAATTATACTCATGACTTCACCCATATTTTGAAATATCAAAGGTCATTTGCTAAAAGGAATTAATAATCATCCAATAGACAATACAGAAAAAAATAACAATCACAACATAAATACAAAAAATTAAACAAATAAAAAATTCTATTGGGTGAAATGTTTAAAATTTTTTGTTTGTCAGATAAATCAGGATCAGATAAATAATTGATTTAACACCATTAACTGACCATTTCTAGTAACTTGTTGTGGATAAATTATTAATAATTTTACTTTTTGCAGAAAAGAAAATCCACATCCAAAATAAATCCATCTGCATACCTCTTTAAAAGCTTGTTATAATTTCCATTGTGTCGAATGTAATGTAGCTAATACTTTGAAGAAAGTACAATATTTTTCTCTGAAATGCAGTAAAGTATAAAAATAAAAAAGGCGCAAGCATAGTGCAAGTAACTTAAAAAATAGTACATATACATGTAATTGCTTTTCACCACTGGCTATTGTTTCCTCAGATACCCGAGAAATAAAAATAAAAATCTTCTCGCATCAACATCGACAATTTAAGACCATCGATTAAGAACATGAATCTGAGCAGCTATTTCTCTGAGTAAGAGGTCAAACACCCAAGAATCTAAGTTTTCTTAAAGACACACGACTTTGAACGCCTCTTGATGGTGACAAACAGGCGCATTGTAAAAGTGGCACAAAAAATACATTAACATTGAAATGCACTTGAAGAAAAGGAGAAATCCAATCGCATAACTGTTAAATGTGCCGGCCACCTTTTCAAGACCCGGTGAAATCACAGAGCTGCAAATCTGCAACAGGTTGCACCAGAGGCAGTGGTGAATGCTCAAATACAACATGATGAACTGTCACACTGAATAATGAATAACTGCTACACCTCTGTCCAGGCCTGGGCTGAAGGAGGTGTTTTGCATACAGGCTTTGCTCTTACAGCTTGTCTAATAGTCTGGCCCACTAACGCTATTAATAGCAACCATGATCAACCTCTGAAGGCTCCTTCTATCTCCTCTCCAGCTCCGCGGCGTGAGCCAGTGGCTGCTGGTTTGACAGGTTATCTACACCAATTAACGCTGCATTGAAACACTGTCAACAAGTGCAGGGGTCTCAGAACTTTGGGCTTTGACATGACTTTACAGCTGCTGCTATAAATATCTAGTCAGTGTCGTGATGAACACAGTCAAAGTGAGTGTGTATGGGAGGGCGTCTTTATCTCTCTATCAGGAATGTCTGTATTGGGGTATAAAGAGAGTTAGAAGAACATGCAACTTTTGCCGCGTACTAGCGCAGTGCTGGTGGTGAAAGTGATATTAAGATAAATTGCATTGATAGTCCAAGAAAATCTGGACTTATGATAAAGCTCTTGCATACTTTTTTCCTGTAAAACTTTGTTGCGTTGGCTGCATGATCATAATTTTAACTTAACGATAATAATGATGTTATCTATCAAAAAGCATTTAAAAGACGATGCACACCATTGTGCCATAGGCAATGCAATATCCAAAAGCTGAGATATGTGAGCCACAGACATATACACACGCTTTGCTTCATAGATAGATTAAAAAGTCAGAGTTTGAAGATGCAAGATCCCTCCTAAAATGGCCGTGCACCGGCGTCTTTCTCTTGCCTCCTCTAATCGTTTCTCCATGCTGATCACCGGCAAGGACAGGCTCGGCCATTAAAGAGGATCAAGTGGCGGGTTCGCTTATTCCCCTAAGGGCTTTTATGTAAATTACCAATGAACACGCTTCTCTGCATCAGAACAGACAGAGCACAACAACAACAGAAGCTGTCACTTCCTGTCAGACGGCTCCAATTACCAATCAGTGACCTCGGAAATAGGCAGCGTAGCGGAGGAGGGAAGGGGGGGGGGGCAGGTGATGCACAAAGCAATAATGTAAGAACCAAATGAACGGAGCGATGGGAGCTGCTGACTGCATTTCCACATCAGATCATTTCGATGCTGGATAAACAGTTTAAGTTGGTGCTCTCGCTCCACTTCCCCCCTCCATGTGTTGCCCTGTAACCAGTTTACCTTTGAGTGGAAATCTGTTTTCCCCTAGTGGAAAAAGAGAAGGGAAGACTGACTTTAGACACTAGACCTGCGTGTATGCCCGTCCCTCACTGCACGCAAATTCATATCGCACTGCAATTTAGTCTGGACTCCAAGGACCCAATTTTCCACCAATCACAGAACAGGGACGGGTGCAGCAAGGCGATGACGAAAAACACAAGTGTCCTTTTTGATAACTTTGGATCCAACATGGTGGCAGACGGTAATTTACCCCTTGATGCAAAAATGAGCAACTACATTTGAATATGTTTGATACGATTGGCTATAAACCGATATGATATGATATGATATGATATGATATGATATGATATGATATGATATGATCTATCCTACAGGTGCTTCACAGTAATAAGTTGCAGGTGAGGGCCACAGCACATGGAAAATCACACTCTAACTCCTGTAAGACAAAACCCAGGGCCTTTTGACAAATGTCCTTTCGTGCACTATTCATGTTCCTAACAAGGAGGAAACTCTTTACTCGTTCCTTTCTCAGAGTTGCCATGGCAGACGGGAGTCATCCTTGATCCGGCCTCCCGGGGGACATTTCTCTCTTGCAGTGTGTGAATATGTGTCCAGCAGCGACCTGTCTCTGCCTTCCCTCTGAACGTTTTTAATGAGGGACAGATGGCTCTCCTCGCTGTCAGCACCTCTCCTGTGCATCATCTCTTTATCTGCCTGCAAAGTAACAACCGTCGGTAACAATGCAAATCATGGCTGATGGCTTCATCGGCACGAGCTGTGGTGAGAAAACGCTCGCCTGCCCAAAGAACAGGGGCGTCGGGCTCCGATTGCACTCGGCGGCAAACGCTGTCAGATGGAACCGATGAGCGAGGATAGTAACTCTTCAGTTTGAATATCAACACTTCCCCTTTTAGAAAAAAAAAAAAACTTGTCACTTTATTCAAACGAGGTGAGAGAGAGTGACTTCCTCTGTTTGATTCGTGCCTCGCCATCAACAAAGTGGCACTGTGGGACAGGTTGTCACTGATTTCCTGACTGAGTTTCACTGGGTCTGATTACATTTGTGTGACACAGTAAGAACACGATTCTCCTGGCACTTTAACCCGACGGCCTCCATGAAACATTTGACACAGACACGTCCCTTAAAGAGGGGAGAGTGACCATGTCATTTCTTCTTTGAAACTTGACTCAATCATGACCCACTGTTCAAGCTGAAACAAATTTGTCTTCTCCTATATACACTAAAAAGAGCAATAGGAGGGACGTATGGTTCCAAATTCTTGATGGATCTGCACCAAACTGATTTTTTTTGTCACAATGGAGAAGCAGAAAGAAGCTGTGGATGAAACAGTGACCCTCCTCTGTGTCCATCGGCTAGCGGCTGCTGAGCAGGGGTCGTAAGTCACGCCTAAAAACAGCTGCCTGCTGCGGCCAAACGCCACACAATAAGTGGTGACAGCCAAGCAGAGCAGCACCACTCTGCACAGGCACCCTGAATTAGCCTGTTGCTGAAATGTGCCTCGCAAATAAAAAAAAAGTGCTACGCATCGTGGGAAGCTGCAGGCCAGAAAACCCAAAACAATTTGCTTGAAGTCACTAAGATGCTCTGTCTGTTCCTCAGACCCGCTCTTTTTGGCTCTGCACTCTGCACAGTAGAGCGAGTTCTACCTGGTAGTCAGCTTTCCTCTATGCGTATAGTGAGATCCGCTCTTTCTTTACCCAACAGTAACTGAGGATTAGACCTATGTACCATGTCTCCAGCTTTACTGTGTCATCTCAATCCCATCATGGATTGAGAAGTGGACAACACATTGTAAAGTGGGACTACAGAAGGTTCACGCAGCTTTCTACAGATCCATCAACACGTCCACTGTAAGGACACAGCGAAGCACAGAAAAACAACCGATTGGAGAGCAGTGAGGTTTTTACAGATACCCCCGCCCCTGGCCAGGACTTAGGAAGCGTCCTTCTGTCAGTGTATCACTCATCAATTGTACTGTATTTATTACAAGATTAATTCCATTGATTTAAATATACCTGGAAATACTCATTTCTAACACTGGGATACCTTCAGACAGATGTACAATAAAAGCAAAAAATGAAAAACATGTCAGGCAGATTGAATTCAGCGTGACTGGAAATCATTTTATACAGTCCCTTCCTTCACCTTCAAGCAAAAAAATGTTATATAATATTTTGGGAAGGAGCATACATTTAAAATAGTCCACAAGCCAAACTCCATCCACATCGCAGGCAATTATTTGCTATCAAATACCGCTACGCAGACACGTTCCCCACAGTTGTGACTTTTCGTTTGGCGAGCGCCGTGCTGCCAGCCATGGCTGCAGAGTTTCACTGAAGGGGAAAGAACAACAGGAAGAGGAGGAGCCAGACGTGAGCGAGCAGGTGGATCCAAGATACTGTCACAAGCTGTTTGTGTTCCACAATACAGATGAAAATAGCCACACACTGGAAAGTGCTGACTGGTCCAGTGTGATCACACTTCTGGACAATGGAGGAACACTTAAGCGAACTCTCTGTGTAACGTGTGAGGCAGAAAAATACTGGAATAGAGGGCGATGCCAGACTTTTGCTTTAAATGATGTTTATTGGATGACAAACAAAGTCCATCAAATAGAGGCCTCATTTGAGGATTGCAAGGCATGGCAGTGGCCATAGCTTAAGTATAGTAGACACATTATTTATCATAATTGGGGCTTTTAAACAAACAACATGCAGAAACATGGGGAGTAATATTGCGGTGTTAGGATTCCTCACCGTGTATCACTATATCACTGCATTCACAAGTTAGACTCAACAATTCACAAACACAATTCAATACGACTGAAGCTCTTTTGGTTTGTGTTAGTTATATTGTCCGGATTTCAAGAAGGTTACTACGTTATTACTGCTACTATGAGACTATTTGTCATTATTCCAATAATCAAAAATAGCCTAAAGGATATTTGTCCGTTTAGATTTAGAAGTGTTAAAAATCTGAAAAATATCCCTTTAAGGTACATTCAGAGCAGATAAAATGTGACTGACTTGCTATTGATAAGTAGTTCAATCTGATATTCTGATATTATGCATCAATAGTGATTTTTGATAGTCTAGCGCTTCTTGATTATGCTCTCAAAAATTGTTCCAGATTTCTGTGTTTGATTATATAGTTTTCAGATTTTTCTGACCCTACCCCATGGCCTTCCCTTAGAGCGTGTGTTCCTTGTCTTACTACTTAATACTAAAATGACACCACTGCTGTCAACTGACCTGCCAGAGGTGAAAATAAGAGATTAAACGATGAGATTAAAACAATCAAGTTAAATGTCACTGTGTGTCTCTGCTCCTGAAATGCTGAAGCTGCAACTTAGGGAACTAGCACCAGAATGTAAGCGGAGTGTTCCTTTACCGCACAACAAAGATGACCCTTCACCCCTGCATTCAGGGCAAACATGCAAATGAAGCAGGTGACACGCAGCTCTCGTATCTGCACGTTGTCTGTGGAACAGGAGACAGACAACGCGAGTCCGTTTTAACACAAGAGAACTGATTTGGTGAAAGAAATAAAAGTCCTATTTGGACGCGTACATCAAATATTAATAAAAGAGCCTATTTAACACTAAGCCA
Source organism: Eupleurogrammus muticus (assembly GCA_036785175.1). NCBI lineage: Eukaryota > Metazoa > Chordata > Actinopteri > Scombriformes > Trichiuridae > Eupleurogrammus > Eupleurogrammus muticus. Next base: position 15,127,817 of record JAYKQN010000007.1, on the reverse strand, counting down.
CAAGAAACAATGTAACCTTGTAACTATTTGACTTTTATGCACTAATGCAAAGACAATACAATGTTTTTTTTGAGTAATTATCAAAATATAATAATATAAATTCATTTTTTTTTAGCGATTTTCTGGTTGTCATGGATACTGTACTAACATGCTATTCAGTAGTATGAATAATTATAATGTACTGTCATATAAAAGTTACACACACACACACAAAAAATGTCTTACACACGATCACCATGGAAGAACCTTTACAAAACCCTAAATACCATGAGGTGAAAACACCTTATGACAATAAATGACCTTACCTTTCGTGTGCAGATCTCTCACTTTATTACGTTTAGAGAACCAAATTAACGCCAGAGCAAGACTGTGCCAATATGGCCGCCACTGAGGGACCTTTTCAGGGGTCACACACGTTACCATGGTCACATGTCTCCAAATGGCAGATAATTACAGTTTAGTGCATCTGAATTTTCCAAAAACAATTTTTTTTGTTTTGTTTTTTTAATAAGAAAAGCAAAGCCTGGATGAACTTTTGTAAATGTCACCGATATACAAAGTCAAAAAAACAAGCGAGACATGATTAAAACTGTGCAAAGTGTATTTTTAATTTCACGGGGCTGCTGTGAATGGTGCTGAGAGAGGAAACCTCTCTGCTTCAGGAAAGTTTCGACAGACGAGCGAGCGGTTTCCCATTTTTTTTTCTGCAACTAATAAGATATGCGAAACAAATGTTTAGGGTACACAGTTCATGTATTAGTAAACATGCAGCGTGTGTCTCTATATTGGAAGCCAGCTCACTTCTTTATGAGAATAAATATTTCAACAATAACTGTAGCAGCAAATACAATGTTTGCCCTGTTTCTCAACAGCTTTCCGACTGTATTATAGTTTTCTCTTATTTACACTCCTCTCATTCAGATCATTGGTGCCCATGCATCTCATATAAATAGATGGCTGCAGATGTTTTTCTTTCTGTCCCATTAAGCTGCTTCTCTCATCATTTCTTCTCTGCAAACTGCAGCTTTCCTCAACTTTCCAAGTCCTTCTGTGGACTTTTTTTCATCATGGTCCTGTTACTATATCAGGGCACTTTTCTCAAAACCCTGGAACTGCTGCATTCTGAATGATCGATTAACTTCATAAACACTTTACTAGTATAAGTCAATATCTTGTCCTTTCCGAGCCAAAACTGGGAAACACAAACTTATGCATAAAATAATTATAAGTGCTTCCGCAGCCGTATTTCCCACCTTGTGTTTTTTTTTCTACGATGGGTTCTTTATGGATCTGCCTTTCTGTGTTGTTTTCTATTTAAGACAGCGATGCATGCCGAGTCATTAATGTGAGTTTAGTTTGCACCTGCTTCCGCCTCTCGCTCCTCTCTGCCTGTCTGGTCATGCTCAGCTCGTCATCCCAGGGACGCCCCCCCGCTCCTCAACGGGGGCCTCGCAGCGCAGACTGGATTCCCTTACGAAAATTAACCATGGCTTTACCATGGGAAATACCGTGGTTTTACCATGGTTTTTTGGGTAACCATGGTTAACCATGGTTTTTTTGTGGTAACCATGGTTATACTATGGTTTTTATGTAGTAACCATGGTTCTACCATGGTTTTTGGATACCATAGTATTACTATGGTTGGTTCATGGTACTTCCAAAAACCATGGTAGAACCATGGTTACTACATAAAAACCATAGTATAACCATGGTTACCACAAAAAAACCATGGTAAACCATGACCCAAAAAACCATGGTAAAACCACGGTATTTCCCATGGTAAAACCATGGTTAATTTTCGTAAGGGTTCTCTCAGAGAAAGATGGGACGGGGCAGATTGTGCTTGTAGCGCCTTAATGAGCTGTCAACGCCACCGGACTGGGCTGGATAATTAACCTTGATCATTTTTGTCGTGTCATGATAACAGCTCAAGGTTCCCTATTCGCTCTGCGTGTAATCTGTGTGCGGCTGCAGGTATGAGGAGATGGAGGAGAGGAAAAAGAGGAGGGGGGAGAGGGGAGGGGGGGAGTGATGATTTTGATGAAGGTCAGAGATTAAGGCCAGCGGATGTTGATTCCACGGGGAGCGCTGGTCCTCTGGGAAGTCTCATTCTTTTTATAGCGTCGGCGGCCGGGGCTGCAGGAGCCGCTGAGATCCCTGACACCTCATCCCTCATCCGTCTGTCTCCCTCTAAAAAAGAAAAAAAAACAACACGATGTTTGGATTAGGACGTTCACAGTAAGGTACCCGAGGAACCCCACACGACTCCCCGCCATGGCGGCTGCGAGCAGTTGTCGCTGTTCCACTCCCCGGAGGCTTGGGGGACTCACTGTTTATTCCACCGCTATTTAGACACAAATGTCTTTCATGATGCATCGCCCGAGATTCACACTGCGATGGATACATCGAGAGAATGTCTGCAGGAGGAAGAGTATGCACCTGCCCTTATGTAAAGGTATTGACAAATGGAAATGCGAGAAGGCAGAAAGCGGCTGCATGTTGTCCGTGGGCAGGACGAGAGGAGCAGGCAGCACGGCAGCGTAACGAGCCTCGAGCTGCAGCTGGAGGTCCTGAAGCAGGGAAACACAGAGGCGTTCCTCTCCTTTCTGCTTTTTACAGCTTACCGCCGCCTCTCTCTGTTCTGCACTCAAACGCAACAGTAAACTCTGCAGCCCTCCATCAAATCCAATGTCATCCTCCACTGGTTTGTCCTAACATTTCGGTTGGCTGCATATATGTGGCTTTCATCACTATAGGGCCATGCACAGCAGGAAGGGAGCTGCTTACACGTGTCCAGCTTGTAGCTTGTAGTCAGAGTAGTGTAAGCGTCCTTTGTGCATTGTTGTAGAACCATGGGTCACCTGAGCCGTCATAATGTCATAAAACTGGTGGCTGATGTCAACTCATTTGCAACCCTCTAGTTTCTTCTGCTTTTTCTGTCAGGACAACAGACTTGAGGATCTGAAACCGACATAAAGCCCCCCCCCCCCCCTTTGGCAAATATACTATACAGTATATACCATCTTTTATACAAAGTGCATAACTTTATTCATATACAGTACATGAGTAAATACATTTAGTTACTTTCCACTGCATATACAGTGTAAATAACATATACACAGTATATATGTATACATGTATACTTACTCCATTAGAGCATGGTGAATGGACTGGCTGACAGAACTACATCAGAATTCTTTGCTCACATAATGAGTGATTTTACAGGAACAGCCAGGAGTTTCTGTATTAATGGAGTTACTTTTTCTGTGTCCACTATGATTAAAGTGAAATTGCCATTTCCCACTAAAAATAAAACACACAGGAACCAAAGGCAAGAGGGAATAGCACCAAAAACGGCATGGAAAGAAAAACAAAAGGCTGCGTTTAATAGGCCTGCTTATGTGTGTTTTGTAAGTAAAGCCATGTCCTGCAAGCAATTAAAATGAAGAGGGTACATTTGTGTGTGCGTGTGTGTGTGTGTGTGTGTGTGTGTGTGTGTGTTTTCATACTGTAAGACACTGAACTCAAAACCCTTTTAGAATTATCGGAAGAGCCCTTCACAAGAAATAATGAATACCACAAATAAAACAGAGCTTTGAACAAGTTTGTTACATTTGGGCCCATGCAGCAGCTATTGACAGCAGTGATGTGAGACTGTGGTGGTTAACCTCCAACATACGCCTCAAATAACAAACAAACCTCTGCCAGCCGCAGCTTTTGAGACGCAGCTGTTATGGTCCTGTGTCTCCCTGACCTGCTGCTGAGTGGCTGTGTGTGTGTGTGTGTGTGTGTGTGTGTCTATACATATCCACCACCTTGGCCACTTTGAAGCCGTTTTTCATGCATTACCAGTTTTCCCGTTGTTGCCTGGTTTTCCCCCCCTGGCCTAACCCTGTCTCCCGTTTCCCCACAGCCGCGCCTGCTCCGGTTCCAGGCCCCTTGTCCCTGAGCCGCGTCCCAAAAGCAGAGGGTGGCGGTGTTTTATTTGCTATTCGAGGCATATATTAGAGGTTAACCGTCACGAGCTAACATCATTGTTGTCAACTGTGGATAAAAAACGGAAATTGAATTCTGCTCGGGTTCCAAGCCTCAGCACCGCTTTACCAGTTTCCCAGTCTCCCAGCAGCCAGGCCAAGCCTCAGCTCCAGTTTCCCAGTGACCAGCCCAAGCTTCCCCAGGCCTGCATTCTCTATTCACCAGCCTTAATAAGATAGTTAATAAGAACTTACAGTATTCAGATCTTCTCCTATCCCTGTCTTCTCTCTGATGACTGTGAATTCACAGGCTCTGTCGATGATGCCTGGCCTGCACTGCTGAGGGCATGGTACAAACACCATCATGCTCACTTTTTAAGAAAAAGGGGACACATAATTTGAGCTGCTTGTGACAGAGATCAGACGTGATGTCGGCTACAGGCTGCATGGCTGCAAATGTGCATCAGGAGACGTTTCACTGCAGTCAACATCCAGCACCTCAAGTCAAAATGATACATTTCTGACCTGAAATGAAATTGGATTTAAAAGACGCCACTGAGGTATGTTTTCCACCTCTTGATTTGCTTAAATTCAAATGAATCTAAAGAACTACACTTGTTGGGAGTAACAGTGTACATTTGATGTAATAAGAGACCTACAACCACGAGGTACGAGAACAAAGACACACAGATTCCTTGAGGAATGTTTGGCCAGATTGGTTTATAAACCATCCAGGTTGGGGTTGCGTATTGTATATTTCTATCTTGTAAGAATGGAAGCTGTGTGGGTATGTGTTGGGTTAAAATGGACAAAAGGATCAGAAGGCCTGGAGGTCAGAGGTCAAAAAGATATGTTGTACTTTCTTTAGACTCTCTCAAGGCAACGATTTAGCAAAAAGAGGAGTAATGCTGAGTCTTCTTGACCAAATAAACATAGGATTGTGTCTAAGATGAATAGCGAGAGGTCTTATATTGGCACAGAGATTCAGCATAATGAAGAGAGATCTTCAGTCAGCATCTGTTTGACACTGTTCTTTTTTGGAATGAAATTCGATTTGGGCAAGAGAAGACGTGTCGGGTGGTGACTTCTTTCATCAGCACATCAAGAGGCGACGCCGCACACCCCGAACCACGCGGGACAGGCGGCGCGTTGTTCTTCAGCAGACGAACCGTGGAGATCAGCCTGCAAGAGAGCAGCACGCCACTGATCACCACGTTAGCAAGCAGCGCAGCGACAGGTTCACTCCTCCAGATGGGAAGCAGCTCCGTAGGAAGCTGATTCAGGGAGAAATTACTCATCAGCCGATCCGACAGTCATCTGGAGCAACGCAGGTTCACCCTGCACGCGTCCCAAACTTGAGTCGTTTTACACTTCTCTGTATATGGTCTGGTTCACAAAGATATTTATGCTTGTTTACAGTGGCCGGCAAATTATGTAACACTATGAAAAGAATGAATTCAGACATTCTCAAGCTAAAGTTGCATAATCAGATTCCGAAACTTTTTTTTTGTCGACAGTCTATTCTTAAATATAGTCACAGGTTCCTTCTCCAGATCAAGCTAATAAGCAGAACAGATTCTTCTCGCACAGTATTCAGATCTATGTGTTTCCCACATTCCCGCTTTCTTCCTCTCCTCTTTATAACTGTGTGGTTTAAAAACAGCAGCTCAGAGGATGCCTCATTCCACAAACTATGCTCTCCATTCCATATGGATACTTTTAGTAGTTGTTTTTTAGGAATCCTGCCCTCCCCCTTTGTGGTGGTGGATCAATGCTGTTTCAAAAGTCCTTAAATGGTGTTGTTACTGTTGTTCTTGCAGTAGATCCATCACTTAGCAGTGCAGAGCTCCATGAAGCCTGGCTCACAGAAAAACACTCAAACACGATCTCTTCACATGCACATCATCAAAAACACAGTCACTAATCCACATGACTTTCACCGCCTACATTACGATACTAATGGAACATACAAAGTCAGTCACTCTGCACCCACAAGCACACATGTGACAAAAACTCTCCTGCCAATCTCTGCTTCATCACTCACGATGCGACGGTTACAACCAAGACGCACAAGTTAAGAGAGACACTGTCCAGCTCCGGATTGCACCAGATTCAAAGTTGGGTTGGGGGAAGAAAAAAAAAAGGGCTGAGGTGTTAAAAGTTAGTAGGAGGTCTGATCACCTCTATGAGAGCTGCGCTGTGAAGCATCGAAGCCCCTGAGAATTGCTGCTGCCCACGTTACAGTCTTTAAATAAAACACTGCCCTGATTATGCTGCTCTCTTCCCGGCACAGAGCGCAGCTTCAGACACACGCAGCAGAAGGCAGCTTGCCTACATGGCCTAGATGCGGAGCCCGGCTCAGTACAGTAAGGCGCAGTACGACGTGATACAGCACGGGGTGGCGAGTACAGCACGGGACTCGGGGAAGAGCGAGAGCAATCAGGCCTCGCTGAATTGTGCACCGTCAGGGCGACAATGGACGACTCCACCGGTTTACAAGGGAAGAAGTGATTACTTTCATTTGTTTTAGGTTGGTACAAGGTGCATTCAGGTTAGGGAAACTTGTCGAATTGATTTTCCTCTAGACTTCAGAAAAACTGAGACTTTATAGGGCCACGCCACTGAGTTTACACATGAGGTTCAGTTCACTCATCACAAGCAGTCGGCCTGCGCGTGCGTGTTCTGAGGCTCTGCTTTAGCAAGCTGGTGAAAACGACTTTAGATGACGTCATCTGGACGTCGCGCTAAGCTTCAGACTATAAAAATATAATACTCTCCCCTCCTCTCGCAAGTCCCCTTTAAAAGTGCAAAACTACATTACCAGAGTTATTTTTCATTTAACGAGAAAAAAAAGTCTCATTAAGATTAATAGCCGGTAGACATTAACAATGTATAACGATTTACAATGATGATAAAAACTAAACGCCAGAATGATAAAAATATAATCTACTCATCGTATTGGTCAGTCCCCAACATTCAGAAGTGTGAGGGGCCATATGAATCAATTAAAACATGTAGAGCCAAAATATGGCTGCCTCCAATTCCTTCTCCATTGTTTTAAAAGCGTCCGGTGAGACCAGCTCCAGAAGATTCAAGGACTTCTGCAGCTTAACCCAAGCTGAGGGAGCAGCAAACTTAAATGCCCTTTCCCCCCCCCCCCCCATTTTCAGTTCAGACTTCAAGGACAGACAAAGACAAATATTCCCATACTTTTTTTTTTGAGGGATGTTGATCTGTGTCATGAACATGCGTTGGTGTTTCTCGTGCCCGTGCTGCGCTGCAGTCTGCGGGACATTAGGTGGAGTTTGGCCTACCTGAAACATGCACGGGATTTGCTTAACAAATGACGGCACACAGGGACAGACGCCCGATGCAAATGAGGATGCGATAATAGACACTCGGGCTGCTTTCTGTGTGCCACACATTCTGTTAGTGTTCGCATCATGGCTGTTACCTTAGAAGGTCAAAAATGAGCTGAGAGCTGAGAGTTAAAAAAAAAAAAAAAGATCAGTGATCGGTGAGTCAAATGTGGAACACTTTCAGAAATGTGTCTCCCTCTTTGTGCAACTAAATTTTTCTGATGTGCTTCTGTGTTTATCGTCAACCGGCACTTGAAGATGAGATAAGTGGGAGTCTTAAACAGAAACATATGCAGACATATCGGGCCGTAACGGAGTTATCAGATTCTAAATATAGATCACAATCAAGCAAGTGCAATGGTTTCATTGTGTATTATTATGTCCTCAGATGAGCTCTCGCACGAGGCCACATCCACGGATGCTCTCTGTATAAACGCTCACTGAAAACAGGCCTGAAGCTCATTTGATGTGGTAGTGACATAGTATGTCTGAGTGGGAATAAAAATACATAGGAGATGTTAAGATGTGTTGAAAGGAAGCTCTACATATTTCTGGTCTCCATTATAGTGGGTGTAATGGAACATTTTTCTATTTAAGTGCGGGCTCTCATACAGGTGGCTAAGACACCCGACCCTTAAAGGCAGTGACAAACCAGCTGCCTCTGACAGATAGCCAGAAAAGCTGCTCGCTGCAGTGTTAGTACATTTACTCCATTACACCCCACTCTCTCTGCCTTCTTTGCTCTGTCACACACACACACACACATGCAAACACACGCACAAACACGGCAACGAGAGGCAATCGTTTGGAGAAGGGAAGTCCCGAAGAAACTCTTGTCGAGGGTTATTTTTCCCTCAGTTTTTTAATGATTTGTTTTCCAGTCATCCTCGCTGACTTTGAGATTTCCTATAATTTTCCAGCTATTACAGTAACAACAATTTAAGACATTTTCCTTTAGTCATCTGTATATAAAAAAAAAAAAAGAGGTTTCCCTCTTCGCGAAAAAACAGCTCATGTTTTTTGGACGAACACATAATTGAACACATGAGCACACGCATGAGTGCAGGCCGCTCCCGCTCCAAGTTCACGTAATGTCAGCGATGGCCATTAACAATTAACCAGCTCTCCTCATTTATGCTGTAGCTCCTTTGTGTGTCAAGGTCATTTGTCGAGGAAGGATATGGAGCCAGGAGGAGGCCTCTATAAAAATGAAGGAATTAAAATATCATCTTTCACGGTGAGGCAATGACTCTGCTGGGCTGTCGACATCCGACCAGGGTGAGTTCTAGTACAGTGAGCACCTCAAGAACATCACATTGTTCGTCGGGGAGACGGGTTAATGATAGAGTTACAAGTGGACCACTGCAGCACATTGCTGTGCATCAAAGTGTGACCTGGATCCGGGGCGAGGAGATGTGGAACAAGTGAGGCACGAGTTACGGCACGTTGGCACAATTTGTCAGGTGTGATGGGTTTAAGTTCCATATCAGGCTGAAAATCAGATCTATGTATGAAATGGATATGCATTTAGTCAGTTGTAGGCTACGTGTGCATGCACTTGCACAGGTGGCTGCCTTTTTCCATTTAAACCAACACCTGGGATTAAATAAGTAGGTCGAAAGGGACGCACGTCTCATTCTGGCAGTATACTATACTATAAAACACTTAAAAAGACCATTCAAGCTCACTGATGATGTGCACAGCTTATTAACTTAATTAGATTCTTGGCTTGCACTGTAAGTACATTGTAGTAACAAAGGTCATTGGTGTCACAACGCAAACATCTGATTTCCTCTCTTGTATATGAGAAAACATGCAGCTGTCAATAGTTTTCAGCACTTTGTGTGTTTCAATGTGAATCTAACTGCAATGCTGCTGCAGCAACGACCTTCCAGACCAGCGGCCGGGATTCTCTGCTGCATAATGTTATCCGTTGTCCCTGGTTGTCTGTGTTTCTCTGTTTTATCCATCGCCCTAATAAAGGCGGTGTGGCGTGGATCTGTGGGGAAAGGAACATCCGCCAATCCCCCCGGGCTCAGTCAAACGCGCTTTATCCCTGCAGGAGGCAGATCTCTGACAGAACACTCAACATTTGCCCAAAAAGCATCTGTGGATTCATTAAAGTGCCGTGTGCACACTTTCTGTGATTCACTGGTTGTGTCCCAGATTGCCTTGAAAATGCTTGTGTTCAACCTGTTCTAAAAAAAAATGGGTTTGATCCTGTACCCTCTTAGACAGTTATCATCCAGAGTTCTTAAAAAGGATGCTTTAAGCATATTCTTGCTGCTGTGGGAAACAATGGTAACTTAAAAAAGTTTCCATCAGGTTTGGCGATCCCTTCTCAAAGTCCAACAGCCTTTTAATGAACGTGACTCACTATCAGTTTTGACATTAGCATTAGACTGGTTCCTTGTATGTGTCAAATAATTCATCACTAGTACATCACTTTTTCACTTTCCCTTATCACATATGGTGTCCCGCAAGGTTCGATTCTAGGACCAGTTTTGTTCTTCGTGTAGGGGGATGTCATCTGTGAAAGACATTGTGTTTCTTTTCATTGTTATGCAGGTGACACAAAGTTGTACGTTTCTGTTTAGAGTTTAAAGTTCTCTGTAGGAATGATATTAAAAATTAAATGTCAACAAATTTTCTTCAACTCAATTCTAATAAAACATAAATCCTTCTTATTGGTTCCACTCATAATCACAAAATTAATACTGCCACCTACTGGTTACCTCTCCTGATAAAGCATGTAAAAATGTCTGCTGCAATAAAACTCGTTTGAGAGCATTTTATGTTCTGAGCAATACATCATAAATTTATTTCAAATTTTATTAAAGTCAAAGTGTTTTTAATCTCCTCGCACCTCGATTACTGTAACAGACTTTTCTCTTGCCTTAATCTTCTAGTCTAATTGCCTTTAAAGGCTCTTCATCTTGTAGACTTTACAATCCCTTATTCTAAGGAAGAGATTTTCACTCTATTTATTTTCTTTTTATCATTATTATCATTATTATTATTGGGCTGTTTACTGTAAATGTTGGTGGACATGTGTAATAAAACACAGGCCATCCCCCTTCTGCTACAAAAAATGTATAACCAGTTAAGTATGTATTTAAACTAATAAGATCATTTAGTCTGTGAATAACTGGAAACACATGTGGAGGCTTAGTGTAGCAATAGGATTCAAGCAGCCAAGTCGAGTCTTCTTATTCAATCCAGCAACAAAGCTTCAGGAACAATGACTCCAACGGTTCCCATGACTTAGTGTAGAAATCCCTACACTCAGGTCACAGACGGACCCGTTTGTTCTAGAAACGAATCAGTGTGGCAGAGGAGCTGGGGAAAAAGCAGGGAGGGGGGGGAGAGAGAGGGCGGCATGAGGAGAATAAAAGTGCGGGGAGATGACGGAGAGACAGCGCTGTCCTCCGGGCGTGCTGCTCTCACCTGGCGTGGGCGGCCGACTGCAGAGCCGAGTCGCACCACGGAGCCTAACGGAGGCTTCATGGTTCTCCAGCAGCTTCCAGCTGTCTCCCAGCACCCCACAGCCTCCTACAAGAGATGGCGTCACAGCACGAGCAAGCCGAGGAGGTGTCCCACGTTAGCGGCTTCGAGATGTTTTCCACCAGAAAGGAAGGAGGCATGATAAACAAGCTGGACTCTGACTGACGTTTGTTTGAATACCAGAAGCCATGTGACGGGCCATTTGAGGTTTAAGAGTCACCGTTTTCTCCTGGAACTCCGTGTTTATGCTGCGGACGGAGAAAGAATCAACACACCGCAGGGGGCTCGACGCTGGCGAAATAACATTTGACTTGGGCGTTAGAGTGAGATGTGAACAATAAAAAAGAAAAAAAAAAACACTGCTCTTCAGCTTAAAGGAATAGTTCTACATTTTTGCGTTATGAAATATAAAGATCAATAGTTCTCTCTTAGCTTAGCTTAGCGTGAGGCCTGGCCTGGGAGGAAGCAATAGGTTAAAAATAACAACCAAAAAAAAAGTGCCTACCAGCACCCCCGCTTCATCCAAACAAAAAAAAGCTAGAGCAAAAACAACAAGTTGTGGTTTAGTGAGGGAATTATGTGCAAGACTTTCTTGGCGAGGAGCAGTGACTTCCTGGAGCCGCAGAGAGAGGACGGAGCAACAAGTCAGCGCGTGTGATCACATTCATCACACAGACACGATTTACTATACATACAATACACCATGCGACTTTTTACTATTAGGGTTACAATATGTAATGAGGTAGGCAGCGAGGTTTTACTAGTATTATTCTAGAGGTGGTTTACAAATATAGAAATAAAATATAATTTTTATATATTTTTTCAGCATTAAAGGGTAAATTCGATAGCTCCACAGAAAGGCCTCGCACATTTAACACTCTTGGTCCAGACGTTAGAATTTACTCAGGACAACGAAGAAGAAACGTCATCTTTTCCGATAATTTAAATTAAGTAATAAATGTAATTGACTTTACTGGCGCATATCAAAATACAAAATAAATATTCATCATGCTGGAAATGAACATTTCCTAAGAGTAATGTGGAAAACTGAAAAGGCAGATCAGCGTGAAGCATGCTTTTCATTGCCCTGTGCAAGCGGCCAGAAAGCTCCCATCATTGCTTCCTCGAGTCCTCCCCCAACATCTGGGCCCTTCCCCTCATTGATATGTGCTTTAGGTTTTATTGCAGCCAAAATGAATGAATAAGACACTTCCACCTGAACCGAACTGGAATGGATATTTGGGAACTGTAAAGCTAAAATAAGTAGTTTCAGAGGAATACTTGTGTGTCATATACACTTTAAAAGTGTAGTTTTTAGTATTGTTTAACTGAGGATTAGGATTAACATTAACTCTGATTTATTGTCCATGTTTAATACGCAGAATCCTTGTTGATTCTTTGAAGATCAGAGCCTTTTCCTCCAAATCTAACAGCGTAATCACTTGCTATTAATGGATCGTGCCTTGACGTAAGTGTCTTTGACGGAGCTGTGGTGCGTGCCAGCTGGCTTACGATGATGAATGGATAAAGACAAGGCAACTGAACGTTGTCTTGGTGCTGTTATTTCCAAAATAGCTAAGGTCCATGCAAATATGTCATGAGAAACTGAGATTGTGGTTTGGGGAAGGTAGGCTGGAATCCAACATCTCAACTATTCTGTGTCTCACTCACTGGCCCGGGCCCAGAGTGGGTTAGTCTGTTATCTGATGTTCTCAAGCTGTTTGCCTGTGTCAGGAACAGACATACAGGACTTCTTTTGAAGGCACGGGTCACGGCAGGACAGCGCGGCTCCTCTCATCGCGTTGGAGACACCGTCTCCTTTTAGTCGTTCGCAGCCCTCGTCCTAATGATCCAGATTAGTTAACAGGCTTGGCACAGCGGCCGTCATGTTGGAAGCCACAGCTATCCGTTATAGTCCACCTTCTCCAGGTGGCCGCTCCAATAACAGCCTGCCTCTAACCCAGATAGGAGACACGCGAGGAATGGGATCAGAAAAACAGAGATTTCTCTCCCCATACACTCAATAGCGCGTGCGGGGCTGCTAAATATGGGCGCATGGCTTCGCAGCCCCGTATTCTCACCGGGTTACTTAAACTAACCAATTATCCCCGAGCCTCACGAGAGGTGACATATACTGGCCTCCTGTCTCCAGAGGGCGAGAGGAAGTAGGTCTCATTACGACAGGGGGGAGGTGGGGTTTCCTCCAGCGTGGCAGCAGATTCTTCTGTGGACTCAGAGGGGTCAAAGGTGAACAAGGAATCAACAAGACAAAAGTTGGGAAGTGACCAGAGAGGAGAGCTGACCTGATGTTAGACCACACATATCAATGAGATAAAAGCTTGTCCATTACCTATTTATTATTAAAAGTGACTTAAATTCAGATTTCAATATTAGCATATTTTCTTTCAACAGACAGAGAAGCTTTTATTTATATTTTGAAAAGGATGTTATAAAGCTTATTGGAAGGAATTAAAACCCTTTATTATAGATAATAATAACTTAAGTCAATTCTCAACTTCTATTACGCTGTACATGAAATCCATGGAATTATTCATTTTCACTTTAATACTTTTTTTAAAAATTTACTTTAAAATCAGCGCTCTCTATTATTTATCCTATGACATTATTATTATGCTTAAGAGACAACGGGGACAAGCAGAAGTAGTATCCCTCTGGTGATGATAAAGGCCCCAGGTTTTTACACTTTTCCTGTGATTTATCTGAAGTTGTGATATCCCCAAAAACATATCTGTGGGTCTCAGTAAAGTTTTATATCTCCTCTTTCAAGCTTCTCTCTGCCTCTTTCAAGCCTCTCTTCTGATTGGCTGATCTGAATGGCTGTGAACTCTGACTCTGTAGTTGTGACATCACAATCTCATGGAAATCCTGACAGTAAGATATAAAAGACAAAGACCGGAGCTTTTTTTCGGATAAGTCTAAGTGTCCTCGCATGTAGAAGCATTTTGTTTGTGCCTCTCAAAAATGACACACTTGGTGCATCTCTGGTGAGAGAGAAGATCTTTTTTGAAGGCGGGCAAGCAGAGGACGGAGGATGCACATGACTCAAATGGGCAACTTGTCCCTCTGCTGACCTTATTAATTTATCACGAAGATCTAACTGGGAAATGATGTGAGACAAAAGCGGTGGGGGCGGAGTGTGTAAATGTAGGGATGCGTGTAGGCAGGTGGTGAGTTGCTGCTAAGGGCAACATTTTGGAAAACATCAATCTGATTCATATGATAGTCATGGTGGTTCGTGATTCATAAGTGCAAACAGCTGACGGAGATGATCATGAGTGCGAAGAAGGTCTGAGGCGTTATGGAGGGGGGGGGGGCAACTCATCTACAAGCTTCAAGGTAAGGACAGTCTAATAGTATGACTACTGTAGTCTTTACCAGGACATTCCTACATTGTGAGGACATTAGAATTTAGGCTTTTTCTTTGCTCTTTACCTTCTTTTCACCTTGGGTTCAATGAGAACACTGGGAACCTTGCTGCAGGAGAGAGAGCACGGTGAGGAGCAGCAGCAGCAGCAGGAGGAGGAGGAAGAGGATGAGGAGGAGGAGGAGGGAGGCAGGAGAGCTGACTCACTCTGGTGTGGGGGCTCCAGTGGCGCAGAGGGGCACTGAATCATCCGAAGCCTTATTGAATATTTCCTCCATTTGATGTCATTATCGCCCCAGTGATCATCACTCCCATCATCAACGCTGCCTCTGAAAGTCCACATTACAAGCGGGCGGGGAAGGGGGGGTGGGGGTGGGGGGTAGAGGAGGCCGACCAGGAGACTGAGTGTCTTTTCAGGAAAGCCACGTCTGCAAGAAGGGAGAGAATAAAAACAAACCGGCATAGGGAAACAGCAGAGAGGATTCATCTAGTTGAATATGTGGGGATGTCTGATGTGTGAAGTGCAACGGAGTACACGATCTGTATCTAGGAGTGAGTGTGTGTGTGTGTGTGTGTGGGCTCTAATCAATGCCCGCTGAATGATCAATACAGCATCATGCTGCTACACAGAAATTCCCCTTTGAGCCTACACATCCAGAAAGATGACAGCAGATCTGAAGTCGTATTTAAGTCATTTCTATTTTTATTAGAAATGGAACACATTTCAACCCAAGCAGAACTTCTCCTTTTTTTTGTTTTTTTTCCTCCTCCCCAACCTTCGATGTGCCATGCATACAAAATCTGAATCAAAGTTTCCATCTGTTAGTGCCCAACATAGTTTATGCTTGTAAGGGGTTGATATCAAAGTCTTTCTCCTGTGCAATTAATATTCACAGATATGTACATTCAAATTAGTCAGCCTCGTATCACACATCCGCACAAAATGAAACAAACATTAAAAGTAAAAAGTTACAAAACACTTCAAATTAAACAATATATTTCTCTTTTAAAATAGAATTAATAACTATTCCACTAGCATGAGTTAAATTATGATTGCTCATTATTAACCGTAGGCACATCATAGATAGGTGAGGTGTCGTAGAAGCCAAAACGGAGGCCGTGTGAATCTTCCTGTCTCCCTCACTGCAGCTGATGTTTGTGTAAACAAAATCACCAAGCTATCCGACGGCCCATGTAGGGCCACTTCAAAATCAAAAGTAAAATTAAAAAAAAGAAAGAAGAAAAAGTCTGAATTGTCTCTTAAAGTTTCCTTTGCTCGAGCGTCTCACAGGGTAGCTAACTTGATATGTGATTAAATTGAGAAGAGATTTCAGAGATGTTTCATGGCTCACAATGACTGGTTTCTTTGGTATAAACCACCATTACTTCCTACAACAACAAAGAATCTCCTCATCTGAAATGGACACAGTAATTAATGACGGGAAAGAAAACAACCCCCGTCCGCTTGCTCGCCCTTTCCCTCCCCCCGATTTGTCAAAATACAAAACTTGATGCCGTCTTTAATGAAAGTGCATGTAACTGATCTGTTGATTTTGGCTACAGGTGGGTCTCGCCTTGTTTAAAACATGGGGTGTATGTGATGTGATCGAAAGTCATTAAACATTTAAGGAAGCATCACACTGAATATCCATGGATTACAAAAGATGAGGTAATCAACTATTCAATATTAAAAGAATCCCTAAGCTTTCTCAGCTTAACAAGCTTAACACGTGTGACTAGTGAATGGGTGGGATGATGTGTCTACGTTACAGCCATGTGTATGTTAATCAGTGTAACAACTTCAATTCTTAACATTGATGATCAATTCAGGAAGGACTGTTTATCAGTGAATTTGTTCTAAACAGTAGTGTTTGCTCTGTTATACATATTCATGTGATACATGATGCTGCTTTGAACTGCCATGAAAAATAAATCAAGACCCCGAGGTACTCTAATTATACATATGCATAAAATAATAATATGTAATAGTATTCCACATTGTTTCCAAATTGTGATTATCATCCTAATCCCGTTCGGCCTGATCACAGTTACGAATCAGATTTTAGTTTTATGATGATGTGCTGGCTCGCCTTTCAACACGATACCAGCATCTTTTTTGGAAAAAGAAATAGGAAAAGAAGACGAGGGGAGGGAAAAAAAAGTGTGGAAGAAGAAAAGGAAGGGAAGATAAAAGGAGCGAAGGGGAGGGAATGCGCTTGTAGGTCAGTACTTTCTCCCCACGGTGACTAATGAGACTCCACTTGTCCTGGACAGTATTTTTAGGATGCTCTACATGTCCACTGAGACATACAAGTTGCCAAGGTGACCTGTTTTCACCATCATCAACTATGTAACCCAGAGTGGCTGCTGTTTGGGACAAAAAAAAAAAAAAGGCAGGAAAAAAAAAAAGGAATTTTACTTCCCCTTAAAAGTTGTGAATTTGGCACACGTCATGTCCTTTACCACAGCATCTTCAAGTAAAAAAAATGTTATCCTCAAATTTAAAAAAAGAAAAGGAAAATAACAAAATAGACCCCGTAATTGTTCCTGTTCCAGTGAATGCACATGCTGATATATTGGATTCACCTAAGGCAAAAAGGATTGTGAGTAAGTGTGAAAAGTGCTCTTTGAGCCCCCGTCCACAGCTCAGGTCCAGAGTACTGCAGAGTTACTGGGTGGAGGGAGGGTGGTGTGTGTGTGTGTGTGTGTGTGTGTGTGTGTAGGGAAGAGGGGGGGGTCCTGATGGATGCTAAGGGAGGTTTTCCTCCCTCGCATCTTCCTTCCATCTTCAAGCTGATCCAGCTGAGTCAGGACATGTCTCCTTCAGGCTGCTCCCCTCCGTTCTCTCTGTGGATCCCTCACGGGGACATGTTGAGTAGTTTGGTGGATTTATTGGGGTAATTGATAGCCAGGCTGATGGCAGCGATGTTCTTCAGAGCCTTCACAATAAAACAGAGTGCATCAGTATATGAATGAAATACAGAAGGCAGTGGTGCAGGGGAGAACAAAAATCTAGCAGAAAGTATGTGTTCTAAAAAAGGAGATGTCAAAACCTGAACCCAATATGAGTTTGATGATGCACTTTATGTGTTTAACAGATTGTACTGCCTTAAGTGCTTGAACTTGGGTTTTCCACAGGATGAGTTCATATGTTTTGTGGGTTTTGACCAATGTGTCGCTATCTCAAAACCTCCTTTTGATCAACATTTGGGTCCAAGACCAAGTTTTTGAAAAAAAAAAAAAAAAAAACTCAAACAATTACCAAAGCCAAACCGAAAAGTTTCCAGTTGTAGCTTCTCCAAAGTGAGAAAGTGGTGCTTCTCAGTTTTATATCAGTGTAAGTCATCTTTTTACTACTACTCGCACATGACATACGAGTTAAAGATGACTCCATGACTTCAACCGCAATGGACATTTGTTATGGAGTAGACAATTCACTGGAAAAAAATAATCTGCAGACTTAGTATAGTTCTGCCAATTAACGTGCTCTTCCATCAATTATAGCCAAAGATCACTTATACACACAACAAATAGAAACGGCTAATTAATAAAATTAGTACAATTAGTCCAATATTGAGTAGAATTATCTTGTTCCACTGGCAGATATTTTATCTTATTTCAAGATTTTTTACTTCTTGATTTTAGTCAATTAAATAATTTTTGTAAGAAAATGTTAGTCTTGTTTTCTTAAAACAAGAGCAAATTGACCCAAATTAGGAAAAACATCAAAACTTGAAATAAACTGAATTATCTGCCAGTGAAACAAGATACTCAGTAGTGGACTAACTGTACCTAAACGGTGTTTTTTTGCAGTGCAATGTCGAGGCAGCCCAATTTTTTTTCTGACTTTTTTGGCTACTTGGAGGACAGCAGAACAAGCTGTGAAGACGACATTGACCTATTACCGCTCATCTAAAGTTATGCCTCAGTTACAATACACATTCTTTTTTTTGTTTTCTTTTGGACTTATTCCACTCCTGGGGGAAATATATTTGTTTTACCAGCTAGATGTCAACTTTTCCTGTTTCTCGTCATTCTAAGAAGGGGATAATCAGAACGTCTTTGATGAAAACAGCTGCCTGGTTAGACCAGAAAACTGTTGCTGAGACTGTGAGAACCTAACCTTGTTGTGAGCCAGAAAAATAAAAAATAGTATGAAAGATGCAAAAAAAAAGCTCCATAATGTCATTAATAATGTATAACTTGATCCATTGTTAATATAAACATATTAATATGGTGAATTATTATGATGAACATTTAATGAACAGTTTAGGGCTTATCTGTTAATTGGAATTTAATATTTGTTGTTATCTTCTCACAAGGTTTGCACTTAAACAGACCAAGTTTATTTATGCCAATGTCTGAGGAGAAATAAATATGCCCTTAATCCACATTACCTCTTGTCCTGTTATTCAATAATTTGACATTTTCTAATGCTGTAAAATTTCTGCTCCTAAAAAAATTGAGATGCCAACAGGAAAAATAAAGGCCAGAGTAATGGAGTGAATATAATCCTTTCAACAGCAGTTTGTGTTGTGGAGGCATAATAATCTCATCAAAAACAACAGACTAGAGGAAGGAGAGCCTTTAAGAGAAGTGCTTGCATCAAATTTAGCCAGTCAAACTAAATTCCCTGGATTGCTTTGGAACATTTTCCAGCTCTTTGTAAGTGAACCTCTGATGATTTTTCCTGGACGCTGCATCTTTGTTATCATAATAGTTATGACTAGTGCCAAGTGACCTATGGTACTGTTTTCAACCTGACAGGTATTAGGTAACCGCTCAACAGAACCACCCACAATAATTCTTCCTCCTCTGCTGTAATGCGTAGGGGTCTTCAGTACACAGAACACTCTGCCATAAATGCTAATGGACTGTAATTACTGAATACATTAGTCTAGAGTGTGTTCCATATGCATTCCAAATAAGGGGAAGGGGGTCCTGCAGCACTGCTGGGTGTCAACAGCCTGGTGATGCACAAGCGATTCCAGGCACGAGCTGACTCACAGCAACAGTAGAACGTGGTTAAGAGAGTTGTATAATATCACAACACTTGAGGTGCACGGACAACCTCTCAGCTACAGTAATCCATGACTGAAACAAACACATAACTGCACACTGGAATGTTGTTCCGAGAAAGCCTGGATGGAATTTAGGTGTAAAATGTCATTCTGGTAAAACAAAACAGGAGTAAAGGACTTACCATTGCAGTGTGATTGAGGAGTTGCTCATCAGTGGTCATGGCTAACAAGTATTCCTGGAGGATGCCCTGTGCCTGGAAAAGACACATCAAAGGTTTGGTAACAAAGGGGCGACTTCTGCCACATTCCCCAAAAATCGCAGCTTGCACAGAAACACAGATAACCTCACAGGCCAGATAACTGTCAGGAATAGAAGGGACTTCCTGAGACAGAATACCCTCAGAGGTTACATAAGCAATGCTTGCAGTTACAAATGAGGCCTGGTTCCCCTGACCGCTCTTCATCTCCATCTCTGCATCAAACCGAACTGCGGAATGTTGGAAAAGTCGTTCAAAATTATAAACAAACTGAAGCACGCTTCCACCAAAGCCCGACGGGAGAGACGTACCTCAGGTTACATAAGCACAGGGAGTTGGGAAACACAAATAAGACTATAGCGAGGCTAAATGGGCTGAGACTGGCCAAATGGAGCTTTTACTGCCCTGGAGACACAGTCCAGAGCCCCGGCCCACCATCTATCTCATGGCACCCCCAATGTTTATGCTGAGCAACATCCTAGGACGATTTGTCAGTAGTGCGTGTCGCACCGTTTCTGATCCCTAAATATAACTTTCACTTCCTGGGGTAGAGAGTTCATGGAATCTCAGCGGACCTGGCCATGAACTCTGTGTGCGTAAGAAGAATGAGGGCTGACGCTGACATTTGAACAACACCTGCTACTTAACCTTTCAAATATGCCGGTTCAAGACCTATTACGATCACAGCGGAATCCATAGCGCGTCCCGCTGCATCATTTGATTTTACAGTACTCGTCAACGTGGGGCTGTACATCACCCCTGCAGTGAAGCTCATGTTTCATCATGACGTGAGAGCCTGCACTAGTGTTTTGAAGAGGATGGTCAGAGGTGGTTTGCACTGTTCAAGGTAGAGCACTGACCCTCACAGCTGGTTAACAGACATTTTCAAATATGCATGTCCATTTCTGGATGGAAAGTGGTTCAAATTGTGACTTCTCCTTCATGGCATATCAGACTCAGAACTGTCCTGTTCAGGAAGTAGCCTCTTCATAAAACCTGGATAAATTTAGACCTGAAGCAGTCCTGAAACAGCGTACTTTTATAATGTAATCATATGAAACAACTGCATAATCTAATTTTGAATTAAATTCACACTGGCTTTATTCAGAGGATAGAATTTCAAGCAGTAGCAGGTGTCTGTTCAAAAACAGACGAAGCAGTCACTGCTTATGTAAAAAAAGTTAAAGAATGTTCATGCCGTGGTGGAAGGCACTTCTATTCATGCATCCCTAATTCCTGTTAAGACCGTCATATCGGGTATTTCAAGGTGTGGACGAGGAGCTGGAGGTGACAAAGCCCACATCTGTGTAGTGTTGCTGAATGACAGGCGCTCTGCTGGACGGAGGCGATGCGGCGTGTGCCCGCCGACGCTAACGCAACACTCGAGTGACCGTGAAGGGCATCCCAGGTAAAATGGCTGAGAACTGCTACTGCCCCCTAGTGCCTGTAGACTCACACTGCCCCGCCCCAGCGTCTCGTTCTCCCCGCACACGTAACACTCAGTGGGCACAGATGGGCCCATGAAATCTTTCCTGAATGACGAGTCGTCTGATGTCATTCTATTGACAGAGCAGCAACCTCTTGCTGGCCAGGCCTAAAGGGAGCAGGGAAAGGCAGTTCTTTGCTGGGACTGTCTGCTTCAATTGCATCTACAGATGGGAAACTCCTGGCTGTTGGCATCCTCATAATCCTGGAGACTTCTCTTAATTAATTATTCAACACAACTGAGAGGGAGAGAGAGTAGGATAGAGAGAGGGAGTACGAGAGAGAGCATGCGCCCGTACACATCATAAAATGAATAGCTTCTCCTCCTCTCCCGAGCAGTCTGCAGGGAGCCAGTGTGGCACTGTGCTGTCTGGCAGATGGCAGGGCTGGGCTGTGGCCCGGAGCCCAGCAGAGAACAGGTGGGATGAGGAAAAACACGCAATAAAGTCAGAACAAGAGAGGTAGAGGCAAAAAATATAATGTTCACTCAATATTGCTCTCAGCATTATATTCAAATTACTTCATGCTGAATCTGTTATCAAAGACAAAAGAGAAGGCAGGCGGGTAGTCTGAGAGCAAGGCAGGCTAAAACATGGTGTCTACACAATCCACCTTTTAACCTACAAAGACAACAAAGCTGTCACCACAGCACAAACGCCAACATAACTAAATAAATACCTAAAAATGTCACTTAGCCCCTCCTCCTGCACTAACAACACCAGACATGGCCCTCTTATGTTTATCTGGCCTTCATGCTTCTCCCTCATTACTCACGATGGCCCGGGCCTCTGCGATGAAGAAGAGTTCGGTGAGCGCTCGGTGAAGAGGCAGCAGCACGGTGATGCTGGTGGGATCCTGGCTCAGGTTATTTTCCATGGACATAAAGAGCTGCCACAGAGGTCGCAGCAGTGACAGCTCACAGGCTCTGGAGAGAACAGAGATTAGAGGTTAGACAGACCCACTGGTAAACACAGGTACAAACACCACAATGTAAAGTAATAGTAATTGCAGTGTCATGAAGCACACATCTTTACAGTGATCAAAGATTCTATCTGTGTGTTTCCATTGCAAAATATAGACTACTCTGAATGGCTCTTCAACTAAACAATATTCCTTTAATGGTTGTCATTGTGACCACACAGTACATGACTCAGTCTGGATGCATGCAAATACCTAAACACATCCTGTACTATTTCCGTGGTGACTACCTGGACATCAAAGCTTTTATGCAAACCCCAAAGGTGGAAAAAAAAACACACACACACACACACAGCTGAGGTAAAAAGTTTACCGCCGGACCTGAGTGAGAGTTATTGTGTAAAAAAAAAAAAAAAAAAAAAAGATAAAGCCAGAATCCTAAAAGGCCCTTTTCCAAATCCATTTCTGTCATTTAGAGTTTTACACTCCAAAAATCAGCTAATATGCTCCACCAGGACTGTGTGGGTATGGTTTCATCAGACGTGATTGACAGTATTCAAACAACCAGTGTCAGGAGCACAGGAAACAAAAGAAAAACAGACATCTCAAAATGTCAAATTATCATGTCATTGCCAAATAGCCAAACGCAACTTTGACAGAAAAAAGTGTGTTCATGTAGAAATCCATCACTCATCCTATGATGAATGAATGAATGAATGAATGACTAAGATTGAGAAAAAAAGCCTTTAAAAGTATTTCACTGATGACAGAAAAAGTTTGAGTAGTCTGACAATCATCAGAAGGAGAAATATAGAACAAGATAAGTATGGTTGGACTCTTACTTCTGGGATGGGCACTGCAGGAGGCGGAGCAACAAGTGAATAGCTTTGAGTCTCTGGTTCCCCGTCTGGCGACAGGCCACGCCCACCTGCCACTCCCAAATGTCAGACAGTGGCAGGTGACAGAGCACTTTGTCATCGGCTAACATTTGCTTCAGTATCTCAAAACCTGATAAAGCACAAGGGAAAAATGCATAAAGGTGACAACCAAACCAACCTGAGGATTCATTATGACATGCATTTTTACTAAATAGTTGAGAGAGTTGCTCTCAACCAAGGATCTGTAGAGAGTTTGCAAATATGACACGTGTGTGTCTGTACCTGTCTGGAAACGTCCCCTGTGACCTCCGGTAACGGTGAACTTGTAACCCCATTCCGTGTTGCTCATGTCTGACATAAACGTGTAGTACAGGGTATCACCTGAAAGAAACCCACACAGATGGCACATGGTAAAACATGACTTAAACATTAATTGACAGTTAATGGATTTCTGGTTAAATTGTTCCTCACCAGGGATCTCGAAATCAGACCATTTCTGAGGAGAGCCACTGAAGTTGTGGAGATCTTGGAGGAAATCGCTGCTGCTGGACATGATGAGCTCATCACAGCCGTCTTCCGTGTAACAGCGGGAGTCAAACTTTACTGACAGGTAGATGGCTCCTGGGATGTGAACCTTGTCCTGAACAAATGATACATACATATATGTCAAACATAATTGACATATCATATGGGAAAAAATAACACAGTACAATGGTACACATGACCCTATTTTTAAACTTAACTAATGGGGTGCCCACAGGAAGTATGATTCCTATAGAAAAGTGGGATCCTAAGACTTCATATTTACATGATGTTTTACAATTGCATTGATGGAGTAAGAGGGGCTACGGCCCACAGTTGTCTGTTTTAGTGTGAGGAACAAAGTAGCATTTTAGTGTGCGGTTTTTGAGAGATGCCACAATAGTTTCATTACATTGGCTGCACGATTGGTGCAGAAAGAAATGGGACAACAGAGCTTTGAATTGTAACAAAAGTGCTGGGAAGCAGTATGAGGAGGAGCATCGCGATATAAATATTTACAATGTAACAAAAGCTGCTGCTGGATAGAAGTGTGATATGCAAATCTATGGGCTTTGAACTCTTCGTGATAATAATGATGTTTCGTATATCTATCAAAAAATTCCACAAAAAATGATGTACATAATCGTACAATATGTAAGCTACACTATATTTCCAAAAGCATAGGCTCACCTGCCTTGACTTGCATATGAATTTAAGTGACATCAACCGATCTAGAAAGGCTGTCCACAAGGTTAAGGAGTGTGTTCATAGGAATCTTTGATCATTCTACCAGAGTGCATTTGTGAGGTCACGCACTGATGTAGGAGGAGAAGGCCTGGCTCTCAGTCTCTGCTCTAATTCATCCCAAAGGTGTTTCTGTGGGGGTTGAGTTTAGGACTCTGAGACGGCCAGTAAAGTTCATCCACACCAGACTGTCCTCCATGTCTTTATGGACCCTGCTTTGGGCACTAGATGGTGATTTAGATAGATGAGCGAATACTTTTGGCAATATAGTGCACATCTAAAAGTTAAGGTTGATCTGACAAATAGTCAGAGAGATACACGAAGCACAAACAAACTGATTCTTCTTGCTTTTATAGATGGATGAAGATCCTTCATTAAAACTTCAGTCATGGTAACTGATGTTTAAAAGAAACAAACAAGAAAATAATCCAAAAAAAGGCAGTTTACTCACATCAAATTTGGTGTTGTTGTCATACGGGTGTTTTGATTCCCTGATCTGCACAGCCATACCTGGCTCCTCCATGAACTGGCAAGCGGTGAGAGACAGGCTGCGCAGCATACTCTGGCTGCAACCCTTTAGCACCCTCTGGAGAATCTGATCGGTTACGGAAGATCACAATCACATTAATACACAAATCACCTCTAATGTATTTCATATGTGCAAATCATATTTTGTCCCCTTTCCATACACGACAAACTCGCAGTTACCAACAGCAACACAACACAAACACAAGTCCACACGCTTCTTCCTCTTTCCTTCACCTTCTCCCAGAGCGGCCTCTCCTCCAGCTGCATTAACATGTCCAGGATGTAGGCCATGTGTGAGGCGCCATTCAGCTCCAGCGCCTCCTCGCTTAACGCCGCCTCCACGGGCCAGTCGGCCAGCAGCAGGGCTAGCACGTGGCGGGCGTACAACGTGGCGATGGCCTCGTTAACCTTCACCAGGTATTGGCGGACTGACCGATTGCTGCGCACATCCAGCTCCTTGTGCAAGAGAGCCGAGCTTTTGGTCCGCCTCTGTTTTGCGTAGCTGAGTTGCAGGTCACTCTCCGAATTGGTGATGAGCTTCTGGGCCACCACGTTGATCTCCTCTGTGGCCTTCTCACAGTGACTGGGTTTAGACTGTGAAGAGAGATGATGGGGGTGAATCAGAGTATTCTATATTATCACATTTTGTCATCGTTAGTAAGTTTATATTTGTAAATCCCAAGCAGTAAGTAAGTAAGTAAGTTGTGCCTTTAGACATTTCAACAGCCAAAAAAAGAACTGACTGAAAACCTCTGTATTGTAGTTGGCAAATTATACAACTAACCACACAGGACACCACAATCATGTCCGTGTCCACAGCCTTAGTGTTCCTCTCCTCAGAGCGCAGCCGCCTGGTAGGTTGCCACTTCTGAGCCAGAGTACGGATTGTCTCATCAGTTTTTATCTCCTCCCCATCAAATCTGGAAATAGCATAACAGCATCACACATTACAGAGAGGTAGCATTTATTTAAAAAAAATATGGTCTTTGCCATGGTGGAATGCATAAAGGAAGAAAATTGAAAAGAAATCCTTGTTGCTGACCTCTTCTGGACCTCCAGGAAGAAGGAGTCAGTTCTCTTCATCTGTAGCTCGTACATGGCTCGCAGGATGGGCAGAGGGGCGTTTAAGGCATCATGGGTGATCTGCATTTGAAAGGGGAGCTTTAGATCATTACGTCACACTCTTATGTTGCTGCATGCATTGTGAGCAGTATGCTTCACCACCTGGAAGCATATCTTGGTCTCCTCGTCGAGGCCCTCCAGGGGGTCGGGCTTGTTGACGTCTGTGTCGTCAGCGCAGCTGCTGGAGTGGTCCGAGTCATGCTCCTTGTCCTGCTCTCTTTGGTCTCGCTCAGCGTCCTGGGCCATGGGATGGATCTCCCTCTTGGAGGAGTAGAGCATGATGGAGAGAATCTCTAGATCCCGCAGCAACCACAGCTTGCTGAAGCCTGTCCCCTTGCTGCACTTGCTCACTAGCAGCTGGGTCAATCCTGACTGCTGGATGGCCTCCTGCGCGTTCTCCACTCCGTGCTTCTACACAGGGGGATGACAGAAAACGAGGAATTCATCTCTCTGGAATCAATTTACATTATCACCTACCGCCAGGAGGTTAATTTTTTCCACAGGCTTTAGTCAATCTTTTTGATTCTATGTTCGTTAGCAAAAGACCTCAGAAAGTTTTGGCCTAATTTCTGTCAAATTATCAATGAAGGTTGGGAATGGTACCATCAACAGAGGATTCTATTTTGATCCTGATTTCTGGATCACTTAGAATTTTTGTTGTATGGTAATACTGCAGTAAATGCACTTTTAATCATTTAGGACCACCTGGTGGTGGTGTCTTGCACATGCATAGCTTGTTTTCTTTGCAAATTACACCAGACACCCTTAGAGAGGACTTTGACTCCGCCTATATTACTGTCCATGCATGAGGTAGGTATGAACTCTTGAGACTGTAACTTGCATACATATTTTATATTTATTTATGTATAACCATTATCACTATGCAGTTATGAAGTTGCAGATGATTTCTCATCAGAATAGAAAATTTATTTTTGGGTAATTTATAACCACAAGTTACAAACAACAGTGATGAAGTCACTTTTCATTCTGCGACAGGGCATGTATTCACGAAGTAAAAGAAAACAATGTTGGGTGATGCTGTTGTCTGAAATATTGTAAAGGTGCATTGGATGCTTGCAGTATGTACCTTCAGTGTGTTGTAGAGACCTTTCAGAGCCAAGGACAGGACCCAGGAAGCCTCTACAGCATAAGGAGAACCATTGTCCTGGCTGGTCTGCAGTAGGATACTGATGATTGAGATAAAATTGCTCAGGTAGCGGCTGAGCAGGGTCTTTGTGGAGCTCTGGTCCTCTGTCTGCGCTGGGAGGCTGGCTGTCGAGGAATCCTGAGACTGGATGAGCTGGTAGTCCTTAACTGTGAAAGGGGAGGAGGCACACAGCTGGTTACTTGTTTATTTCTGAGCAATGCTTTTTATATGCCAATACTGTGCCGTGCCAACCTGTTTTCCTCTTGCGTGTCTTAACATCCACCACTGCAGCGTGGTTCTTTTCTGTGAAGTGTTTTAGCAGGATCACATTGTGCGGTTCATTGGCGTTGTCGATGAACACTGTTTGGGTCCCCACACACAGCACCTGACAGCCACACAGGGGTCAGAACAGTGACAATATAGAGAGCACACCTATACAATGGTGTAGGCCCATTACATTTTACATTCCCTACAGTCCATAATGATATGTCATTCTACCTACCTCAGGGAAGCCCACCAGCACCAGCATGGTGAAGAGATTGGTACGTTTCAGAGTTTGTGGCAGCTGCTGAATGCAATGATCGGTGTAGGCAGCGATGACTGTGCTCCACTCAGGACAAGCATTCAGACTGTGTAAAATATCTGCCACAGTGCACGCCCAGTCCAGACCAATACGACTGCAAAACACAGGAATAAAGACAAATGGAAAAAGTTATAAGTAAGATATACCACTAGTATCTCTGATAACTGATTACACTACAGAGGAATTAATAGGCAAATGGATCTTTAAATCTAATATCATCACCGGTACCTGTCTAGAAACACAGCCCCCAGGCTGAAGAGAAGTTGAGTGGTCTTGCGACCCTGAATGTCAGAAGTGGCTGCTTCTCCCTGTGTCAGCAGCTCAAATTTGTCAGCCAGGGCATCTGTGACGGCCGCGTCAGCCTCCGCTGGAGGAATACGAAGCAGCAGCTGACCCAGTAGTCCCAGGGTAAGGTGGTAGGTCTCGTTGAGAGAGCCGGCGTTGGAAATGACTGCCCTGAAAAGCTGAGGCAGGATGGACCTCAGACTGGGCAGAGACAAGGTGCTGCCCTGAGGATACAAGAAAGACAGTGTGATATGTTTTAGCGAGTGTCAATAAACTAATACCTAAATGGCAGTGTATTCAGGATTTCCCTAAAACAAAAAAAACATTTAATTATACAAATGTAATCCCACTCGATCATCAATGTTGGTTCATTGGTTAGGACTAGAGGTGCTACACTGGTCTTTAGTTTCACATACTGGTTTAGCAGGTGGCAACATGGCAGCTAGAAGTCCCAGTATCCTCTCACTGGAGCACTCTGAAAACACATGCTCCTGGAGGGGAACCTGCAGCAGACTCTCATCAGCCTCCTTCAGGATATCTGATGCTGGAGAATTGACCGTTCCTGGATCAGATTCTGAGGCTAAAATGGTAATAAAAAAAATTAACCTAGACAGCTAATGTGCTAGGTATAACTAATGATATTAATCTCTGCAGTAATCAGCAGGGTGGAGACCCGTCCCAGTACTCACGTCGGACCAAGGGGGAGAGAGGGTCCTCGCTGGAAACAGATGGTGTCTGGCTCAGGCTGTCCAGGGTGTCTTGGGTAACCAGCATTCTTTTCTCCCCCTCTCCAGTGCTTGGGGGTAACAACATCTCTGAAGGAACAGGGAGGGGCTCTTTTGCCTTTTTTTCCTTTCCTGATGGTTTACCCTAGTAACAAGATGATAACAAAAAATCTGAACATATGAGCTCCTAACTTATTAAATACGAAATACTGTAGTAATATCAGCTCTATTTTCACTTTCTTTTGAATGTTCTACTTTCTGCCAAGCAACAGTCATCATTCAGTCTCTATATTATCTTAAAATATGAGTGCTTTTTCTCACCTTGTCTCTCGGAGATGAGGGGGAGCAGATCGCTGCGGTGCTTCCAGGGAGAGACGAGGTGTCAGTGGTTGTACTGAGCTCCTGGGAGAACTCCGGAGAGATTGGACACGTCTCACTATCTGAAGTGGATTCATTGGATGACAGCAGAGCAAGCAAGGCTGAGAAGCGTAGCCCTATGCAGAAAAAGAAGAGAAAGCACAAAATATTATCAAATATATATGTGCAGGATGTGAGATACCATGTAACACTTGTGTAATTTTGCAATGCTGATATGTGGAAATAAGATGCATTGTTATATACACAATATGCAGGAAAAGTATCTATCTCATGGACACCTTCGGATTAAAATTTTTTAACATTTTGATTCATACCTTTGCCAGTTTGCCCCTTTAGCAAGCAATCGGTGATGAGCTGGGAGCAGCATGCCTGCAGGGCCGAGGCCTGGCTCAGGGTGCTGCTTTCCAAAGACTCTCCATCTATCTGCTTCTCACTGCTCAGCTCTGAGGTGTAGAGGGCCAAAGCAGCAAACAGGAGCCAGGAGTAGTTGTGGATGTAGGGCTGGATCAAGCGGTGGCAGTCACTGATCCGAACGGTCACCATGGGGTACACTGTGATCTGGTGGCTATGCAGGTGGCTAGAGTTCGGCAAACAATAATTGAGTTTTTCACACGTCAGCAAACTGCTGAAATCCAAGTGGTCTGAATATCATTAGTTTTAAATCGTGTCACCTGTCAGGATACTTCTTTGCATTGTAACAACCATAGCACAGATCAAAGTCTTGGCACACGTTGCAGTTGATCCTTCTGCCTACGATAAGGCCCTGGCAATAGTCACAGGCATACTCCATGTTCACCATCTCATGGCTGTCCTCGTGGCCTTCAGGCTTGGCACCACCTGGTTACAAACACATACCAGCGTTTTTATTAGTGCAATTAGCATGTTTCTCTGAACTCTGGACTAACAGCGTGACTGTATAAATAGTACTAGAGAAGCGTATGATCTCACTGAGGAAACAGGTCTTGCAGAGGTCCATATCCATGCACTGCAGACATCGGTAGCGGTGCCAATATGCCATCCTCTCACAGCCATCACAGGAGATCACAACATTGAGCAGGTCACAATAGCGTGCAATGAACATGTGCATCTGTGGATAGAACCGGGTTAAATATTGTATGAATTTGCTGAACAATTATTTAGAGGATTTAATGTCTCTGCTCTGTAAATATTTGCAAATGTCCTGCCTTAAACACCAGTATCTACTGCAGTATTAACCATTATTGTGTGTCTGTTTGTCTTGTTTTACAGGAAGACTAGAGATACAAATTATCATTTTAATTCAATAGTCTTATTCCTCATCAAAACTTGGCACTAACATAATCCACAACACTTGTCAGCAGGTAGTTCAGCCAGTTATTCTAGTAGCCGCTAATGCAGCCTCAAGCAGAGATAAAGAGCAGGCTAGAGAGATATTTTTTCATCTTCAGTTTGTTTTCTACATTAATCAGATTTCATACAGCTCCCCCTGGAGACAACTTTTTTCACATACTTTGCAGTGGTACCCTCCAACACCTTTTTACAGGGTATGAAATGTACATGAAATGTAAGCTGTGGAGATTCCCTTTAAAATATTAGCTTGGTTACTAAATGGCAAGTTAAATGTGTAACCTACAGGACTTTATCTTCATTTAGTGGCTCAGGGAAAATAATGTACAGTAGTGAATGCTTGGGGCCCATGAAATTATTTATAACATTTATTGAACCCCCCCCCCCAGGCAGCCAAGACAATTTCTCTTTACCTTTCTCCTGTCTTCCATGGACTCCTCTTCATCAATTTTGTCATACCACTTCTCAAACATCCCGTCCATGAACTCATCCATCCACTCCTGGTTTTTCTTATAGTCTGCGATTTCATCCTCCTCTGTCCATTGACTGAAGATTTTTTTAAAAGCACAAAAATCAATCCATCAGGCTGGTACAAAGATTGTGAATGTGTCTTTTGCTATCCCTCACAATGATTATCAATAAGAAAAAGCCTATCTGCTGAGCACCTAAAAGATCCTTTTACAGTAATTGCAAAAATGATGTGGAAAAAACAACACGCAGCAGAGTTCTATCAGTGATATGGGTCTGATATTACCTGATGGCCATGTCATGAACACTAATGTTCTCCTGGGACATGCTGAGCAGGAGGTCAGGAAGCTTGATTTTTAGGAAGAGAGGGAGATTGTGTACATCCCAGTTCATGTCCAGAAGGTGCAACAAGCAGGTCTGCACACAGGACAGGGCTGGCAGCAGAGCTCTGAGGAAAGAGACAGGGGAGGTTTACACCACCGCAGACACAACAGAAATGTTCACTTTGTTAATTTGAGTGAATCTAGTTGATGAATTATGAGCTTACTTCTCATTGAGGCTACTAAATCCTTGTACCGCCTCGACCAGCATGAGCACCAGTTGATGGTGGGAGCGTCTCACTTCTTCTCCTAGTTCCTGCCCGCTGTCCGACAACTGAGAAAAATAACTGAAAGCAAAAAAAAAAGATGAAAATCTTGATGTCAGCATGTTCACATTCACATCAAATTTGAGCTGATATTCACATACCCAACTTCAACAGTGAAATTGCTACTGGTAAATATTGAGAATGATCTCAAACGAGAAACACACACACTTCAGTTCGGTGCAGATTAGCTGAAATAATTTTGTACCTGGTGAAGTCTTTCTGGCAGGCCAGCAGCTCCTGTAGGAACAGGATGCAGGGGGCTTGGAAGAGGTGTGGCTTTCCCAGGAAACGGAGACACTGCTGAACCATCTCCAGGACCTTGCACACGCTCACAGCCTGGGCTTTGTTAAGCGACAAGGTCTGCAGAATGCTACAGGAAAGACAATCAGATCACATAACTCTGTATGGTATGAATAAC
Organism: Eupleurogrammus muticus; assembly: GCA_036785175.1. Classification (NCBI taxonomy): domain Eukaryota; kingdom Metazoa; phylum Chordata; class Actinopteri; order Scombriformes; family Trichiuridae; genus Eupleurogrammus; species Eupleurogrammus muticus. The sequence continues at coordinate 15,096,144 of JAYKQN010000007.1, read as the reverse complement.
ACAAAGCAAAGACACAAACAAGACATATCCTGCACCAACAAATAGAAAACAGCTGGTCACCTTGCTGTTGTGAGAGCTTGGTCCCGCATAAAGTTTATAATGTGTTTGAGTATTGGGTAGTGATCCTTGACAGACGGGGTCATCCGGGGCTCTTCTATAGACCGGCACGATAGCAGGCGTAGGCGTGCACGGCTGAATGGGGCTTTACGGGGGAAACCGGAGGGAGAGGCTGGGGCTGGCTCCCCCGGCATGGAAGAGAGACTTTCTGTGGAGCCTCGGTTACTTCGCTTGCTGTGTCCACAGGAAAGTGAGTTTTGGACTTGAGCACCGGTGGCCTGGTTCTGTCCTGCCTTGGCCTCGCCGCTCTCATCAGAGACGGAAGCCTGAGGTGTGGGTGAGGAGCTGGCCTGGAAGTCCCCCTCTGAGATGGAACTTGAGCGGAAGAGTGGAGCATTGCTGCCCTCTGCAGCTTTATTAGAGTCACTGTCTTGGCACGGTACTCCACAAGGTGGAAATCTGAACAGCAAGAGGCTCTTCTCAATGCACATCTCAGCTAATAGGGAAAAAAAATAAAAGTCATCAAAAAAGAGTGTAATGGAAATAACAGAGAAAGTTTTAGCAATAAATGAGCTGGAGTCCTCACCTAGTGACTCCATAGTAATCTCGCCAGATCCTCCTTCCTTTTCATCAGAAACAGTCATTTTGCCAACTAAGTACCTCTGCTTCATCTCCAACTGACAGAAAACAAGCCACCATCAGCATAACAGTTCAGTGACATGGTTGTTTATAGATTAAGCAGCAGATAATAAACAGAAATAAATCCTGTCAGTGATGCTCACCATCCATGTTCTGATTGTGTCTGCCAACGAATACACCTGCACAAAGTCCTCACTGAGACAGGACTTGCAGTCCTGATTAACTATTCATACACAGACAAAACAGAAGAGAGAAATCCACCAAGTAAATCAACAAAGTCAATATGCCATGCATTGTCACCGATGACCACTGATATTAGCCAAGCATACCATAGGCCTTCAGGGCATGGTTGAGGGCCGGTGTGTGATATACCATGGCCGCCCAAATGGCATTCACAGCCTGATCCGTCTTTGACCCGGGGGCTATCTCATTCCTCATTGGCTGTTTTCTACAGGACTGCATGAGGGTTCTCATCAGCTCTGTTGCGCTGTTTGTTGGTTCTTGGGAAGGGTTCCAACGAGCAAAGTCCTCGAGGAAGCTCATTACCTCATCATGAGTCCATGTATTTGTCTACCACAGGAAAAAAAATACATAGCGTTAGAGAGCTATCTAGTGGCTAAGGTCATTAAAAGTTCAGCATGTAAGATTTAGTGGAATTTTGAAGCATCTCAGAACATGGAATGGCAAAATGGAGGGAGGATGGACAGTTATTGACTGTTTTAGAGTTAGTTGAACAGCTACATTTCATCAGCCATCCCTGGACAGGAAATCATTTTTATCATCATGGGGAGTAAGTTTCCCACTGTTAAGCTGACCATGTTGCTCCACCATAAAACTACAGCAGCCCAGAATGGACATTCTAAACAATGGCTCTAGAGACAGCCTTTCTACATTTTTCATGGTCACAGCTGGTTCTCTAAATGCACTTTCACACCATTAGTATTTCGTCTGCACCAGACAAAAACATTTTTACTATGTGGCATATAGATTTCTCAGGCTTCAAACCTGCCAAGAACAAAATTGGTCTGATTGACATTTCATAGATGTTTATCTTCGAGTTTGTTGTCTCACCAGAGGGACAAGCGGAGTGAGGCCACCTCTGTTTAAGAGATCACGGCCCACTTGATTTAGTACACCCGAATGAGACTGATGCTTTCACACCAACAAAAATGAATCAAAACAAGTGCCTTTGGTTCAAATAGACATCCTGGTTCTCTCAGTTGGTTGCAATCTGCAACCCCACCACTAGATGTGTCCAGAAAACTACACACTGTACCTTTAAGCAATGTGATAACCTGAGAATGTGATATATATATATATATATATATATATATATATATATATATGAATGGATTAAGCTGAATTTACAGTACCTGGGCTGGGGCTGTTTTTGTCCCACCCAGGTCTCTTGTTTCACACAGCCCATGTCGCAGAATGGGTTTCCACAGAGGCGACGACTGAACATGGGACATTTTCGCTGGTGGAAGCTCTTTTATAGTGCGGATTTCTGAAATAGACAGCAGCCTAAAAATATCACCACTGAAATAAATTATGGAGGTGTCTGAAAAATGCATGAGTTAAAAAATGTAATGTAACAATCTTGCCGTGAGGGGATTTCAGTGCCAGGGTTCTGGAGGCAAGACGACCCATCAGGCGAGCCACCAGCAGCTGCAGGTCTGACATCCAAGAAATGGTGATGTCTGGCAGACCCAGGGCTGTCACGGTGAACTTGTAACCCCACTCGTTATTACTGCTATCGGAGTGGAAGAGGAACTGGAGCTGCGGGCCAGCGTCAAATGTCACCTTCTAAAATAAGCAAAGAGAAACAACAAACTTGTTAAGGCAATAACAAAAAAAATGTTTAATATGTGGAAAGCCAGCAGTTTCCCCATTTCCTACCTTGGGCCACTTTTCAGTTCCAACCTTCATGTCGTAGCGGACCTTGCCACCTCTAGAATCTGTAAATTCTAGGTAGTCGTATCTATGAATGTCAAAAGCATAGAGGATGGGTGATTCAAATAATCATTGGGGATTAAATAAATCTTGAATAAAACTTTAAAAAATGAAACGATTTAAATATCTAATATTTTACATTAGTCACCTCTTTTCCGTCTCACAGCGTTCATCAAACTCCACCTCAAAGGAAGTGGCACCAGGACAGGCAAAGATGCTGGTCTCATGGCGGCTATTCTCATAGTTGTGAGGAGACTCCATGGCCCAGGTCCTCAGCACCACAGGTTGCTGGGGTTGGTTCCAACTCTCTTCATCCACCTGACAGTGATTCAGTGTGTAATTAATGTTTGTTACTGTGAGGTTACAGAATTTAAAGCCCGAATACTGCTGCATAGATCGTACGGGTGCTACAACAAACCCAGAGAGCAAAGTCACCTTGGAAAAGATGTCTCCAGTATCAGTGGCCAGGCTTTTGAGTAGCTCAACCAGAGAGGAGAAGCTCTTCAGCAGCAGACTGTGAGGGATATCCAAACAACACAACTCCAGGAGGAAAATCATCTGCCAGGTCCAGAAAAACCATTACATTCATTCAACATGCTCAAACCCTATAACAGTAAATAAAGGAAAAAACGTCACAAGACGAGAGTATTACCAGTTGTCTGAAGACTCGGGCAAGGATGGAGCTGCAGAGATTTTTAGTAATTTCAGCACTGGTGTACCTCTCCAGGAGGGAACCAAGTATAGCCTTGACGCTTCCCAAGAACTGGTCCACATCTATTGAGAGAAGCAGGGTCGGTTAACGTAAGACATTCTAAAAGCAATCCCTCTTGTCCACTTATTTGTCAGCAGCTGTTCATTCCAGCATAATTACACACCATTAATAAGAAGTGTTATGAACTGTAAATCATGTAAACCTACTCTAGTCCTGGAATAAAAAAAGAGCTGTAAATGAGCATACACGGCAAAAAATGAATGATATTCTTGTCTGCACTAAATTATGACAAAACAAATTGTAATTCAGGAAATCACACATACACACAGATAACCACCTTGCTATGAGCTCTCCCCTAATAAACTCCACAACCTTTTAAAAAAGTTCTAGCAAGGTCATTTGAGTAATGTAATACTGTCACTATGTCTCACATTTGAGTAGGATGTCTCTGGCCAGGTCCATGGCGATAGGGCCAGGGGCTCCTCCTTTGAGCTGCAGGTAGCACCAGGAGAGCAGGCGGTTCTGCAGGGCCCAGAACAGGGACAACAGCACCGTCCTGCTGGCGCCACCACTCTCATCCACCATCAGAACCTCACACTGAGACGTGACAGTGGAGGATTAGTAGATAGAAATGTGTGATTTCACTTCATTTTCAGCAGAATGATTAATGATGAAATATTATACACTCTTTATTTACATGGGCACTGCCTTGGGCTCTGATTAAAAATACAGACAAAACCAAATGTCAGGACATTCCTTAAGTAATGCATAGCAACCACCCTGACAATGACACTAAGATTCTACAATGCAACTGCTGGCAAGACAGAACTTTTGGGCCATGACAGTTTTACCACTTTTAATTTAGGCTATGCTAGTTAATCAAAACAATAGTGGTTGACAAATGACTTTTAAGGAGAATGCAATACGGAAAAGTTATATACTGCACAAACTTTTCGACCTAGATATCAAAATTCAAGACTTTTTAAGGTATTATTTCCAAATGCATTAAATGCTTTAGGAGTTTTTATGACCCCACAGGAACCCTGGTGATAGCAGTCTGACCTCTATTGTTGCCACCAACAGCAGCGTCTCCATCACTGACAGTATAGGGCTGATGTTGAAGTCTGAGGGAGCTCCTTTGGGTGGGAGCAGGAGAAGGCCACTTGGATCCTGGTCACTGCATGAGAAAATCAGCTGCTGTTAATCTATTGGGATGTGAATGAGGATATAAAGATGTGTTTGCTTATCTTTGGCATGCTTACCTGAAGTAATTACAAAGTGACTTGAATGTCACTTCTACTGACTGGGGCTGATCCTCTTCTGTAATGTTTTTCTGCAAAATGATTTTAAAAAAAGATGTCATTTTAAAGTTTAGCTCTGAAATTAAAATCTAAATTAAAACACTCACCATCATATGGAAGAGCTTGTCCCGTCTGATGTGTTTATCAGGGAAGAAAACAGCTGCTCCGTTAAGAATGGCCTTCACTGCTTCCTTGTGCAAAGCTTTTTCCACTAATGTCTCACCCTCTGGACCATCCACGACTGAAAGGAAACAATACCAATATTGTCACTGCATGGATTTTCCCAAAAATTGTCACAAATAAACAGAACATTTCCCAAGAAGTCTCTGTACGAAGATCTGAAAGACTCTTACCACGGCAGAGGTGAGTGTAGAGTTCCCAGACGGCCCTGACAGAGTCATTGAGAGGATCTGCACCACTGGAGGTGGAAGCTGCTCCCCCCTCATTCGGCTCTCTGCTCTCTTCTGGAACGCCAGGCTCCAGTGGGTTGGGCAGCATGGGGAAACAGTTCTGCATCAACTGGAGCAGAAGAACTCTGCTCTTCAACACGTCCTCGCCCTCACTAAGACAGACAATTACAGGTGAGACCTTCATATGTGTGGATTCTTTACACTCACGGACCACTGAGCCTGATCACGCCAAAAGACGGTAGTTACTGCTGTAGCAATGGCCGCAGTGAGCGTGTGAATATAAAACAAACAACAACAAGGGCAATACTACTCACATTGCTCTTAGTTTATTGTAAAAGTTCCAAAAGAGCTCCAAGTTGAGACCACTGAAGTCAAGAAGATACTTCTGCTTGAAATGAGAGGCATCCTGCAGAAATACAGTGAGAAAAGCCTTGAGGACAGTCACCAACAATAAAACAGGACAAGTAATGGTATGTTCTTGCAAAAAAAACTTGTCACTTTATATTTTTTTATGTTGTGTTCAACTGTGCTCTATAATAAAATTGATTGTTTGATTGAAGGGAAAATCCCACACAGGCACAGTACTGTTTAGTAAAATTGTGCACCATCTTCTAATGGCTGCAAGTGGTCGCACTTACTAACCATAAATAAATAAATGAATTAAGGAGTGAGTAAAGGAACTAACAAACAAGTCAATTTGTTTACCAAATTAAGAAAACAAGATAAATTATCGGTAGTCTATCTCATGCCAGATAACATATACTTTTATGCTCTCAATAAAAAATGTATACGTCACAAGACAGATGTTTCTACTTAATCCTAAAGTGATATCTTTATATAAATGATTAGCTACCATGTCCCGTGTAAGCTGTTGAATGAAGAATAGTGTCTTGTTTAGCAAACAAAGTCCAGTGACAGCATCGCAGTCGAAGCGCTCTCCCTCTGGGCTGAGGTCATCCAGGTCTCCCAGCCTCTCAGCTCCAGGGCAAAGGTAGCCACTGAAGCTGAGGGACTGCACCCCAAGTTTCTCAGCAGAGTCCTGCCTGGTGCACAGGAATTTCACCATCACAAACTGGGAAGACAAAGAAAAGTTGTGGCGAGTTGTTATTATCCTTTATATCTATTAAGAATTCAGCAGTTGTATTTTTTTTTAATTCAGAAGCACTAATTACTAGAAGTACAAATGTCCTGTGGCAGGAAAGCATAATTTACATAACACACACACACACAGTGTGACAGATTCATTGGTTGAGACACAAAACACAAAAGATAAAAACTGTTTTGGTTTGAAGTGGATGCAGCGTATACCTTTGCAACGCGACACTGCTGCAGCTTGATCTCCACGTCATTCCAGTCATCCTCAAGCTCAAACCAGCCAATCGGCTCATCCTCGGACTGTGCAGGAATCCTCACACTGCGGGTCAGGTGACAGCATGGTGTGTCAGCCATTCACATGAACCACTAAGACGGACCCCCACACTGCTGAGGGGTATCCGTGACACAGGAAAAGTACCTGTACTACTGTCTAGTGCTGCCTTATTAGAATGCATGGGGCATCGGATTGTTGACAGTGTCCTGTGTGTATTACATTTAGTCACATGTCATGTACTCTTTAATACTAATAGCCGCTGTCATCTCTTACAAAGTGTTCATCAGTGTGAGCATGTTGAAATAAAATATCAGTAGTAATACATTGCATTCCAATACTTACTTGTCTTGTACAAACTCTTTGTAGTCCTTGTAATCCCACCCGTCATACTTTTTGAACCTCTTGAAATGTTTCTCTGCATCAAAAGGGTCCTCCTCCTTGTACGCAAACACCAAGCCGCATTTTGCTCCAATGGCTCCTTTTCGCACCTTTTTTTTTAAACAAAAAAAAACAGAAAACGATTGAGGGTTTGATAGAGTAATGACTGTCACGGTTATCAACACTTTCAAGAGAAGTTGGAATAAAACAGAGCCTCACTTTGATCTTCATTTGAGTGACCTGGAAGTTGCTCTGGTCCTCTGTGGACAGGATCACGCTGGCTTTCTTCCTGCCGTTTTCAGTTAGAAAACCTTTGGAGGAAAAGAGACATCCAGTTAATTGTGTGGGAACGTTCTTAAATAAGATAATGCTGTTTTGTTATTTGCTTGTTATATGAGGATTTTTGGGTTTGTACCGTCCCCTGTTGAGGATTCTGTTAGCATGTTCTCCGGTCCTGATTTCTCCTCTTTACTCTTTACATCACAAGCCTGTAGGTGTAGCTGGAGGGGCTTCCCTGTAATGAGATATCACAATTAATCATTTGTTTACTTGTCATGCTGGTTATAACCTGATTCTCATATTGGGCTTCACTGCAACATGCTGCACTGCAACTTTGCGATACATTTATATGAAATAATGCATCTTCTTCCTGTAGACTAAACTCTTTCTCCTCTCGGACCATGGTTTCGGAAGTCCTTATGTAAAAAGGGTAAAAGGAGGCTTGCCGTATTACCATTGCGATAGAGTAGTCGTAGCCTGACGGAGGCCATAGAGATGATAAGGGAGGAAGCCTTGTAATCGGCCTCCAAATGGTCACTGATGCAAGACAGGGCCTGAAGCACTTTTGCCACACTGCCTCTGGCTAGAGCGAAGGCCAAGAGAGTCAGTTCTGCATCAGGGCTCACACAGCAGCTACGCAGGAACAAAGACACAAAGACGAATTAGTTTTGGGAAGTGTTCATAGTTGTGTTAATTGTGAAAAAACCGCAGCAACGATCCATAGTGGCCAGAATGTATCTCCAACAATGCATGATTAAACATCTACGGTAATTATTATAAGAGTTAATTGTTCGCTGAGATTGATTTAGTCAGGTTGTTGCTGGTGTTAAAGGTCCCGACCACTACTGGAGGATATACAGTGCATCAAATGGAATGGAACTAATGTCTCATCACAGCGTCGAATCAATACTTTTATCTTTTTTCCATTGCAACCATGCCAGCATTATGAGCTAACTGTAGGAGTGATGGGTGAGCGCGCTGATGCAATCCCAGCAGGTTATTACTCTGCTATTCTGAGAAGAAATCCATCCACCTCCTCCAGGATATTCAAAGAGAAGAACTTGGGTAACTCTGTGGATGAGGGTGTTAGGGACAATGGCGGCATGTGCCTTAAGGCTTTCCTAGAAAGAGAACAACACACAAATGGCACCTCTCAGAAACACAACTCTACCAAGGCAGTAAGAAATGAAACAGAATAGGAATCGAGCATCTTACTGTGTGCTCTGAAGGACAGTCTGAGCTAGTGCAGGGTTGGTCTCCATGGAAGCTGTGACCAAGGAGGTGAGGAGAGACAGGTACCAGATGGCCGAAGCATCCGAAACAGACACCTCTTTACTCTTGGTAATCTGATAGCCCAGTGTCTTCAAGCCATGAATCCGCGTGTCACAGCCATCGCTCAAGCACCGCTTGATGTTGATTTGGATGTCTGGGATTTGGTGATGAGATAATGTGGTTAGGAGAGTGACGGAATACATGCAGGAATGCCATTGACCTCTGAAGACTACATAACTAAGCTGTTGATTAAAAAGTACACTGAAGTAGTTTTCTGGTAGCATCTTTGGGTCCAGCTCATATTTGAAACAGAATTCTCATTTTGACTGAATTATATACCAATTAAAACACACTTATGAATATTATAGTAATTGTATTCCATTTCTGCCAAGTCTGTTCTACTAGATACTGCTTCACACAACTAGCTCTACAGCTCTACCTTTAAGGGAGCCACAAACAAATCAAGTCACTTTTAACTATAGACATTAGATTAAGAAGCTTGACAAAGAATGTCTCTTTTTTCAATGTGATCTAGAAACATTCCTGACTGTGACTAATTCAGCCTGTGGTTAGACACAAACCACAATACTGTTATCAAAAGTGTCACAATCATCTAAACCTCTGTTAATATATGGCTGTCTGTTCTTGCTTTTCTCAATGGATTGGCACTTAATGTTATCCTCACTGATATATCTTCTTAAAAAAAAATAAACAGCTTGTGAATTTTATCTTAGCTTTTGTGTGGCTAGACAACTTCTGATGAAATAATTTGCACGACAGTTGGCTATACAGATGGTCCGTTAAGACTGAAGGCAGTAGATAGGAAACTTAGGTTTAAACCCTGATGTAAACACAACCATCAGTCCCTAGATTTGATCCCTTGGATTCATTGCTAGGCATGTGGCAGTTTGCATGTGAATCCAAAAATGAAAGTCAAACACCTATGAACCTTCAGCAGTTGACACCATGCTCTATCTTCACTGGAGGGGTGCAAACGATATAGACGGTTTCTCAACGGTTATGCTAAATGATAAATGAACACTCAGCTAAACCAGATGAACTGACAGATGGTGACTCACAGGGGTGTGTGATGTTGGCATTCTCCAGGAGTGCTACATAACCCGTAACATTGCTGGGGATGCGGATATCTCTGATTTCCACTAGGGAACGCCGATTTTTCCCCACAGCGACTGAGACCAGATGAGGCATGTAGCTGTGGTCATTGGAAGCCACGGCAATGGCCAGACGTCTCAAAACCACATCTGGTTTCATTTTTAACCTGGAAACAGAGAAGAGCCGATGTTCCACCTTAAAATTGATAACATACGCGAAAGAGCCAGAAAGCCTGGATTTCCATGATCAGGCACACATGACAATCAGTTGCAAAGCCTTGAGTCACATGTTACAGAGCGGGAACCCTTCCTTACCTTATCCAATGTGAGCGTGCGCTGCCATCCGACTGCCAGAAAGATGCAGTTTCGCCATTTGTCATCTTGTAAATATCGGCACCATTGGACGAAGCTTCTATTGTGCTGTAGCACTGTGTGACCACCTTGACCTTGTCCACCTCCGGATCACGGTCCAGCTCTGCTCTGTACTGGATATCTAAATCTGAAAGAAACATGTGCAGATGATGACAACTATATGAATGGCTGGAGAAGCCAAAAGTGCTGCTTAATATGGCTTCAAAGTTACCACAGTGTGCTTTAATAGGAGAACATTCAGAAATTTACAGTTCAAACCACTTGTTTTGCACATCCTAACCTTCAGTACTCACCTTTCTCTTTTTGCAAGCGGAATTCCAAGTAGTCTTGGACTACACTGGACCTCATGGTGCAGATGCTGTTGTAGCCCTCTAAAATAGGGAAAGGGATGGCACTGCTGGGAATACGATTTCTGTGTAATAATTTGAGGATCTTAGATGCATGTGCACCTAACCGGTCTTTGTTCTTGGAGAATATGTCCACAAAACCTGCAGGAACGATAAGAGCAAAGTGATGATATCAAGCAAAATCTCTGCCACCTGTTGACATAAGGTCACCTGTATTTAAATTGTATCGTTATCTCCTGTAAAGAAACCACATCATCATCAATCACACCTCATACCTGGTGTCAGGGAGCACGCCTGTAGCTGTCTCGTCACATGACTCAGCTCTCCCTGTAGATTTGCTCCATTAGAGTTCTTCAGCACAATCAGCATGCTCTCTACATCCACCACCCCATCCCCCTCTGCATCGAACTGTCCAAAGGCCTGAGACATGGGGGAAAAGACAGTACACATTGTGACATTTTGTATACTGATACAATCACTCTCCTCCCTGAACACCACAACAGACATGTATACAATAGACAACAGTTGGTATTCTCTATTTATAAAAGGCATGGGAAATATAATAATATATATATTAAGTAACATATAGGGTAGGGTGGGTAATGGTTCAAGGTCCATATTGCTCTTGTGGGTTGGACTCTTCAATGATATAATGTTTTGTGTGGTATCTAAAGCATAGCAGTGGCATTCCATGTCTACTCGCACAAAGCTAAGCAGACTAAAGTGCACATTCATGGGTTAACCCATTCATCTGCGACCTTTGGTTAACAACAAATGTCAGCCAACAGACAACAAAGGAGCATGTTTTGCCACAAGAGGCCAAAAGTGAAACCCCAGAGACAAGCAACAATGACAGCTATTTTTTCTGATTCACTGTCCACCACTAAGATCGGTAAACAGATTACACGGCGGCTGCCCCTCTCATGATCTCACTAATCACTCATCATAAAGCGACAGCTAACTGTTACCACTCTGTCCTCGTCCCTGTGACAGCAGCAGGCGTTTATAAATCACTTCTGGGTTCACTTTTTTCCCGTTATATACCTCCTCGCACTCGTCTCTCGGGGCGTCTCTGCTCTCCATCATCTCGCAAAATTGTTCCACATTGACAGAGCCTTCTCCTCGGTTCAAGCGGTCCTCCAGCCACCGGACCAGGACACCCTCGTTCCCGGCCAGGACGGACTCCTGAATGGCGACCCGCGAGTCGCTAATGCGAGCCGCCGCTTCCCTCAGCTTCACTTGCTCCAAGAGGACATCTGGGGTGGGTGGTCCGCCGGTGGGTGCCGGTACGCTATTCGATCCTCTTCCGTTTCTCCCGGATCCCGAGCCTCCGCCGCCACCGACACCGACGCCAGTGGCCGCAGAGGCCGGACTGTCTTCCGCGAAGCCGGGGCTCTCCGTTTCTACGTCCTCTTCGTCGCCGCTGCCGCCGCCGCAGCCGCTCTCCGCGTTCCCCATGTTTGTTTCACCGACCAACGGCTTCGCCAAAAAGTCCCCGCGGCCCGTAGGGTGTCAGTTTAGAAACGGTTGTAACCGGTCTGTACACAGACCTTTCTAACCTACAGCCCTAGCTGTTGCCGTTCACTCCACTACCGCATTGACGTACTGTACGTCAACTTCGCTGAAACGCCCCTTTGCGTTAGTGTTTTGCGCATGCGCGGTGCCGTTAGCGGCCGCCAACAACGGAAGCACCTGCTGCCTCGATTTATTTAATTTTTAATTAAGAAGGTGATGTTTTGTAAAAGGATGCTTCTCAAAAATATAAATAACTTGTGCTACAAATAAATGTTGGATTGTGTACAGAAACGTAGAGTTTTGCAATAACTAATGAAATATGAAGATGCCTGTTATCATTGCTTTAAGATGCAACCTACTGGTACTATTTTTATACATATTTATTTATACTTGTTTTTGTAAATACAGCCTAGCCGGTTTTAAAACGATTTCTGTGGTTTTTAGAAACTCAAAATAAATCCAGGACCGTACATTCCATATAATACTATAAATTGTATTGTTATGAATTGGTCAATAAAGTTTTTTTAAGCTTTGTAAAAAGGAAGACGGCGTATACAGGGAGCCGCTGGGAGGGACAGCATGCTCGGCTATGTGCTGGTCGGGTTTTTAACGGCGTTCCTGGCGGCGTGCTTCGTGCCTCGGGAATGGTCGGTAAACGTCGGGGAGGACTCGGCTCCGGGGGGGACCGTGCGGCTCCTGAGCAGGCGGGAACTGTCGCTGTATGACGGGGAGGAGGGCAGCAGGGGCACCTACCTGGCCATCCTGGGCCAGGTGTTCGACGTGCACAAGGGACACAAGCACTACGGACCGGGAGGAGCTTATCACGCCATGGCAGGTGCTTATTACTCCTTTATTATCAACGGCCTCCTCCGGTCCTAAATGCGGAAGATTTGTGAGTTTAATTCATTTAAATACGGATAGTGCATATTAATAAATAGAATAGTCTTGTAGTGTCATTGTCCAGTGGTGTGTACTCCTACAGAGCCCCATGCACCACAATGAGAGAAGACAAAGACAGATTGACAACACAGTGAGAGGCAATACACAAGGGGTGTCATAGAAACCAACACACACACGGGACAACATAGGGTGAGAAACAATACAACATATTTTAAAAAAAGAGATATTCTCTCTATAATGCTGAAGCAGTACCACGGAATGTACGGAGGTAGTGCAAGAAACATTGAATTAGTTTGAAGGTGAGTATATAAATAGATTTGAAGTGAAAATTGGCTGTGAACATTTAGAATCAAAATGTTAATATGCAAGATTCAGGCACCGGGCTCATTTTAGCTGTTGTGTTAATGAAATAACATCATCATATGTTTAATACATGCAATACTATGTACACTACAAAAGAAGACAACACTTACTACCCATAAATGACTCTATACTAAACACTACATACATACACATACTATCTGAAATACTACATAACAGCACATAATTACTACCAGTACATAGGCCTACTACCTTGAACTCAGTCTACATAATACCATACTTTTCATCATACATTAGCAGCCATACTACTGAAAACTCACTCTATATAATAAGAAGCTCTAAACACATACCAACATCTTGATGAATCACTAAAGCTCAAACTGTATAAATTAGTTTTCTTGATGGATCTTTTGAGTTTTGCAGACTAATGGATGTGTAACAGTTGACATCAACATTTGAGGAAATAAACTTATTAGACCAAAATTATAAGTCCTAATATTTTTTCTTCAAACATGTCTGGAGAGGATAATTTATTTAAACTGATGATATAAAGAGTTTTGCCTTAATGATTTAGAAGCTTTCAGAAGTATAATTTAATTAAAAAAACTGACAAAGTAGAAGTATACCACAAATTGTGTATGCACAGAAATTTTTACCTTTATAGTTGGCTCCTAACTTAATCTTATCTTGTGCATGGTAAGTGGGTACTGGGTGAAAACTGGGTCTTTGGGGTTTGGCTCTTCTTTATCCAACTAGAGTTCAAACCTGAACCTGGAACATGTATAAAGAAAACAGCTACAGTACATTTATATGCATATTGTGTGTGTCTGTATTTTCAGGTAGAGATGCTTCACTGGCCTTTGTCACTGGGGATTTCACAGAAAGTGGCCAGACAGATGATGTGTCCAGTCTGTCCCCACTGCAGATATTGGCCCTGTACGAATGGCTTTCCTTCTATCAGAGGGACTACCAAGCTGTCGGTTTGTGATATGTCCACTAAGTCTTATTTTAAAATGGATGTTGATGGTTAGAATCATTTACCTGATTTATCTGCAGCATTAAAATAGAGGCCTAAACACCAAAAAATAGTAATGAACAGTTTCAATAAGAGTTCTCCCTGAAGTTAGGTGAAGACTGGATTTTTGTTTTATTTTCACCCAGCCTTACCAATCTTTGAAAACACCAGAATATTATCACGAGCTTTATCTATAAATGGAAACATACCAGAGAACTGCTGACTTTAATGTTTCACGTCACATCTCTGTATCAATGGACATTCATAATAAAATGAGAGAAAAAAAAAAAAATACAAGCCTCTTCTGTGATGACTTTCAGGTCTGGTGGAAGGCCGCTTCTATACAGAGGCTGGACAGCCCACAGAGATGCTGCTGCAGGTAGAGGCTTCACTGGCAGAGGGCCAGCGAATCAAAGCCCAGTCTGAGGCCGAGAGGGTGCGTCTCCCAGCCTGTAACTCAGAGTGGAGCTCTGCTAGGGGAGGACGAGTCTGGTGCTCTACAAAGAGGTACGGAAATAGCTCGGGCCTCATCAAATATTCAGAAACCTGCACGGCATGGCTGCGACTGTGATGTGCTGTTAACCTACATGGTTTACATCGTGATTGACAGGACAGCTATGTTGTGTTCTTTCCAGTGGAGGAGTAGAAAGAGGCTGGACGGGCGTCCCGCGGAAACTCTTCTCTCCAGGTTCCAGTGGTGCTCGTTGTGTCTGTGTGGAAGATCCATCTGCAGCAGAGAAAGACCCCAACTTGCAGAAATATGACGGCTGTCCTTCACATGCAGAGTCTTGTATTGTTGGAGAATACTAGACCCTGATGCAGGCCGGACAATGGGCATGTTGATCGTTGCTTTTTAGAAGCACAAAACTCAGGACAAAAAAAAGCTTTTGCCAGTAAATCACAGCACTGAACTTTCATACAATGAAGAGGTGGAATGAAGAAAACATACATTGTTTTTTTTATTTTTTTTTATGACCTTTATGTAAATTTTGTCCTCCCTTTTTCTAAAAAGGATACACCAGGAAGAGACAGGCTAGATATCTGAGCATACAGATACAATACAATGTGCATAAAAGATTAAACAATGTGCATAAAAGATTAACAGAGGCAAGATTTAGGTTTGTCACAATGACAAGCACAAACTGCATTAAAGTACAAAACAGTTGTAGTGGTCAAAAATATCACACATTTATCTGTACAATTTAACAATACTTAAAGAGGCCCCACTAACTGGCCATCCCTCTACTCCACATTCTCCAAAAATGATCGGAAATGTCACATGATCTTGATAAAGTGCACCCGTTAGGCTTAGAAATCAACAAGTGTTAAATGTGATGCGTCAGCGACTTGACTTGAGGCAACATTGTGGGCTCTATGATCACAACTTCCTGTGAGGACCGCATGGCAGGTCAGAAATGGAATGTATTCATTTGGTGACTTTTTTTTATTATATAAAAAAAAAAGAAAATATGACGCATGGTTATGACAATGACACATAAGGCTACAAATTAAATGACATGCATAGGCATAATAGGCATTTCTGTAACTCAGGAGGATTGTTCTCTGGTATTTTATTCCTTTTGTAATAGCATATGCTTTCTCAGGTCATAATTGTCCAAACTGGCCATTTTAAAAAGCAAGCGTTTTCATTTTATTTGGCTGCTGCCCATAAATGCTACATGCAGTATGTATCAATTGTAGAGAAAAACAACCACATTTCATCTTTATACATTTGTGCCATCTTTCACCTCTAACAGTGAAGTAATACAGTGTCAGTGTTATAATTCAGAATCCAACTAAATGGATTAGATATGATTTGGAAATAATGCTCTTTATAAAAATTATGTTGAGTTCTTTTCCCTTTTCATCCTCTTGGTCTGTCCCGCTTTATCCAGTCAATAGAGAATTGGGGTGACCCAAGAGTGAAAGATGAAATATCACAGAAAACATTCTGATAGTTCGGTCCTTACAGATCTTGTGATCCAAGAGTTGATTTAGTTACTCTTGGATGGCAGCAGCCTCTTCTATGAATACAGGTATTCATAGACCTATTCACTTTGTAGCGTTGAATGTTTGTATTTGGGCAGGTCACATAGCACGAAGACTGATGACGTTGAACTAACCCAACAAACGAACAGGAATGACCCCTCCAAAAAAAGTGATTTAAAAATTCCAATGTGTTTCACTGATTTCAAATGTGTAGACAGCAGCTACCTGCTTGTGATATTATGAGCAAATCATTACAAACGTCATTGTGTTTGGGAAACTGATTGACAACTCAATCCAGCCGTCACCGTGATGGAGAGCTGCTTCTATCCTCTTAAGGATACTTGGATCAAAACAGAAAAAAAAGATAATGTTTCATTTTCTACTTTGAACGTCCCTCTAGAACAATAATAGTTTTTCACTGGAATAGTACAAATGGTCCATAATTGTCCGGGAATCTCTTTTCCTCGGCCTGCTACTGATGTCCCTTCTCTTGGTGTGCCTGAATAACTGTGCCAAGTTGGGCCTGGCATGGCCAGCGTTGGAGGGTGGGGGGATAACCAGGCCGCTGCATTATGACACCCCACCCAGAGTCAGTACATCGAAGCAGATGTCACACACCCTCACCGGCTTGTTCAAGTCAAACTTGATGATGGGTATCTCCTTTATAGAGCACTTGTGGCACAGCAGGCGCCCACAGTGGCGGCTAAAGGTGAACGGCCAAGGAGAAGAGACGGGATCAATTTACACTTTGACAGGAAATGCAAACATGACTGAAATTAGGACAAATGTAGATTTATTGTATACATATAGTAAAAAGGCCAAGTTACTCACCAGTGATGTTTCCGTGTTGTAACACCAAACTTGGCAACACATTCGTAGCAGTTGGACCCATCACACCAAGGGGGCTCTTTGGACAGCATGTCTAAAAGAATGCAAAAAAAAAAAAAAAACACTATTATCTAGTTATAGAACTGGGTGGTATGATATTTTACTCATTCAACCCCATTACTAATAATTTAGAGAATAATTGCCTCAGCTTAGAATGGTCAGACTAGTATTACCAGAGGTTTGAATGGTTGCTGTTCACAAAGAAGCTGTAGGCAGTCCCCTTAACGCACATGTCTGAGTGACGTCTGACTAGCATTTTGTATTACAATACTGTTAATGTTGCCTGCAGATGTGGAAGAGGACACGCATTCCAGGACATGTCTGTGGGGAAGGTGTTTAAGCAAATTGCTCGTGCTGCCTCCTGTGGCTACAACTTTAACCCGACAACATTTAGAGATTACCCAAAGTACTTCTACACAACCAACATGGCTCCCTTTTTGGTTTTTCTACATTACTCTACACATGCAGGCCGTTCCTCTCACATGCAGCTTGTTTAGTACAACTTTGAAACAGTGCCCTTCAAAAACAATGTCTCCTGGCACCACATTCTGTTGCTCGTATTGTACGCTACACACTCAGTATTCTGTATGAAACAGTACACCACCCAGGCCTATCTAGTTTTTGACCAGCATAGCAGCCAAATATATTGTAGCATTTGTCTATATAAAGTAAGGAATCTCTGTAAGCGTGCCTGCTTTTCTCAAGAATCTGATCTCTTCAAAGTATGGCAGGTATATTGCTGGTGACCCATAGAAGTGAAGTGTCAAATTTGGTGCAATGTGGAGATGCACCACCTTTAATTAAATATAGTTTCCACCCCATGCAGGACACACTGTCTGGGCTGACGAGCTCCCTCAGCAACAGACTTATCCATCCAAAGTGTCTGAGGGAGCGATATCGGAAGTCCTTCCTTCCTACAGCTGTCAGACTGTACAACAAGTACAGCTCTCAGTAACCCCCCCCCCCCCCCCCAACAGAAAAATGGACAAGTGCAATACATTTATAATTCATATTTATATACACCTGTATATATCTGTATATATCTGTATATTGTTTTTTTAATTTATTTTTTAATTTTCTTTTTTTCCTTTTAAATTTAAAAAAAAAAAACAAAAAAAAAAAAAAACATTTTTGTAACTTTTCTAACTGCTTTTCAACTAACTGCTTTTCTAACTGCTGCTGTAGCACTGTAAATTTCCCCACTGTGGGACAATAAAGGAGCTATCTAATCTATCTAATCTAATCTAATCTAGTTTGAATAGAAAGAAAACAGTCAGCAAACTGCTCAGTAGGAGAGAGGGGCTAGAGGTTCTGACTGTCACAGAGAGACACAGAAAATACAGAAATCTATTATGGAGTGCTCTAAGAACACAACATGTGAAAGAGTCAAACTTCAGACAGGCAGTTCAACACTTTTAGTCTCATACGCAGAAAACAATTAAGCAAATATATAGACTTAAATGATCCCAAATGATGTTACGGACCCAAGAGCCCAATATAATAAATCCACTTTTGCTTTTAGTTTTCAGGTATGCCCTTTTCTTTTTAGATGCACCCCTCATAGCTGCATTGAGAAAAGATTCACTATTACAGTCTTATGATCTATGTGTTATAATCGTTAGTGTGTAAGGCTGTGTAATTATTTGAATTTTGATTGCACACACCTCACAGGAACCATGTCGATTTTTCTAAGGTGTTGTTGAAGCAGCAACACCAACACTATTTGTTTGTGGTGAGCCCTGAAGAATGTTAACTTACCTAAAAGGCGGAAGAGCAACTGTTTAGTTGCAACTTGGTAGTTGAAAATATTAATGCCCTGATTATTATTGATGCCCAGTCGAGCCCCAGCCCTCACAATGGCGCGGCACAGGTTTGCGTTTCCCTTCATGTAGGCCAGGAGCAGAACTGCAATAAAAACAGGTCACCGTCACACTATCACAAGTGTACTACCAGAATTTGTATGTCACCTGTGTGCTGTTAACTGCAGTAATAATTAGATTGAAAACTGTACCTGTGTTTCCTTCATTATCCGGTTTATCCAGAGGGTATTCAGGCATACACTCCAGGAACAACTCAAAAATGGCAGCAGCGTTCTCCTTCCCGTAATGGCCTAATACATGCATTGGTGACTGACCCCTAAGAAGGTATAGGTATTTGTAAAAAACACAAGTTGGCACTAGTCTACAGACAGGTATTCGTTATGTTTCATAATTTTACCTTTCCACAGTGGTAATATATATGTAATTGTTGCATTTTTACAACGACCAGATTTGAAGGTATAATTTGAAATGGGAGTGTACCTGAGATTGAAGGCTTCAGCATCAATGTTGGACTCTGTGAGAAGGGTTCTGACATTGTTAAGGCGGCCCTGCATCACAGCCAGGTGCAGAGCTGGCAAGAAAACAGGAACAAAAGAAAAGAACAAAATGTTATTCACATGTTGGAACGTGGCAATTGTGGGGCAAAAATAAACAATCATCTATACAGCAATGAGGGTCAAGCCTGTTGTGACGACTCTATTATAACCAACTGTCTTATGTGAAACATAATTTGTAGTAACAGTAAGTGCTCCCCCCTTATTCTGATCTATATGCGCATGTACTCATTTTCCTATTCATTTATTTTCTCCACCATTTTTAAAGTTTACTTTTGTCTCTGTGTCTGCGTAAATGTCATTTGGTTTCCCATTACTTTAAAAGGAAACAATAAAAACAAGTATGATTTAAATTTTTAAGAAATTAATGAGAGACTAAATCATATATGGGCCTCCGACTGATCAATTATCTGATCATTGTTCAGATTGGAAATTTATCAATTTCAGTGTCATTCATTTAAAAGAAGAACCCCAGATTACAAAGATACCAGAGCTCCATAATACAGAATTTAAGGTACCATTATTGCCATTCTCATCCTCAGCAGCAAAGTCTACACCATTCTCCAGCAAAACAGAACAAATAGTAGCCAGGTCCTGCTGGGCAGCCAAATGTAGAGCTGTCTGCCTGTGTTTGGTCACTTCATTGACTTTGGCTCCGGCAAGTAGCTGAAGACAAGACACATACAGAATAAAAATAAAAATCAGCTGTGTTGCTCTTTCAATGTTAAAACTAGTAAATGCAGAGAATGAAAAAAAAAGGTTGAGGTTTCTACCAGGTTGCGGACAATGATCTCAGACCCAGCTTGGACAGCCAGGTGGAGGGGGGTGAGTTTGGCTGCATCCTGAACCCTGGAGTTAACATTAGCTTGCACGCTGATGAGGAACAAGACACTTTCGATATCTGAATTCTGCACAGCCACATGCAAAAAATTGCGCCCTTTGTTGTCAACCTACAGGACAGGGGAAAAAAAAAAAAAAAGGAGAAGAACTTTGGTGTCAGGAGAGATTCATGTTGCACCAGTCCGTCGTGCTATAATGACAGTGGGGATGAAGACAAACCGGTACACTAACATTACATCATGTCCTACCTGCTCAGCAGCACCTGGCTCCCTCTTGAGGATAGCCTCTGCTGCCTTATTGTTCTTGTGCGTCATGGCACAAGCGAAGGGTGTCATTCCTTGACGGTCGCGAATGTTAAGACGAATGTCTGGGTGGGAAATGAGGAGCTGTATAATGACGTTGTGCTGGTTGCTAATGGCAGCGTGGATGGGAGCTCTGCCCTCTGCATCCTGGGAGAAAAGAACATTTTAAAATGCAACACAAGGTATTTAGAAATCCCTCATTTGCTGAGCATTAAGTGAAAGGGAATAAAATGTGCAAGTATATCAGGATCAGACAGCCAATGATGTGAAGGGACTGACCTGTGTATTAACACTAGCTCCAAACTCCAGAAGGCACTGCACGACCTCCTCCAGTCCCCAGTTGCTTGCCAGGTGGAGGGGCGTTTGTCCGTCTCGGGCTTCCTCGTCTCCCTCCCCGTTAGGGCCTGGTCGCCTGGGGCTGTTCACATCACAGCCACTGTACAGACATGAGGTACAGACAGTCGGTTAGAACATCTAATCAAAAACTGTTATAATTCACAATGAACATTTAGAAAGTGTCTCATGATGTTTCTTTTTTTAAATCTGACATTGCTGACATGCGTGTATATTTTACATAAGGAGTGTGCCCCCTTTTGCAAAAGGCTGACACTTTTAGGGCAGGGGTGTCAAACATGTGGCTTGCAGGCCAGCGGGCCATGAAAAGATCCAATCAGGCTCAGGGAAAAAAGGGACCAGTTTTTATTTCTTCACAGAAATAGGAAGCCTTGGTGCTTGTTGTATTCATAGCAGCTTTCTGAGTTCTAGAAATAGTATACACAAATAAATATAATCTTTTTTTTTTTTTTTTTTTAAATTGCACTTATGCTTATACTTACTAACGGATGGATCATGTGAAATTATTCAGACTATAGTTTTACTTCTGGACATAAAAAAATGAGAAATTTTAGAGGTGTTATTTATACAAATGTTATCATTATGATTATGGACCACTTTACTGGTCCGGCCCACATGTAAACTCGAACTGGTCTGTATGAGGCCCATGAACTAAAATGACTTTGACACCTTTGGTTTTTGGAGAACCTGAGTATCCATGGTTGGAATCCCCAACCTAACAGTAAGGAGAATTTACACACCTGCGGATAAGGAAGCAAGCAGAGACCTCATTATTCTCATCAACAGCTCTGTGCAGGAGGCTCTGCTGGCAGCCAGATGGGCCCGGGCTCCAACAAGTCGCATCACAGCCATGGCGGACCTACAGGAGATAAACAGTCAAAACAAGAAAAACATCATTTCTGTCAGCCGAAAACTGATAGGAAAACAAGTGCAGGGTTTTCCGCAGTAATTTATAGTCAAGTATAACTAATGGTGCATGCCTCCCTTATGTTTCTGTGTGGAATAAAAAAAAAAAAAAAAAAACATTCCACAACCATGCATGTATTGTAGTAGTGTAACACCTCTCAAAAACACACACTAAGCTGTTAGCCACTTTAGCTGCTATTTCATTTTCTGTGGGAAACACTGAAATGTCAAAGATTTTCTAAAGAAATAAAGCTGTAATGCATTGCAGACTGCTGCCGTATATGAATGTCTAAACACTGGCTAACTGCAGCCTCCTTTTGTGCCTCTCACACAGAGCTGCTGGAACCATGATAAGAGGCAACAGGGAGGCAACATTGTGACTTCAGAGAACCGCTTATAGGCAAATTGCCAAAAAATGTATTTCTTACATGGCATTTATATAATTTTGATGATCTGAGAAACATCATGATCCTTCCTGCAACCAAGATAATCGCAGGTATGTCGTTTAGATTTTATTTGTCTTAAAGTAAAGGCGTTTCATGGCAGTTTACAACTGGTAGTAACTATGATCTCTAAACTGGCTGCAACTCATGCATTTATCTCACCAGCGTGGATGCAATATCTTCCAGGCCATTCTCCAGAGCCAGCCACAGAGGAGGGTCCCCTTTGTCATCCACCACAGACATATCAGCTCCTCTTGTGCAAATTGCATCAACCACCAGTGGCAGCTGGTTACTGATGGCCAACTGCAGTGCTGTCTGTCCCTCCTGGGTCCTGGTAGCAAATGGGGGGAAAAATGTAGACGTAAGATACAGAATCAGAACTAATCAGTATATCTGTATATATTTTCCACATACCAGTCATCTCAGATTCTGGCAGGTTTTATAGAATCACGATTATATCACAGGAGAGGACCCTTAACTGTAACATTATCAGGGATAGTATGTCCTCCAAAATAACTGCAGGAGTCTGTCATTACTCATAGATCAATCCAGTGCAGCAGTTTTGTGTTTCAATGACATTGTCACTGGATCAGGCTCAAATAACAGAAGATGGAGGGCACAAGGCGTCACGAGAGTAGCAATAACTTAGATGCATTTATCAATTTCAATTTGGCCCTGGACTGTCATATCCCATGTTTCTCTTGTTTAGCTCTTATTTCCTGTCATCTCCCTTCTGTCTGTTGATTAATAAAGATGTTAACAGCCAAAAAGCAAAGAAAAACACTTCATAACGGCACAAATGCTTTACAACTGCAGCATAAGCCAGGCATTACCTGACATTGATGTCTGCCTGATGCTCAAGCAGGAAAAGGGCACTCTTGCTGTCCTGTCTTTGGATGGCCATGTGGAGCAGAGTTTGTCCATTGGACATAGTGTCATTGATAGAAGCCCCTGAGCCCAGCAGCTGAGCTGCTATGGTGTGCATACCTGACAGGAACAGATCAAACACAGATTAACAAAATATCCTTGTCCCATGTCAATGCTTATTTCGATAGTGGAGAATCAACTTTGTTATATCGTTCCCATGAAAATGTAGAGTGTGATGCACCTGTCCAGAGGGCTAAACCCAGTACTGTCTGGTCCACAGAGTCTTTGAGGCTAAAGTCTGGAATGATCTGGAAGTTGTTGGTGGCATGAAGTGCATTGGCTGCAATGGAGTCAGCAAAAAAGACAGAAGTAAATTCATTTCAGGACATATGAGGACAGAGATAATTATCTGCAGGGAGGTCAAGGAGACATCACTAAATACACCTGCCATTTGTTTGGATTTATTTACAGGCATTAAAATGTATAAAACATATGCTGACCTTTTTGCTCAAGGATGACAGACACTACGTCTGGGTGGTTGTGAGCAATGGCCATGTGGAGGGGAGTCTGCATAGCCACATCAAGGCTGTCGTCAGGCAGGGCCTTCTGGGTCTGCAGGTTGGGGTTGGCGCCCTGCTGGAGCAGCTCTGCGGTTAGACTCGCCAGGCCACAGCGACATGCTGTGTGAAGCGGGCTCTCACCCTGGAAGGAGGTGAAAGAGATGAATAAAATCCTATATTTGTAAGAAAAGAAGTTCAGCACTGCACTGCATGCAGCTGATGTCTACAATCAGCTATTCACAGGTGCAATAAAATGGAATTTTTTTCATGTTATTACGATGAATAAAACAGTTGGATGAGAACAAATCTGCATTACCCATTACCTCCAGCTGTCTGTGAAACATTCTATCTGAGGTGGCACGTTTAATTATGCTGGCTCGATTGTGAGAAAAGGTTGATGCTCGTCAACAGTATGTTCTGACTCCCATTGCAGTTTCATCTGGCCAATCAGTGTTTTTTATGGTCAAAACAAAACAAAACATAATAGCTGTTCTTTGAAAGAACAGGAAAGAACTCTTTTTGTTTCATAATGTTTCTCTTTTCAGTGTCACCCTTCAAGATCACTATTGGACAATGACAAGGAGCAGTACCATGCTAAACTGTCAAATTCCAAAAAGCAGGGCAGTGTTTTGTCAATCATCCCCAGTGAGCCAAGTGCAAACTACACATCTATGGAATTCCTAACCCTCAGAAATGAAATCTCAAACTGAATTGAACGGGTTTAGTGTGAACGTAAAAAAATCCCTCAAGCAGCAGCTGAAGTGTGAACATTAATGTCTTACGAGTCATTAGCAACATAACAGAACTTTACTAAATTCAGCTGGTGTTTTTTATCAGCAATTGACAAATGCAACTGTGTGTATTTATTTATTGTATTATTCACTGTAATTTTGTCATCGAGTGCATGCATGCATAATATTTTGTGGACAAAATCATATGTATTGTCCCACCAAATAAATAATCAAGTATTATATAAATATATATGAAAATCAGCACCTAGTACAAATTTTAACTGGAGTTTTTACATTTATGTCACATTTCCTTGTTATGTGTTGCATAATACTCATACATACCCATTTGTTGACATGGTTGACCTTTGCCCCATGAGTGGCTAGGAACAGAGCAGCAGCTTCACTGCCTGCTCGTGCTGCTCTCTGCATGAGGCAGTTTTCTACAGGGGATAAAAAGGGGAGAGAAGGATTAGAAATGATAATATGATTTCATCCAGAAAGTGCAAAGTGTGGTTATCACACAGCACCTGTAGTGGTGTCAGGTGCGTCAGGGTTGCTTCCTCTCTGGATAAGCTGGGCTGCAAAACTATTCTCATCGAACGAGGTGCCGTTCACCACTGGCGCATCGTCCTCAAACGGGTTTACTGAGGTGTCTGACGACACAGTGATGTACTGCAGTGCCAGCCACAGAGCGGTGCTGCCCTCGTGGTCTTTAAGTTCCAGGTCAAGCCTAAAAAGACGGATTTCAACATTTTACCATCTTATCGGATCAGATTACAGCACAAACAGTACCAAAAACAGAGCACCACAATACGTGCTAAAAGCACACTACTAAACTGATGATGGGAAAAAAAAATATAGTAAAACATTTACCCAATTCAAAATAAGAAATAACTACAAGTTGTTTTGACAACACATTATCTGCACAAAAATGAACTGACATATACCTGATCTCATGAAATCAACTAAAATTTGAACACCAAACATGCTGCGTGTGACTACTCATGTCAGAAACAAACTCATGAACTCCATTTGTAGGCAGAACAACACTCACTGTTTGCACTGTAGTAGCTGGTTGAACACTGGCTCATTCCCTGAAGCCACGGCTTCATGCAAAGGAGTTCTAAAAGGAGACAAAGCATATAAAAAAAAATAATAAAAATTATACCCCCCTCATATACTGTAGTTGACCACCTTTGCAATCGTATAAAGTTCATAAACCATCGAGCAATGTGAACCGACCTGCCCCTGCTATTCTGCATGTTGGGGTTGGCCCCGGTCTTGAGCAGAGCCTCCGCGATGCTCGCCATGCCGCTCATTACTTCCACAGAGTGTTTCTTGGGGCTAAACGAACAGACCAGGTGAAGCGGAGTTTCTACCGCCCCTACTGTCGCCGCGTTCACCTGAGCCGAGTGGCGGATCAGGAAGATGGATGCAAATTCATCACCTGGAAGGAGAAGGAGGAAAAATAAACAATAATTAAGAGATGAATATAATCTGATGCGTGTATTAACTTGTAAAATCTATTATGATCACAGCAGCAAAGTCTTTACAAAACAAAAAAAAAACTAAACTTAGGAAATGAATGGTTATATTATACATGGTTTGTATTATTTGTATTAAGTTGATATATTGGCTGGTATATTTCTAAATGAACACCTATTACTACTGAGCCACAAACGTGCTTTTGAAACCCACAGAGGTGAGATAAGTATGACTGAAGTAGTGACTTCACACCTCTTTGGATGGCCTTATGCAGAAGGCTCCAGCCACTCTGGTCCACCATATCCACATCAGCTTTGTTGTTTACCAGGGTGGTGGCAATACTTTCCAATTTTCTAGACAGCGCCAGGTCCAGTGCCAGATCCCCATTGTTGTCCAGTTCATTCAGCTTAGCAGGTAACTAAAACCCAGCAATAATGGCAAAAACACAGAAAAAGCTGTTTATAGAATGATGAGAGATATGTATTCTAGGCTGCTGGTAAATTACAGTGTAACAAAAGGGTAAAATAAAAATAAATAAACACCAGTTAGTGAGCAGTTCATAAGTGTATCTGTGAAGAACTGACCTGTGAGTCCATCTCGATGAGATAGAGAAAGACAACATCTTCCCGCTCCACTTTGATGGCTTTATGGAGAGGAAACTCTGTTTTAGACTTGATCATCTTGTACAGAAGTTGGGCACTCATGGTGCTGAAGTCTTCTTTCCTCAGATCATCCTAATAAATGAAGGTAGATAAACCACAACAGTATTAGTGTAAAGCATCGGGATGAAAAAAAAAAAAAACAGTGAAACCTCAAAATAATGCTGTCTGTATAATAGACAGCTTGCCCAGTATGAATTCCTCTCTCATTCATGAAAAGCCATTAACACAGCATGAGAGCAGCAGAGAGAGAGGTGTGAAAAAAAAGACTGAAGGTGTAAAAAGCTACTGACACTTAACAGCCATTTTGTACATTAAAGTCATAAACGACAACCTTCACAACCACTGAGCTGTGACCTCTCTGGATGCATTCGATCATAAATGATGAGCTGGTACACGCGCGCGAGACAACAGATTACTGATGTGACAAAAGGTAATAAATGTGAGGAGATTAACCCACAAGAGACACGCACAGTGAGGTTAAAAGTGGTCGGTGGATTCAAAGGGAGAAAACGGGGTAAAACTTTATTTGAATGGGTTTCATAACCCTGTCATAATCATGATATGATGCCTGTCATAAACATTAATAAATGTTTAAGACAGTTGGCGTTTAGTTTCATTCAGTAAGTTATGTCACATTTGCTGCAAAGTTAACATTGTTTGACATGTCTTTCTTATGACAGCCTGAAATAAATCAAGACAAAATAACCTGTTATAAACCTGACATCCTGTGATAGGCGAGTCAAAATAAACCCTATGACAGTTTCATGCGAATGTAAGACATAAGCGCAATAGTTGTCTTTTTTAAAATTTAACAGTAAGATCTGCAATATCATGTTTGTTATTTTGTCTTGATTTATGGACAGTTGTCATAAAAACATGTCAAGAGTGACATAACTTACCGAATGACACTTAACAACAACTGTCATAAGCATTTATTAATGTTTATGACAGGTGTCAGGGTGTGGGTATGACACTGTCAGGACAGTCTTATGAACCTCTCATTCAAGTAAAGGGCTACACATTGTAAATGATCACCTAATCCAGACAGATGGTAGCAGGCAGCAAACTGATATGGTCTGGTGATGCATCACTTGCTATGCCAAGCAGCTCCGCGAGTACGTCACTGAAAGAAAATCTAAACTGCTCATGCATTCTATACGCGTATATACCGCCTCTATTTTTTTACCCAGTTGGCCCTGCACCAGCACTGTCTGAGGGTACTCACCCAGTGACTGGCTATGATCTCCCCGCAGTAGTTCATCAGGGTGGTGGCATTCAGCTCCTCAGATGTCTGGTAGAAACGAATGCAATTCCTGACATTCACAGAGGACATGACGCCTTTTTCACACCTGTCCCAGAGGAGAAACAAATGTATTATCGGGCAGTTACGGTATAAAATGTGCTGCCACCACAAGCCACAGATAAAGCAATCGCCTGCAAAGGAATCTCGGTACAGATGTGACTTGTGCTGACCTCTCTCTGAGCAGCTGGAGCTGGAAACGGTTGGCCAGCTTCATCAAGTCAATAAGAAAGGCATCATCCTCACTAAGTTCCAACTCATCAGTGTATGCCCAGCGCAACATTGCCATAGCAACCTCAGGTTTGCAGTCTGGAAATACAGCATGTCATGCAGTCAGGGAATTTACACAGTGATCAATTACTTTACTTCTTTATCTTGAAAATCTAGGGATACCCTCCACAAAAGAACTTGTTCAGAGCTAAAATTCACATTTATATAAACACAAACACTTTGTGGAATATTTGATTAAAGGCCAAAACCTGCCGTGAGCAATAATACATCCAATGTTGGACTTTGACAGTCACTCCAAAATAAATATTCAGTCATCATGCATTAAGTCTAAAGTATGTTGACTGAAAGAGGGGTGAGTAGATAATGACTGGATGTAGCGTTCAGCTACTCCACCAACACAGTGATGTCACAGGACGGTTGCTCACCAGATAGGTCCAGTTCAGAGGTGGAGGCCAGGTTGGCCAGACTCCAGACGTCGCTGCGAGCAGCCAACACAAACTTATGGGCACAGAGTTTCTCCCCAGCGATGTTCACATCCAGATCACTGCAAAACCAAGACATTCACCACTGAGAAACCAAGAGTGTATTATAAATATTTTAGGAAGAAGAAGAAGAAGGAACATCTGTAAGTGAGTTTTTTGAACATCCTCGCATTACATTGCCAAGAAGACCCAACAAATAGAGCAGCAAAGACTGTCTCTATAAGCAGCTAACACCAGTGCAGAGACATAATGGCAGATAACGTGAATAGGACCACTTAATGGTTTAAAATCCCAGACTAGATCATGATCCTCACCTGTATTGTTGCTGCTGATAGAGGTCGGCCACGATGTCCAGCAGACGGCTGATGAAGGTGTTCCCAGCCACAGCGGAGCTCTGGCCGGAGCCCTGGCCGGGGGCTTGAGCAGCGAGCACGGCGCAGCGCCTCTCCGTGTCGGCCAGCTTCTGCTGCATCTTCACATACTCCTGCCTGAGCAAGGCCAGGTGCTTCTGCAGCTTGGCCACCTCCTCTGTCCCACATCAAGGGGAAGAAGACAGGCAGAGGACAGAAACAGGATGCAGGGGACACAGAAAATAGGTTAGAAAGGCCTATTTACGAACACAGGTTAGAACTTGACTTTCCGAAAAGGGGCTACTAATATGAAGCAGCTAATGTTTGGGATTTATTTGGCTTCATATTTTTCCTCAAATGTGGATTTGCAAAAGCCTCACTTGTGTTCAAAGATAATTCTTATGTCAGTAAGAACATAGTAGAGAAGTATACCATTATGGCCGTGAACTGGATTTGCACAGAAAATGCAGATTTTCAGCATTCCGTGAGTAAGGTAATCAAATACATGACATGGCTACGACAGCATATAAAGTCAGTATTTTTTTTTTTCCAGGACAAACTTTTCCCTATTCCCCCAAAAAATAATACGGTTGTGAAACAACACAAGTCCGTGTCTCAATAATGAGTCCACCGAGTTTCACTGAGGCCCACTTCCTTCCTTAAAACCAGTAAAGTTTTAGTGAAGAAAGAATGCTGAGGCGGCACGTTACTTTGTCCTCCCTTGTAAACCGTTACTGGCACAGCCAGTGGTCATGAGGAACAGACGAGGGGTGTTTCTGCAAACCACCTGATCGGCTCAAGCCAGGAAGGGCGATATATGCTGGAGCAGCAGCTTCGGGGGAGAACTGACCAGTCACATTCTAACACATTGTGACGAACGCAGCAGGCATCCCTAGCATGTCTGCAAAGCAGATTGTCAATGCAAATGTATAATTCCTCTCCCTGAGCATAGGTTAGGTTGGATATAACAAACAATGCACCATAACTAAACATATAAACGTTAGCGTTCATGAACATGTAGTGCAACAAGTCAATGTTTAAAAATACACTATGAACCCTGAAAATATAAATTATAATAAAAGATTTATGGAGCTGGATATTATGAAAGATAAACAGGTGCATTTTCTCGATCTTCTTCATTAATTAATTTGACGTGCTGTCACTAGCCCCACTGATCGGAGTGTTTTGTTCCCAGGACTCAAGTTGGTAAGCAGATTTCCCTGAAGAAGGAACAGCAGCAGGCACCATGTCTGGGCCAAATATAGGAGGTGCCCTTGGCCATGGCACCTCTCTGCCAGGTGCTGCAGCTGATACCTGGCAGGAGAGGGTGATGCCTGCTGCCTCCTACTGTGAAGCCTGTTTTTACCGGGGCTGGTATCTAGTTGCCACAAAACCTGACTTCAAAAGCACCACAATAAGCGTCCACTCTCATTGAGACTGTTATATCCGTTATATGTTTATGTTCAGCTAAACATTGGGGCTGTTCGACAATATTTGCACATTATGCCAGTTAAAATGTGTTGATTTTTTATTATTATTTTTAAGTGGCAATGCGGAAACCTGCTTAAACAACGCCATAAAACAAAGAATCTCCGCAGTCCATTTCACCAACACCTCTTTCCCTGGTTGGGCTAAGTCGAAGCTGTATAATTCAGCTAGCAACATCTAACGTTACGAGAGCTAACGACAGAGGTTGCTGTGACAAGACGACTGTCGCGGTGATTCGTATTTTCAGTCCCAGACAGCGTTCAGTCATGTTAAACTGTCGGGACACTAGTTGATTCAGCCCGACGGATCAACAAGCATACGAGGATAGAAGGGAGTGTACCAAATAGTGGGGGAAAAAAGATCAATCTCATACCTTCCGCCATGTTGCTCAGCGTTAGCTCCGTGGCCTGTCGGTCTCGGGCTCTATCGCGATATGACGGTGAGGCGGCTAGTAGGCAGTGGCGTTACGTTCAAGTGTTTCACGAACACGTTCTTTGACCGTTTATCACATGACCATTACAACTCCTGTAGTTTAATTGTTGATATATAATTAAGGTACAATATGAGGTTTGTATTTTAATTTACAAAAGGTTCATATATCAACGCTGAGGTGGACACCCTTTCTATACTAATTAAATGTGTTAACTTAATGAATTGTCTGTCACAAAAAATGTCAGGCTCATGAATTCATTGTGATCCCCAGAATATGGGATTATATTATATTATATTTTAAGCAGAACATTCACATTTGTGACGTCTGTGAAATGTATGTTGCCTCCAGTGCCCCTGGTTTAATCCTATCACCTTAAACATAAGTGATAGGCTCCTCCAGTACACAGTGGATTGCATTGAAGTCACCATAAGCATTTACTTTTGTCAATGTCAATTAAAATTCATGATTAGGGGGTTTAGTATTGATTTTTCATATATCCATGAGACATGACACATAATGGCCAGGAAGCTCTTGTATGTAATTAGGGGTAACTATAGACATGACAAGTACAAGCTCACCATAATGCTACAATGACGGCAAATGCAAAGACTGCATCATTCAAGCAAAGTGAAACATTCTCTTTACCTAAAACTCTTATTCTAATCCCCTGAAGTGTGTAGGAGTTTGCAAAGGGTTAACAACACAGATGCATTCATCAAAGTAGGCTACTGTATGTGTTGTTCGTTGTGCTATGATCAGACATGGCTGAAGCTCACGTTTCATCACTTTCAGCGCCTTAGTATATTGTACCTGGCCAAATATAGTAATGAAATAAACAGGATTATAAGGGACTAAAACTTTTCCAGTGGATAGCGATATGTTTGTGGAGGACAAGAGTGAGCAATACAATCACATTGGATTCATTTAGTGACTGCAATCCAAAAGGAAGTAAAAATGTGTACAGTAATTACTGATTAGAATTCATAAAAGATAAGCAGATACAGAGGTTACATCTTGACACAATCCTGTTGTTCCATAATAAATGATTAATGTAAAGGACACCATAAGAAATATGATTTGATATTGCTTATGTCTATCCAGAATATTAGGAGGAGTAGTAGTAGTAGTAGTAGTTTAATTTTTGATAGACTAAAAAAGAAAAACCAGATTGCAAAAAAATGTCAAATTGCAAAATTGTGTATATTGTTTGTGCAGTAAAAGTCCTTTGTGTACATGAAAGTTTTGTTTTGTTTGCCATAAGCAAAATGTAATTCATATTGTATCAAAATAAACACACCTTAATGAAATACACAAATTATTGAAAAAAAGTCATATTTTAGAAGAACTCACTACAGGTGACAGGATTCATAACATGAAAAATATACATCAGTATTTTGTCTTTGTACATTAGGCAAAACTGCAACAGTTCAGTGAACAGAATAATTATGAAATTGTGGATCAGGGGAAAGAGCAACGGAACAAAATGGGCACACATACTGTACTCACAAACACTCAAACAATTGCAAACAGAATTCAAGAAACATTCAGCAAAAAAACAAACCAAAAAAAATAAAATAAAATGCATGCATGCTTAACAATTCCTACCGAGGACAACACAGACAACAAAAGAGCGGCTGCTAAAATGACAAAATATTGGAGAAGAAAACCTCAAATTGTATGAGGATATCAAAAACAAACGTGTGTACACTTCATACGAGGGGAGTTATTGCTACACCAAATTGTTACCAATACCGTAATTGTACAGATTCCCTGTGAACTGGCTGTTAAATGAGTTTAGACATGGGTAATACAATTTTAACATTGTTTTCTAACATGTTCAATGCGGGATGAAGTGGCCAAGCATTTTATTAGGAGGCACTTTTGAAAAAAGAAAAACAAAATTTAGCATGCACAAACATGACTGGGTATGTTGCCTTTCTTAAGTCAACTGAGCAAGATGGTAAGACTTATAATTGGTAAAAAAAAAAATGTAAATCATTCGGGTAAACGTGATGCAGAGTTCTGAAAAGTGTTCAAGAATCCACAAGTAGTAGCTGTGCATTTTAATATGGCGGTATTCCACAAAAAAAAGTCACATCAATCATTTAGCTTGAATCAATCAAGCTGTTCACAAGTGACATTCCTCCAACAGCATCACAACTCTCTTTCTATTTAGTACGCCCCGTTTAAACAATCTAAAGAGAAACAAATGCATGATGGAGTTGAGAAAGGGAAAATGGACAAAAATAAATCTATCTGAACCAGCGCTATTCATTTGGTCTAAGTGTCTTGATGGATGGAAAGGGAGCTTATATATTATCCGGTTTAGTCTGTGCTATATACATGTCTTTACAATATTTTCCTGAATGTTGAAGCAGTTCATAGACTTGAAAAATGTTTTATCATCTTCAGTTTTTTGTTATTTTTGAGTTGGCACTTGCTTGGCGGTCTTCTGTCAGCCACTGTTATGTTCTATTGCAGCCTACAGTAGCCAGTCTGTTCCTAACAGAATAAAAGGAGGACAAGCCTGGCAACAGGGTGGAAGAGTGCAGGGAACAGTGCCATGTTGCTTTTCAATTGGAGACCTGCAAGAAAGCCCACAACGAATAAAACAAATTTAGAAGAAAACAGACAAACTCACAATGTCTACAAGTACAGTCACATGAGTCTGATTTATCACACATAACAGAGCTGCTGCTGCTGATGATATTTATGTTCAAAGATACTTTAGTAAGTGAAGCTGTTGATGCATTCCTTGGTGAGTTGCAATATTGCATCAGAACACAGTGTAGCGGGAGAATGTAAACTGATACCTCCAACAAATCTACAGTAAAAGTCAACTGTGAGACAACAATGGAATGATGAAAAGTCAGTAAGATGACATTTACAAAGTTCAAGTTAGTTGTGAATCAAAATAGCAGCTCAGATTAAAAATTATTAGGAATACTTGCCCTGAAACATGAACATGTATGGATATTTAGCATGAAACATGCTAAATATCACTCAAATGCAGTCTCTTGGCTTTTCCGTACACAGCGTGCGACTTTCCTTTTGAACGCTCCGTGTCTGTCCTCCCTCCACTCTTTCTGCAGGGGGGGGGGGGAGACAATTCAGTTCAAAATGGACTTCTATTTTTCATACTCCTTTTTCTAAATTATGTTTTTGAAAAAGTAAACTCACTGCAGCATCCACATTGGCTGGTGAATCACCATTTGGGTCTGCCAGCATAGAGATAACACTAATCATGATGGTTTCCACTGTGTGGATAGGCAGCCAGCGCTCTTCTGGTTTCTCGTAGCCATACTTGTCCTCCCCAGGCTCGTGCAAAATAGAAATACATACATCCCCATTCTTGTCCACTAGAAAAAAAAATGCAGGAAAATACAACTTAGGAATGAGAAAATGCTTTCTCGACCCCTATAATGGGTGGTTATGTTTGCTTTCAATACACGTCTACATAATGGTATTTGTCGATGAGCTGCTAAAGTAATTAAGACAGTAAAGAAATTTGTATCACCTGCAAATCTGGATTGTCAAATTAGCTCTCAAAGCTACTAAATTCTATCAAAATGTAGGATGAATACATTGCTGGTGTGGCTCTGCAAATGAGGTTTGTTGATAAGAAAAACCCAGAGCCAAATCCTTTAACAGATATCATTCATTTGCTGCATAAATTTTATTGTAATTGCACAGATTTTCATGAAGAAGAAATTGTCACTGTGACTTAAGTCAAAGCAAATAATTTGACACCAATTCTGATTACTCTATTTTTAATTCCACAACATATATACATAAATTGTAGGTACTTTATGTTCATGCTACATACATAAATTACTAAGAAAAAAACAATGAATTGCATGTGATGGGTAACAGACTAAAACATATCCTGTAACATGTAGTGACAAAAATATTATTTATATTCAAACTACACCTACTCATTTTGTGTGACACTGCTACAGTATTTTTATTACATCAACTGTGCAGTTTTACAGCTAAAATAGAAAAAAATCCTTCTTCCATATTCTGATATGAATGTTAACCGCTCTGGTGGTGTGCAGGGGAAAATTGATTAGTGAACCAATACCAAACCTGCGAAATGAATTTGATGAGTTGCTTATAAACATTTCTTGGTATTCATGAAATTCAAAATCTAAAACATTTCCAAAAACACTGGGATAACCTCTGTGTTCACATCTTTGAGACATTCTGTATAACACCTTCCTCAAACAGGTCATTAGGCAAACAAAGGCAAATCTCATTCACAGTATACAACACATGTACGTACCATTAGGGTGCCAAATATCTGTGATAAATTTCATTTTAGGCGGCCTGAGAGGGTAGTCTTTGGGAAATGTCAGATGAGCTTTAAACACACCACCTTCACTGTGAATAAAAAAGTCAGAGGCAAATAAATAAATAATTAAAAAAAAATACATTCCAAAACATCCAGACCACCACAAGTGATGGGCTTTGCTCAGATTACATTACAAAGAATAGAGCAACTCTCCAACTATATAAGGAAGTGAGACTTACTACAGTGTGTCTGGTGGCCCGATGATAAGGACTTCCCATCTGTAGAGATCACTATCCTCGATCAGGCCTGCTGAGAACCCCTCTACTGGGTTTTTATTTAGCTCTGCATATAAAAAGAAAAACAACATATGCCAAGGTATGTCAAAATGCCATTGACTCTTACAAGTACCCCCAGTATGTTATCTGAAGGCCACTGAGAAGACGCTGTAACCCATGTCTTAAGAGGCCTTGCTTAGGGGTTGGAGGAGGAGCAGCATGCTGTTGAAACCACACACCACCCTAATAGTTCAGGGGCCAACTCATAACTCACTCACTAAGCCACATTGCAATTCTACAGATATACACTTTGCAATAGCTCACTTTACGCATACGTTTTTTTTAAATTTGTATTTTCAGAATAATAATTTTATTGGGGATGTTGGGATGTGTTTCTAATCCAAAATATTTTGAGGAATTAGTTCATGATACTCTTACATATAGTACCAGGGCAAAAAGTTTCACTCGCAGTAGGAGTGATAGTTGAAAGCCAAGTATGTTTTGTATCTCCTTCAAAGTAGCCCCAGTTATTTGTAAGTTAGAACAGGATGTTTCAAATACTACTTAAATGATTCCAGTCATATTTAGTGGGAGAATATGTTCAGTTCAATTTGACAAAGATAATACCAATATGTAGTAATTTAAAAGGATCTTTTGTTTATGATTGCTGAACTGAGAGCCTGATAAGTATTTTTCTTCTTCGAGATTTTCAAAAATTGTACAGTTTTATCACAACTCTTCTCACATGTCCATCCAAACAGCGTCTAATTTGGTTTTAAGTAATGAATCTGGATGGAAATGCTTATGGACTTGGCCGATTTGCCAAAATGTACCTAACATTTAGGACAGCGTTCAACTGTAATACAACATAAACCAGATTCACATATTATAACAGTTGGATCTTCAGCATTACAACCAATTGTGTTCCTGCCTCAATTTGAAACTCTGCACAGAAAGATATTAACTGGATTTAAGAATTCTCCAACTATTTGTTTTCTATGTTTATTTTTGATATTTTTTGCAGATGTGATGGGGGCCCCATCAATTAATTTTTTATATTTCTTGGGTCAGTTACAAATATATATATATATATATATATATATATATATATATATATATATATATATATATATATATTCTACCTTCATTCTGTGTATTCAATTATTGCCTCTTTTTTAGCTGCCACTGTGTTGAAAGTAAAGGGAAACGTTTTAGAGTCTTACAAATAAACATGGCAATACTCGGACATATATTCCTTATGTTACGAGCACAACCCCTTACCTTATCTGTGTGGGTCAATTCCTTAAATTCAAGCTCTAGTGGTCAATGAAAATTAAGAAGGCAAACAAAGCTATAATTTAGAAGTTCACACTTTAGTTACTCATTTCAATCAAAAACCATTCCTAAAATATTTAGTTCCACATTATCTACCGCTAGAAAGGGAATATCTGGCAAAAGGGGCACATTATTTTCATGGGATATTCCAATGAAGAGAGACAGATTTCAGGGAACCAACTCAAAAAAAATACCTGATATTTACTGCACAATACAAGAAGGAGTAGGAGGGCCATATATATATATATACATATATATATATATACATATATATACATACATACTACTACTACTTTAATTACAGTAGTGACCTTATATCACAGTAGCTTATAATTACAGCTTATAATTACAGTAGTGAGCGTATATCACAAAACAATGTATATATTATATTGAGGAATAAAGTCATATTACAAGAACAAAATCTAAATACGAGAAAAAATATTAAAACAATGAGTGGGTGACAATACAAGATTAAAGTTATAATGATGCAGGAATAAAGTCGTAGTAGCTGGTCTATGAGAATAAAATCTTAATTTTATTAAAATATTGCGCTACCTGTGTTAAAAGGCCAAGTGGAGGATCTTGTGAAATTAGTATCAGTTTCACGAAGAAACCGATACTAGAAACCTAGAATAAAATAGATTCTTAATCTGTTGGCACATCAGCACAAGATTATTATCAGTATCAAGACTTTTAAACAACTGTGCAAACCAGTCCTTCTTTTACCAAGTAAGAACCGCTCAGATTTGAAAGAAATAGTCTATTTTGTGGAAGAACGAATGGCTGATGGTAGACCTTAGTTTGTCAGAGCATTTTTCTAATAATTTAAGGACGTTCTCTCCATAATAAGATGTTTTCCTCTTAGTAATATGACTTCATTCTCCCTTTTTAAACAAAAAAATGTTACCCTAATACTGTAGTTAAACTGAATAGGCCGTGGGTAACGCTTTAAAAAGTAGCTGTAATTATTGTAACTCAATAATTGGCATCAGCCTGCTCAAACAGCGATGCAGGGCAACCTTAACATTAGCTCGGCTTGCTGCAGCTAAGCACAGTGACAGCAGCTAAATATAACAACTCTGATGTGGTTAGCGAAGGAAAATGGGTCAACTAGCGAACGGTCGCGTATTTTTAACGAATAAAACAGCAACTATTGCCACGTTAATCACGCATGACTAACAGCGTGAACAGCGAACAACACATGTTATGCGAGTTAATGTGTGTACACACTGACTAACAGCTAGCGCTCGGCTAACAGAATTAACATTAGCCCGGTGCAGAAAGTCGATGGGACTTCTGACAGCCGCTTTGAGCTGAAACCAGTATGCAACGTCGAAAACAAGCGTCTGTGAGTCGGTCAAGAGTGTCTTTCTGCACCCGCTGCCGTAACGCTAATCTCCAGGTAGATTGCTTGCCAAGGGGACGGCAGTGTGAGTGTGGAAGGTTCAAGAAAAACACTTTGAATCACAGCTAACGGCGTTAGCATCAGTTACCAGCAACGTTTACATTTACCTGCGAGCTGTCTCCTGAGTAACAGCGCTGACTGCGGCTCTGTCATAATTTATCAGACGCGACGCCGCGGCTTTCAATGGTTAATTTCTCAAGATAACAGCGTTCAGTAAACGTTCGTTAAACAGTCCTCCGTCCCCTCTGTTTTCAGTCTAGATTTCTCGTCATTCTTCTTCTTCGTTCGTCGCCTTCTCCGCCTGCTACTGCTGTCTTCTTCTTCTTCTTCTTCGTCTTCTTCTTCTTTTTCTTCTTCTCGTCTTCTTCTTTTTCATCTTCTTCTTCGGGGGTTACTGGCGGACAATGAATCGGTGCATAACCGCCACCAACTGGTCAGGATGTGTCAGGATGTCCGTGGCTACTCGTCTTTATGGTGAGTAAGTAGGTTAAATAAGTAGGTAAATACATAAATAAACAAGGGGTGTTTTAAATATAAATTTAGCTGCTTTAAGAAACTACAACAACCACTTGCGTTTTGTTGTAAAATAGATTACATCGACATGTATTATGTCAAACTGAACTTCTCTGTGAGGCTTTTAACCAGCTGCTTTCTTTCTGCGTCACATTTTTGTCAGTAAAATATATAATTTTACCAGAATTCCCCTGCAACATGTATCTAATACTGAGGTTCATTTGATGCCTTTTGAAAGTAATTTTAAGTGTCACTTAAGCAGTGAGGGAAAGTAGTCAGTGTTGAGGTACTTTTCTTTGGGTATTTCCAATTGCTGCAGTTTTATCCTTCCACACCAGTACGCTGCATTTCAGAGGGAATTATTGTGCTTTCCACTTCATTACATTAAATCCTAGTTACTTTTAAGATAAAGATTTAACGGAAAAATATATATTTTATTTAAATTGGTGTTCTCTTTTTTGAAGGTGTTATGCACCTTGTGTAAAAGGTGCCTTATAAAATGTATTAAACAAACATGTGATACACATACAATAAAATAGAATTCACAATCTAAAATCAAACTGAGAAAACTTCATCTTTAAATTGATGTCTTCCTCTTTTCTATTTCTTTTGTTTCCTTTCATTTTTCCTACTTTTCGTTGAATACTGCAGTGTCGCCCCTTCTTCTGCCATTCTTATTGATGCATTACTGCCATCTTCTGTTCTGCATATGTCTTCTACTTTGTTGCATCCCTCACAAAGAATGACATACAAGTCCATTTGCATTCTACATTGTTTCTGCCTCCTCTTTAATCCCTTAATTCAAATTAATTTACTATTAAACTCTCCTTTTTTGAATTGAATATATGGTTTTCTCTTCTTGAGTCTATTGCCATTCATATTCATTTCCCACCTTCTGTTACTTTACTTTTTAAGCATCCTTTTAAACTCATTAGTGCATTTGGGTTATCATGAAACAAAACAGCCATATAAAATAACTGAGAAGACATTATTATTATTATTATTATACTATTAATATTAATGTTTTTTTTATGTTTATTAAAGATGATTGGATCATAGATGATGATGATGTTTTATCTGTCATCTGTGTTGTTGATTTTCTGAGATTGGGTTGAATGCTTCTTGGATGTATGGTTCTGGTTTTATGGAGATTTCTTTTTTGTCCTACACAAAGGAATATATCAAATGTAAAAAGAGTATTTACCCATCTTATTAGCAGGGCTGCACCTATAATTTCCTATTGAAATCAATTAACTCACAAGATGAGACTCAATCTATACAATGCACACGGAAGCCCACAATAAAGCTTTTGTCCTCCACATCAAACCGAGTTTTATTGAATCTGCCTGGTGTGAACTGTAATATTCAGTTAAAACAGGACAGATATAACTGAAGTGTTGCTAACAGCTCTCAACAAAATTACTAATAAAAAAACATTTACTATCATAAAGGCATCATAGCTCTTACACTTAACTATTACGTCTCCAACTACTGATAATAATGCTAATATTGAAAAATGGTCATTACAGTAAAGTGCAGCAAGAAATGAACCCAACATACAACATAATAAGCATTGTGTCAACAAGTATTTGTTTTATCAATAAAAACTACTGAATTTTGTAGCGAGGTGGTCCTGTGGTTATAGGGTTATAATTGGATACAAGCTTTACCTTCTCACTTTCTATAAATATAGACTTACTATAGATTCTTCAAACTCAATAAGCTCATAATGATGCTCTGGGCTGTAGAGATTCAGTGTAATGAATCTTCAAACCTGCAAACAAAAACAGTTTGAGTTGAGTTATTCAGCCTCAACTCTTGAGACAGAGGAAATTCTTTCACAACGTCCTGTTGAAAATCCAAATCTTTGTAATCTCAGTTGAAGTAACTGTTTCAAAAACTTTGGAGGTGCCTTGATTTCATTTAAATGGTTAATATTACTTTTGACCACCCATATGTATAGTGAATATTTTTTAGTTGTTTATAGGAATTCAACAATTCATAGGCGTCCAAGTCAGTAAGGAAGGAATGTTAAACATATACGGTAAATATGTGGAAATCTTGTATATAAGCAGATAACTCCACTGTATCTGTTTTAAACATTTAGGATGGGGAAAAATAAATTGATATGGTAACAAAGGTGCTAAAAAAGAAAGTACACATTTTCACTTGAGTTATAACTAAAAGTTATTACCTAATAATTTGAATACATTACTTTTTATACTCAAAAATGTAATACCAAAGAGAACATAAATTACTGCAGTGCATGCCAGCAAATAAACAACAGTGTGGTACTAATACATAAGTAAAGATAACAAAAAAGCATCAGTTTTACTCCCTCTGACGGGATGCTCAAACTAACATTCCATATCCTCTGCACTATTAAGAAAAGTATATTTACTTTAGGGTAGATACTATATTTCTCTATATTTTTTCACCTACCTGCAATGCCAGTCAATCATTCTCTATACCCACTTGTCCTTCAATAGGACAAGTGGGTATAGAGGACACACACACACCATTCACTCATACACTCACACCTACAGGCAATTTAGAATTGCCAATTAACCTCAGCATGTTTTTTGGACTGTGGGAGGTGTCTCCTGTACTGTCCCCAGAAATCCAAGAGAAGG
This sequence comes from Eupleurogrammus muticus, assembly GCA_036785175.1. NCBI lineage: Eukaryota > Metazoa > Chordata > Actinopteri > Scombriformes > Trichiuridae > Eupleurogrammus > Eupleurogrammus muticus. The sequence continues at coordinate 15,055,052 of JAYKQN010000007.1, read as the reverse complement.
CCTGGAGAACCATGCAGACCTGACCCACTGGTGACAGGATAACAAACTACTCCTGAATGTCAATTAAGATGTAGACCCTGACGATGTGCAGCTTCCTTTTGGGCACTACATGTTGACTCCATGAAGAGGACAGTAAGGCAGAGAATGCTGCAGCTCAGATGTTTGAGGAAACTCTGGCTCACTCTGCCTCCCAAATACTGCAGGAATTTCTACTCCTGCACCATGGAGAGCATCATGGGGAAGATCACTGCCTGGTACAGAAACAGCTCCAAGCAGAGTTGCAAAGCCTCGCAAAAAATGTGCTTCATTCATCTAAATACACAATAGGTGGTGCACTTCACTGCCTTAAGTATATTTACACCTGGCAGTGAAGGAATAATTCAAAGAGAATTGTAGGGGTTCCTAACCACAAGGGTGACTTTTCTCCCTGCTGCTCGCAGTAATTTATTCACTCTCATTTGTTCAAACTATTTTTTTTATTGTGTAATTCGCAGGAACTGACGGGATTACCTTTCATCGTGATTGCGCTTGATATGATTACATGTGACATATAAAAACTTGATTGATTGGTTTACAGAGGCACTGTCACCACATGGAGGACAAGATAAGATGCTCTTTAATCATTGTAAGCAGACAATGAAAATTCATTTGGTGCCTCACAGACCAGCTACAGTAGACAAGATCAATGTGTAGCAAAGAAAGATAAGAGGAAATAAAAAAATTAACATTTATAATATATATTTGAGGTAGCAAAGGTATAGATGTCAGTTAGGGAGTATGGTGGCTTTATGTGGTGAAACTCATGTGAAATTGAGTTTTTAGGATGCATGGTGTAACACACTTGAAACCTGTCAGCCCGCAGCGGTTGCAAGACACTCGGCTTTGTGAAAACTGTTTTATGTAGCCCACAGCAGCCAATCACAATGCATAGAGAACATGCTCATGGGGAAAAAGAACAGCTCCTGGGAAAGAAGCTGTTGTGTTTTTTCCCCAATCACAAGGGAGCAAACAGACACAGAAGCAATATCGCTCTTTCTACATCCAAATATGTATCTGAAGAATTCCTGCTTCAATGGCAGAGCCAGAACCTCTGATGAAAGTCACAACACATTCATCTATAGCTTACCACCTGACATCCACACCCGTGTGCCATCTGGGCCCTCTTGCCCCACCGTTGTGTGAAATGTGTGTATAAGCCTGCAGAGTGTTTGAATGTATCAGGGGCGGCCGCATATAGTGTGCTTCATTGTCTATTTTAAGGAAGAAAGGAAACAAGAACAAAGGGAGAGGCAAAATAACCATGATTATTTGGCTTGTTTACAGCATTGCATCACAGTGGAAGTCTGTGTGAAGGCATATGACCAACCCAGAATGGGCTGGTCTCCTTGCTAACCTAATATCTCTTGAGGCATCAGGCCTCAGTTAGCTTCCTCAAGCCTGCACGACGCACTGAGAGCAACGCTGTCATCTGACAACTGCAAACATGAGATGAACGGAGAGGATTAGGCAAAACAGACAAGACATCATCATCACGCACGTGAGGCTGTTTATAACTTTGTAATGTATGGTTTTTGCATTTCGTATCTTTTGTCATTCTAGAGTTTTAACTTAACAGTGTTTACCAAATGCTTTGCCTGCCTTCCTCAAACACATAGTGCCGAACTCTTACTGTAATCATTCAATAACTGTACGCTGTTCGACAAAAATAATCCTGGTGTCGTGGGAAAAAACAACTTTCTTCTCCTGTGCTTTTCACACTGTTGCAATGATTTGTTCTGTGTTGTGTAATTGCCTTTTGTATCATAAGGACTATTTCTAAAGTGTTACCACGAACCACATTATCTGTTTTCCCACTAACTAGGTTACTAATGGAGGCACAGGCATCCCATAAGAAATGCATTAAAATATAACCTGAACACGTCCCACAGTGAGCCATGAGCTGGGTAAATGTACAACGGGATAGAGACAGTCACTTATTGTTCTGTGAAGCAATCGGAATTAATTTTAAAGATGAAAGCAAGGAAAAAAAATTGTCTCCCTCACGCTATATACTGTATAATTCCAAATAATTCAATGATGTCTCCGAGCTTTATTGAATTTATTTGAATATTTTTTTTCCAAACTACTGTGTACCCGCTGCAACATAATCTTGTTTGGTGCAGACAGAGGATGAGGGATTCATCTAAAAACGTGGTCGTATATTTTGTCCCTTTTCCAGGTAAAGAAGAAAGCTGCTCACCATGCAGGAGCCAAAGGGATCAGTCACGTCCCTCCAGGATGGGTCCATATCTCGGCGGAGTGTGAGCTCCATCTCGGGCCTACACTATGGCTCTTTTGTGAACAGCCTCTCGTCCCTCACACCGAGGCTGCTGGAGAAACCGGCCATATCGCGCACACGGGCCTACGTTGCTGTAGCGGTGCTTTGCTACATCAACTTGCTGAATTACATGGAGCGCTACACCATAGCAGGTAAGAGGAGCTCTTGTGTGCAAATGCCTGACAACAAATATGCTCAGAGCTTCAAATCCGGTGATCTTACACACAAATTTCTCTTTTTTATTATCACATAGGTGTCCTTCCCAACATTCAGAAATACTTTAAAATAAGTGACAGTACAGCTGGACTTCTGCAGACAGGTATGATGACGCATCTCCTCGACACACAGATAAATGTTCAAGGTCACACATACGTTGAAGATGTCCGGCCTTACCTAATAGAGAATTATGCAACTAAGCTGCAAGTAAATTGCAGTGACCAAATCGTGTTCTGAAATTTACTTGCAGCACATGTTGCCTCATAGATAAGAGACAATGAACGAGACACTTCTTTGTTTGAAATTAGATTAGTCAAAGATCAATCATGGATTGACCTTGTTATCCCTTGTCTGTGCTTGAGTTTTTAGGCTGAAAACAAATGTGTGTTTCTCCATTCATTGTCATATAATAAAAGACAGAACTGATTCTGGCCATAAAATGTTAATGCACTTACAGTTTTCATCTGCAGTTTCTTATTTTTGGCGCCTGTCTTCGGTTACCTTGGGGACCGCTACAACCGGATATACATCATGAGTGGGGGTTTGAGTGTGTGGCTCGTGACTGCGGCTGGCAGCTCTCTGGTGAAAAACACGGTAAGTGACAAACGTGTTTACCAAAACTTTACATCAACAGAGAAGGAAAAAGCAGAAGCAGCAAACCCAAGACGCCACTTGTCATGCTGTTTGTTCGTTGTTCTTCTGTTTTCTTCTGACCTTATCACATGTCACCTCTTAAAATTAAAATTACCCTTATTTTCAACTCACTGATGACAAACAAAGGAAATTCCCAGTGTTTCATGTAGTTTCTTTGGGGAGTAATTATGTACTAATGATAAATTATAGACGTATTGGCTGTGAGAATGGCATCATGTTAAAATGTGAGACAAGCTCTGTGGTATTTGAAATTAAAAATCGTCTTGTTGTCTTCAGCACTTCTGGCTTCTGATACTGTTGCGAGCGCTGGTGGGCATAGGAGAGGCCAGCTACTCCACCGTTGCTCCCACCATCATCGGTGACCTCTTTACCGGGCCTCAACGTCTCCTCATGATCTCTGCCTTCTACATCTGCATCCCCGTTGGAGGGTTAGAATCAACATTAGTTACATTTGTGTTTTATTTTTGTCATAGTAGGAAATGATGGCTGAATATTTTTTAGTTGCTTTGGCGTCAGAGATCTGGTATTGTGTATGCTGATGCAGTCCTGTCATGACATGATGAGCATTTCCTACTACGGCAAGACAACGTGCCTGCTGTGACAGTATTTAAATAAGCTACTACACTCACAATAATTGATATTTATTCATGTATTTTTTGAGACGTTGCTGTTGTGTGGGAATGCATTTGAAAGCATGGATTGTTCTGACGTTTTTTTGTGAATGGAGCATTCACTGTTGGTGGGGAAACTCCGGCATCCGAGACGCACCGACCAACAGCATTCACTAAACAATGCTGTTGGAAAATCTAATCGGAAAGTCGGACATTAAAAAAAAAAAAAAAACACGTCCAGCATGGAAAGGATTATGGGATTTCTTCCCTTAAAACAATAAGTGCTTTCAAACAGATTACCATGCCTAGATAACAGAGCCGTGGAAATGAAATCCTGCTCCAAGTTTCACTTTGCAAGTAATTTCCTTACAATGTGGAGAAACAACCTTAAAAAAATTTCACTTGCTAAGATATGAAATCAATTAGATAATGGCAGACAAAGGAGGCTTTTAGCAGTAATATCCAAATCCGAAGTACACTTCTTTTAATCCAATTTACATAAATGTTCCATGTTATTTTTGTAAATATCAAGGGTCTTGTTGTTAAGCTGTTTTATGTCATTAAACACACTCAAATTGTTTTTCCTGTCTGTTTTCAGCGGCCTTGGATACATAGTAGGATCCTCGGTTACTGTTCTCACAGGGGACTGGCACTGGGCTCTGAGGGTGAGGACAGTTTCATATACTGTGATGTAAATGTAAGCCGAGCACTGATACTGATCTATATCATTTTTTTCTGTGTGTGCAGGTCACTCCTATCTTGGGTCTAGTGGGACTTGTCTTGCTGGTGTTCTTATGCCCAAATCCACCCAGAGGTGCTGCAGAAACCAATGGAGAAGGATTTACAGGAAATAGCTCTTATAAGGAGGATGTCAAATATCTTTTGAAAAAGTAGGAACTAACACTGGATTAATACTATAGCCTGTGTGTGTATATATATATATATATATATATATATATATATATATATATATATATATATATATATATATATATATAATATAATATTTTTGCAGATGATTTGATGCTGATTGATTATTGATCTCTAAAGTTTACAGATAGACTCATGTTCTCTGATCTGCTTTTTTGTGTTTCCCTGACTCTAGTAAAAGTTATGTGTGGTCGTCATTTGGAGTGACAGCTATGGCCTTCCTTACCGGAGCCCTGGCTTTCTGGGTGCCTACTTTCTTGTCCAGAGCTCAGGTCAGTCAGGGAATCCGACCTCCGTGTACCAAAGAGCCCTGCAACCCCACAGACAGGTGGAGTGTGACCTTTGACCTCTATCAAGCTATCATTTACCTCATGTCTTTCAAAATGACTACTAAGTTGACCGGCTGCCTCTGCTTCCTTCACAGTCTTATCTTCGGCGCTGTGACGGTGGCGTCAGGCATTCTGGGAGTATGTCTTGGCACTAGTTTATCCAGATGGTTTAGGGGAAAAATCTCTTATGCGGATCCACTCATCTGCGCCGTGGGTATGCTGGGATCGACCCCCTGCCTCTTTATTGTCATTTTTGTGGCATCATCAAGCATTCCAGCCACTTACGTAAGTTACAAACATCTGGCTTTGTTGGTGGCTTCCAGCTGATTATTGATTTCAAACAATAGATTTAGTTACCTGAAGGTCTGTTACAGTGTCTGCACTGATATAGGTAAGACAAAAGCTTAAAGGACCAGTGTGTAGGATTTAGTGGAATCTAGTGGAGAATTCCCCCTCATCCCACCCTTTCCAATCAAGTAGAAGACCCAGCGCACAAACACTGTTGCTGAGCAGCAAGTCAAATGCTAACTTTCCCCACACTGTAGTTCCTAGAATGATGACTTCAAGCTTGCTAGAGAAGCGATTAATTCCCCAAAGACTCCCATGTTAAAATGCCACACTTTTCAGTTGAAATAAATATGTTCATAGTCTGCTACAAAAAATAGTTTTTCTCTCTAGACAATTTCCCTATACATCACCTCTGTTCCCCATTCTATTAAAGCTCAAAATATCCCATAATTAGGGAGTTACAGGTTTGTGTGACAGGTGGCTCGGCACTAGGGGGCTGCAGCGTGTTGTTTACTAGGCACAACACCCACCCAGCTCCACACAAATATGTTCACAGGACAGAGAACGGCTAAAAACGTTGAGTTCCCTGATATAAGCATAGAATACGAGTCCACAAACCAACCAGTGCTGTAACAGAGGCTAACTCCATTATTTATAGTCTATAAGTGAAATGTGAAAGGCCATCTACTTCAAATATTGCTTCCCAAGTAGATTTAAAGTTTTTATTCTAAGATAAAAAAAAATGATTCTTAGTTTCAGGTGATTATAGTAATGGTTCCCACCTAAATTCTATATATTGGCCCTTACAAGAATAGATTTTACATTATATATGTATATGCCGATGTATGTTGATATATAGGTCACTGTTATCACTGTAGAAATCCTTGCTTGCTTTCAATGCCAAATTCTCAGTACTCGTAGCTTAAGGGAGTATTTTCCAATACAGCCTTTTTGGCTGGATCAGAAAACACAGGCCAGGGCGACAACTGCAACTGAGTCACTGAGTATTGATGCTACATCATTGGTCAGCCAAAACTAGGTATCCCAGAGCACATTGTGCACCAACAGAGATTACACCATTGTAATTCTCGATGTAGGACTGCTAACATTTCCCTTAATGAGTTGGTATAAAATTAAAATTAAATGCAAAATTAATGCCAAAATGACCTACAATGTGTTCATTGTTGACATCGCAATTAAATGCATTTTTTCACATTTACATTACATGTCTATAGTGTCTATATTAAAAAAAATACATTTGCAAAAGTAAACACACACAAACACACTATTAGATTGATAGTTACTGCATTATTTTTTTTAGTTTTTTTTGGGGGGTAAGTAAAATAATGTATAAAACATTTAAAAACTTAACTCAGCCATTCCTACAACAGGACTAAACATAGGCTAAAGTCAATAGCCAAACGGGGTGCAATGTCCAGATGGTAACCGGGCACCGTACGAATGTAAAGCTCTCTAGCATTTTGTGGTCTGGCCATATATTGACCTAGTCTTGTTAGTATGAAATTCCCTCTTGTGCTGGCACAGCTCAGAAAGAGAGAATCACTGTGGATTCAAACACAAAGAAGGACATTCAAACTAAAAACTAACTGTAACTTTAGAAGGTAGGCATTTAACTAAGTGAGACTACTCAAGGGCTCACATTAGATTTGGCAGAACGTCAGAATGCGTTTGTGCAGTTTTGGGACTGGACATTTTGTCCAAAATTAGGAAGGGAACTCTCAGAGTTTATGGACAGGACGCATGATTCCAGCGACCAATGACTGCTGCAATGTGCATACATGGGCATGTGAGAATTGTTTTCGAGAAAGTTTTCAAAACATGTGAACCTATCCTTTATTATTTGCAACTTGTAGCCACATTAAACGGCCTCCATGTGATATTTATAAGGAAGAGTCAATTTATGCCTCAATAAAGATTTGATGAACTAACCCTCATCAGCAGTCGACCAGAAGGCTAAATATAAGATATAAGTGCAGCCATGGCTTGTTGGGATTGATTATGTTTTACAGCGTCAATATATACATGAGCTGTAACAAGCGCATCTAAGTAAATGTGAGACATTTGATGGGATAATAAATAAGCTATTTATTCAATTCTTTAAGTGACTATTGAATAATTTGTTAATTGCTTAATTAATCCGTTGCTTCCTGAGTGTCTTCAACATGTCCATAATAACATCTCATTTTAGGTGTTTGTTTTCTTGGCTGAGCTCCTGTTATCCCTGAACTGGTCCCTCCTGGCAGATATACTGCTGGTGAGTCTGAATGATGCGCCCGCAAATCAAAACATGAGACATGAGTGTGCTGAGGCTTTAAAATCAACCTTGGCGGCTTTGCGCTACATTTCTCCTCAGTACGTTGTCATACCGACCAGAAGGGCCACGGCCGAGGCTCTCCAGATTACAGTCTGTCATCTCCTGGGTGATGCTGGCAGTCCTTACTTAATAGGAGCGGTGAGAAATAGTTCCACTTTCCCACGTTCGCAGTACCTCTGGCAGCTTGAAGTGAACAGTATTGTCTGCGTGTGATTGAGCATTAACGCTGTGTTCACCCTCGTACCAGTAGATCTCCGATGTTGTGCGCGAATCCAAGCCTGCGACTGCTGAATGGAACTTCCGCAGTCTGAAGTACAGCTTCCTGATCTGCCCCTTCATTGGAGTACTGGGTGGGCTGTTTTTCCTCATGACTGCGCTCTACATTACAGACGACAGGAAGGCAGCTGAGCGATTGGTTGAAGGTAAATGCACAGTACCTGCTCATTTCTCTGCATAACTCTGCTGGCTACACACTAAGATCGTAATGCCGTGAGAATGTTTACACTATAATGCATATATAATTGCTATACTCAAAATGAAATTATTCCATGCATTCTTCTTCCTCCTAAAAGCCAAGCACCCACATGTGTGTTCTAGTAGCCAAGGCTAACATGCAGTAATACTTGCCAGGTTTTGTGTGGCCCACATGATTATGCATTCAGTATTATGTTTGTTTCTTAATGTCAGCGTCACACACATGCTGGGGTGTCCGGCCCTTCCTGGACAATAAACTTCTATTCAGCTCGATAATTAGTAAATAGCACGTCTCCTTATGCAGTTAGAAATAAATTCCCCTCATCTGCACACATGCCCCACTAACACACTGGCAGTCTAGTTCTCTAACAAGTCAGAGCCAGAGATGGACCAAACTTTATAAAGACAACGTTGTCTTTCTAGATTGGATCTGAGTTGATTACATACATTCTGCTGGACTGTTTATGTGCATGTGTTTGTATGCTTGACAACTTAGTCTCCAAGTCTTGTTAGAGAGCCCTCCCTCTTAATGTGTTTCAAACGTGTGTGTGTGTGTGTTTTTTTCACCAGAAGGTCCTGCTCCACAGCATATTCCTGGATCTGAGCCCACTGTGGACAATAACAAATAGGAGCAAAGCTGGACAAAAGCAAACATGCAATAAATGTACTTGTACTTGATACGTTTTAAGTCTTACGTTTTAAGCATGCAGTGGAACTGCCTTTTTCATCATTTTACATGTTTCTGTTAATTCACGTTGTTGAACCATAAAATTCATTCTTGTTAAAAATGTGTGTCTGTAGTTATTGTGTAGATGTACTTTATGCATATTCAGACTGGATTGTACATCCCAAAATCACAAATTACCTTTAATGGTGTTTGCAGTCTACATGAATCTATCCCTAATCCCTTGATTTACTATTGATGTCTTTTTACTTAACTTAAAAGCTTAACTTAAAAACTCTACTTCTCATAGGATCATCTCACCTCATTGTGGGTTGGGTAGTGGGATATAGTGTTTAGTATTTGATTGAATGTGCTCTAGGCTATTAGTAAAACCTAAATTCTTATTTTCAGCGTGCTTCTTCACAAAATCACATTACAGTAAACCACCTGCACCTTGCTGCTTTTGCTGAATATTCCAGTTTCTCCGATGACACCACAAACTCTATCTATCATTAATCAAAGAAACAGTGCATGGGCTGACTGTCTGTCCATAAACAAATACAGTTAAATAAACCTTAAACTTACTGAAGGTGACAGTCTAGCCTAGAGTATTGCTTTGCTGACACATGAATTTCTGCTCTGCGATCACACCCATATATACCCAGATAGCTAGTTTGGGCTGCAGATTCCCTGTTCTGCTACTCAACTTTGTTAATAAACACTGCACAATATGCTGATTTTGCCCAAGTTTCCATATTGCGGCTCATCAAATTAACCTCTCTGTCTATCACAGCTAGAATGCAGCTGCTGCCTCCTAATGAGGACCAGAGGGGCCTAAGGCTGGAACACATCATGCAGCTATAGTAGAGTTAAAGATGGAGGATAGCCATTCTCTACTCTCTGTAGGCCACTGTCTGTTGCAGTTCCATCAAATAATTTCCCTCTAAGTACAATACTTCAATGCATCCACTCTGAAAGTGTCCCAAAACTCTGGCTTCATGTTGCACTGTGAGAATAAAAGACACATTTCTTTTTCATCTAAACATAAAGATGAATTCCTCATATTTCCACCACATTTTTAGGTGTCCACCAGAGGGCGTAGTTGGATTACTGTAACAAGGTGCCATGTCAAAATCATGCGGACATCAGTTGTGTAGCATTGGCCTTTAATGTCTGTGTGGGGCAGCACCACCACATGTAAGGACCTCTGTGTGTGATGAAATGAAGCACGGGTATGGGAAAACAAATTACAAAACGTCATACATGCAGGTATTTTAAACCCACCTCATGAGGTGGTAAAGGCAGGTATTAGATTTCACAGGTGTTTGTCCTCAGGTGTTTTTTTTTTTCCTCACTGTAAGAGCAGGTCTTCCATTTTTCTGTCGTGCATTATCACGTTTCACATTCTACGGGAGAGGAAATATGAACGCGGCGCAGACTGGAATCCGCAAATGCCAGGGGATCCCATCATAGATAAAACCAGCTCCTACAGTTTCCCCTGTCAGATACAGAATTACCGCGTTAGAGCAACCACCCGAGCGTTTACCTCTGACACTTGCACCCCGTTCGAGTGTTTATCCCCTGAACCCTTCACTGCGAGTGTCAGTCTGTGACCTCTGCTGAGTTCATGGAAAACGATAGGCTTTGACATTCATAGTCTTGGGAAAAACCAAGCACACAGCAGACAAACAGGACATATTTACATGCCCTGGTAGACAGCGGCGTGTCAGTCAATTTCTAAACCGCTCAGACAGCTGCTGCATCGGCCTTTAACGTGCCTTGGCAAATGCTAACAGGATTGCGGGTCCCCGTTGTTTTGTACTGGAATAAACCACGCGGGGAGGTCAAAGGACGTTGCCCCAGGTACAAGTTCAAGCAATAATTGGACTGCTATGTCATCGCGTTATTAGTCTGCCTCACAGACTGCAGCACAGAAAGAAAATGAGGGGAAACCTTCTGCAGAAATATATATATATATTTGCTGATTTGTGAGATTTCTGAGAAAATATTTCCTGTCAAAGTGTTGAAACTGTTGCCCGAAGTTGACATTTACGGATGAATGAAAGCTGTAGTTCAAGGACGCCGGGCCATTGTTAAGGGTTTCATTGCTTTATTGTGGAATTCGCTGGTATTTCCTTTTGTTTTTGAACATTTCAGCCCGGCGCTTGCCATTTTCCAGAAGTGATGTGATTACTCAGTATGCTGAGGGAATAGATCGGGCAGAGGGACATATGTGCAGAATAACAGGCAAAAACACACACACACGCACACCAAAAGGCATGTGGAAAACATCGTAGAGGTAACAGTTCAACCTGCAATTAAAACACAATAGGTATTGTGCAGCATGTTTCTGAGCACTTTATCTGCATACCTCGCCGCTTCCCCTGCCGACACTGGCTGTACAGGAAGCTGTCACAATGGCTAATAAATTGTCCAGGCCGATCAATGAGGGAGCCAGGAGCCAGGAGCCAGGAGCTAGGGGGGATAGCGGATATGCTCCGTGTTTACTCAAGGATGGGGAACATTTAACCACGAAAACAGCCGTGCCTCGCATCCAGAAGCATGCTCATACGTATCAATCAGAATACTGTCATAATATCAATAATAACCACAACACTGTTCACGCGAACCGCATGTTTTACTGCAGCAGAAGTGACGGCTTATCGCCGCTACACGCGTGTTCTTGTCACGCTTCCACACATCAGCCGCAGGACAGCGATAAGAGACCCAGACCACATTTATGGATGTGAATTTGCACTCTTTGCTTATCGCTGCAAAACTGCTGCAGTGACATGACATCATGCAAAGCAGGAGCCCTCTCCACCCTCTGTACTGACCCTTTTTTTTTGGAGTATTACATCATATGGGCCTTCTCATCGTGCATGCAAATATATTGTGAACTTGAAAGTGTTGCTATAGAAATCAATTAGGAAATGGATGATGGTGTAGAATAAATGTGTTGATTGGATTGTTGGGGGGATGAATCACAAAGGCAATCACACATGCATGATTTTTACAATGGTTAATAATTAATTAACACAGGTATTTGGTGATTGTAGTTGCAGTCATAGAATGAAACACTACTGGGGGAAAAAAACAATGTGGGGAGGAAGTGTTTCATGAAAATGGTTCTGTTGTTTTTGATCAGCTTTTGTTGATTTGAAAATGCATCTAAGCTTTTATGATTTATTATTACAGTTTGTGTATGTCGAATGTTTGCTAAAGGCTGCACTGCAGATCGATCAAGCCGTTTCTCACTGTCATGCGAGTGACTTTGTTTGGAGCAGGGAGCAGGAATTGGGACCACAACAGAAATGCAGTCGAATCTGAGGTTTGCCCTATAATGGCACATGCACATTCTGGTCCTATGTATTTAGCATTCCTGTTTCAGAGGCTAGCTGGCCACTGGGCCGGAGAGAGCTGATTCACAGACACAGCCATGGCAATGGGGTAATTACAAAGTCTATAAATACGGTCATCTGGTCACACTGCAAGTCAACCTCAGCCATAGCAGCTCAAATTTCTCCAATTAGCCGGAGCTTGATCTAAGCTTTTTTTCAGAGAGGAATGCAGTTGGAGGGGAACGATTCAAACAAAGGCAAAGGGAAGGAAGCGATGATACTGAGGCCTGGTTCTACATCCCAGGCAGATCAACTGAGACTGATGACCCGGGCCCAAGGAGTCCAGCATGGATGGAGCTGTTGAATTAATAATTAAGTGGGAAGATAGAAGACAGCGTCTGTGCTCCTGAGCACTATATTTAGCCGCCGCTGTCTTTCTGCCTCCTGCTGCTGCGCCGCTGCACAGCCCCGAGATCAGACTTCCGAGGAACGGAGACATCAGCCCGGATCTATTCAAATCCTCAGCTGCTCGCCGTCACCACATGCTCCGCGGCTTGATTTTGAGAGTGCATGGCAGGAGGTGGCGGTGGGTGGTGGTGTGTGGTGGGCGGTGTTGTTCCAGCCAGAGACAGTCAGGCACAGACAGTGCAGGGGTCAGGGGGGGTCGCAGCAAATGAGAGGGGGTCAGGATGGCAAAGCCCGCACCTCAAGACTGACCCAAGCCCAGACGGCTCCAGCCCCAAAAACACATTTACGTGAGGAGTTGGGGGGTCTAAAGCCACCAGACATCGCTTCCAAAGTCAAAGTTGCAAACATGTGCTGATGATAAGCCTTACTGAGCTGTGTCATCATGCAGAGCGGCTTGTTGTCTCACTCCTGCTGAGGATTGCTGACTTTGTTTCTCCTTCATAAAGGTCCCTTTAGGACCTGACGATATATTCTGGCATTCATACCCCATCAGACTCTTGTATCAGGCCTATATATTTTAATGATTTAACAGTTTCGCTGCTTATGAATGCAAATCTTTTATAGTCCCTTGCTCACTGGTGTGTGTGAAACGAGTCCAGTTAGATGCTTCACTGCCTGATCATTGAGTGCAGCACTTCTACCAGTTGCATGAATGGACGGCGTGGGGCACATAGAAATGTCTCCTCCTATATCAATTGCAGACGTAGACGGATATGGGTCCCAAACAAGTGGATGTAAAGACTACGAATAATATTATCTTGTGAAAAAGATGCTGCTGTGACTATGGGACCCTGTTTATGAGGGGATAGAACCATATATGCCTGGCATTTGGTGAACAAAACCCCTGGGAAAGCCTGTTTATTCTCTCCTTCAGGAGCCTGACGTACAGGGTGTACTCAGGGAATCGTGGACGATTGTTCCAGGGCTTGTTCCTGAGCACAGGAAGGAAATGTGCGTATTTAGCTGGACGTAAACATGACCCATCAAGGCAACAATGGGAGAAGCACAAAGCGTTGTGAGCCGACTGTGTTCAAGAAAAAGGGCTTGATTCATTATTTATTAATATTTTTTTTGTTTATTTTGACTCATTCAATTATATTGAAGAGTCAGATAAAGAACTTCTCCATTTAATTTGCATATTATTGATTAGTTTGATTAATTTTTTTAAAAGACACAAAGAATATGTTTGCATATATTTTGTAAATGCTCTTGTGAGCTTCAGCTGAATGAGGTGGAAGCGTTTTCAGCAGAAGAACAGCTGATAGACACTCAGCTGATAGACGCACGTGTCAGTGGGACATTTAAACTTCTTTACTGGCAGCCACATGGTAGAAACCCTGAAAAACTCCTTATCGTTCCGCAGGCGCTGTGGGCCGCGGCGATTAGCGGGGTTTATCTCCCATCCTGCACTGCAGGCCTGGCCCCGAGCTGAGACAGGAAGGAAGGCCGGGGCAGTGACTCAATGGCTCCGGGGCCACATTAGGCAGAATAACGCCTAATGCCGAGTCCTTTCTGAGCGACGGGAAAAACACACAGATCCCACGGACATGACCGGCATATCAAGCACATCCCAAAGAAAGAGCAGGGGAGGCAGGGGGTCCAGAGAGGGAGGCAGGAACAACTGTTCACTGGGGCTCCCTCCGAAGCCTCCTGCCTGAGCCCGCGGGTGGCTTTGGCCCTTTCCTCCTCTCCTGCATCTTCTGTCATCCTGGATGTCAGTCTGCTGACTTACAAAAAGGATTCTCGCCAGTATCGCTTGATCATTTTTTTCTCTGCGGAACATGCCAGGCCGCGCTGTTTGCATCATTCTTTCCACAGTCGAGCGGAGAGGGGGATTTTCACTCATCAAAAGAAAGTATCGGGAAGCGAGCGGATGATTGTTTTTAAGAACCAGTTCTACAAAACAAATACCGAAGGGCTTTAGGATTCTCTGCCAGACGCTTCTCATCTTGGAAAAAAAAGACAAAAGGCGAAACAGCCTGCCGACTCAGCCAGGGTTCAGCCCCCCTCCACCTTACTTACCAAAAGAAACTTGATTGTATTATACTTGTAGGTAATGGATCTAGGCTTTTGTTTTCTACAGTGAAGCATATAATGAAACAAAAGGCTGCCAGGAGGTCTGTAACGCTGTCATTAGCATGCTACGTTCATCGAGAAGAAAGCGTGCGGCGTCCCCTCCGGCTTCAGGTGAAATCACGCTACACTTGTCAGGAATGTCCCCCACATGCTCATGTTAATCAACAACATCTCTGCCTCTCACCTTTCTGTTGAAATCCCACCAGATTCCTGGTGTTTGAATACTACAGTTCCGTACAACGCACACTCTGTGGACGACATGGGGTTCCCGTCCTGGCAGATTCACAATGCAAGTGTCTGACAATTCGCTGGCTGCGTTCAGACAGAACACAGATGGTACAGGAATACATTTCAACATCTCTGATCAACATGATTAAAGCACACAGCCGTGGCTGACAAATGTACAGGAGCCACTGGAACTACTGAAGACTGCTAGAACTGAGTCGGTTGCTTTGCATTCATCTTTCCAGATGTGCCCCCACCTCTAAGTTTATTCTGTAATAAATGCCACAGACCAACATGTCCTACAGTAGGATTCATCCAGTGTCTCACACTGACTCCTGTGCCCTTAGTGAATGATTTATAAGCACATGTGACTAATTCATTGGGAATTTGCACCACTGAACAACAATATCCCCCATGACGACTATGACTGTAATATTGTTCTCATGAATGTGTGTCATGAATTTGAGTTTGATCAAATTTTACACACAAAACCTAGTTTGATAAAAAAAATATATAACATGTCACATGTTCCCTGAAGCCCAGGTAAACATATATAAATAACTTATTTTGTTTGACCTTGTTTCGTTTAGTCAGAAACTACTACTACTTACTACCATGGAAACCTGGATAAGGAGAAAATATTCACGTTTTAGAAAACTCTATCAGTAAACTTAGGAGTAATTCCATTAAAAAATGACCTGACCTAATAATTTCACACAATGTATCAAAATGTTCTCATCCCGGGGCGTCTAATAGCACCATTTAGTCATGCCCCTCAGCGTCTGAAACTGATGGATAAGACACCATTTAGCATCTGTGTGAAATCCACTGAGCTATGAACCTACTCCAATGTAAACCCATTTTCTCATTATTATCGTTACAAATCACTAGTAATTATATATATATTATAATTATATTTTCTGGGACCCCAGAGGAGGTTAATGTGTTAGGGCCTACTGGACCTTACACATAACTTGACCGAGTGTAATACATGAGTCAGAGCTTCACAGACTGTGACATCTGGGTCAGAGTGAAAAAGCAGTTATCTAATGAGACTGCTATGCTGCTGAAATAAAAAATGACTAATTTAAAATTCAGCGCCGCAGTTACAATAATCAGTTATTGTCAGGGTCTGTTTCAACCTTCGCTGTTGCCTTTTGTGCAGATGTCTCCTAAACATGCCCAGTAAGGGAAAAGGCCAACGGAGAAGGAGACTGAGGTTGTTGAGCAGTGGAGTGTAAAGTTAACCAGGTGATGTAAGACGCAGTAACAGGTAGACATGTTTTTCCGCAGTGTGGGGTCAGTCTCTGCTGTGGACTCAAGGTCACAGCAGCAGTTCCCTATAGGAGCCGCTGACCTACTTGCTCAGCACATTTTCTGGACATCGCTGATGAATGTCACAAATTTTTCATTTTTTTTCCTGCCATGTTCATTATCTAATCATTTGGTTGGTACGAAGCACATGAGACTGAAATGTGATTAGCCCTGTACCCGTAGTTACTAAAAATAAAAAATATCTCCTTCAGGTCAAGGAGACGATTAATACCCACTTTCACTTTAAAGTGAGTGTTTATACAGTTCAATTCTATTCATTGGATGAATGTAAATGAGTAGTGTAGGTCTGAAATTGAATGTGAAATCCGAATGACAGTTGCACTTTCGTCACAATCTTTTGTTTTTGGTGGAAAGTCCAATTGGCGTGTTTGTTTGTCAACTGAAATGTGACATTTTATTTCAACATCTTCACAGCACTTTCTATGCATCTGACCAGACAATTTTCACAAAAGCGATTACAGGCATATATGCCACATATGAGGCATATCACATATGACCCCAGTGCCCTATATTTGGGCCTCTTCTACAGTATATATATATATTGTGTAAATATAAATTATACACCAATTATTGTGATATGCAAGTTTTTGTTGTATTGTGACAATTCTGCATCATTTGTATCAGTCAAACAGGTTAAAATATCATCAGAAATAATTGTACCTCTGACATGTGATGTTGCTTCTGTATATCCTGCATGGTGGAAATGAACTAGGTACCTTTACTCAAGTACTTAACTTAAGTAGGCTGCTGTTTTGAGCTACTTGTATTTTGTTGATTCTCTCCTGTGATGCTATACTTCCACTCCACTACATTTCAATGGAAAATATTGTATTTTTTAATTTATTTAATAGGGTAGCCTATGAATTACTTCCCAGATCAATATTTTACATGTAAAACAAATGATGTATTTTATATAGTGTGTATTTGTAATTTTTTTTGAATTTTATTTTATATTAAACCCCCTTGTTTCAGGACATGATGAATTCCAAAAGTGGTGAATGCTCTTTGCAAACTGTATATCGGCATAGTATATATATTTTGCATAATGATAAGTTCTAGTTTCAATAGTTGATTTTACAGTGAATACTTTACTTTAATACTCAAAGTTTACATGTAATAGAGTATTTTAATGCTGTGGTATCACTAATTTTACTCGACACTCCAGCTTAATTAGATCTAAACCAAGTCATCTGGATCTATTTGTGTCCCTGAAGTAACACCTCGCTATGCCTGACCTATTTATATTGGCCCAGTTATTCAGTAGTAGTCGAGTACCGACACATTTTCTGGAGTCATATGTCATATCTCTTACAAAAGTGATGGATGAGCGTAAATAAATAAATAACGTCAGTCACCCCCCTCCCCACCCACCCGTTTCCCACCGTCCTCAGAAATAACTGAGAGGTTTTCTCCTGACCGCACCAGTTGCAGCAGTATCAGGTGCGGCTCCGTCATTCGCTGCACGGCTTGGGAGTGGGCGGGGCTCGGCTGACAGGTCACGCCCCTTTAGCACTTAGTCCTTAGAAAAAAAAAAGAAAAAACAAGTCAGGAGCGCACAGCGCGTCTGTCAGAGCTACTGATCACTGAAAAATATGAACCTGAGAAGAGCGGCTCTCGCGTCTCAACATTTAAGACAATTGCACCGCGTCTCATTTCTATTCAAATCTCAGACCATCGCTCAGTGCGGTGCTTGTTGAACAGTTCTCTTCATTCCCTCTGTCTCTCACGCTCTTTTTTTTTGCTATTCTGTGTCAGTGCGCGTCTTTTCTTTCTTTTCTTTTTTTTTTTAATTGTTGTTGGTTTTTTTTTTGTTTTTTTGCGCTGGATATTTCGTGCCAAAAAATGTGCGTGGAGAGCAATGGGTGCGAGATCGAAGGCTGCAGCAGTTCGGACGAGGTGCCCACGCTGTCGGGCAGCATGAGCCCGGCGCTCCGCTCCAACCCGGACCGGCACCCCTGCAAACCCGGACACAAATTCCGCGCCGCGCTGCTCAGATGCCGCTCGCCCATCGCCGCAGCCGGCATCCTCAGCTTCGGAAACATCCTCAATTACATGGACAGATACACCGTGGCCGGTAAGAAAGAAAAAATAAAGCGCATTTCTCTCTTTGTGAGTGGAGCTACAGTAATATTAACATTATTATTATATTATTATTATAACGCTGACCCGTTTTCTTATTTTTTTTGCTGAACATGGCTTCATTCGGTGCCATCAGCTCACGCGGGGCGGAACAATGGGCTAAAAAACGCATCGGACAATCTGCTAAAGCCGCCTGGGCTGTGATGCGTTTCATGGCGTGTAGGATGATAGTGTGTGTGTGTGTGTGTTTATGTGTGAGCTGTGTGATTAAATCAAACACATCTACATGTCTGCGCTATCTCTCAGGGAAATGTTTGACAGTGCTGATTTTTACCCCCGGGGCTGGTAGATAATTGCAGGTCGATCAATTAAGGCGATTGACTCTCTTCTTCATCCAGAACCTGACATGCTGCATGCTTTTGCACTGCCTGTGTGTGTGTGTGTGTGAGCTCATCTGTCAGACCGGTTTCAGCAAAATGAAAGAGCGAGAGAAAAAGCAGAACGGAGGATCAGTCATTAGTTTCAGCATGTAGTCTGTATTTTTGTGCAGCAGCCCGATGGGATGCTGAGGCCATGTGCTGTTTAATCCTCCTCGAGCTTCCCTGCGTCTCCTCACTGAGATGTGCAGCTATTGAACCAAACACCCTGGTGCACAGATGCCTGTGCCTATGGGGAGTTTGGAAATGATCTATGACCAGTTAAAGAACTGATATCTTATCTGATGGTAAGCTTAGTAGGAAGAAATGAGGCGATTGTGATAAACAACATCTTCTTTCAGTCTATATTGGAAGAAATTTAAATGTATAAATTTATAAACAGCTTTTGTTGTTTCTTTTATTGTAAGCAAAGAGTTACATAACACGTTGTTGCAGCTAATGACTCACGGTTTTATCTTACATGTTGTGTTTACTTATCAAGGCTTGGACATTGGACTGCGGCGCTGAATGGGTTAAAAATATTGCTGCAGCATGGAGAATGGAGGGAAGTGTGTTCATGGCAAGATGTTCTTCTATACAAAGAGATGCCTTTCCTGCAGCAGAAATGCAGCTTTTTCTAATGACACGTGCACTGGCTTTTAACTTGATGTAGCCACAAAACAATTATTTATGATATTCATGGTGGTCCTTTACTTCTCATCAGTTGCTACGTAAGATGCCTTCCTAAAATTGTGTGAATGAAAAATCCATTGGTAAATTGCACGGCATAGCCCCTGGCAGAATCACACTAATTGAAAGGGAACAATATGTTCACCTGAGCGGCCGCATGCCTGCAGCTCATCATGCAGGAGGCCTCGGGTCCGGTCTGTCAGCTGTAAAGAGTTGAAGCCACGAAGAGTGATCGCCGCACCGGGAGCTGCTGCAGCCTGCCGACCTGCAGCCACCCTAAGAATGTGCTGATGTACAGTGCCATATCTAATCTTAGCATCTTCAAGCACCACTCAGGCCGAGCAGATAGGCCTGAAAAGCCCTCTCCTCATCCTACACAATGGTTGACTCAGTTTCCCTATGCCTCGTTGTTCTTTGATCATTAGGAAACCAGCTCACAAACATATTTTTTTCTCTGTCCTTCTCCGTCATGATTCCCTAAATTGTCTGTTATAGTAAAGTATGAACAGCAAGGGTTAAAAACTCCTGCCAGGCTGTTCACCTCTCTGGACCTCAGGGGCACAAGAGGAAGAGTGACTGAAGAGAGAGATGAGGGGAAAGTGGAAAAGGGGAAAGAGAAGGAAGGGATGGAGGGGTCGGGGCGGGAGGAGGGTGCAGAGTGTGTGTGTGTGTGTGTGTGTGTGTGTGGGGGGGGGGGGGGGGGGGGGTGGCGTGGCTGCAGCAGCCTGGGCGAACCCTCGTGGGGAGAGGCTGGGCTGAGTGCAGGTGGTGCAGAGAGAGGTCCCTTCCCATTCACCGGGATCCGATCGCTGCCGGACTGTTTTTTTTTTTTTTTGCATTATGCATGATGAGCAGCATGTGGTCTGAACAGGGACCACGACTGTGTCCTTCTCCGTCTCCGTCTGTGTCTCTGTGATGTTTTCTGTCCTCTGCTGCTGCTGCCGTCTGAGTGAACAGGTTGTGGCAGCACCGCATCTGTGTTGTAGCAGAGTGTTTTTTATTAGATGTGTGTGAGGAGGCAGGGCTGCTTGGTGCATCAATATAATATCAACATTGTGCACTAGGACTACATATCATGGGTGATTGTAGTTTAGACAAGTGGGGTTTGAATGCTGGTATTTATCTGATTACATTTTTGAGCGTACTTGACTGTTGTAAGTGGCACTAAGCATCAGTTTGGCTGTTTCTCATCCTCCTTTTCTCTCCTGCCTCCTCCTCCCTAATCATATGCACCACCAGGATTCCACCTCTCATTCACTCTCCTCGTGTCTATCCACTCTGCTTTCTCCTTCCTCAGTTGCAGGTACCCGAAGTGCATCCTCAACTCATAGATCTAGATGTCAATTAGGCACGCGTGAGCACGCCCACAGAGAGCGCGCCCACACATTAGAGAAAGGTTCCAACAGAGGCTGAATGGGAGAGGGGAGTCGCGAGGGGAGAGGGAGGGGCCGGCTGCTGCAGAGGAGGAGGAGAGGGGTTGCAGCATGCAGGCAGCGCTGAGATGCCGCCCCCCTATCACACACACACACACACACACAAAACGTCAAAAGGCCTTTGTACGGACCGTGGTGTGTGTGGATCACTAAAGCATTGTCGCAGGGACAGAGGGTGACCATTCCACACATCAGGGCTATTCTGCCACACAACAATGATAGGAATATTGCACACAGCAGTGTCACCCACTTGGATCTTTCTGTTAATTCCTGGTGTCAGAGATGAAGACACGCACACAATATGTTCTTTTTTTTTTTTTACCAGAAGGTCATTTTCTTATTACCAATATCATTTTCTTCAAGACTTGAATATTTAATTCCACCACATTGTGAGGAGGCTTTAGAACAAAGCAGATATGTGACACACAAGCTGCAGAATGAGCGAAACGGTGATATGATAAGATCATATCTAACACTACGCTGTAACTTTAAGTTTTTAATAGTATTTAAGTGTCTCATGTGGTGCTTGTTTATTCTGTCATGATGATTTTTTATATTTTAAGTTGCCTTGGTGTTAAAATGTGCCATACAAATAAACTTTCCTTGTCTGTTGCATTGGTCCAATTTGAGTCACAAAAGAAAGAAAGTAAACCTCATGAAACAAAATACATGGAAATACCCTACATATGTTTAATTTCTAACATTGAGTTACCATTCACATTAACTTTTCCAGCCCATCAACTGATTCATACTTATTTTTTAGTACAATTTCACAATTTATTCACGGCTTCAATTAGTGTGTGTTCAGCTCTGGCTCGTCAGCAGCGTTTCAAGTGGTTTAAAATTCATCAATTTTCATATTTCCGCGATGCAGAATTGGCGAACAAACTGGTGATCTGCTTTTTGTCTGAAGCAATTACGGGCCCAGTCCAAGTGAACGGGCATGGAGGACAGGACGCCCATATTCTGTTTTATGAACCGATACTTTAGGCTCAGCTGTTCCACTGGTGGCTCAGGTCTGACCTGAGTTCTCCTTCAGAAGCTTGCACCTGGACAGATATAGGGGAGGGGTCTGGGACTGGGACTGGGCAGGTGAATGGGATCCAGCCACACCAGACCGGATCCAAGCCCAGAGACAATGAATCACAACCTTCTGACTGGGTCACTGATGTCTTGTGTGCCTTTTTTTTGAGTCATCCCCTTATATCCCATTTGCATTTTAGAGTGCATGAGGGCTCTAAGATTTAGAGGACCACTCTTTAATTTAATTTGAGGTGGCTTTGAAACCTTAAATCCAAGCCTTGGTCCCTCAGTAGTCCCACAGCAGACAGTCAGAGCTTCTGGACAGCTTATCATAAAGAGGGGATTAGCTGTTTTTTTTTTTTTCCTGAGAATATGAGGATGTGCGAGACAGACACTTGGCACTTAAAGTTATTTGCCCGGTAAGTACGTCACCCCTGATCTGCATTAGCCACCCCCTGTGTGCCCCCAGAGTCACCCCCCCCTCCTCAGCCGGCAGGGAGACAATTTGCGGGGCACCGACTAATCTGAGCAGGAATGCCTGAGGAGCTGCAGATTAACGCTTCTTCCAGCCACCTTAAAATGAGTTTTGTCTCAGCCAAGCTGTCACCCCTCCCTCCCTCCCTCCCCAAAAAAAAAAAAAAAAAAAAAAAGCAGCATCACATCCCTCTGGACACACGCCGGAGCCCCTCGCATGTGAACTTTTGGTCGTCTTGCGTTACAGACACAGATGCCCGTGTGGTAATAATCCTCTTAAGGCAAAGCCCTTGCAAAGGAAGATGTAGCCAACCATCCAGTCTGACGAGCTATGCAGATCCCTGATAGCGTTGTCCGGTTCCTTTGTGGCAGATCGCTATCACCGCCCGTGCAGTTCTGGGGCATTCCTCTGCATTAGCATTTCCACTCAGAGCAATCGCGGCGTAAATGCAGAGTGTGTTTTCTGCACTCTGCACTCCCCCCCCCTTCTTTCTATCTGTCATCTTGACCTAAGGCACGCTCTCTCTCTCTCTCTCTTTGCACTGGACGTGCTCAATACGCAGGAAGGCGCGTGATTCTCAGTTCCACAAAAGCTGGAAAAAAGAGGAGAAGGAAAAGTAAGGGTCACTTACAGTAGGTGTCTGATTATCAGGAAAAACATCAAACTTTACGCCGATACAAAAATAGATAACGGTGTCAGTGTGTGTGTGTGTGTGTGTGTGTGTTTTTAGGTGCTGGTTGAAATGTGTCATCGCTGATCTTCTCGCTCTCTCTCTCTCTAAAAAAAAAAAAAAAAGTGTCAGGAAAAATGTCAGCATGCAGGAAGTGTCTGGCTGCGGAGGTGCTCCGGGATTCGCTGTTGCTTGTTTCACCCCGCTACCAATTTCACCCTCCCCTTGTTTTATAGCGCTCACATTAAAGGTCCCCGAACAACAGCAGATGCATTAAAGAAAGATGGAGAGCCCTCTTGTAATTTACTTTATAGGGAGGCCTCTTCCTTGCTGTGCTTTTTCCATCTGAGCTGTTTCGAATTAGACACACCGCTGCTGTACAGTACGAATACATCAGCGTCATCGCTTCTGCACATTTTTTTTAAACTATAATATATGTCATTTTATTTCACCGTTGACAGCAAATTATTGACACTGTTCAACAGATGTAAAGTAGGGGGGGGTCATGCACAATTAGTCGATATCCGAGCGAGTGGACTTTTCCAGACTGGTTTTCCACATCTTTCTGGGTCTAAATCCGAGCGTGCCGTTCCCGGCGCTGAGAGAAAACAAGCCTGTGTGTTCTTTAGGCTCAGATTTAGCCGACGTCTGTAATAGTAACCGGTGGAATCAGACGCGGCTCCTTCCTCTGCCAGTGCAGGGCCCTTTCATGTGGCTCCTCCAGATTTCACCATCGGGCGGTCGCACTTCCCCTTGCAGCGGCTCCTCACCCCGTGACCCGCCCTCGCCGCCACCCCCCCCCCCCACCCCCCCACCGACGGTCACTCCGGGGGCGGCTCGTTTGACTCCCCCCCCCCGGTACAGCTGTTATTCTGGCATCGCCCCAACCTTGTATCCTCCCATCACTCATCACAGCTCAGGGGCCGTTACATACGTTGCATTCTGGAAGGGGATATTTTTACTCTGCGTTCGCCGGCCTATACGGCCCCACACATCCCTTGAGCACCAGAGCAAAGCCGCCCGTCATGTTTTGAACGATAAGATCCCACATCAGGCACACACAGAGCCTTTTCTTATCACTTGAACGTGTATCTGTTTAAGTAGCAGCGGCCCGATGAGTCAACCTGTAAAAGACAGCAGTGCTTGCTCAAGCCTGTTGATCTTTGACACGCAGAAGTGAGCCTGATAATCATTGTCATCAGAGAAGTGGAACCCTGTGTGTGTGTGTGTGTGTGTGTGTGTGTGTGTGTGTGTGTGTGTGTGTGTGTGTGGCCATAAGGTTTTGTATGGTCCACCTACAGTTTAGGATTGTCCCAGACTCCTCCAAACACTCATGTCTGCAATCCCAAATTTACAAGGAGCCCCTCCCTTCCTGTCTCATTATCTACGGAGATTGGAGTGTTTACCTGAGGAAGAAGCTGCTGAACTTCGGCAGACGGCGCGATTGCAGGAAACGAGGGGAGAGAGATATGACACGTGTCGGCAAATTGCTCTGTTTGATAAACTGTCCAATAACAGTTTGTTCACGTTTTCAAATAAAATGCGATTTTTGATCCAGTGCAAAAGAAAAAAGAAGGAAAAGCGAAAAATTTGGTTTCCTGACTCCCCGCATTCCGTGTTTTATGATGGCCACTGCAAATTTCAACAGATGCAACGCTGTTAAAATAAAACATATGAAAGGAGTTCGGAGGGTTTCCTACTTTAATAATACTGTAGATAAGGATGAGCAATGGTAGCCTCATTTCACTTCAGAAGAGTCAAAAACAAGCAGATTTGTCTTTTACTATCATTGTTTGGTCAGACAGCTGACCTTTTGGCTGAATTTCCCTTCTCTCCAGCCGCCCAATAAACTCGGTGACATTCATGTCACATTTCAACACAGGAGGAAAAATAGGAGGAAAAAAAAAAAAACTCAAAACAAAGCAAAGCAAACAAGTGAAATTTGTCTGCGTTGTGAAGGTCATATTCTAAATACTCCAGTCCAGTGGTCTGGCAGAGGCCTCTGATGGAGAGATGGAGCACTGAATCCGTCTCTTATCTTTGCAACACACACACACACACACACACACACACACACACACACACACACACACACACACGCACACACACACACACACACACACACACACACACACAGACACTGCATACTGATCAACAGAACAGGAGGTCGGAATTCGCTAGAAGTGATGAAACTGTAATGTCCGGAGACACAGTGAAATTGGATTTTTCTCTGACACATTAACAACTTGTTCTTGAGAGGATTGGAATCTAATATTGACCTGAAACGCCCAGTGGTTGTGAAAGCAGACCTGCAACTCGCAGTAATATTAGCTCAACGCTTCTGGAAGCTCCCACAGCTGCTAGAATAATATTTAGAGTGTTTATTTGCAGCAGCCCTATATTTGAAGCCTCCCTTATTGTGGAAAAAATGTAATCTTTTCCCCCATTTACACGTGATAGAGTAAACAGTGCGGCCCCTGCAGAGGGATTAGCTAATCTTTTATATCCTCAGATCAGGCCCCGGGATGAGGTCTTGTGTGTGTTTGTGCATGTATGTTCCATCAGCTTGTTTTCTGATTTCATTTGTTCATATCTGTCACTGACGCTGCAGCAGAGCGGGATTTTCATTACTGAGATTGTGCGTTACTGTGTTTGCGGGAGGATCCCGTGTTGGATGAGGCTGCTGACCTCTTTAGAAGACTCACATCTTTTCTGTTACAGGTCAGAGGTGGACACACACCAACCAAGTGGACATTTGAGATTGAATTCTTACGAGAATGTGTTGTTTTTTTGTGTTTCCGTGACGTCTTAGTACAAAACATAATGTGCATAACCAGGTATTAAACCTAATGTTGGAGTGTAGAGCCTTGCAGCATCACATTATCCTTTCCAGTCCAGCTTCTTATTCTTAATTTAAATTCTGGAAAAAAAAACATTGGATCGTGGGGCTTGATATGTTTAGTAAGATTAGTTTTTCTTTCTTTTTCTCCTTTGCACTGTGGGAGAATCCGCTTGTGAAACACCGACAGGCCGACTCTAGGTGTTTGTTTCTGCTGCGTTGTTG
Organism: Eupleurogrammus muticus; assembly: GCA_036785175.1. Classification (NCBI taxonomy): domain Eukaryota; kingdom Metazoa; phylum Chordata; class Actinopteri; order Scombriformes; family Trichiuridae; genus Eupleurogrammus; species Eupleurogrammus muticus. The sequence continues at coordinate 15,028,939 of JAYKQN010000007.1, read as the reverse complement.
CACAACAGAAGGGTTGGTCACACCTCACCGGCCAGGCTGGATTACTACAGCATTCCTCTTTGATTCTGCAGCACCATAAATGTTTACTGGTTTGTGTTCAAATGCATAACCGTCGCCACACCACTTCAAAAAATAGACATTCGAGCGTTTAGAACTCCGAATGTGGAACATTATACATCTTGGCCAAATCTGTTTCTGAATGCGGCGGCCATGGCAATTGTTGTTTTTCCCAACGTATTTAGATATTATTAGGCAGCGATGTTCAAGAGGCGAGACTGCACACCACCACAATAGCCCATGTTGTCATTGGGGTTGCACAACAGTGCGAAGCTTAATCCTTATTTCCCAGTATAGTTTGATAGTCGCCTGCTAAGTGTGTCAGGCCCGAGGCTGTGTACTCTGCTCTAGGGTTGCGTGGAGGACATCAGAGACGAACAAAAGAGAAGGCCTTGATGTGTTTTTCCCACGCTAGGAAGAACTCAAACACACCTCACATGCTCACACCTGAGAAATTTGACTGAAACGCTACGGGGGCTTCAGTGCTGGAAAATGGGGTCGCACACTTTATTTTATGTTTTTTATCGTGCAAAGCAATTTCAAACACTATTTTCTCAACAATACGAGGTGGTGCATTTCCTGTGCGAAAGCCACAAGGGATCATTACTAGAGGACGTTCTTTAGGAGACATATTTGGGTTTCGCAGAGTGTTTGATGAAACTGCCGAGGACAAAATGAGATGCATTTCTAATTTACGAGACAAAGAAGGATGAGAGGGAACCATCCTACCCATAACTCGGCAGGAAATTGAGTTGAAAATGAGTGTCTTCTCCCCTAAATGAAGACGCCGTGTGAGGGGGGCCGTCAACCAGACGGCTGTTGCCTCGGAGGAATGCGAGCGCAGCAGCAGAGAGGTCACCTTGACGGCATCTCCGAAGAAAAACGCCTTTTTTCTTTATGTCTGACTGGTCTTCGCTCTCGCTGCTGCTGTTCTCGTGGGAATTCGGGAGGAAGCCTGAAGACGGAAAAATAACATGTTTTGCATTCATATTTTTACATCTGTCAGCTCCCGGGAGTCATTGAAGTGGTCGTGGAAGGTTGCAGACGCGCACGCACACACACACACACACACTGTTAAATGGTACCGGATGGGAGTGACAGATACAGTATGTTAGTTATGGCCCAAACGGAATAGTTGTGGCTGCTGCGGAGGATTGGGAGTGATGCGTCGGACCAGGAGCAAAGTCGCTCCTCGTTTCATTCGTCATGTTTAGCCTCGGCTCGACCCGGTCCAACAGCCTTGGGGCGATAAGTCACATGGCGAGGACGTGGTGACATCGCGGGGTTAGAGTGGAGAAACTACAGGTAATAATTCCGGCATTTTTACCTTGAACAGTAAAAGCCAAAAGCAACGGGCCATAAATACTAACCTGCGGTTGCTCACCTGTAGGCTCCATTTCATGGAGTTTGAGCACTGTAAATGTTCCTATAAGATGGCTTTTTGATGCTAAACTGAGCCGAAAGTAGCGATCTTAACCACTTTTCTCCTCTTTTTATCACGGCTTGGGATCGCTGTCTTTTCAGGAAACGGCGCTCGGGTGTAGGCAGCGAATTTTGACAGCCTGTGGACATCTTACCGTTCCGCTTTGCAGTTCACACCGTGTCTGAATCAAAGAGAAGTCCTCTGAAGTAGACGAGTCGGGCTGTCAAGCAGTGACGACGGAACACGCGTTAGAAAGCTACAGTATGAGAGAATAAAGAGTGCCAGAGCCCGCCGCTTTATCTTCAGATAATGAGTTGTGTAAATGAGTGCGATTAAGTGAGCTAATCTAACGGAGCTGACAAGGGTGTCAGGATAAGGACGTAGCCACTGGGATGGATTTTTCATTCGACACAAACAAACTGTTATGTTGAGGATTTGACTCAGATTACCGACACACACAATCTTCCCATTTGCGTTATTGTTAACAACACGCTAATCGACATTGTGAAACCTCATGGTTCTATGAACCTGGGCAGGCCGAGCACAGGTAGCGCGGTCGTCTTGAGCAAGACACTTAACCCCGATTGCTCCCGTCGGCTGCACCGTCGGCATGTGGTTGTGTGCGAATGATGAGGTCACGCCCTGATAAGCCGTCAGCACCTTGCATGGCCGCCGCCGCCGTCAGTGTGTAAATGTGAGTGAACGTACACCTGCAGTGAACAAAACAAGTTGGAAAAAAAGGCTTGGCTATCGTTTCAGTAACACGTTTCCAGTGCAAACCTTCTTCCTCCCCCGCTCTCTATTACAGTATCACAATTATGCAAATGCATTGACAGCAGACGTGATATAAATGGGCGAAATCTTTGTCTAGCCGTGTGCATCGATGACAAATCCTGCTGCAGCAGACTCTTTGTTGCATGCAGTCGCATTGAGTGCTTCACACTGGCTCCCAGACATTAGAAGTGTTGGTGGGATGGTTCGGTTATAATTTTCTGACCACTCGAGAGGTTGTTGTGCCATTGAGGACGTTTTCTGGGCTTGTGTTTCGATGGACTCGGCCAACCGAATATAAACTGTCTATAAAATGCGTGTGTTTGGGATCACAGACACTGTCCGTAGCTATTTAAAGTTCAAAAAAAAAAAAAAAAACGGACACCAGCGTTCAAGCTTCTCTCAGCAATTTTCTCCGGGTTAATGTGGCCGCATTTCAAAATTCCACATAAATAACACTCCTCCGGATCCGCATTCAAGGTTGAGTTCAACTGCTGTTCAGTATTCCTGAGAGACGCCGGCGTGAACAAGCGCGGCTCGGAGCTCCTCTGGCAGTCAGACAGTCTCATCTCGTCTCAAATACCTTTGCTCCGCATCGCCGCATCTCTCCCCAATACAAGCGATGCATTATCTCATATGAACAAGTGGGCTCGCCCCTGGATGTTTTATTGATGAGCTATAGGTTGATTCTGCTCCCCTGATGCTTCACTCTGCATCCTTTCTAACCACCATCAAATATTTAGCACATACTGGCTGGGACTAATGCACCGCAGCCCTTCAGCCGATTTCAAGCTTTTGATAAGTGAAAGAAAATTAGGTATAAAAAAAAAAGAAATGAAAAAAAACAAAAGGCCTATTAATCAAAGTGGTTAGGCTGGCAGACCTGCAGGTTTAATTTGATTCTGTCTCAGTTTGGCTGCATCAAATTTAAAAGTAAAAAAGCAGAGAGGTTTCATAACAGGGGAGATAACAGCATATTCATCCCCACGCACGGGCTCATTTGAGTGTGTTAATCCTGGTGCACAACGGTTGCTAAGCTATCACGTCTGAGCGCGGTGACGTCCGCGGGACGGGACGTTTATTTCGCCATGATAAGACCTTCTCTGGAACGCCTCGGTTTGATATCGGCTTCCACGAATCAGAGTCAGAACCAGACCAAAAGCGAAACAAGGAAGATGAAATGAAAGTGGTTGTCAGGGCCTCCACCACTTTTACTGTGGCAATAAAGGTACCGTGTCAGGTTTCAGAAAGGATTTTAAGCTTAGTTAATTAATGTTGGTGTGTGGTCGTGTTGTTGCAGGACACTATGAATTATAAGGAGGAAACACAGCCGATGCTTACTTAGCTTAGAATTAATGTTGGTTTTAGACCACATGATTCAATGGTGATTTTTCTTCTTTTTGCAGAGTAGCCTTAAACCGTTTCGGGCGAGCGTGTGCTTCTAGGCTGCCGACAGGCGGGGAAGCAGGGCCTGATGGAGTAGAGCTCTCCTCGCTGTTTCCCAGACATCTGCAGCACGTTTCCTTTCTGTGTGGCAGGCAGAGGAAGCGGAATGGAAAAAAAGCGCTCCCCCGCCCACTGCGGCCACATGGCAAAGGGAGGAGAGCAGTCGGTCAGGAGCCCGCCGGCCGCAGTCGGGCATATTTGTGGTCAGCTTTCTCCTCGGCGCAGTCTGAGCTCTGCACTCCGCTGCTCGGCTTCTTCGCCGTCTCTCACATGCTCCAAACTAAAAAATTGGTCACAAGAACAAGCCCAAACACAAACTTTCTCCTCACTCATTATACACCCCCCCCCCTCTCTCCCAGACTATTTATATTGACAGGGGAGGGGGGGGGGGGGCATGAAAAGGGATCACCCCCTTTGCAACACTGGAGGGGATCTGGCCACATCAGCAAAGCGGTTCACCGCTGCCGTTACACTCTGGCCAGAATGAATGACTTCCATCCATTGGCTCGCTTTCACTCAGACGCACACACACACACAAACACACACAGGGAAACCAGGGGAAAGGGGAACACATACACACATACTGTCCACACAAACAATGGAAACATATGCTTTACAAAACCAATCCCAACCCTGACTGACCTGATGTAGCTACCACCTAGTTCTTTGCCCCCCTCCTGTGTATCTCTGCCTGTGTGTGTGTGTGTGTGTGTGTGTGTCAGCTTAACACTCGGCACTGTTAAATTGCAGCTATTCTCCCTGTCCTCTTAGCCTAGTTTCTCTGAGCAGAAATAGAAGCGGGGGGCCGGAGAGCCACCAGTCTCTGCTGGGGATATGATATGAAATCTGCCCTCTCTCCAAAGCGGATGGAGGTCTGTATATTCCTGTATGGGTGTGGTGCTTCTGTGTGTGTGTGTGTGTGTGTGTGTGTGTGTGTGTGTGTGTGGGTTCAGTCACGGTGTATTTATGAGTGTATGGTGGTCCCAGAGGAGCAACCCTGGCAGCGTGCGTCACTGGATGAAAGTTAAGCTTGCAGCAACGGCATTGTGTAGCGGCATTTAAGGATCTCCTTCTGAGGAAAAAAAATGTTTTTCTCTCTTTCTGGAGCCACGTTGATTTACAAATCATCGTACAGTAAATAAACTCGCAGCCGGTGGCCTCATAATAGAAACATCAACATGAATGAAGGTACTATTCATATTGAAGAATGATCATTCACCATTCAGCGCTGTAAATGCAGCATTTGTGGCATGTTCACCAATTTGACTCATTTCTTCTCGAGCCCCGCTGAAAGGAGGGGGGAGAAAAAAAAAAAGTGTCCATAAAGGCGGACATTATGAGCGGGTGGAATAAGTGTCAGCTCCGCGCTGAGCCCCACTTTGTGTCAACTGTGTGTCTGCAGCGCCGCGAGCCACTCCGACCACATGGCGTGCACGGCCCACAGCGTCAGGGAACGCGTACGACGGCGCTATTATTACACACCGCAGAACCAAGGCTGAGTAATTTTACGAGCCTGTGACAAATGTATTAAAGGGGCAGCGTTGCGTTCACTCAGAGTTAAAATAATTGACATTAAAGCCGGCGGCCTGGTTGTTGATGCACGCCGTTGTTTTGGTGAAGCGGTGGGCGGGGCTTACGCGACGTCGCTGTGGCTGCTGTCACCTGGGATGAAGATGTGGAGTGGCTAGTGTTATTATGGGCTGCCACATTCCTGTGATGTTTCCCGCTCGTCATCCTACCTGGGTGCACACAGACCCCCAGAGAGGCCCGAGACTTGAGAAACTCATTAACATTGTTGAATTGAGCGGCTCGCTGGTGTTACATTTCTGCCGCAGCTGTAATGCAAAGTATCCCTCTGTACACTGTTGCTATGGTGTTTATCTCGGTATTTCTGGCATTGTATAATCACCTGTGTCGGTTAGGAACACCTTTTCCGCCGCCGTGTTGCAGAAAAGGACATTTTGAGAGATTTGTGAAGCCACTCCTTTGTGATTTCTCGACCTTTATCTCTCCCAGTGCCCGCGCAGGCATCATCGCCATGGCAACTGAAGCGGGCGCTGCCAGCTCGGGCAAGGGTCCGTCTTTGTATTACCTCATCATCGGATACATCACTGCAGAGTGAGAGGAACAGGAGATATGAAAGAAAAAAGAGAGGCCCTCATGGAGAGGAGAGATGCTAGCTGTGATAGGAGAGCTGCTGGCTCTGTAATCCCTCACAGATTAGCACAGTTCATTACACAGCTCATTGCACTTGAATCCAGCACAATAAACTCTGTTGGATCTGACTTCCACGCTTTTTTTTAAATCAACTCACATGTAGCCGCTGCAACACACAATGTTATATATATATATATATCTTATCGTCTTTTTTCCTGTTGGATTAGTCCCTACATGGCAAGGCTTTATTTTATCAAACCTCCACAGCTCTGACTTCCTGATCCTAATTCAGCACCTTTATTGGAGTTGTGAGAGGAGACGGGTGTGGCGCAGACACATGCAGACGGTGTCCAGGAGGGACGCTCAACCATCTGGCGTAGGAATCCCCCTCCCAGCAGGCTGAGTGGATGTGAGCGTGTGTGTGTGTGTGTGTGTGTGTGTGTGTGTGTGAGGGAGGAGGCTTAATTAGAGTACAGCTGCAGTTGTACAGTACACTGTTAAAATACTGGTTGGCAGGTTTGACATGTGGGGGGGCAGAACAGGGTGTGTGAGTACCTGTTTTTGTATTGCAAGTGGCAGAAAGTACCTGAACACGTTTGCTCAATTTTCAGATACTTGTACTTTACGTGATTTCTGTTTCCGTATTATGCTACTTTATGCTTCCACTAAGAAGTTTCTCTAAATATAAATATTCACGTGATCCAATATTTCACCAAAGATTTTAAATATTAGAGAGAATATCCAACAGATTTGTTTATCAGAACGTTTATTATTCTTGCATATCTAATGATTTATATATATATTATTTAGCGGGGTGAAACCAATACCCAATTATTTTAATCCTTTGAGTACATTGTCCTTATTATACATGTGTTAGTTAGTTTTTTTTAATGCAGGACTTTTACTTCTAATGGGGCATTTTTAAATCACTGTATCTGAGTACTTCTTCCGCCACATTCCCATGGACATGAGGAATTTGACATATGCTGTCAGATTCTGATCTCAGCCTCACCTGCAAAGAAATGCAAATTGAGCCTTACTGCCTCCAAGCAGCTGCTTGTATAATCACCATATTGTGTGCATGAACAAAGGAACACATTTCTACCTTTTAAAGCACATTTAAGTCAAATTTTTTTTGACATATTCCTCGACCAGGTAGGTCACTCCCTGAATAACCAGTTTCGCTGAAACCGGATAGTAACTTTAAGTCAGGTCATAATGAAAGTGGAAAAAAAAAGCATGAATAAAAGAATGCTGTCTGTAGAGTGAGAATGTGAGCAGCAGGTGCTTTGACTCAGCTGACAGGAATCCCACGTATGTCTCCGCTCGCAGCTCCGCGTCCAACCCACACCTGCCTCGGCACGGCGGCGGCGTCTTTGAAGCAACGCCGCGTCCCCTCCAAAGATAGAATCTACATCCATTATGTCAAGTTCAGCTAATTGCCCGCTTTGCTGTGATCTCTCCTGCCATCCTCTGAGACAGAATCCCAGAGGTGACGGGGATGCGGGGAGGGGGGTGAGTCGGGGCGACGCCAGCTGAGCTACCGGTGGCCGCGCAGGTTATGCCGGGTCACGCTGGCCTGCTGGACTCAGAGGAGGGGCAGAGCAGACGGATCGGAGCTGGCTTTTTAGGATGTTAGTCATGCCGCTTGTTCCATTTTCATGAGCTGTGTTGCAATTCCCCAGCAGCGGGCTGCCGGCTTCACGGCGGGCCGACAGGCACCACCAAGCACACAGCATCGCATCTGGACCAGCGAGGAGTCCTAGGACGGAGATGCATTATTTATCTCCTCTTTTCTTTTTGAGTGGGGAAAAACAGAACTTTGAACCCTCGTAAGGGGAGCGCAGTTCATTCCATGTAGCTTCGTGTTTACAGGGTTTTTTTTTTAAAAGGGGTTCTTTCAACTCTAATTCTTGCCCTCTGATCTTCTCCAGCTCCCATCAAGAGTTTATGAGCTGTCTTCCACAGTTTCGACAGCACGCCACACGCTGCAGTAGCCTCAATGCTGCAATGAGCACATACCTCTATATGGATGCTCCCTAACTGCTCTTGGGTAACGGGGATTAAGGTGACTTGAAAGGACCTTGCGGTTACACACAGCGGAGGGATGTTATGGCTCTGCTGAGCGATGAGAGCCACCAGATATATTTAACCTCATGCACCCGCCTGGTAAAACTCCAGCCGCTGCTCCCCCGGAGCTGTTTACATGAACCACCGGGTGGCTGCTGGTGGAGAGAGCGAGAGGAGGAGGAGAGTGTGTGTGTGTGTGTGTTCGGAGAATTAACACCACAAATTGTTCTTATACAACACCCTGCAGCGAAATTTCTTTTGCTGAAATACAGTGGTGTGTGTGTGTGTGTGGCAGCCAACAGAGCACTTATCACAGATATTATATTGCTCTGCTCGGATGCAGAGTGAGCGGTAGCTTCTAAGTGCAGCAGCAGCAGCACCGACGAAGCCAATTATCGTCGCGTCTCCTGATGAACCCACATTCATGTTTCCCCCCTCTCTCCTCTTGTTTGCAGGTGTCCTGCTCGACATCAAGCGGCATTACGATGTGACAGACAGCAGAATCGGCTTGTTGCAAACAGGTAAGTCTCCTTTTAATCCCATAATGAAGGCGTGCGTGATCTCGGGTTGAACACTTAGGCACGCATCCTCTCTCTCTCTCTCTGTAATTATTGGCTCGATAAGAACGGATGAAATGATGGAAAGCAGAGGCTGCGACCCGCCTCTGCCTTCTGTCACGTGCCTCTGGAAGTTAGAATCTCTCTCTAATGATGCATTTAGGTGTTCTTTTTCCTTAAGAAAAACCACAGGATGTAAATAGAAACCACTTTGAGATTTTAACAGGCAACAAAACCAGTGTATCTGAGGCTGAAGGGAGAGCGACTTGGCAGCAGCAGCAGCAGCAGGTCAGCCGAAAGGAAAACAGAGCAAGGGGGAGCCAGGCGGCTTGTTTTTCTGACAGCCTGCGTGTACCCGGGGCATTTCAGCGCACTCTGATTTAGGGAAGGGTTTCCTGCTCCGATGTGAGCCATAATGAATTCACCTTTTTTTTTTTAGAGAGATAGCTCGCAAAGGACCCAGTCTTGTCTCCGCGTGGCCTCGGAATCAGTCAAACACCAACAAACACGCGCACACAAAAAGTAGCATTGAGGGCAGGCGGGCTGGGTCGGAGTGTGTGAGGGGAAAGAATACAGCCCAGTGTTTCCTCCTTCGCTTGATGTGCTCAGGCTGACTCTGTGAGCTGAATGGTGTGTTCAGGACAAAAATACCCTGTGGGGAAAAAAAAGATCACTTTAGTAATTTCTGTTGGCTTTTCACTGAATAAGCCATTTCATCACCTCTAAATCTCCTTCCATTCAACTTCAATGTAGTTTGAAGAATATTTGTTTCAATGAAGTAGAGCTGCAGCAATGAATCAATTAGTTGCCAACGGTTACATTAAGAGCCAGTATTTTGATAATTGATGAATCGGAAATGTGCAAATTCTCTGGTTCCAGGTATTCAAATGTGATTATTTTCCTTCTTCCTCTATAATAATAATGCACTGATGATCTTATAAAATCATCAGCTTTGGGAAACAGTGATTAGGTAACCTGGTTTATGAACCCAAACAGCTAATCAAGTAATCGTTTCAATAATCCATAGCTTAATTGACAATCAAAATAGTTGCATCTTTACAGTAAAGTGACTTCATTCTATTATTTTCTACTTCACACATTGTTTCTTTTTTGCACCTTTTTTTTCCTTTTGTCAGGAAAGTCAGGTGTTTGCCTGGAATCAAATACATTTTTATGAGCTCAGCCCAAGCAAATTCTGAGGGTGTGAAAAGTGGCACCGTTTATTTTTGTTAGGTTTTTCCCTCCCATTCAGTCCTCGGCGTTCCTGCATTCGTGAAAACACGCTGACCTTTTTCAGAGCGTTGTCTGCCCAGACCAGCCAGATCCGTATTAAATCTTAACAAGAAACAGGAAACTGCGAAAGGGTATTTGACTCTTAATTCTGTTTGCATTGGCTCACTATTTGGGTCATGCACACACCTAAACGCCCAACGGTGTGTGCGTATGCAGCCGGTTTGCCCTCTGCACCGTCTGCTGTGTGCTGGCCGGTCCTGTCCTGGCCCCCGATCCCCCCCTGGACCACGTCTTTCTGACAGCGGCCTGAGGAATGCTGGGTGTCCGCCATTGAGCGGGTGGGGGAGCCTAGGTGTGAGGGGGCGGTTCCAGAGCTGATGTAGCGAAGGGGTTGTCAGAGAGTCTCGGCGTGTGCGTGTATGTGTTTACAGTAATGCACGTGTCCCCTTCCGGATTGCCCCCCCCCCCCCCGCTTCCGTCTCCAGAGGGAACAATCGCCGCCTCTGTGAGCACCTGCAGGACCAGGTCTCTGCCTGTCTTTCCCTTCCTCGCTCTCGCTGCCTCTGTCCTGGCACCCTCCGTCCACCTGGGAAAGCAAAAGTGCCGACGTATGTGTTTTACAGGCAGTGGGCGTTGTGCGTTCGCTCGTTCTCCGCTGCCAGGTCACCCTCACACCTTTAAAAAATAAAAAAAAAACACACACACCGCGCACTGCAGGATCTAAGAACACAGAGGTCTGAGTCAGAGGCCCTGTATGAACTCTATTCTGGTTCAGTTGCTAGGAAGTGGAGTTTTGAGCCCTTTGTTTGGCTCTTGATCAGAAGTACTGAAATGAAAAATGGCCCTTATCTGAGTTACTGATAAGTTGTTTTCTTTTGGAAAAAAAACTACGCTGGCAGTAAAAAAAAAAAAAAAAATTGACGATTTTATCTTTTTTCCAATGAAAATCAACACGTTTCATGATGAATGAAGTGTTGGATGTGTCTCTGCCCGTTTTTTTTTCTTCTTTTTATTCAGATACTCCAGAAAAAGAAAATATATCACCCTAGTGACAGTAAAAATAAAAAAATAAAAGAAATAGAGGGCGATTGAAGAGCTTGTGAGATGAATGTGTTTTGCATTGCGGTGGTGTAAACCACTGTTTACATGCTAGAAGGACAACAAATGGAAAACACCCTGTGGTGAGCTCAGCCGCGACATAGCTTAGCCTTCCACCAGTAATTTATGTTATTTGGCCACACTGACCCTTTGCAAAAAAAAAAAAGCAGCTTACACAACACATTCTGATATATGAGCTCATTTCTATTGTGCTTGCGAGCGCGCGCACCATCGTCGCCCCGAGGAGTCGGAGGCCTCGCCTTTCCCCGTAAGAGGATGAGGTGTGCACAGCTGTCAGTCATGTTAGGGGTAAAGTCGTGTTGTTGGAGCCTGGAGCTCTCCGGCCCATCCATCAGCGACGTGGCCATAACCTCACCTGAGATCAGCCCCCGCCATGATGGCCGCCAGGCGGAATCTATCTGACGTGAGTGACACTCACATGCAAAACTATCGCATGAGGGAATGGAGGTGCCCGGAAGGTTAATGGATGAGAGGAAAAGGGGAGGGGATTTGCCTGGACGGTCTGAACCCTGCCGTTTACACGTGGAGTTTATTGTGCTGGAAGTTTTGAGGCGGTTCTGGGGTCGAGAGTTGTCGGCATTAGTCACAACAGCTCGCAGTCTGTCTGTGCCCTGTTCTGTGTGTGGCTGCCCACCTTGTCTGAAACGTGACACTCTCACACTCTCACACACACACACACACACACACACACCAACTGACAGCGCTACAGACTTTACATGGTGTCAGTCTGCCATTCAGCCAGTATGTGAGCTGTAAGGAATGAGGCCACAGGTGCAGTCTGAGACTCATGGCTAACCCCGCTAACACATCAGACTTATGCTGCACCGCCTGAGCCGCCAGAAGTCACCACTAAGTAGAAATCAGGACCAGGTTTTTTTTTTTTCTTTTCACCTCAGAGGGCTTAATCCAACTCAGTAGCTGAATCCATAACTGTAGCCGTGGCCGGTTAGAACCCGTTATAATCATTTATTCTGGCTTAAAGTCAGTTGGGTTTCTGGTCAGAGTGGATCAGAAATGTTGGCCTGTTGATAGGCAGCCTCTCTGATTTCCTCCTGCACAGTGGGAAGTTGAGCTATTGGTGCTTGATCAGCTGTTTCGGCCACTCACAGCTGCTCCTACTTTGTCTCTCGCCCTCGTCAGTATCCTGAGGGACCTCCTCGCTCGCCCCTCTCGCTCTCGCCCTCTCTCTCTCTCTCTGTCACTTGCTCTCTATCAGCAGCGTGGCAGCTGTTACTGCCTTGTTGTCACTCCCACTGGCACCTTATAAGAGTCATGAGGGACCAGAGGGGAAATGGCAAGGGGGGGGAGAAGAAAGAGCCACCTGTGACATCGCTGTGGCCGCGCATGGCGAGGAGGTTTAATCTTCTGCATTATTGATTCCAAAAGTCGGGCAATCGAGTTGCGCAGCGTTGGACGCCTCCTCCTGCTGGGACAAGAATAGAATGATGACCCGATGATGCATCCACATCCCAGCGCCTGTGTGTGTGTGTGTGTGTCTCAGACAGCTTTTATAGGCCACATCTCAGAGGAGGGCAGCTGTTGGCTAGTGATTGGCACACCGATCCCCGTCCCCCTCACTTCCTGTTAAGGAACCAATAGCAGCGCCCGTGGGTGACCGCCATCCCAATTAGGATTTTGAGGCCAATTAAACAGGCATGTCGTCAACTCCCCCTTTATCTAAATGTCCTATCAATTGGTCATTCCTTATCTCTGAGCGCCACGAAAGCCGCATAAAAGGGGCGGTGGGAGTAATGTGTGTGTGTGTGTGTGTGTGTGTGTGACACAAAGGTTTGAAATCAGAAACAGAAGAAGACGAGCGCTGATCGATTTCCTGACACCACGGGTGTCATCAGTGACATCAACAGATCAATTGGGAAACCAAACACACACACACACACACACACACACACACGCCAGTCAAGGTCAAAGACAGGGCTGCTCATTTGCGCTCATTCACTGTTAAAAGAGCGTGTGCTTCTGTACGTTCTCCTCTCATAGTGTTCTTATCCCATTAGTCCCAATAACGGGCCTAGAGCGCACAGACAAGCTGGGCCCTCTGTCATTTCAGCCCCGGCTTGTCATTAAGTCGGCTGCTCCTGTAGTTACTGCGGGAAAATGGCAAGGAAAGAAAAAAAACAACAACAGTGTTCATGTGCTGCTGGATCCCCGCTCGGTGCCATGTCACCAGCCACAGGAAAGCAACGCCGGGAAAAAATAACTCCATGTTTTTATTAGGGCTGCAGCCTGGACAGCCGTCTGGAACTTCAGCGAGCGCACATCTCGCTACTGTTGTACTGAGCACCTTCCTTTATCCTTACCAGATGTCCCCGCTTCTAATAGGTGCTAGTAATGTGCAAAAGATGATGTTCCAGCGCGCTCCTGCCAGCTGGCCTGGTAGTCGTAGTTGCGTATAATTCTCCCCAGCTGCAGGTAGTGGAGGGATCAGCTGCTTGTCTGTGGTGACAAGTTTACAGTAGCTATCAGCTCCCAGAGTGCATGAATGATTGAGAAAAATAATTTAAAAAAAAGGGGGCATCTTCTGTCAGTTTGGATTTGTCAGACAGGCGAGAAAGTGCAGCGCAGGCGTGGGTGTTATCCAACAGACTGGTAATCCGACGCCGGCGAGGACGGAAGACAACTAGCAGCGATCGAGAAAATGCGAGGAATGCAGAGATGTAAGGTGTGCCATACGAAGGGGGAATCCAGAGGAGGGAGAGCCGTGGTGTATGGAGAAGCAGCACGGGAACACACGCCGGCCGGCTCTGCTGTCCTACTCCAGCCGGAGCTATGTGCCACGCCCTCCAGGCAGCACATTAATCGTTAGAGGAAGAAGAACAGCCCTGCCGCTCCCAGCCTAACTACACACCTGAGAGCAGACAGTGCTGCTGACTTCCTTTATTCTGAGGTTCAAAAAATGCAAATTATAGCCTTTTATTCCAGACTTTGTAGCAGCATATGATGATTTTTCTCTCATTTCTGTTTCATCTGAATATTATAACCAACAAAGAGAAGAATTAATTACTCTGCTCCATATGGATTCGCAGCAGCCTTTTTATGAGGCCCAGACCTCCAGTGAACAGTATTACATTAAATATAAAACATCAGACACAAACCTCCAGGCTGCATTCTGCTACACAAACACATGCTGGTAAGCCTCCACAGCCGCTGTAGTAGGGGGATGACCATGGCGACCTCTGTATTATATAATTGCACATTTGCAATTACGCTGATGAATCGGCGAATGCAATACCATACTATAATGTCAGTAATCCTCCATGAAATTCACTCAATCATTTTTTTTTTGCAAAAAGGGATGAGCCGCGCTGCCACGTGCCGTCATAAAAGGATTCACCTCTTTCACAAATGGCTCTGCTTCCTTTCCTGGAAACAATCAGGAATTCCTCTACCTGCAAATTTACCCCCGAAATACATGAAGCATTGTTTCACGCGTCCCAAGGGGGGAATGCTTCAGGTACTTTCCGTGTGTACAGGATCCGTTTGACTCTCTGGTTTTGTGTAGAGACATGGGGCTCTAATGCCAACACTTACCCAGGAGGGTTTGTTTTCCACAGGGAGCACCGGAGAGCTTTTATTATTATGAAGAGGTTCAAAGATGTGTCAGCCAGCAGCTCATACCAAACACACAGCAGCGCCGCTGGAAAGTTACTCCGCAGTCTGGGTTCAAGCACTTTATATGAATGTTTCCATTTCATGCTACTTACAATATTTCATAGGGAAGGCTTGTATTTTCTACTCCTGCAGTACATCTATTTAACACCTTTAATTAGCTTTCAGGTGAAAACTTTTACAAACACAAACACACATATAAAGCAGTGTGTAGTACTAGTAGGTCACACTGCGGACTTCTTAAGGTTGTTAACAGCTCCACTAAATAGTTTCCCCCCTAAATGTCTCATTAATTGTTCAAATAATTAAATACATCCAACAAAAAAAGCAAAGCGGAAAACAGATTTGTGTATCGCAGCTTAGTTTTTTTTCCCTTCTTCTCCCATTAATCATCTGGTGACCCCTTCAAATTTATCTGATGACCCTTTGGAGGGCCTCGACCCTTAGGTTGGGAGTAGTTGAAACTCGCTCCGCTAACTGCCTCCAGCAGCTACAACCGTAACATGCTGCTACATACTGATGTTTTCAGATTAACAATCCAATTATGTCACATATTATTTGACACTGAGTGGAATTTTGCTGCTAATTTTCTTTATCGCTACTTTTACTGAAGTAAATAATATGAATACTTCCAGCACAGCTGCAATCGTCTCAGTCCAACATAGTAGCTAGATTTATTTATTTCCTGTTTTTAGATGGCGTGGCCGTAACCGTCTCTGCTCTCTGCTGCAGAGTCAAAGCTTTTCGTATCGTTCATGTTTCTGGTGTGAGCAGGTGACGTGTTCAGCGTGTGACAGGATCTTTGACAGTGGTATGCAGGGTTGGGTTGCTGTCTTCTGAATAGCATTCAAACTAGAATAGGTGTTTATGTGTATAAGTGTGGTTCTCGCATTGTGTTAAACGTCTTTGGCATTGTCTTTAAGGTAGGGACCTGCGGTTAGGAGGCGCTTCTCTGATTCCTCTAATTCTGTCTCTGGCAGCTGACATGCATTCAGATTCCTTTTGAACTGCTGTCCCTTCATTAGGCCGCCCGTCCCCGACTGTCAGTTTCCACAGGCGCGAGGGTGCCGTGGGAAATGCCCCGATCAGGAAAAAAAAAAACCCCGGAAAGAGGCTGACAGCAAATCAGGAAATTCATCTGAAACTGACGAGCTCTGGCTTCGAGGACTGAAATTGAATCTCATTTTCTTCCTGTCAAGAAAAAAAAAAAAAGGAATAACACATGACTTATGTCAACTTGCCCGGAGCAATTTCAACCAATATCCTCATTACATCCACCTGTCAATCATCGTGTTAGCCCATCCCTACGTGCATATGATATGTCCAATTCTCTATGGTCCAGTCTAATTTGCCCCAGATGTGAGATATTCTCAGAATGCTATTTCAGGAGGACTCTAAGCTTCTGGTTGTGGTGCATTTCCATTATTAATGAACTATAGAATCAAATGTAAACCTGACTTTTTCTTTTTTTGTTTCTGCTAATAAAGCACAGTAACTCTGCACCACTTGATTTCTATATCGGATAAAATAAAAAAAATAAAAAAGATGACGATCACTTTTGATGATCACATTTATTCTGTAATATTTTCTCCTCAGAAGTGTGTTCATTTCCAGTTCTTTCACACTAAAGCAGTCGCCTTCAAAAGAAATGTGAATTATCCCACATAGAACCTAGACAAATGCCTCGATGGCTTTCTGTTTAAAAAAAGGAAAAGAAAAAGATGATCAATGGGCCTCTGAGCTTTTGGTGTCCCACAGCCGGATGCAGACCCTCACACAGGTGTTCTCCTCAGGGAAAACTACTGCTGTTTCATAGGGAAATGCATGAGTGAATATCAATCGCACACACACACACGTACACACACGCATATTGTGTAAACATACGTGCGTCTGCGTCTCCTCTTCGTGCTCTTTTCACAGTGGCATTGAATCACGGGGGGTGAGTCATCCCCAGAGGTATTGTTGCTCCTCTGGCCAATCAAAGAAGAGCTGGGTGTCCTCTGTGTGTGTGTGTGTGTGTGTGTGTGTGTGTGTGTGTGTGTGTGTGTGTGTGTGTGTGTGTGTTTTGCCAGTAGCAGCAGCTCCATCCATTGTGTTCAGTGTCTAATAATAATAATAATTTCTGTATAATTACTTACTTATTATTACCAAATAAGCGTTTATTTATTTCAGTCACTTAACAGATCAGGCATTTATTTTGGACCATGCAGCACTTTGGGACAGGAGATTAATTATGTCCTGACAAAAATCTTATTCATTAAAATTAGAAAAATATGGTAATTTACTCATTAAACCAATATGATTATAATAATGACTTTTTTAAAAGTGAGATTACAGTACTGTAATTAAACGTCTCACAGCAGCTTCTTTCCCATACTTCCTATATTTAATAACAGAAACATTTTCCCTCCAATGTAGCCATGGCAATCGACATTTAAGCAATATTAACCAAGAAGGTTAATATTGCTTAATTGGAGCATGAAATAAAAAACGTGCAGCCTTCCTAAATTAGGCTGCGTTAATTTGGAACAGGTGGATATTTATAGAAAAAAAAGTCCACCTGCACCTGGCATTTAAAGGGGACCCTGCGGTTAATTATTTGGTAATTTAGGCTCAATAAAGGATGATGCTGACATTCACCATACAGTTCATAACTGCAGATTATTTGTTTACTGCTAAATGTCCCCTATTATAGAATGGGAGATTTTAAGGTCTTATAATCAATCTGAATTTAAGGTCAGGGTAAATATAGATACTGTTACATCACTCAATCCACAAAGAAATGTGCACAGGGTGTATTCAGAAACTGTGCCTTAATTGAGCTGTCGTGACTTACGTGAATTTGTGATGACACAACTATGCAGTCACCACCCACTCCCACACACACACGCACACACACACACATTCAAATCAGACAATGAGAGGAGAGGCTCATTAATATTAAACAATCTGTTCCTTCTAGAGCTCCAGAGAGAAGCATGAGGGAGGAGATATGAAAGTATAATGAGTCTACTATACTACATTACATACTACAGTGATTCTTGGTACCTAATACTACACATATATATTGTTAGGGATGTCACAACTTCAAATAACATCTGGAGAAAGTGTAAAATATGGGACCTTTAAGAGAAAATCCATATTCAGTAAGAGGTCAGGATTTGTTTCACTTGAACCACAACATTAACTGGCTGATCACACGTTTGCCTTTTTTCTCTGGTATGAAAGAGGCAACCAGCAGACAGGTACTTTGTGACTCACCTGTGTCTAGCACCATGGGGAAAAAAAAAAAAAAAAAAAAGAAGTCATGCGTTCACACCTGGCTCCAGTATCACCAGTGAACTTGTTATTGTGTCTGTGTTCACACAGAGTTTTATGTCATGGAAAGTCCTAAGTCTGTGGTAATTGGTCCGATTTGCTCGCTGGTGAGACAGTAAAATATGAGCAGCATCCTATTTGCAACATTAGAGGAGGATTGACACTCCCGCGTGAGGCACATATGTGACTGTAATTAAAATTCCTGCATGTGGAAAAAAAAAATAATGTAGTAAATTCAGCCTGCTGTTGTCTATTCAGTACACAGACAGTTACTGTAAGGGACACATTTTTGCATTAAGCCCTGGCTGCAAAGAAAAAATGAGAAGATAAGAAGGAATAATGGTGACTTAATCTACAAAACCACTTCTACTTGATGTTTCCCTGCGCTCAGATTAATAAAAGGTTGAAAGGCTATGGTTACAATGAGTCATATCCATATTTACTGCATGGATTCTTACATGCACCTTTAATTTAGCTGCAAATGTCCTTGTCATAAATTAACTGCCCAACCTTACTTTAACTGCTGGACAAAAAACAAAATAAAAACGTACGCCACCGCTGTGGAATTGACAATTACTCACCATGTGAGAGGAGGGCGTAAACAATGAGGAATCTGTGTTTTGCGAGCCGATAGCGGGGCGTCACATCGGCCCATGATAAAGGCAGGATGTCAGGCGAGGCTGATACCGTAAGACTTGTTTAAGTTGCTCTTGACTCCACGGTGGAGCCACTTCCTTCGGAGATAGATGTCTGTATTTACACGAAAACGGTGCAAGTAAACATTTAAAAGATTATCTTCCCTGTAACGCAGAAAGGTCACACGCTCTTGGCATTTATTATTTTTTTTGGAGGAATTTCAATTAATCAGCTGAAAGGTGAAAGTCTTCCAGTGTCTGCGAGCAGAAGAGAACACTCAAAAATGTTAAGTTATGTCACCCCATTTGCCTACTTACCCATATTGCCGTCTGCACAGCAGGTCCTTTACCTATAAAGAAACAGTGGAAGAAAGCAGCAAAAGGAGCGACTCCTCTCCTCTCCCAGGTCAGACGTACAGGACAGGACCGAGAAACACAGGATGGGAAACAGGATGACACAATCCAAGCCAGTTTCTGAGTCCGAAAATGAAAGAGAGTCTGAAAAAGTCGTCAAAGCCGAGCATTGTCCTCCCAAATGAGGTTATGAAAATGTTTGCTGCCCTTTGGACGTCTGTGGTGTCGGAGCAACGCGCAGCTCTCCTCCTGCTTCTTTGTTACGTTCAGCATGCGCTTTATTTAAGGACACATTCTCCATGTTTAGGGAATTTGCCCGAGATCTTATCTGTGATGGCACTGTGGATCACATACAGACAATGGCAGTCGGTTGAGGTATGTGACGTGTGTGGCCAGACATGTGCTGTTTACTGTATGTCAGCCAAACCTTTACACCTTTATATCCTCTATGCTCGCTCATCAGGGCAAAAAAAACACAAAGTGCTCAGTTACATTCGTTTGCAGACTGAGTTGTGAATAATCGATTGAAATTTGGGCATGACTTAGCTCCTGAGGAGACCTTTCCTTGCTTTGTCCTCCCTACGACGACTTGAAATAGGCTGAACAGAGTCATGCTTCTTGTCAGAGGGTCCAGTGGTAAACAGGCGGCGCCCCTTTCCAACTGGAATCCTGCGACGTTTCGCCATGAAGGACGCGTTTCCGAGTGCCGGTTTGTTTTACAGATCGTCCCAGGTCCGTCACCGTGGGCCGCTCGAGGAGGATGATCCTCATTGTTTCCAAGCATGACAGATTTCCTGCCAGTCCCTGTATGGTTTGTAGCTTTCAGCGTTGACTGACACGGGAACAGTGCGACCGTTTTATGGAGTGATTGTACTGACGGAACGTTTCCTGTGAGCAGATGAGCCTCTGCAACGGTTACACGACACCACGAGTTTTATACAAAACGCAGATTATCAAACCGTCTATACAAACTAATACGTTTAGCATAACCCGGGATTAATGACATTTAAATTGCACCATGACAGATTCCTGTTGATTTACGTAGGATGAAAAGAACCACGTGTCTCCCTTGTGAGTCAGTGATTTAGTCTCGTGTCGTACAACACAGGAAATACGTCGTATTGACACAGTGGAAAGAATCTAATGAGGGGAAAATGCAGAAACTAACACACCCTAATTCGGTGGTAAGGTGAGGCAGTTTTTTTCTCAAAATAGCAATCTGACAACATTCCTTTGTGGCTCTTGTCAAATAATGAAAGCGTCTACTTACAACTGGAGCATGACAGTAATTCATCATCATATTACTGTCTTAGATTTCAAAGCGGCTTAATGAGAACATATTTATCTGACAGTCACTCCACACTCGCTCCGGTTCTGCACTCAGTCAAAACGAATGTTGGATCCTCTTTTAATAAAGTTTTGTACCAGGGAGTTGGTCTTATCTCTTTGTGATTAGTATTCGCTTACGATGCACGCACCGACCGTTCAAAGCATCAGACCGGCACAAACACGCGGCTGAGAAAAGCAGCGAGGTTAACGCTAAACATCGGAGGAACACGCTCACGGGACTCCACTTCATTCCCATGTGCTGACACTGTTAAAAGGTGATAATGATCGCAAATCACAATAAAAGGGCGAAATAGCCAGAAGACACACCGGGACGTGTGTGTGTGTGTGTGTGTAGTCCCACTAATGACTTAAAATAAGCCCGCTAATGATGTGAGGACATGTATTTCTGACAAGCCGCTAAGCAGCAGAGAACGCTCGGTGGCCCCCGGCTTTTCAGAAAACTCACGTGGGCCGGCTGGTGGAGGGTGATTGTGGACCTCTCCCGTCCTTATCTATAGCACAGGTCGCAGGACACCCCCCGCCGGGCGCTGTGGCTGCAGGGTGGGCTGCTAAAGCTCTTTAAAGAGCCGGGACCTGCACAGAGCAGCCATCACCACAGTCATTCAGCATTTCACAATAGACCTGCAGCACTTAGCCGCATAAATGCTGGTGATGCAAGCTGCAGAAACTGAGAGAAAGGGACACAAGGTTTTCACATTTAGAAACACATTTCATTTTTCATGGTATTATTTTGACTGAGGTCACACTGCAACACACTGCACCTGCTTTTGTTTTTTTTAAAAAAACAGAGGGATTCCAGTGTCATGTTAACCAGAATGCATTGCCATCAATTAATTCCTATTTTCTTTGCTGAAGCTGACCTGTCCCGAACAATAAATGCCAAAGGGCCCTCAATTCAAGTCAATTATTAGTTAATAAATAGCAGCAATGTACCAGAGGGCCAGAGTATCGGTGGTGATGGGGTTAAATAAGTCATGATTGCCTAAGAATTTATCGAAGATGAAACTGTGAATCAGCCCATCTGGACTACAGAGCCGTTTATCTTGTTTCGTTTTTCAGGCTGAGCGTCAGGACCTTTGAAATGAACTTGTTTGGAAAATTCACAGCCTGCTTGATTGAGTGCAGAACTATATTATAACGCTTTCAAGAGCTATATTCTATTTCATTTGTTTTCATGCACATGTTGCTTTCCTTTTTTTTCATTTTAATTCCAGGTCATTTTGACCAGGTGGTTGCTGTTCCCCATACTGCAGCGCACTGATTGATGTTACTCTTTCTTTTATGGCTACTTTTTCAAAATAGGGCTATAAAAGCAACCTATTTTTTCTCTTTATTATATAAAAATATCACATGTCGATAACTACAATCCTGTTATAATCTGATTTCTGTCCCTTATCCTGGCAGCTGTGGGACTGGCATGCCCGTATCTTATGCAACAACCCCTCCTCTCGTTTTGCCTCCCTTCCTCTTCTGTGTGTTTATGCTGATGATGTGTCAAAACACTGCGGCCTGCCTCCCTCGCTTCTGTCAAGGGCAACATTTCTGCCCTTTCTCCTCCCACTAAGACACACAACATCAGTTTGAGGGCATTAAAGATGCAGGTCTCTCTTTTTTTTTCTTTTTTGGGTCTTCATGAATATTGACTGAGAGCGAAGTGTATCCGTCCAGTCGGCAGCGGGGGCAATTAGGGAGAACGTGTTTGAAAGCACTTGTGTTCCTTTCACCGGGACACGGGTTCGGTTGTAAGAAATTAAGATGGAGGAATTATTTATTGCCTGACAGCCGCTCTGATCCTCTCCCTGGAATACAGGCTGATATATTGCTATCAATTTTACTTGGCATGTTGCATAATTTACTTCTTCCTCCGCCGCGTCAGTCGGATTTGATCAAAACAAGCTGGCAACACATGAGCCTATCTGTGTCTCTGTGGAGAGTTTAATGCATCAGGCCATAATCCAAATAGTACATCTGCATTTACAACCTTTACAACCCACGCCAGCTTTCTCAGTCATGATTCCCGCCGCTGTGATATCGTGTTTTCCTCAGGTTTCTTGTAAGTAGGTGTAGGTGAAGTGTACCAGAATTCTAATTGGTAGGAGTTGAGCGGAGGTGTCCTCCAGCAGCCCTTCACCCTGTCGCCGGCCAGCTGGTGTCACAGGCGGATCTGCTCAGAGTTAATAAGTGGAATACCGGGTACTTCCCAGCAAAGTGAAAGTGAAAATAAAAAAACACAATGCTGTAAATTGCACCGTCATTTTATTCTGTCACCAAACTAATGTTTTCTTCTTTTTTATTCTTCTTTCTCTCTCCCCCCCCCTCCCTATCTGCAGTCTTCATCTGCAGCTTCATGGTGGCAGCTCCCATCTTCGGTTACCTGGGCGACCGCTTCAACAGAAAGGTCATCCTGAGCTGTGGCATTTTCTTCTGGTCCATTGTTACCCTGTCGAGCTCCTTCATCGGCAAAGAGGTACGGAACGAGCTGCGGAATGAGCTGCGACGTAATTCTATTAGCGCGCCGTGCCTGTGCTAATTATTACGTTATGATGTGGATGTGCTTAATGTTGAGGCTGGTGAAAATGAAATGACATGCTCCTTAAGCCGGACACCCGCCTTGAAGACATTCTTTGTGCGGGTTTGTGCGTGTGTGTGTGTGTGTGTGTGTGTGTGTCTCTCTCTCATTTGCTGGCTCCCAGCCAATCAACTAATGAAGGCCCATGCCTCAGCGTTGTCTCATTTACAATGCTGCAGAAGATAAGGCTCCGTCGTTCCCCTGCCCCCCTGAAAGGTGGATTTAGATTGGCTATCTCTAAAAGCCCCGATGTGCCAGGCCGTGTTAAAACAATGCATTAAATGGAGACATTATTCTAGCGGGTGGTGGTGAAGGTGGAGGGGGGGTGACATTGGGGGGAAGTGTATCCTGCTGAGAGCAACCATCACAATAAAAGCCTCAGCCTGCATGGGCGTGTACACTAACCGTCAAGATTACCTGGGATTTATAGCAATAAAGAGCTAAAATAGTTGAATTGATGCAGCGGGGGGGCAGAGCAGAGCAGTGTCTCCAGTGATTAGCCAGTCCACCGCCCTTCACCCCCAGAGCTGTGCAGACGAGCGCAGAGCGACAGCTCCCTGTGTCGATGGTCTCAGGAGGCCGCCGCTTTCATTCAAGTCGCCTATAGACTCGTCCTGCAGGAGACGTGACGGCAGTCATTCGCCCCGAGTGGGAAATGCATTCGTGCAGCTTATGGCAAAATTGTGACAAAATGCCACAAATGCCGCAGGTTCTTATTGAATAGCGAGGAAGGGCCCTTCAGCACTAAACAGCCCTTTGGCTCAAACTTTGACTCAAACGAGACGCGGCTAAGTGGCTTTTTTTACATAACAGCTCGGCGGCGCTGTCGCCGTCAGGAATGAAACGGCGTGACATGTAATGAAATGTTAATTGCCACTTACAACCGAGTCCTCGCATTACGCGTCTAAGACACTGCCGGGCATTTTGGGAGGATTCAGAGCAGATACTGAAGTCACCGCTTGCGTAACAGACATTCGCAGCCGTAATGAAGTGAAATATTTTCTTTTCCGCATGACACACGACAGATTATCCCCATGAAGCGATCGCTTGTAGGTCACTTGAAAACTTGGAAGGCAGCATCAGCCCGCAGCAGCGTTGAGCCAAGAAGCAGCAAACTGCAGCTCATCGATAACACGCATTTATTTATTTTATCTTTGATTTAATCTCTAATCATAATTGTATCCAGTGGAAAGCGTAGCTCATTTCATTCAATATTCTCTCATGAATATAAAGAGGGTGAGACAAGGGTAATGACCGTTCAACTGCTATTGTTATAATAAGGACTGGCTGTTTACACTGGAGCTCCATTATTTTAGGACTTTTTTTGCACAATTTATCAATTATATGCTGATTGTTGTCTTCTCAGCTGTAGTATTTTATAACTACTAGTACATGTTGTGCCTCAACCAGCTGTCACAATAATAGTACAGGAATATTTTAGCTATCGATGGGTTGTAGGTCATACTGGAGCTTTGACTAGGAAAAATTACTATTAACACAATTATTAATTATATTAAAAAAAAAAAAGTAGAATGCAGTAGCTGCTGACCTAAAAAAAATACATAGACCATCTATACTTGGTACATTGGTTCATGTTCTGCAGAACATCCCTAAAGTAAGTGGACATGATGACACAGATTGAGGCAAAGTGGGTTGTGAATTATAGCGCTTTAGTAGAAAGTATCTCCATGAATGCACGGAGGAAACTGATTATATCTGAAAACCAGGCAGGAACAGATTTAAATTGAGTCATACGTAACATAATCCAATGCGCCATTTGTCTCAATAATTAATGTCAAGTATCCGGTGTTGCGTTAAATATAATAAATATAATTCCTTCTGTGCATTAGGACAAGGGAGTGAGATGTGAGGGATGAAAGCACATGTTCTTTTATTAATATGATGCATTATGAATTCATTATTATTATGGATAATGTATTCAGGATGAAGCGGAATTAAAACTCTGCTTCTTGAAGTAAAAAAAAAAACCTGTGGATAATTGTCATGATTTATGTCAGAGACTTTGCTTTGAAAACAGTGTGAAAAGAGATTAAAAAGAGTCCAAAACCTCCTCGTATGCTTTTATCTCTCCCTACCCTTCAATCTGCTTTTACAGTTTCTAGACCTCATTTTTGTGGCGCTTTCCTGGCGTCGCTGCTCAGTTTTTCTTTTTTTAAAATTTTTTTTCCTGCTGTTGTTGTTGCTGCTGCGATCCGATGGTAGCCTGGTGACCGCTCACGCAGGGGGTCTACCATCACCACGCCGCTGTACCAGGGGCCAGCCGAAGGCGGAAAATAGACCTGCTGCAAGCCGCTCTAAAACAATGTGACCGACACAAGGATAGACCGCGGTGAAAGCTCAGTTGTTGTTGTTGTTTTTTTTAAATATGATTCAAAACCAAATGTTGGCAAGAAACAGTTTCAAGTAAAACACGGGTCACTGAAAATACCACAGGCCGAACGCCACAGCAAAGACGCTTGCGGGATGCGTCCCTCGAGTGTCGTCTTACAGTGAGGTGTGTGGTTTAGTCTCCGTTTGATGGCTGTGTGTGTGTGACCTTCGTGACACAATGTCCCATCCGTCAGCGTGAAGCCCGGAGTGACGGCCGCGAGCCGGGGTCAGCTTCAGGGGTCGCCGTCGTAGCGCTGCCTCCGCTTCCTACAGCGCCTTCATTAATCTCCTTTTACAGCTGACGGTAAAACAGGGTGCAGCGTGATGAAGTGTAACCTTATCACACTCACACACACACACACACACACACTCACCTTATTAGAGCCCACGCTGGGTTTGCATATGTATTAGGTAGGCATAGAGAAATGTTTAAAGAAAATCTCCTTAAAAAAAGTATATCACATATGTCATGGGGCTCACCTCAAAATAAGCAAATAAGTGGCCGATATTTGCTATTTCTGTCATTCTAGCATGTGTGTGTGGCAGCCTGTATCTAGTGAGTAGGGGTTGCCATGGAAACAGTTAATCATCCAGTCGTCTACACAGTGTCCCCCACCAGCAGGAAAGCTCCAATAAAAAAAAAATAAATAAAAGCTTTTGAGTACTCGTCATGCTATTTAATTGGTTTATAGTGCATGATGATACACCATGGTCATTTACTGGGGCTAATTAAGATGCTGTTCTAGAATGTCATGAAGTCATTTTTGATAGTGTATCACTATAGCCCCAGCTATCTCATTTAAGTGCAGTAACTCAAAGCTGCGTGTCCACCATGTTCCATGCTCTCATTGCTTTCCATTAATAAATAACTGCATGCTCGTGATATGTGATAATCCATTGTTTAACGTTCGGCCCTTGCACGTAGGATTTAGGTGTGTCCACCTCTGATTGTCTGATAGATACATGACTCAGTAATGAGCTGTCAACCCACCCCAGCTGAATCGGAAACCGATCGTATCGTCATCAAATGATAAGGGGGGAAAGATAAAGTGTAATTTGGATTTCTCTTGTGCTGTGGAAAAAAAAAAAGTTTCCAGAGATCTTGGCAACAAAGCTCACGTCTTTCTCTTCCTCTTTGTGTCTTTCTCATCCTCCTCTGCAGTACTACTGGCTGTTTGTGCTCTCCAGAGGTCTGGTGGGCATCGGTGAGTCCAGCTACTCCTCCATCTCTCCCACCATCATCGGGGACCTGTTCACCAACAACAGCCGCACCATGATGCTCTCCGTCTTCTACCTGGCCATTCCCCTAGGAAGGTGAGAGGCCTAGAAACAGCACAGATACCCAATGTCTATTCTGGGAGATGTTGTTTATGCGGGTGTTTAGGAGACGGCAGGTCAGCGGTGATGGTTAATATTAGTATTATTTTCAGACCGTCCAGCCTGTTCTTTGGTCCGAGGGTACAAAGCAATCAGGAGGAATTAGTGTAGATAATTGAAATTGTCAGAGAAGCAGAAGTTTTGGTATCTCGTCTCTTTAGTTTGTGTCTGCCTCATTAGTATGAAGGGCTTCTGATTGGCTGACATCACAACCTCACTAACATTGTGACACCTCGTTTTAAGACACAGCTTCTGTTCTGCACTTGAAACATGGGGCAGTATTTATAGCATTCAAACACTTAGACCTTCCTTACAATCGAATAGGAATTAAACTCTCATTTTGTACAATATGGAATCTTTAACAGACTGCATGCCAGCTGTTCTCCAGCTCTAGGATGTGGGAACACACACACACACGCACACATCAAGGATTCTAAGGAAAGGTGGAAGTGTGCTCTGAGTCTCTCTGACCCTGTAGATGCATTATGTTTGTGTAATGGAAATAAAGCATCACATACTCTTGATTATATAACGTATTTTCATGTGTGCACTAATCATATCAGTTTGGATGTTCGGAGACAGTCGGACAAATGAGGAAAGGAAAAGACTGAGCTGCACTCTGAGTGGTTTTGTTATGAGCTGCCAAAAATGTTTGGGTCACAGTAAACTGCCCGGCAACACAGACAATAGAAGGTGAAAGAGTGGGCCTCAGTAAAGTGCAGTCAAACATCCTATCCAGTCTCTTTCTTGTTTGTCTTTACTGAGGTTGTTATGACCGTTTCCAGGAAATGACCTCAGGAATTAAACCAGAGTCACAGGAAATGGATTCCCCTTCCCTCCCTCCCTAACTTTTTTTTTTCCCTTTTTATTTTAACAAGTAATTCTTCGGCTTGGCCTTGTGGGCTGGGTTCTGTGTGACGCCGGTGTTTGATGTGACCATATTTTTCATTGCCTGGGGGTTTATTGTTGGTGTTGAACTTTCCAAACAGTCCCTGGGTGGACTCTGATAAGATTAGCTGTTAGTCACTCACTGGAAATATCATATGCCGTCTGGGCCCGTTATACTGCGCTGTTATTTTTGGAGAACTAATCGGCCACATGGAAGAGCAACCGTGGACCGTTTCCCCCTTTGCTCTGACTGCGTACGTGTGTGTGTGTGTGTGTGTGTTTGTGTGCTGTAAAACCAGTAACCACTGATGTCCCATTGGCTACGTTAGACCATCAATCTATTGCTACAATCAGCTATTTTAATGAGAAAAGCACCTCCTGGTCAGAGGCCTTCTGCAGACAAGCAGCATCAAGCAGTTTGATTGACTTGTACTGATTGAATACTGTAAAAAAAAAAAAAAAAAAAACTTTACATAGCGTGGGAATAAGACACAGATTGGAGACAAATAAAAAGAGAAGTCAACATCAAGCGTCTTAAGGTGCTTCACCTCTCTGGTCTTTGGCGTTGAATCTCCAGATCTATTGAAGATCTATTGGCACCAGTCTTTCAAACATGGAGAGTCATGGTACTTCCTAACAAATATAAAAGATAAACCAGCATTTTTTCCACTGGTACAGTTTGTCGCTGTTTTAAAGGCAGTATCCGCATACCTAACTGTCAATCAAAGCGCGTCTGCCGCTCATATCTTTGTGTTTCACTTTGAATGCCTTTTATCCTTTAAATACCATCTCTATCTTGCCACGCTAGGCGGGTTCATGGCAGCGTGCGGGACCTTTTATCTGATCTGATCTGGTCCCTCAGCATTTCCCCAGGTGATTCGATCACAGCCAGCTCCATGCAGCGAGGCGCCCGTGTTAGCACAGCATTCTGCTGGCTCATGAGCGGACTCTTTGCACCTGCATTTCGTGACTAAACGCACAAATCACCCGAGTCCACAAATAGAGCGGCTAGCCGAGCTGCTGCAGCAGCAACGCTGTCATAAACTCTTCATGTCAAGTGGCCAAACACTCAATGTGGCTTTAATCAGGCCCCAAACAGGATGTGTGCAGTGTAGGTGTGAGTGATGGAAGTGACACAATCTGCCGACTCAGGACGCTGACTCATGTTCTGTGTATATACTGTATATATTTATAGGTTTATATAATTGTGCTGTCGGTGGAGCAGGTTGTGATGATCTGTTGGTTGGTAACGTCTTTTATTCTCGTTCTGTCTTCCTGCAGTGGGTTGGGTTACATCCTGGGCTCCATGGCCAAGGTAGCTTCAGGAGACTGGCACTGGGCGCTGAGGGTAAGGGCGTCATTACGCACACACACACACACACACACACACACACACACACACACACACACACACACACACACACGCGGATAGAAGAAGAGCCCCTCCTGCGGGGCTCAGTGGTGAGGCCTGTCATGGATCAGAGGGATCAAAGGGGTCAGCGGTGGCACAGGCACGGCGGGTTACACATGGTTGAACAGGCCATCCAAAGCCTGACGGTGCAGGGAGAGCTACAGCCTCGACACCAGCCTCCTGCAGGAGCATTTATAGAAATGCTTTTTTTTTGCAGAAATGTTTTCCTGGAAACTGAAAACTATTTATTTGTGTTTCCTTTTGAATTACAGTAGCGTTCAGTGTTTCAGTTATTGTGTATGTATTTTTATTTAATGAACTGTGACCCGGAGTGTCCGTGTTATTTATTGTTCTTGGTTCCACTTTTGTATTCAAGTCTTTTTTTTTTTTTTGATTGGGGAACATAGGACAGACAATAGGAAAAGAAAAACAGGGTCCCAACATAAAATCAATAAATAACAATGAAAGTGACTTAGAAGTGGATTTTGAGAATTTCAAGGCTGATGCCAGTCAATGGCAATTAACCAACCCCAAACCCCTGCATCTGTCAAGAGAAAACTGACCTAGCTATCCAAATTTGCGGAAATGTCCCACCTTCGTAGGCTATTGCTCCAAACTGGTTCTCACTGGACTGTGTAGTGCAGAGCCATATTTAATGTGTGCTTATAGGAGGAGACAGAGGTGTTAAATCAGGATCATAAATCAGTGTTTTCATAGCACTTTTGTTACTGGGACTCCACCGTGTGCGAGACAAAACGTTTAGGACAGGAGTAGCTCAATAAGGCATACCAGTGGTAATGGGGAGAACCACTGAAAGGTCTGAATCCCCATGGGCCGCTGCCTTCAGGGTCAGCTTTTAAAATCCTTAAAGCAAATTATGGCCCGACTCTTCCTTATGAACCGGACCGACATTTTAAAGGAAGGCATTAAACACTCCCTCAGCATGATGCAGTGGAAGAGATTCCTGGACATGACAGCTCGCTGGGCTTGAGGAAACAGGAAGTCCATTTCTTCTCGTCGAGGTGGGGCATTAAAAAATAGAAGAGAAAATAACAAAGAGCGGGGAGGTTAGTTCCACGGTGGTCACAATGGCATTCCAATAAAACAATCTCAAAGCCAATTAATCACCGGTGTGGCATGCAGAGGAAAACAAATAGCGAGACATGAAACGGCTTCTTTGCGCCCGTATCCTGCTTTAAGGAAAAAACACTGCGGCGCTTCCGTTTGTTTTTCGCCCGCCGTGTTCCAGCTCCCTTCCTTGTTTGGCAAAAAAACGTGGACAGCAAGGAGGAAGAAGTGGGGGACACGTAGAGAGGAGGAGGAGGAGGGGGCAGTAGCTAATTTGTTTGATGCCAGCCGTCCATAAAGGAAGCGTCGAATGGGCCCTGAGGGACACATACTGTAGGTCTCCTCGTGTCCCCATGAATAATTATGAGTGACTCGCAGATATTTTATTTATGTTCGAAATGAGATCAGCTCTGAATCTCCTGTTGAGCAGCTTTCCTCGCTTGGATATTTTTTTTTTTTCAAGATTCTAATGCAAGACGCTAATTTAATTTTCAAGCGCTAGGCAAACAGTAAGAAAATTGCAGAGACGACAGAATACAGCAAAAGGAAATTATCAGTGTTAAGAGTGTGAGGCTTACACCTTCGCGACCACAACTACCGCGCTGCGCCACATCAGATGCAGAATTACTCCCTTAATGAAAAACTTGACGACACGCTCGCACAGATCACACACGTGTGCACGGTTTCCCGGGCGCACAGTGCTTACGCATATAAATGGGCTTTTATGAGCTACAGAATATAATATGATGAATTTCCCCACAGACGAAGTTGGTTGGCTTTTGTGAGCTCTTATTATCAGACGAACAAATCCTCTCCCGCACATCCCGTCCTTTTGTCTTTTGTCTGTCTTGCTTCACAAACACACACACACACATGCACAGACATAACCCATAAAGGACGTTGGATATAATAGCAGATGGGCACCTACGGAGGTTTTCACTCCGGTGCCGCGCTCACAAAGCAGCTCTCAGAGCAGCTCTCAGAGCCAAAAACAGCTCCTGTAGAGTTTTGCATGCCTACACACACACACACACACACACACACACACAGACTCACACGCCAACAGAGTAAGCTGAGAGAATGTCCTTAGTTGTAAAGGGTTTGTATAGGACGTCAAGCGTATCAGCAAACACAGTGGCTGCCTATTCAGATTTTAAACACACTCTTATTTGTCTCACACCCCCTCCCTCCGCTCCGTTTCCTCCGGCCAGCTCTGAGTATCACGTCAGCGTGATGTGTTAATGTGATCTGCTGTCCTGTCCCGGCAGGTGTCCCCGGTTCTGGGGATCACGGCGGGGACCCTGATCCTGCTCTTCGTGCCGGAGCCCAAGAGGGGCTGCGTTGACAAGATGGGGGCACGCCTCAAGACCCGGACCTCGTGGGTCTGTGACATGAAGGCCCTCACCAAGAAGTAAGGGCCGCTGCGAGGACCACATCAGGGGTTTTTAAGGGGGAATCGGACAGGTGATGAAGAGCCATGCTTGCCAACGCTTCAGCGAGGAAACCCGCATCATAGATCAGATCTTACGAATGAGTATTATAGGATCTGGGTGCAAATATACACACTTATTTTTGTGGATATTTACTCATGGTTAGCCTATGAAAGCCCTTAGATGCATGGAAATGTCAACACAAGACACAGGGAACCAGTATCATTGACTCGCCACCGCTCTGCAAAACCAGTGAAGTGTGAAGGGAGCTTTGCATCCATGACACTGTGTGCTTGTGTTTTTATATGACCTGTGGGCTACATTTCTTTAAAAAAAAAAATGCCATGCAGGTTTAATGGAACTATTTTAGTCGAGCGACCACATTATTTCATCTAGTGCACCGTGTGACCTTTACGTATTTACAATCTCTCACATTCAACGGCCTATGGAAACACAGAAAAGCGCTAGGCGCTGTGCTATTTTTGTCCCTTACATAAAACTGTCAGCTGTGGCTGCATATCATCCAGTTTACTTGCTAATTAGCATCGGAGCTGCTCAAAACTTAAAATAAATAAATAAATAAGTAAATTCTTACCTCAGAGATGAATCCGGCAGATAATCTCTGCAAATTCTGTTGCCATCATTTACAAATGTTATCAGATGGGCTTTACAAGGCGAGAGAGTCAAAGCAAGTGAGCGTTTGAGATTATGTGACAGATAACAGTAGTTTGTTTATTCTTTGCTTTCATAAGCCATGTTAATCACCTGTTTGGTGTGTGTGTGTGTGTGTTTCTTCAGTCGCAGCTACGTGTTCTCCTCGCTGGCATCCGCCGCTGTGTCCTTCGCTACGGGGGCGTTCTCTATGTGGATCCCTCTGTACCTGACCAGGGCTCAGGTGGTGCAGAAGACGGCGGAGGCCTGCAATAAAGCTATCTGCAGTAGCACGGACAGGTGAGAGGTCAACCAGGGAAAACACCGGCGCTTTGAAGTCACCGCGTCTTGTGTTTGTCTGGTGCAACCTGAAACCTTGTAAATTTACCAGCAGCCTCTGCGTACCACCAGTAGAGTACTGAGAATACTGAGCTATGCTCCGTTCAGCAAATGTATAGAAAATACATATAGATATACACTACTGTTCAAAATTTGGGGTCACACAGACAATTTTATGTTTTCCATGCAAGGTCACACTTTTATTCATCTAATGAGTTTGGGAACAAATAAAAAATATATAAGATAAATAAATGAGAATGCTCCATCTGACCAGCTAATCTGTTTTCAGCTGTGCTAACATAAGATAGCACAAGGGTTATCTAAGCTAATCTTATCTAATCCATTAGCTTCTAATGCAATCAACAAACACAATGTACCATTAGAACACTGGAGTGATGCTTGCTGGAAATTGGCCTCTATACACCTAGATATTGCATTGAAAACCATTTGCAGGTCGAATAATGATTTACTACATTAACAATGTCTAGTGTGTTTCTGATTAGTTTAATGTTATCACATGACTTTTGACAGTGCCATTTACTCCCTATATATATATATATATATATATATATATATAATAAAAATAAAATAAATAAAAATATATATATAATAAAAATAACTTTTTTTCCCCTCTGCGTAGTCTGATCTTCGGGGGCATCACCTGTGTGACGGGGCTGCTGGGCGTGGTCATCGGCGCCGCCACCACGCGCCTGTGCCGCCAGAAGACAGAGCGGGCCGACCCGCTCGTGTGCGCCGTGAGCATGCTGGGCTCGGCCATCTTCATCTGCCTCATCTTCGTCGTGGCCAAGAAGAGCATCGCAGGGGCCTACGTGAGTGTCGCCTCCCGTGCATCTTGCTGTGCAATGATCAGACAGCGGAGGGAGTTGCGTTGGGGTCTCGTTGTGCTTTCCCCACTTCCAAGAATCAACAAGCCGTTGGGGAAAAAAAAAGGGCAACATTAACATGTTAGTTATGGATTAGTCCTAAGGGTCTGAGAATATAAAGGGAACGTCTGGCACTACAGAGAGAAAGCTAATCAGGTTTAGTGTTTGAATGTGAAATGAAAGAGTAAGAGACACTTTGCCTGATGCAGCTTCCTTTCACAGCCTCAGCGCAGTGTGTGGATGTTCTCCTCCTAATGAATAACCTTAATTAGATAGAAATAGCCGCAGGGGCTGGTGCAGGTACTGTAACTGAGGTTTACCTCATCCAGCCCAACGTTAGGAGTCTCAGGCCCGATAAGCAGAGAGCTTGCATTGTGATGCAGGAAAGGGTGCAACTTAACAACCGCTGCCCTGGAACAATGCACTCTGGGCAGTTGGACTCACCGAGCAAGCATTTCTCACTCTTATCAGAGGCAGGGGAATAGGAACTACCTCTCCAAAAGTTGGCCAGTAGTTTTGCTGTTAAAGTGGGAAAATATTTCCTATGCGTGTAAGCGTAACATAACAAACAGGCTTCCATATCCTAAATATGTGACCTTGGCTGACCTTGGCAGGTCTGGCCTCACTTCATTTGTTACTGGATCAGTTTGTTTGTATGTTTATTGTTTTTATCAAATGTATAAAACTGTGATAACACAGGTGGTCTCTACTACATTTCCAACGGATATATTGTACTTTCTGCCCTAGCCCTGACAGTTTTAGTCCCTTGTCAGATGAAGAATTTAATATTTTATATCAAATTAACTTACAGCACCATTGTTAATAATCTAGCAGAGCATCTCAAATTGGCACAGTACATTTTGCTGATTAAATAAGTTTTCAATTCAGGAATTCTACTTGTTATTGAGTTCTGTTTTTTGGCAGTAAAGGATGTGAGTAGTTCATCCACCACTGAAAAACATACACCAACAATAGTCTTTTGACAGTAAAAGCCTGTAATTTCAAGCATCATGCAGCCAGTGCGTGTTCTCAGACCACTCCACTGGGCATTATTAAATCATCCTACAGTACAGCAGCAGTTGCAAGTGATCGGCTCACGTTTCACGGCAGAACACTGACAGATGTGTCGCGTTATAAGGCGTGACGCGGCTGTAGCGCTTGGCTCTGCTCCGTCGATTGACCCCCTTGCAGCTGTTGTCTGGTCAGCGCTGGCGAAGAAAGAGGCTCCTCTCTCGGAGGAGGCAACATGTCGGTCACAGTGTCTGGTCTGCAGCTCTCAGGACGGCCCGTGTCGGCCCGCTGCTGTGGTTCTCTGTGCTGCTCCGTAGGTCTGGCACGCTGGCAGGAGGGCTCTTCCACAGCGGGAGGCACACAACAGCGGCCGCGTTCGACTGCGCCAGACTAAACCAGCCGATACAGATACATGAGATTCCCCTGCAGCAGAATCCATCTGGGGCTATGTTTAAGAAATCAGCTGCTGTGTGTTATTTGGAAAAACTCTCAGCTCCCACGCCCATTCAGAAGTTGGACATACATTCGGCTGCTGCAGCTGGATCTAATCTTAGAAAGTGTTAAAATGCTTTCAGATTTATTATAAGTCCCTGACAAGAATAAACAATCCTTATCATCCCGTGCTCAAAGCTCAACTCAATGGGACCAAAATGAAGGCCTGCACTTCCACATATAATTGGGCCACAGCATAATAACATGTTTTTGAACCACAGCGACCAAAGCACTTTTTACTCTGCTGCAGATTCCCACACAGGGCCGCCATGTCTGCAACACAAACCTCCTCTTTTGGCTTTTTGCGTCTCGTGATTAGTCGTTTGTGCGGCGGGAAATTGGCCTGCTCCTGATTAGCACCGCTGAATGTACAATTTCTCCGCTCTCTGTCCTAGGTTTGCATCTTCATAGGAGAGACGCTGCTGTTCCTGAACTGGGCCATAACAGCGGACATTTTAATGGTAAGTACTGAGAACCTATATTTATCCCTGGGCCAGTGGAAATTCCTGCAGCAGCAGTGCGCTATACAAAATGATCCCATTAGACCCGGCATCTCATTTGGAATTGTGAAAAGTGTGAGGCTGCTGCTCGGGTGGAGCTGGTGATCACTGTCTCTGTGGAGATTGATTCATACAGAAACCCCCTCTTTTCTGAAGCTATGTTTTTGAAAGACACTGAGCCAGACTTGAATGAAATCAGATTTCCAGTAAGGCGGGCGTACCGACCCGCTCCTTAATCTGTAATCAGGTGGGAGACTGTGGGGAGCCTGTATAAAAAATGACAGGTGGCACCTTCGCTGTGATTGACAGCTCTGTCTGGGAGAGGCGCGCTCTGGGTGCATAATTGAAGACGGCGTGGGTTGTTTTAACATAGCTGAGTGAATCTTCTACCTCTGTCTCCTCGCCGCCTTACATGACCCCGTCTCATGCATAATTCTACCCTCTCTCCATGTCTGTGCAGTTTGTGGTGATTCCCACCCGCAGAGCAACGGCCGTGGCCTTCCAGAGCTTCATCTCCCACCTCCTGGGTGACGCAGGAAGTCCGTACCTGATCGGCCTGGTAAGAATTCAGAGTCACTACGATTTTACCCCAAATATTAAATCTAGAGGAGATGGTAAAGGTCGCTTCGAGCGCCTCATTCATACACACGATGCGTTCCCCAGTTCAGCCCCGGCTTTAAGTGGGCCAGGGCAAAGCGCGGTACAAGAGGAGCTTTTAGTGCGCATCTCAGGAGGGCGGCTGAACGGAGCTGTGATTTCACCGCAGCTCTTCAGGCTGTCAGGGCGTTTTCAAGTAAATTTCATGGTTCCCAGGAGGGTTCAGGGTTACTGTATATGATTGGTCAGGAGATGTGAGAGTGATTCTTACTGGGACGCTGGGCCTCTCAAGGTCATAGTCAATCCCCCGGCCTTCCCAACTGCACACACACACACACACACACACACACACACACACACACACACACACACACACACACACACACACACACACACACACACAGGGCAGTACTGCTTATTATTCAATGGAGCGCAAGGCAGGATCAACCCAGACCGTCAACCAGCAGTCCTCTTCTCCAAATAAAGAATGTACATGTCTGTACATTCCATTTACTTATTTGTTTCACTGATAAAAATGAATAGTTAAACACATGAAGGAAATACCTCCATATGTGTAAGGGTGTGGTAGAATCCTCTAGTGGCTTAAATGAAAACCACACCCAAAAGACACACACAAAGGTGGAACACAAACATGCAAAATCACTAATACTTGTGTTCTCAATGTATGATTATTCTGAGCATTCAGGAAGTATGAACAGGAAGGAAGCCTTATAAAGTGCTAAACTAAGATCTAGAACAAATTGCATATCACAATCGACTTTTCAGATCATGTACTTTGGTGCCAGTAAATTGCTGAGATACAAAAGAGCGTCTGTTTACATTGTTTCTTATGGTGGAGTCTCTCTAACAAAGGCAGTGGAAGTCTTTGATTAGAGAATCAAACTGATCCTCAAGATCCTCTGCCGGGGCCTGACAGGCTGGCAACAGACGCAGCTGTCGAGCTGAATTGATGGGTTCCCTTTTTGTCCCCCCCTTGAATGGAAATGTTAAACTAGTGTCGGAGCCAGATAAAAGAATTAGTGAGTCGGTTCCAAGTACTGACAAAGTCTCAGAAGACTGAACAAAACTGACATTAGAAAGATGAAAAAGACCCAAATGTCAGGAAACAGGATCAGGCTCAAAGAGAAACGCTGGATTATTTCTGCACATCAAATAGTTACGTCCTGTTGGGTGAGTCTATCTGGACCACTTTAATTCTTGTTAATCCACAGAAAATAATTCATTTTTAATAGTAACTAATTAACTAACAAAAATATATTTTTTTTTATCTTTCGAATGAATGTTAATTTTTCCAGAGCCTTACACCTTTTTTGTAATTTTATGGTATTATATGGAATAAACAATAAAATAAACCAATCAAAAGGACCCACATATTTATAAGATATATAATATACATAAATACAACAAATATGTTAGTTAGAAAACTAATGCCACAGCTCCTAATGTCAGAATACTAACCCATGTCCTTAAAGTCAACCTCCAGTCAACCTCCAGTCAACCTCCAGTCAACCTCCAGTCAACCAGTCACCTCGCCATCCGGCCTCTGAGACGCAGCTCTCCTCTGAGTGACATGCTGAATGTTCGGGGGTTTCTCACTCCTCCACAAACCCCTGACCAACAAGGCCCGAAATGCTCCAAGTGCGTCACCGCTCCGCGCCTCGGTTCCTGCACTGAGGTTTAGCGCGCGAGTGCGATGGACTTCTGGTGACGCACGATGAGCGCAGGCAGATATGCGGTCATCTGGCGCAAATCCTGAGAATTTCAAGGAAGAAGGAAAAAAAAAAGACTTGTGGTAATTGCTAAGCAACCACAGGAGAAAGAAACACAATGGGTCGCTCCCTTCTGGTTCACAATTGGGTTTTGACACAAACAGGCCTGAGAAGAACCCTACAAGCAAACGCATTGTTCCTTTGCACACCATATTCACCATTTGTGGGTTCGCCTGCAGATATCAGAGCCCACATGATCCGTGCAACTGCCATTTCTCCGTGTGCATGAAAAAACAAAGAGATTTACTGCGTCTGAAGTTCCCTTGAGCTGAGGCCAACATATCCCTCCATCAGCACGTAGACCCGGGCAGTTGTCACAGCAGAATTCCCAGAGAAACACATAATGGACTCCTCCTATACGGAATGAGCAGGACATGGCCGCGGGCTGAGTGGGTGGCAGGGGAACGCCAGGAACAATCTCGCAGCAATCTCCCAAGAAATGCCTTCTAACTCGATAATTAGATGTGCAGCAGTTTGCTGTGTATTTTTAGTCGGGCGGCACGGTACTGGGTTGCTGTAGCAGAACACATACCTGGTGAATTAAAAAGCTGCACTGGCCACACACAGCTACCCTTTCTGTGAGGAACCCCTCAGTGCATGGTACACAGTATCACACATACACACACACACACACTTGAACCTTGCACATTCGTGCATTCGTCCGACATCGTCCCGTCAGCAGTTCTCCAGCTCTCCCCCGTAGAGAGTCTCATTCTGCTGACGTCAGCGTACAATCAATGTGCTCCAGCCAGGGTGACCTATGGCCGCCCAGACTCTCGCTCACACACAGAGGAGAAGGCCCCCCCACCCCCCGCCTTCATGCTTCTACCCCACATGCCTCCACACAACTGCGCTAATCTGCTAAAAGCAGTGATCAGCAGCCTCCTCCCCGTCCTGATTGTCAGCACGGTGATCTATGAGTGTTTGAGTGCTGCCATAAGAGTGATGTATCGCCCCGTCCTCCAGCCGCGATGCTCCAGACAAACACAGGGCATCTTCCATCATGCTTTGTGTTTGTTTAATGCTTCGCTACGGTGAAACGTGCAGAACTCACTCCAGCTCAGAGCCATTGTAGTGTATCAGAGCATGACAGGATATCATAAGAGCTTTTGCCGAACGATAATTGTAAACGAACTCTCTCTTCTCTTGTGTCGTGTGTCTGCTCGTGTGTGTGTGTGTGTGTGTGTGTCGGCGTGCGGCGGTGCAGATCTCCGAGACCCTCCAGCAGAGCTACGCCTCGTCGGCGCTGTGGCAGTTCCTCAGTCTGGGCTATGCCCTCATGCTCTGTCCCTTCATCATCGTCCTGGGGGGCATGTTTTTCCTCGCCACCGCGCTCTTTTTCCTGGACGACCGAGAGAAGGCCGAGAAACAGTGAGTGACTCACACATTGTTGGGATAACGTGTCATTATTTCATTAATAATTTACTTCATTCCTCCTCTAAATAATTGAGATGTTGCTGATTTGCTGAGTAAGAGTTCCAAAAGTCCAACCAGACCACCAGCGTGCAGGAGGAAGTGGTGATATTTATCGGTTTCATGCCACACAGAGGTCAGGTAGTCTATCTGGACAAAGCTTTCGTCTTTTACCCCTGCGCTTGGGTTTGACTTGTGTGGGGGACCAGCTGGCCAGCAACGCCGACACTGGTGCCAACCCTGCAAGACTCAGAAAGGCCCCCGAGCCAATAAGAAAGTCTCAGTCAGCTAAAAGTGCTCCAGAGCTGACACAAGCTGTTCTAGACATCAATTTGTTAAAGTGTGCTTACTTATACTTTTACCAGCTACCGCCCCACTTATCCAT
The DNA here is from genome assembly GCA_036785175.1 of Eupleurogrammus muticus. Taxonomy (NCBI): domain Eukaryota; kingdom Metazoa; phylum Chordata; class Actinopteri; order Scombriformes; family Trichiuridae; genus Eupleurogrammus; species Eupleurogrammus muticus. The sequence continues at coordinate 14,989,626 of JAYKQN010000007.1, read as the reverse complement.
GCATTCATATTTTCCCCCTGCTAACGCCATACTGTGAACTCTAGGCACGGTAGCTGGTCATGGCCTTAAAAGGCTAAAACAAACACACTCATCCTCTTTCAGAGGGTGAGACATGACTTCTTGTTTCTTTCTGCCTATTTTTTCCTACTTTTTATCACATTGCCTTACTCCCCTGGTGCCGGCGCTCTCAGAAATGACTTCCTTCCTGTTAAAGATGAGGGACATTTTTAGACAGGATGGCAGTCTTATGTCTGACGTCTGTCTGCAGTCGCTTTGTACTCGCCCTGTGGAGCCGGTCGCCTTTCCCACGCCAGAACCCTCCATGGAGAGAGATGAGAGAGATTTGAATATAGCTTAAACAGACAGATATTTGTCATTGTGAAAACACGCAAAGGAGATGCCATCCTGTAGTGTCTGTGGAAGCTTTCTGGAAACCACCAACTTCAGGATGTACTTAATTTTATAATCCTAGGGTCGAGCTGCCATCAGGCTGTTAATATTTCCTCTGTGTAATGTTATTATACAGTTCTAAAGGTCTTTGCGTGGCTAGGAAGTCAGTGCTGTGGCTTCTGTTGGGTCGGATCCAGGAAAAAGGGGGAAGAAATGCAACAATGACGTAAAAAAAAAAAAAAGTCACACTCTTGCCGCGGTGCCAGTAATAGATGCTAGTTTGAGGATCAAGCTATCTGACCACATTATTGCACAGTGTGGGCAGATGGCACATGTGCACTCAAACTATATGTGACCACAAGCACTTGACTTTCACACAACATGCTGTAGGGCGAAGCTGCTGATGGAGACACAAAGTCAAAGTCATCAGAAGTGAACCAGACACATATGAAGACACTGGGCAGTCATTAACATATGTTGTTTATACCACAAATATGATCCATAGAATCTACAGTATCAAATATAAATGATTAGCTTTAAAGCACATAAACTTCAGACTTCATATGGCTTTATTAATTGGTAATATCTCATTATTTTACAAATGTTTAAGTTAAAAGATTCTCATTTTATAATAAGCAAATATCAATGTTATTAAGTAATTCATTAAAGATTATAAAATCAACTTTATGTGTTAACTTGCAAAGTTAATAGATTCCTTTTATCCCAGATGCCCACAGCCATTTTCTAGCAGGTCAGAGGTCAAGCACTCTAGTGGATAATAAATTAAAACAGTGAAGAACCAATCAAGTTTTATGCGGAGGAGGATAAGCATCAGCCTCTACCTTTATTATGAAAAGCATTGGCTACAACTGTTATAACAACTGCGTTAGATAAGAAAATGGCAACAACCCTTTCCCCTGGATTACATTAAAGTATTGAGTGCACAGGTAAATGTGAGGACATTGAAAATACACTTTGATCCTGATTTAACATCAAATGCATCATTCTCCTACTTTCCATCAGTTTCTACTATTAACCGTCCTGTCCCGTCTGTTCTGGCATGCCTCACCTACAGATGGGTTAAACATACACCAGCTTTTTATGGATTACAGCAGGTATTTATGCACGGCAAACATACCGCTGCATACCAAGCCTGCATAGGACAAGAAAGTCTTCTGCAGTACTGTACAGATTTGTCCAACACATCCCAGTGCATAAAAAGTCCAACACAAACAGCAGCAGCTCTTACGTAACAAGCTGCGAACTGCACCTCGGGGACCAAGAAATGATGACAACATCCACAACTTTACACAACCGGGGTCGTTCCATTGCAGCGATATTTTTAGATTCCATTCACGATACGAAACCCCCAATTTATAAATTTCCCCTGTCTTTACAGAGTGCTTTGCAGCTTTTTTCTTTTCCTCCCCCTCCTTTGACCGTGTCCTCAGATACTCAGCGCTATTTATAAAAAAGGCCGGAGCCGAACGAGTTACTCACTGGAGCGCGCCTGTCTATTTCCAGCCTTAAAGACTGCTGTATTATTTCTAGGTTGTTAGCTTTTTTTGGCTGCAGGGTTGCCATTAATAGCTCTAGTTCAGTGCGTACTACCCCCCCCACACACAGTCCGCATTTACACTGACTGATGTGTGGGAGCGGAGCTGTCTCATCTGCCGTTCCAGTGCGCCTCCACAGTACAGATCCATTGGGGGTCAGGGCAGGCTGAGCACTGCAGCCTGCAGGATCACATACACAGATTGCCATGAAATGTGATTGGAAGACAGGGGCAGATAGTTAGTGTGTGATGAGTGGTGTTAGGGAGGAAAACAGACTGCAGGAATGTATAAAAAAAAAAGATTAATAAATGATGCATGTGGTTTCAGAAGATCAGCCCAAAAGGTTTTGTGCATTCTTAATTCCTAAAACGATTTTTTTTCCCTCTCTCGTCTTAAGGTTGAACCAGCTGTCACGATCACCCTCCAGCGTCAAGGTATAACCAGGTAAATTACCCTTTTCTACTAAAGACGCTGTAACACTTAAGTGCTTTTTTTCCCCCACATCAGCGGTTCCAGGAGCACTTAGAGCGGTTGATAACAAAGAAAGTGTCCTGGAACATCAACGTTGATGAGTCCTCTTCTTGTTATCCGGTTTGAGCATCATGTAAGAGCTCCACTCATCAGGAGACACTGAGATTTTGCCGGAGTTAAAAGGCCCTTTAACGGGGGCCTATCAGGGCTTCATGACAACTAGAAGGATGATACACAAATGATCAGGCTATGATCCCTTTCTCTATTGTCCTCTGGGAATTTCTAGGCATTCTTGGAGTGGTTATTTGACCAACTGCGGAGTATCTTATCGAAACCCGAGCTACCTTCCCTGCTTCCTGCCTTTATCAGACTCACACACATGGTGCAAAACCGCTCTAATTATTAACTTGGGGGTGGGGGGGGGGGCAACACAATAATTGGCAGCTCACCAGCGGACTCTGCACAGCAGGACAATGGTGAGCTACTGTAGCTGAAAAAAGAAAAACAAGATTAAACTCTGACTCGCTGATTAGAAGGACACGGAATCTGCTGGGACTTATTTGTGAAAGGTTATCGTGTTCAGCCAAAAGTTCAAGGTTTCACCGGTTTCTAATCATTTCTTTGTAACCCTGTCTGGGGTTGTTTGCCCTCTAAACATTTGTCGAAAAGCTGTATGTACACAGAGTCCAAAAAATATAGGTCTTGGCTGTGTGTTTATTATCACCACTGAACATTAACGCCCCATGTGTGTCTACGGTGTGAAAAAGGAAAGGGTCAGGGTGGAGGGAAGTGCAAAGCAGCTGATTTAATGTGACTCGTTGGTTTGCTGTGTTCGAATATGTCGACAAAGATTTTGATCATAGGTTCACTGACAGGTAGTTTCTCATGACGGAATTTGCACCAACCTGTGGAAACTAGGAAACGGAGGTGTGGAGGATGCCGAACGGGATGGTCAGGAGTTCAGCTCTGGAGGCAGTGTGATCATCGGCCAAAATCGCAACCACTTGCAGTATTTGAGGACAGCAGTGAAACCGGGGGGAAACATTGTATGAAGGTGCAAATTTGGACGAGGGACAAGCCAAGCAATGAGCGAACAAACCCATATCCTGCAGAGGGTTCATGCAACTTTTGTCATTTTCCGTGTTATGGAATAATTAAATAGGACTGTACAGTCTGTAGTAAGCGCTGCAGTGTCATTACCATTGGCAGGGTGACATTAGCATGAACAGCATGTGACAGGTGACATGAAAAGGCTCCCACACGGCTGCCACACATATCACGTTTCAGTAGCGGTTCGCGCCCTCGGCCCGAGGGTTTCATGCGTTCTCTGTCACACGCGGCAGCCCAAGCATGTTCTCTCCGCTGTCAAACGGCAGCTAATTATAGAGAACAGTGATTACAACTACGCGGGGTCAGAGTTTGATGCGCCTGCAAACCGATTCGCTCCCACTCTGAAGTGAAACCGGCGAACGGCGCTCTGTGAATGCGGCGAATTCGTTTCGGAGGATAATCCAATCAGTGGTGGGGAAAATGTGTGCGTTCCCCCCTCTGGGTTGCTCCCCCGGATCAATACAGTTCACAGTTCATACTCCATCAGTTCTGAGTAATACATAAATATGTACAGTATGTACATGTATATTTAAATTAATGAACACAAAGGTGTTTGGTTCTGATGAGGATTAGAGGTGAAGGATGAAGAGAAGCAGTAATCGCCTGAGCCGTTAAACATTGCAAGCTATTAATCTGCGATGATGCGATTCCAGACAGAGATCAGATACACTGAGAAATCCAATTAACTTCCTCTGAGGGAGGAACGACTGCTGACCAGAATACGCTCCGCGCCGCACACTAACTAGAGGACATCCCCCTAGCTGGAAGCTGTCAAAAGATCAGCGTGAGACCCGACAGCGGAGATTCACGCGCATTTGTTCAGTAACCACAGCCGCGTGCACCGCTGGGAGGAAACTCACATCGCCGGGGCAAGGCCCTGATTTAGTTGCCGTTGTCCAAACTTTAACTGTTAAAAGTGTTTACACAGCTGCAGGCTCGCACACTTTCCTTCTTCACACTCTTATCGTTCCAGCAAAAGCCCTGAGTCTGGGTTCCTAGTGCCAGGGAGGGCAGTAGCTGCAGACCCAACACACACACACACACAAACATGCACACCCCCCACAGACACACGCTCACACACAAACACCTCTGCAACTTACACATTCAGACAGAAAGAGCCTCAACTTGTGGGTCTTCATCTTTCATTTTCTCAGCTTTTTCCTATCTTTGATCGAGAGTTTAGGGGATCCTTCACAGCTCGCCAGTCTGACTTTGAATCCGAAGCCAGCCAGATATCTAATGATGTCAGCGCAGCCATGTTCAGTCATGATTCGCGTCCTCCCGTGGGTTTGATTGGGGTTTGTTGGCTTGCCAGACTAATCAGACCCCCCCCTTTGCAGCTCGCTCACAGCGAGGCTGTGAGGGAGGACCGCAAACCTCACACACATCAAAGACTCCACGACACCAATTATCCTCACTCTGGCATCTGAACAATTTAACGGCAACGACAACTGACACTAATAATCGTCGGAAATAGTTTGACCCAGCGAGGATTGGTCTCGCATCCACTGACACCAAAGCTGAAATCCTCTAATCCTCCTGTTTAAGATAGAGAGCCTCCCTTGTATGATATGCAGCTGTTTTTCTGCAGGTCTGTGTGTGTGTGTGTGTGTGTGTGTGTGTGGGTGGGTGAGAGAGACACTGAACTCGGCTTTAATCCTATTGTGGCAGCAATAGTAGCTTGTGAACTGGAGCGTCCAGGTCAGTAATGACAGACCAGAACAAACAGCGGGACGCTCCGCCATCTCTCATCCAATCTGAGAAGATCACAGGCGTTCGCACCTTGGAGGCCGAATAGCCTAATCTCCGACCGGAGTATCCCCGTTGCACCAAAATCTCCACACATATGAGCTTTGTTTATGTTCTTTTCCGCATCTGGAAGAGATTAAAATAGTCTGGATGCATCGTCGTGGACAAGTAACGCCAGTCAGTCATTTTATTTAGTCCATATTCAGATTTAACAGGCTTACAGTGCATAAATAAATGAATGCCATCTGTCTGGATGGCCATGCACGTGCACAAAGGTGAAGAGGATAGAATGAGATTTTCTCAGTTTGAATGAACACTGTTTCCCCCTCGCAAGACCAAAAGCATGTGAGACAGTTCATGTCATGAGGCACTACAGTGATATAAATGTAAAATATAACCTTCATAAATATCATTTCACACCAGCAACCTTAACCTTTGGTGATATTTTAATGCTTTTATGACACTGAGGCGAATGCACTTATCGACATTAAATATAAAGCCCCGGTCTGCACATCTGGGAAAAAAAGCGGTGACTTGTGTGTTTCAGGGGCTTAGGGCTTGCTGTCGAGGGGAGGGGGGGTGTCTGCAATAAACAAACTGCTATGCGTCGGTATGCCGTGTGCAGGCACGTATGTAGGTCACAGGCTGGTCCCGGTGTGCAGGAGCTATCGGGAAAGGTCCTAGCAGATGGTCCAGGAGCTTTCCACCTCAACATTAATTACATGAGAACGTCCTGTGGTGACTAACCACCTTGCCCGCCCCTCCCCTCTCTCTCTCTCTCTAACAGGTGACGACCCAATGAGCAGACCTCCGAAGGAGCGGCCACGCTCCATAAGAACGGCTTAATGAAGCTAAAGAAGCGAGGGGCAGCTGATCCGCATCTTTTGAATCCACGCCAGCGTTCTCCGTCCTCGCCATCAACGCCGTGATCGCGCCCCCCACCCTCCTCCTCCTCCTCCTCTACTTCCTTCCTGCTCAGAACTGGAACGAGGGAGCGTCTTGCCCCTCCTCGACTCGAGCCTTCTGAAAGTCGCAGGCTGGTGAGGAGGCGCACCGCGGCGCGTCACCTCCTCACCCCCGCCCGGCGAGGACCCACTGACCCTTCCAGGGAGGCGACCCCTCCGACTCCTGACCCCGTACTACTGAATGCTGACCATGAACCTGCCCTGTCTGTCTGCCTGTCTGTCTGTCTCTCTGTGTCTGTCCGTTCCATCGGCTGTCCATCTGCACCAAGTGCCATAGCGTCAAAACATTCCTTTCGGACTTTGCACTGACCGCCAACAGCCCTCATGACGTCATCACAGACTGTGTTCACATGCACACTGGACATTTTAGCTTTTGGAGATTAAATTACTTTGATTGAGCCTTTTTCGGCCTATGGAGAGACAGTGAAAAGCAAAAATTTCGAGTTATGTGGAGCGAGTGATGCAGTTTAAACATGCTGCATCAAAGTGTTGTTTATCTGTTGAAATAAGCTCAGATTTCTCCTCACAACCTAACTCCATGTACACATAAATTCAGTGTATACAGGATGAACGCAGCATTCTCAGTATTCACTGTGCATGTGAACATAGCCGTCCACTAAGAGCCAAAAAGTGTTACTGTCTAAAGGTCGGTGAATCAGCCTTAAACAAATGGAGCTTTCACATCAACAGAGCTAACCAGCTGTTTCCTTTGACCCCCACATATGTGTTTTTTTATTTTTAGCTCTTAGCACTTAAACCAGTGTAGACGGTGCCAGAGAACACAACAGAGATGGGATATTTCTGCACATTATTTTTCACAAAGTTTCTTGTGATTTAAAAAAAAAAAAAAAAAAAAAAATCTGCGTGTATGTGAATGCGTGTGCGTGCGTGTGTGTGTGTGTGTGTGTGCAAACGGGCGTGTGAGTGTGTGATGTTGGATTTGAAACTGGAGGTTATTGCCTATGATTGTTTCAGAAGCAGAATGATGACACAATCTGGGCAATTTAAAGAGGACACTGGATTATATATATTTTATAATTTATAATGTACATGCTTTTTTCCCAAAAGTAAATGAAATGCTACTCTTTTGACTTGGAGCCGTTTTAGGGAGTAATACCTGTGTGTTTGTTTCATTTTGGGTTTTTTTTGTATGTAAATAAGAAGCAATACTCTTATTTTTTTCTTTTGCTAAGCTTTTTTATCCACACTGCCTTATCAGTGAGCTGGGTTTCCCTTTAAAGGGCAGCTCTCTGATGGTGGGTTTTGAATTTCTTGGACACAACACCCACACAGAGATGGAGTCACTTGTAATGATGGATTCCAGTCCGCTCCATACTGCTTACAATAACAGGCATTGTGAAGAGAGACCTTAAATTCACCCCCTCCTAATTGTAGATATCCCATTCCACGATTAGGAAAAAAAAAAAAGGACCTTTTGGAAAGAGCTGAAGTCGCAGTCGTCGGTTTATTAGGGAAATCAAAATCCCAGACAGGAAGAGGAAATCCTTCGGCCCCAGGTTAGACTGATGGCGAGCTCTTATCGCCGATAACAGATAAGCGAGGAATCCCCCCCCCCAACTTTGAAACGGGACCGGCGTGTCCTCAGATGTCACTGCAGGAGCTGGAAAAACAAGAGTCCCCTTCAATAGCTGCAGGTAAAAGCACCGGGGGACGGCATCCAAGTCCACAATCAGACAGAAAGCCTGGATTTTATTACTCTATGCATCCATTACCATATCAGATTTGTAATTGAATGCAAATTAAATCTAATCCCCCCTGAAAGATAAAGAAAGTCAGTGAGGAAGCTAGATTTGTATATATGAATTATTTTTAAAAGATATAATTAAAAACTACCTTTAAAGAGCTTTGTTTTTTTTGTAGTGTATCACCTTGACACATAGATGCAATTTCACTGAAACCTTGAATCCACCAGTGGAGTCAAAGGCTTTAAAAAGTTGTGCATAAAGAGAGAGAGGAGGGGGGGGAGAAAAGCACTTTGCACACCTCCAAGAAAGCACAGGAGGAGGAGGAGGAGGAGGAGGAGGAGGATGGAGCGACCTCGCGGAGGAATAAAGGGAGATGTTGAGTTGCTTCTCTTGGCGTTGACGTGTGAGAATGACTCACGGGCTGTGTGTGTGTGTGTGTGAGTGTGTGTGTGTGTGTGTGTGTGTGGGCTGTGTCCTCGCTGCCAGATCATTAGCTTTAGCTTCTCTCCAACTGCGTGGAGCTCTCTGAATGTGATTCTGTCCAACCTGAAGTGTTTACACACCTACATCTTCTTAATGAACTAAGCTTCTTACCTTCCTTTTATTGATTCTTTTTTTTATGTTACCAAAATGTTTTTTTTTTATTATAACTACAATATATCTATATATATACATATACATATATATATATAGCTATATCAAGCAGCAATTTTAATATATTGTAAATGATGGCTTGGATGCAATGTATTTATTTGTTACGATGATGATGAAGAATAATCTATAAAGGGAAGTTTAAGGTTTGAATATACTACACTTTGGGGTATGTTTTGGGGTTTTAGTAGAAATGCCTGTTTGTTCATCCCTTTGTATCACAACGAAACAACACAATACCTTTTTACATCACTAAGATTCATCCTGTTTACTGTGATCATGAATTGGGCATCTCACACATATTACACACACACACACATGAAATACAATGTGATGGTTTTTTAAGACAACATATCAGTCTCATATTTAGAATGCAATACCCATGCGTTCATTTTTCTAGCTCTTGTATATGTTTTTTTGCTTTTTTTGCTTTTTGCAGCGTAACTGATCAAATCATTTTGCACACGTGCTGTTCAGGGATTTGTTTGAACCGTAGCCCAGCATCCACGTGCCTCTGCAACAGAGGCCTGTCACTTCATGCTCACAGTAAGTGCTGACACGTTGGCTCTGGTCAGATGGGTCATGAACTGAGTTTCACTTTGCCAAATTTAGCTGATTTAGTACCAATCCTTTAGTGTTAGGTCTGTTGTATCGAGTAATTCTATGTTAATAATCACTGAAGTGATGTATTGAGAACGTGCTATTTCTTGTCATACAAGAATCGTTTATAAAGAAACCTATTTCTGATGTTGAGCAGAAAACAGAGGTTATTTTTATTTTTAGAGCAAGTCAATACAAGAGAAGTGTCAAAGGATATTATTGTAGAACTGAACTGTGATGCTCCCGTGGGGGGGTTGATAGAAAATGTACATGTCTGTAAATCAAATAAACCTATTTAATCACTTCACACGGCCTTGTTTTCTCTGTTTCTCGTCATTCTGTCAGAGGTTTGCAACATTTAAGAGGATCGTCATCCAGGAGAACCTCATAATCAATTAGTAAAATTGCTTTTTCTTTGACTGGCTTGTGGTAATTTGAACAAAGAATGTTGTTAGCTTTCACAGTACAAAAGTGATCGGTAAATCTTTGTTATGCAAGACATACAATGCACATTTCATAAAAGTCCTGTATTGCAGTAAGTGATATTCAAATTACTTTTTGACTATATGGTGCTAGATAAATGCTGTCCAATTATTTAAAATGCTCAATCCATGGAGAAATGCAGATAGTCCATATTCAGAAACTGTGCTTAAAACAAAGCGGTCAGGACTCCCATTAAGTTGCGATGTCACAACTACACACCTCCCATTCATAGATTCATAAACAATCAAATCTGTCAATCAGAGTTCAATATATTAAGAACACATACATTCTTTGTAGCGCTGCAGATCTCACTACAGTCTCACTGATAGAATCAAAGGCTGATTTGAATGTTCTTATCTGTTCAAAATGAAAAAATTATGCATCGCAGTAATGAATAATGTGAGATAATCGGTTATCAAATGTGCTCTGAATATAATGATATTACAGTAGGCACCACTTTTAAATGAGGGGCAGAAGTAACTAACGTATAACTATTAACCCTGTGAAGAATGTGGTCAATATTACACATATCAACAATGTCTCATTAACATAAAAGCCTGTTGTAAACATTATCTACTATGATGTCTACAATTCAGTAATATATGTTCAGCTCGGCTTTAGCGTGTTTTAATTATTTCCTCTGCATATATAGTTATAGTTGTATAGTCATATATACATATATATATAGTTGTATAGTTACAGTGTCAGGTTTTATTTTACATTACATTTTTTTCTGGTGAATAAAGATAAAATAAAGATCTGGATCCCGTGTTGGGTCTCCTCCTCTCCTCATGTACCCTCACAAAGGCTTGACTTTTATCGCAGTGGGAGAAGGCCTGAGTTGGTCCATGAATGAACTACTGTATTGTTCAGGTGCAGTCAGGCAGGCTCTGTGGGCCTCAGCCTGTAAAGTAATCTGGCCGTCCCCAGAGAGCTGTACAGACACATCACAGACACGACACAGGCTCTGTCCGTGCTGTGTGGATGCAGTGAGGAGAAAAACATAATATTTACCCTCACAGGAAGTGAGCAGGTCCTCCGCTGAAGGCCCTCTGTGTGCTGGCGTTCATTAGACGCCGCGGAGTCACCTAATATGGCAGCTTATGGCGCTAATGGACTCGTCTATGACAGGGCTGCACAAACACAAAGCGTAAGTATACGCTGCATTTGTGACAAAAGAGGACTTGAGCCGTCGCCCGTGAGCCTTCTAATTAGGCAGAGCGACGTTTTGCACTGATCCCTCTATCGGTTTGAAGGAGGGAAGATTACATAGCTGCCATAGGAAGCGAAGAGTGAGGAATTAGTGTTTGGTTGGGGGACGACGCGGAGAAACCAACACCCTTTCCCACAGTCAGGCAAAGACGTACCCCGAAGTCAGACGCTGCAATCTGAAAGTCAACACACCTAGTTATGCAGCGGGCAGGAAACACTGGGGCGTAGGCAGGAAAAGGGGAGCTGGAATTTCCATCTGCACTTTTGCCACTTGAACTCGCCGAGGGTAAACTTTGTGTTCAATTTTAGGTTGAGAAATAGCCGCCGGTGGACGCGATGCTTCAAAATGTCAGCTTGTCCTGAGGTTTGAGAGCAGCATTGTTCGGGGCCGTGGCCGTCTCTTCTGTTTGTTTACGCTCGGCATCACAGCGGCTGGTTGGAAGTGTGCTGACAGAGGATCAAGGCAGGTCACGGCTCACGTAAGAAAATACATTAGATGAAGCGTATCTTACACTTGAATGTGCTCAAAAAAATGTTGCGTCATAAACATTCAATTGCTGAACTTATTAGATTTATAATGCACAGTTTGGTCATTTTATGATTTGTATGTATTACATTCTAGGTGGATGAATACAAAACATGAATACAAATACATTTTTAAATACATGATAAATGCTTCTTGCCAACCATTATTTATCATTGAGCCCTAAATATTATATATTATATATTATATAATATAAGCCTTTCTCATTACAGTGAATATTTAAATCCAAAAAGTGTCTCCTTCTGAGCGGAAATAAAGGATTCCAGATATTAGAGGTTGCCACTTTCTTTGAAATGTTCAGACTATTCCATAAAAGGTGTGTTTGCAGGCAGTAATTAGACTGACCTGGAGTTACCAGCACAGTACAAACACAGGGAGGGTTAAGAAAGGGAGACGGTGAAACAGAATAGATGTGTGTAGAACACATGAAACAGAGGCATGTGCCGTCAGCAGCATCACACCTCCTGTGTGAATCTCTCACCTCGCTCTGCTGGCTCCCGCCCACTTTTCCAACCTGCAGAAACACAGAAACCTTCCTTCACTGGAGCATGATGGGAACACCGCCGAGGTCACCGCTGGCGGAATGCCTGTCGTGTCCCCGGACTCACTGGATAAAAAAATGAAATGGTGTCATGTCAGTGGTGCGTGAATGAGACATCCATGTCGTCATTCTGATAAAATGATGGCCTGAGAAATGTTGTGTTTGGAGAATGAAAGAATAAAGGGACTTCTTAACATGGCTTTTATTTTATAGTGACATTGATTGATCAGCAGGCAGTTCCCTTTTTATATATATATTTTTCCAGGTCTTCTTTGTCTGTTTTTTTTTTTTTTATTAAATGTAACTCATCCAGTTTTAATGGGTCAAGGAACTTCCTTTCTTTGCTTTTATTTGGCTAGATATATAATGGATTTATTCATATGCACAGCACTTATACATCATTTTATTAAATTCTTATTAAAAGATAACGATAAAAGATAAACATTTTAGCCTAAAACCTCTATCAGTCACCAGTGGAAATTCAATCCAGAGTCACGTTCAGAGCTTCTTCTGCACCATACAAGTTACTTGAAGCAGCTGCCATCATGAAAGCTGGTTAAATCACTGAAGTCAAAGCATTTTACCCTGACTTGGGCCAAAAATGTTGACTTAGGCAACACACGATGTGGCCTAAGTAAAATGACCATTGTCCTATAGGACATAAAGGATTAATGTGGCTAAGCCTCATCAAGAGATGATTTAGGCCAAAAATTCTCTTTCCTAAGCAGATTAGAATGAAAATTCTGAAATGCTTTTGTTTTCTAAATAATTGAGTTCTCCACTTCACATTTGTATTCTACAGAAATAAAATATAGATGAAACATTGATGAAAAGAGCAACCGCGTCTGGCGCTCTCTGCAATGTGTGAAGACAAAAATGCAAACTGACAAACTGTGTTTGTCTTTCCACCAACAGAACTGAGCTGGAGGGATTAGAAGAGGAAACAGAACGAGAGCCAATGCGTGAGTCTTCAGGCTGTTAATTGAGGGAAAAATGCAAAAAAAATAGCTCTGTGCATCATTAGTGGTTGACTAGAGGCGGGAATGTGTTTCAACCACTGTCATTACAAGGAACGGGGCTCTGTGCGTCTTCATGCGTGACTCAGAATCCTTCTTCCCATTTTTCCCCATTCATGCAGGACTTTTGTTACCTTGTTGAAATAAAGTGTCACTTAAGCATTGTTGTGCTATTAAAATAATGGCCTAAGTTATTTTTGACCTAATAATCTCTTGATGCTGCTGCCACGTCGGGTAAAATTGCCTTAATCCTGAGTTGAAACTACTCTAATACTCTTTATGTCCTACAAGGCTATGATGAAGAGGGTGATTTACCACAGGAAGACAAAAAAATGCAATGTGCAAATGTCGCTCTATAGTGTGTCAGAAAGAATTGGTGCTTATTTCCACCAAAAGATGTGTCTATCAGGCCAATGTTGGTTTGTTTGCAGGTGTGAACACAGACCACACTGTAGTAAAAGTCTGACATAGCAACAATTTTATTACCAAATAAGCAAACTAGTGATGGTAAAGCACACTTAGGCTATTTTATTTTGTCCTTATTTATGCTTGGTTAAGAATTTTTTGCACAAGTCAAGATAAAATGCCTCAACTTGGGCAATAAAATCAGCTTTCATGATGGCGGATGCTTCTATGGTGCAGAAGAAGAACATGATTCTTGCATCAATTTTTACTAGTTTGTAATAAGGCTTATAATCATAAAGGATATTAATAAATAATTAAGTAAATATGTTAAAGAAAGGAAGTCACAGGATCTTCAGTCCATAGCCATTGTTGATGCCTGTTGAATGTCCTAATGTCTTGAACAATTGACACAGCAGGTTTAAAAAAAGTTGCCAAAACTGGATGTTTGTTCAGTAAAAAACAGGCAAAGACCTGAAAAAGTGATGAAACACGACACTTCATTCTTGTTACATAAGTGACACACAGTGAGCACTTGAGTCAGATTAAATATATGATGTTCTCTGCATTTGATGATTTCAAAACTTTTAAAAAATGACATAAGCCAGTATTTTAATAGGATGACAATATGGAACATGACAACATTATGGAGACAGGAAAGCACAATGAGACACACCATAACAAAAAAAAAAAACTACAAAGCTAATACACCGGTGGACCATAATAGACATGAGCACATCTATTACAGTGGAGGTGACATATTTGTTGCCCACACTGAACCTCATACAGCTTTTTATGGGTTTCCTTCAATTGTTGAGCATCAGTTCTTAGAGCTTCGCGGCTTCCATGTGTGAACGGAGACTCAGGCCCGAGGAGCCTGCTGACGTCCAGCCGTCAGAGGCCCTGCACGCCGTCATGCGTGGCTGTGTAGCCCACACATGTTCCAGAGGAAGCGTGACATGTCCTGCTCCTCTTTTCTGTCTGCACGTGTAGAATAAGAGATGTGCTTCACGGCGGGTTAGGCAATGTCAATGAAGGCGCGACCGCAACACATGGAGGCGACGTCGTGGTCATTGTAGCCACGGCAGCGGAAAACGCTATCACCCTCCAGCAACTCATAATGATCACTAAGCTGCACTTCAAACTGTGCCAGCGACGTCCTCAACGTGATGGAGGATTATTTTCGATTTGCACGCTTGCTAACAAGGACGGGACGTGGATTGAACGGCGGAACGGCGTTATTGTACCCGTGCTTGTAATGTACCGCAGTGGCTTCACTGTCACGGCTGCAGCAAGTGTGAGTTATGAATTGCAGGGTTTTTCTGAATTAATCATGAGCTTACGCTCGACTTGGCGCGCACTGAATGATGTTGGTCGGCCTGCCTTGCCATTTTTAGCTCCCACGGTTCCATATTTAGATCTAATGTTTCCACTGCAGCGTAAGCTAATTCAGAAAAAAGAAACTTTCAAAGGCTATTCATGTATGTATGTGCCCGTGGGTGCATGGCAGCATCGTGTGCGTTTGTGTCCTGCACGTGAAGCAGAGGCAGGGAGGGAGCTTTGTGAATGGCCTAGGCACGTATATATATTTATATAGCACAGAGCATTGGCTGAGGCAATGAATGGGAACAACTCTGTGTGAATGAAAGCGTGACTTACTGTACATACAGTATGTACACACACACCACAAATAGCCCCCTGCTTTAGGTTAGACAGGTGTGTTCCATCAGGAGGCCACAAACACACCAACGCACGCTAATAGATCAAAAAGCCCACGTGAACACACGGAGCATTTAGGATGCACACAGGCAACCAGTCTTCTCCTGGAGAACAAGAGGTCAAGTGACTTAATATCCTTCCATTAAATATGGAAAGTTAAAGACATCGAGGGCTCTCTGTTATTTTGAGCTATGTCGTTAAAAGCGGTTTCACTCTCTGAATACATTACACACAAAGCTAAAACTGCACTTCCCGGGATGATTAAGTCCTCTCTTATGATAACACTTTGCAGCACAATAAATCGGAAGACCTACAAAGCAAATTCATTTCTTCTACTCAATGTATTTGCCCAATTTTGTATTTAATCCATGCATGCATGTCACTGAGGGAACGCAGGCTGTTTTCTAAAGATTTGGTAACTTTTTCTTAGCATCTTAGCTGTGCTACTCATACCCATAACTGCATGATCCTTACAAACTGGAAGATGATAATAATACAGTGACAACAGAGCTATGATCAACACAAATTCACAACTTTTTTTTTTTTAAGTTATATTCAATTTTCTCGTTATTGGTGATTTGCCACCTTTTAACAAGACCTGAAGGCCTAATGAATGAATCCTAAATCACACCAGTTCCTCCGTTCTCAGTGCTTCTGTTGGTAGGTGAGGCCTCCTATTGTCATGAAACGCTGCATTCCGACAGACACTGATGGAAAAAACTGCCCACATGTTGCCAGTCTGTCTTCAGCTCAGTCTACCTGCTTTTATTTCACTTTAAACTTTCATCTGTGATACCAAACTGCTCATGAAACCTTCAAAATCTAGCATCAAACTGAGGGGAAATCCATGGAAATCTCCCTCATCTCCACCACCTTATGTGAAAGCATATGATGCCCTTCCAATGACCTCATTCTCTATTTTTTACCACAGGAATTGCATGGTCCTTCTTTTCACATATGGCTATGAGAGAAAGGGAATGAATCATTTATTTTTTCTTAGAAACCACAGGAAATGGAGTCAAATTCTATCCATTCATGAGCGCCACATTCCGAATGGGGTTTCAATCCTAAAAATCCTATTTATGGAACATGTAGACAAGACATGTGCAGACACTACATCAAAGAAAATATATGTGGCAGTAGAATTATCAAAGAGTTAAATGGTATAAACATTAAATAAAGGGGGATTTATTTATACAATCCTTACATCAGGTGTGCCTTATAGTGTTTGACCTCTTCTTCACTGAAAGAAGTCAACTTCTGCACCACCACTGTCTACACTTAACTCAAGTGTGGAGTCAAGTGTCACTTCAAGGTCCAGATAGATAAAGGAAACAGGAAGAGACACGCGTGAATCAGTACAAGCTCCAGTGTAACCAGATTCCACGTTAAGTTGCTTTTCAGTGAGGAGCATCATGAATAAATGTTTGAATGATCCAATATTTCACCAGACATGAGGATTTCTGTTACCAGGGTTTTTTTTTTTCCCCCTTCTAATAATCATCTCATGACCCTTCAGGTTTATCTGGTGCTTTTTTGGAACGGCCCTCCCCATAGGTTGCAAACCACAGCTACAACAGTAACATGCTGCTTACACCTTAATGCATCAGTATTAAAAATCTAATATCACTCTGTATTATGAGGTGATGACAAAAAATTTTAAAAAATATATGGGAACATCTTTGCTTCATATTTAACTGTTGATGGTGATTTCAACTGGACAGATGAATCCGTTAAATGTGTTCATCTGACAATATCTAGGATCTATTCAGTTGACCAATAAGTCAATACATTGGTGACTGATGTAATTGATTTAGATACGGACACATTTAGCTAATCACATTCATACTGAGAGCCTCGTTAGACATCTGTGGAATGACCTCTGACGTATTCAATAGCGTGGAAAGCTTTTCCTGACCCCAGGTGACCAAATAGTGATCACCAAATAACGTCACTGCTCGCTGTGCTGAAAAGCCCCTCGTTCTGTGATCTGTCTACACACACTCTGTCCTTCCTATAGAGCTAAGATGGTGATCATAACTGCTCTATCCATAAAGAGATGGAAGGGTTCTCCAGTGGGGGAACATTTTGCAGAATGTTAGCGTGACCCGTCTGTGGTGGAGAAAAGGGCACCCCGATCTGTGCGGTGGGCAAAATGTCACATGTTAGCATGCTGTGCAGCCTCGTAGCCCGCAGACTTTGGCGTGCAGACGGCAGTGGGAACCAAGCCAAGAAACCTCACTCACAGCCGGAGGGTTGAGCTGAATGTGATCTGTAAACCAACGCTTTGAACTCGCAATGACACTGTGGAAGAAGCAATGTCTTCAAGGTCGAGTATATTCAAACCCATTCACACATTTTTTTTTTATTCCTTGAAATCTGAGGTTCCAAAATCCTGCAATTTCAAATGATTTAGCTTCATGATTGTGGGAAAAAGAGAAAGCAGAGAACTGCTGCTGTAAATTCAAAAAAACAAGGACGGATCATCCTAAGATGGAGGTAACACACCCTGGTTTACACACACACACGTGAAACCCTCATGAAGTTTATCCCAGCCTAAATCCAAGCAGTGATTCCATCAGATGCAGCAGTAGGCAGCAGCCAACAGAAACCTCAGGGGACTGAGGGGGATTTATGGGATGTAGGCAGCAGCGGCAGCGTAATCCACACACAACTCTCTCTCCCACCACCGCTGAACATTAAATATTCATTTACACGTAAAAGACGGCCTGCACTGCTCTCACATTCTATGCAGGTACAAATTGATTAATCGCCGTGATTCCTCATGAAAGAAACGCAGCTTCTCGGTGGAGGAGTGTGGGTGATATTCATCCGGGAGCATATTGCAGTTTAACACAGTTTCTGTAATAAGTCGCTCTGAGTCATACAGACCTGTTTCCTTGATGTGTGTGAATAAATTTGTTAATAAACCTGTATATACATATTATACATATAATTCTGCAACGGAATAACTGGTTGGTGGGATGACACATCTAATCATCTAAATATGGATGTGGGTGTGAGGAAGCCTACTCCACAGTGTGTGTGTTGGTAAAGCGGGGAAGCTCCTACAGTGCATCATCCTGGGTGTGAGATGGAGGTGTGGACTAGCTGCAGTCATTTACAGCACAGACTGATACCCATCACACAGTAAGATGATGCAGAGAGGGGATATTTTTAGGCTGTCAGCAATGCTGAGAATCAATTTGACTTGCTAGTTAAAAATCCTGGCAGATTTTATCCCAGCGCAGTTTTCACATTTACATGGATTATTTGGTGAAGCCACAGTATTTCTATAGGAGATCTTTGGGCTCCACCTTGTGGCAGCAGAATTAAACTATTACAGAATTCTCATCATCTCAGTTGTGATGTCTTCTTACATTTTTTTTTACCCAATTCCTCTCATGCTAAAATAACATGCATAGCACAGTTTTATTAACTGATGCACAGATAGCAAAACCTCTTCTCCAGTCTCCAAAACCCTGAAGATTTTCTGCTTTACACGTATTCTCCAATTCACATATTCTGCATAAGACACAACATAAGGTCACATTTCTAAACACTGACACTTATGGTACTGCATACGCTTAATTGGCCAATACATGAGGTACCTATCTGAACACCTCAAAGATTAATTATCACCCCCACCCAGGAAATAAGCTCCATAAAATAACCTCAGGTGATGTGGATGAGGTGGTCAGACCCACAGAACATGCTGCCTAATTATTTTTCTTACCTCTTTATATATATTGAAACATTCACTTATATTGAAAATATTTTACATTTACTTAATCCTGTATAGAATTGTTGGGACATTTTTGAAAAAACCAAATATTGTTAAAAATGTGTTACAAAGCAAAAATCTGGTAAAAGGAATAAAGTGTGTGCCCCTTGGTGCAAAAGTGTGATTTTGATAATGTTATATGTAGTTTTCGTTGCAGAGGTGCTTCAGGTTGTGTTCAGCTTAGATTTCAAAATTGTGTTTTAGCAATTGGGAAAAACAAATACATTAACTTAGTTTTTCCATTAGGAGCACATTAACAAAAAGTTTTTCTAACCATTGCAAGAACTAAGGGGGAAGTTTCCCCTTAATTCAGGGATCACCAACCTGCTCCTGGAGCGCTGCTGTCCTGCTCCCCTCTCCAACACACGTGATTCTAACCGGTAATCAGCTGCAGCTGCTTGATAATTACAAGTAATTCACCTGATAATTAGAATCAGCTGTGTCTCCGGTTGGTGACCCCTGGTATACATGAACCTGCAGTGGATCTTTCACACAAGTGAATTCCGTTCCGTTCACATCTTTGCCAAAAGTGTTGTCACAATGCTAATTATCTCTTCACCACCAGGTTAACCTCTGTGTCTCACAGTACACTACGTAGTGTTTAATCGTATCTATGGCGACCAGATGAATGGACCAGACTTTCACCTGCTACTTCCAGGTAGTTCTCTGCTAATGAATGTGAATAAATGATTTAGTAATGCAGGTCTCTCCAAGTGTAATCACAGCCTGTGATGTAAGCACATGGAAAATGTTTGTGGGATTATTTTCTCAACACCAGCAGATAGAGGGGAAAAGAGAAAAAAAATAAAATCACACTGCAGAGAAGTAATAATACCTCAAATGATCAAGGTTGAGCTTTGTTGGTATAGTTCAAATATGTTCCAAAAAATATTTTCTAATCAGTAAAATCTGTTCCATAGCAAATTAAGACTGAGTCAAAAGAACAGAGTTTGCTTATAAAGCCTGTTTAATCAGTTTCATAAAAAATAAACCATATAAAGGTAATCTAACAAAACCAAAAGCAATACAGGAAGTAAATGGATATCTACCACAAGGCCTCAGTGATGGTCAGAAATTAAAGTAGAATTAAAAGTGAACAGAGGAAAAATGCAGGGAAATTAAGTGAACTGCATCTAAATTCTGCATCTTCAATTTGTTGGAAATAAATTTAATTAACATCCAAACATGAACTGGCTTCAAAAGCAGGACAGACAACAACATAAAAATTTCAGTTCAGAGTTCACAGAAAACACCATCGTCTTCATTATGAGGTATCCATTGAAGTTGTTTCTGAAATGAAAGAACAAATATATGGTCTTTATTATCTGGGTAATGTCAAAATCACATCTTTTTGCATAGGGGAAAAAAAAAATCACTTGCATTCTTTTAAAATTCAAAACAGAGCGACAAAGAATAAACAGCAAACTCACGTGTTTCATTGAAGAGGAAGGAATCCTGATACTCCTTCATGTACTGAGAGGATCTGGCCTCATCCAGGAACAGGGAGTAAACCCTTTTAATGTCCTCTACTTGAACTTCTGTCCCCTGTAGAAGACGGAACACACGTGACCTGTGAGTACCGAGGCTACAGAGAACTATTACTACAATACTAAAAGGCATTTGTTCATTTTAAATCTATCCCTGTGTTTTCATTAAAGGACTTCCTACTCAAGGGAGGAGGTAGGAACCTCTACAGCAGGGGAGGCCATATCCTGGTCCAGGAGGGACAGCGTGGTTCAGGTTTTTGTTCCAACCAAGCAGTCACACACCTGATTCTACTAATCAACCACAGTAGGATGCCTTGGAGTTTCTATTATCTCCAGCGACAGTTTCAACTGTGATGCCACCCGGGCATTTTTTTTGGCCAGTGCGTTGTGGTTTCAATTTGTTACGCAAGGTGATAATGAGAGAGTTAAACAGCTGCACAAAGGAGCTTTTCAGGGCCAAACTGAGGAACAACCCCAGATTAGATAGTACATTGGCCCCATAAAAGTTCCTGTCATTAGCCCTGCTGGGGAGGTTCCTGCAGTGGAGACACGCACCAATGGGGCTGGCCCCTTAAAATTAGCCCAAAGTTCCTGAAATGGAAACTATGCTACAATTGCAGCAACAGGATGTGCTCCTTCACACAAGCTCACCTTGCGTTTGCGACACACCAAGCCGGCGGTGCTGATCAGCTGGATGGCGTAGCGGAGCGACGTCTCCATGCCGATGCGGGTCAGGACCGTATGAGCCTCCTCGCTCAGCTCCACGTCCTCCTCCTCGCACCTGAAAGCAAAAGCATTCATGTCGGTGTTCTCTAATACCGGGAGGAAGGGAGCAATGTTTGCTAGCAGGATGAAGCCTCACCGGATCTTTAGGATCTGCCTCGTTTCTTTTTCGGTGTACGGGGAGGTGGCGATGATGAGCAGCCGATCCAGCAGGTCGATGGGGATGCCATGGGGGCTCTGATACTTTGTGCCACGAATGCTGTGAAAAGAATATTCATATTCACATATGCTAAAATGAGGTAAATGTTAAAGGTAAAAGGAAAAAAGGTTGCTGTAAACAGTACCGAGTGATGCCTCTGTTGGTGGCCATGATGAGAACTGGGGACAAGTCACTCTCCAGAGCGCGGTTCAGGAAGGAAAAGCACTCCATGTCCAGCATATGCACTTCATCAATAAACAACACCTGGAAGCAAACATGTCAAAAATCAGTTCAATCCCTCTCAACACAACACGACATGCATACATGGCGCACGCTTACCCCAGGTATGATCTCTGCCTTGCCTTCTTCCCGCCACTCACACACTTTGGCGTTAATCTGCTCGCGGACTTCAGACTTGATCTCTCCGGTGTCTCCGGAGAAGAGAGCCAGGAAGCCTTGTGTGCGGCTGTTGATGACGTCGATCTCGTGGAGAGACACGGTATGGACCACCTCCTTCCTCTTCTGCAGCTCTCCCTCCGGACACTGTACGAACTGGGTCTACAAAGATGACACAGGCATTTGAAAAGAAAATCGGCAACAAAAGATTTTCTGAATCTTTTTTTGTAAGAAGCAAGGTAATGACTACAGCAGTGATATTTTGTATCAATATGACAGTTAACAGGTACCTGAGCTCCCATGGCATCATAGTCTCTGGCTCTGGTGAAGGAGCGGCCCAACTTGCTGATCTTTCCCGTGGCTTTGTCAATGGTAATAACGTCTCTGGGGGAAAAAACAGCAAGAGATTAAAAATGTGACTCGCACAAAGACTGACTGATATCTTGTTTTGTTCTTATTTATTCATTAATTTTTAATCAATGAACAACAGGCCCACTTACCCAGCTTGAACTTTCTCTTTACTGAGACTGTCAATCATCTTGTTGCCCAAGTCATATATCGTCTCCATCTCGGTGGTCTTTAGAGTCAGCTTGCCCACCTTGGCACCCTGGTAAACAAAGTTTAATGGGTCAGTGACACGTCATGGTTAGCAAGATGAGAAAGTCAAAACCTTGTTTAAATGCAGTTCTGAAAATGATTCATCAGGTCTCTCAAAATGTACATTTTTTGTTCATATTGGTTTCTTGTCATTTAAAGTCCATTTGTATCCCAGTGTGTAATCAACCTACCGTTCCAGTGGCTGGTCTATCGATCTGGATTTCCACCACCTCGCCTTCAATAATTTCTGTCTCTTCTCTGCAAAAGAAAGCAATCAATGAATAATGATTTGTGTCCTACAACGAGAGTTACATAAACACATGAACTGTGTTAGTTTTCTCACTTGATCCTCACGCCGATGGCTTTTCTGAAAGATTGGCTGAGTGCCTCGGTCTTGCTCATCTCCAGAGAGAAGATCTCGCTACCGGCCATCGCTGTGAAGGGCGTGTCGGGGCCAAGAGACTGAGCGATGCCTGAAAAACGGAACGCTCAGCTGAACCGTTGCTCCATTAAATGAACATGGGAGCAGGAACTCTTGTTTTAACAAAAATAGAACTTAAGCCAATTACATCAATGCGAGGGAACAACATCCCCACCTCCAGGTGAGACCAATCGAATGTTAGTGTTCTGGAACGCCTCCAGTGTAGCACTTACCCATCGCGATGGCGGTTTTTCCTGTGCCAGGTTGGCCAGCGATTAGTACTGCCCTGCCAGCAATATGGCCGTCTTTGATCATCTCCAGAATGACCCCAGCCGCCCGACGGGAGGCCAGCTGGCCAACCATACCCTGAGACACCTGCAGGAGAACACAAACCGGTATCATTACACCTCTATTCAACTCGTTAATGCACATCTGTAACATAAAGAGACTCCACTGTAATCTACAGTTTTGAAGATAATACTTCACTATTTTATACAATTACATGACAAATAAAGGCAGGTCATTGGGTAGATTCTTTAAATACTATTATCAGCCTATTAATTGAAGCCTTTAACTCTACCTGTCTTGGTTCCAAAGCATCATCCAAGCCAAGGCCACGAATGTGAGAATGTGCACCTAAACACAGAATGGATATGAACACATGAGCAGTAACCACAATGGGAGGAAAAGGCACCATTGGCATCAAACTAAATTAAGCTGATCTACAGTAAACACAGATTCAGCGCTCAATAACATGCATGTGTAAAAGGAGCTGAATAGCACCCGTGTAATTCTTACCGATCCTCTCGATCCGTGTGATGTCACGAACCTCTGGAACCTTCGTAGCCGCCATCTGTAGTTAAAGCAGGACAGATGTTCCCTGAATATAAAACAGCTGCTCTCATTAACGGGAACAGGCCTCTGTTTCAGGGTGTTTTACGGACGGTTTCACTGTGATTTAACTGAGTATTAAGAAGCACATTTACCTGTCCACTCGGTTGTCATAGTGACCGTTGCAACGCGTGCCACAACACAAGAGGGAAGGAGCGATAGCCTTAGCTAACATGGTGTGGCTTTTTATTTGTAATACTTGCATTTTAGAACGCAAAATTTACCTCTATAGTCGGATATACAAAAGGGGGTGAATTTTGGTGCTACGGCGTTTATCTACCATCTCCTTGGCAGGGCTAGCATAGCGACATGCTATGCTAACGCTAACATGTCATATTAGCGAGCTAGCCGACTAGGTTAGCTTCATTCATTGTTTTTTTTATTTACTCTAACGTTAATGCTGTCACACCCTGATGAAGATACATAGATAGAAAGATAACCCGTGTGTTTGGGTATCAGAGTCTGAAGACAGAACGTCTCATATAGCCATAACAGATATAAAGTGGATGTAAACTCACCTGTGCAGCCACACTTGAGAAAATGTGAGAATGCGGCGCTTCTTTCTGTATGTGCACACGGCAAATGTGTCCGACTGGAAACAAGCCTTTCTTTTTCTATGTGTAAACAGAGGTTCTTCTTCTTCTTCTTTCACATGGCTTCGGCATCGTAGACGCTACTAGGAGGATTATTGCCTGCTGCAGGACATACAAAAAACTACACACGTCCTCTTTATCATAGCCCCGATTCGTTTTCCAACTTTTTTGTGCTAACGGGCCTGAGAAAAGACTTAATAGGAACTAGCACAATTCTTAGGTCAGATTATGTCTTATAAAAAAATACTGCAAGGTGGTTTGTGCATAAAACGGAATAAAAATAACCATTCAATCAATTAATCAATGATATATTGCTACATTCTATGAAAACATGCTTGTTTTTTCTGAACTCACAATCCAATGTGATATTTTCCTATAATGTTCAAGCTGAATGACACCTGACCTTTTTTATTCGTGTTACAAACGTGATGCCCATTGATCTTTTTTTTTTAATATCCCTGCAATTCTTGCCGCAATTCTCTTTTAATATCCTCCTTTATTTAATGCCAAGGATATATTTGAATCCCTTGCTGCTATTTTTAGGCTTGCTATAGTAACCAGTGTTTGACTGCCCTCTATAGACATAGTGGAAAAAAATAACATAGGGACATGACCACTATAAATGTATTAAAAGACAGATTAATTATTACAGGAGTGTTGTTTTTACACACTAAAATCAAATTATTATATTGTTAAAGTATTGTAATAATAAAAACACCACATCCCCCTTCTCCTCATTAACAAGAGTCTGTAAATGGGCCTTTGCAATATATTTAATTTCATAAATGTAATGTGTTGCTCTATTCTCATTGTATGTGCACTGGAAGCTTCAGGTTTCTTAAAATCTGATGATTCTGCACAGCAAAGGTCAAGGACTTAACTGAAGAAACAATAAACACACTACCATTTTTGATTGGCTGGGAATTCCAATGTTATTCATTCCACAACTTTTGCAAATGACCTCTGTTACACTGATATTTCAAAAGGTGAATACAACCCTGATTAGACAATCGATCCCTGTAACACTTGGCGGTGTAAAACAACAGGACAAACTCTTTACACAATATGGACGTTACAGAACATATAGTAGGTAGTATTTGTTCAGGGAGATAGCCTGCGACATGTTGTTTAAAGTAGCTAATCCCATAATGACAGAGCATGGTCTGTGTTTGCAAAGTTCACATCATATGTAAAATAAAGCAGACTTGTCTCGCCAGTGAACACGTTTTGCAGCTCATTCAGGATCCCCAACAGCAATTATCCCTGACTCCAGACATTTTCTGTGGAGAGGAAGAGAAACATATGATGCTGATGCTGCATACATTTCTCCACTAGAGGTAGCTTGGCTCACAAGTAATTCTGCAAGTTTGAGGGTCTGTACAAAGCGTCTACAACAGACCAACCTTGCAGCAAACTGATAAAAGCACACCAGATAAACTTAGAGAAAGACAGATCATTGTTCAGCAGTAGGCGTATCCTCTGGTTTGTTATATGCTATTATCACCAGCTTTCTGTGAGAGAAATAGTAGTAGCTATAAATACCAATAGTACTAATGATAATACTTGTAGATAAGCAAATGCATGAGAAATGTAAAATTGTATAAACTGTGTACTCCTTTTCCATCATTAAAAAGATAGAGCAAGTCCAAAATATACAAGAGTATGGGGAAAACCCATTTCAATTCAAATGGCACAATTGTGATCCTCAACACAAGCCCTTCCTTGGGTAAAGTATAACATCTTTCAATCTGGCCTGTTTGCTTTAGCCAAATTGTATAAAGGATGTTGTAATTTCAAAAAACAAGAGGATGTAGTATCACTAAACAATGGCAAACCCCACCCTCTGACCATAATCTTTAATTATGACGGCTCTTTCATATCCTCTCTTCAGACCCTTAAGACTTAAGACTCACCTCCTCAATCGAGAGAAACAGCATTAACACTGAAGTGAAGCGTGTTATCATTGGTGTTCTGCCATATATCTAAGTGAGCTATTTGTTAGAGAGAAAGTTCTGTTTTTTCACATTTCAACAGTAACTTTGACTCAAACAGTATGTTAAGCAGCCAAAGCATTAACTATGTTTTGGTTCAAAGATAATAATGTGGGTGCAGCATACCACCAACACTTAAAAGTGCAGCTGTCTGTAAACTCAGGATCTTCTCAGTCACACTTCACATCCTCCTCTTCTCCTCGAGATCCCACACTCAACATTTCCAACCCTCTTCAACAAAAAAACCTAAAAAAAAAATCTACTTGTCCCAGTTTTTCAAATCGGTGGATAACACAAGAGAAATTTTCATTTTAAACATAGTATGTGTGGCATAGGATCAGGAAGCTCGACTAGCGTCTTCCATTTTGTTTAAGCTGTTAGAGAAACTTGAGGATATCCTTGAGTGCTTTCCTGATTAAACAAAGCTGAACTGAATAAATGAATCCTCCATCTCCACTTTCATAGTTCATGCGAGCGGGCCGAGGGGAGGAAACGCGAGGAATGTGCGATATGAATAGAAGGATGGCGCGAAAAGCACAACAATGGCATCACACTTTATCCCTGTTGTAAAATGTTTTATTGGAAAAAAAATAAGTGTATACCATACTATAGAAACACACAGCCTGTACAAATGATCACGTGACATATGTCAATCAAGTCTTCATTGCTTTATAAATGACAGCTCATTCACATTGCACACCACCGGATCTCATACAATACCAGTCAAACATTTAGAAACACTTTCCGATTCCCTTGATAGAGAAAGTGTGTCCAAACATGTGACTGGTGCTGAATTACACATACGTTGATTTGTAGAATATTCAAAGTAATCAAGAATAATTAACTGAGTACACAACACCAGTAAGTACATAGTATAGTAAAATATTGAACGATTTATAATATAGTAATTTTTCTCTATTCTATCACTACAGCTGAAACGCTGTTGGTCTTTGATCATTATCACATCACAGCTGGATGATGGTGATGGCTGACTCGTACCAAACCCAGAAGCCGGGATAGACGGCTTCAGTGAAAGAGGCCTTGAAGCGGTGGATGAGAGTCATGGTGTCCCCCACGGCGTAGAAAGACAGGGTGCCCCCGCTGTGGTCCAGGAACACCCCGATCCGGGAGGAGTAGGGCGCGTTGATCTCTATCTGGTCCTTGTTGTGGCGGGCCGAGTAGCTGGAGTCGGAGCAGAAGAGGCTCCAGGACTTGCGGTTGTAGCCGATGCGGCAGCTGTCGCCGTAGCCCGTCCTCTTGATGCCCTTGTAGGTGAGGCCCATGGAGGCGCCCTCGCCGCTCCAGTCCACCTCCCAGTAGTAGGCGCCCCCGGAGATGGCCTCCGCACACAGGACCTGGGGCAGGGAGTCGAACCTGGCGTCGCTGTCGCCGTAGGACTGGGGGTCACGCTTGAGGGTGGCTTTCCTGTTCCCTCGGGACAAGTAGAGCTGTTTGTAGGCCGTGTAGGGATCCAGAGTGAGCTGGCAGGCGTCTGGGAGGAGATGGGACACTGATGAAACACTCACTTCACACAAAGAGGCGTTTTAATTGACACATTTTGGTGTTGAATGTTAAACGATTAACCCGAAAGGGGCAAAGCCTCATTTCCATAGCAGTTTCAGCACCCCTCACCAATGCACCACCAGCTGCAAGGTCACGGAGACAGGTTAGCAGAATGCAATTAGAGGTCCCAGTTCTGTTAGATGTTTAACTTGTTCTATAGTTGCGATTTAAAAGGGGGAAAAATAATTGGTAGACCCTCTGGCTGTACACATGGAAATGAGAATTCATTCAGGGGTTAGATGTCACCTGCGTGCTGTGTATCTTGACCTCTGCAGGTCACAGTAGGTGAGACACCCGACGGTGTCGGTGAGGTCTGGCCGACCTTTCATCTGGAATGCCAGAGGTATCAACACTGTTTGTGAGTTTGACCACAAACAGAAATGCTATCGAACAAAGTGACTCTTTCACTGTAAAGCGCTCGCAGGCTTTCAGATAATTAGCCTTCAAGATTAAATGCTAGTAAAACTGACAATAAAAAAGGAATGTTTTTACTATACCATAGAAAAAAAATATTTAGCAATTTTTTTTTTTTTTTTACTGGTTCGTGGAAATCACCTTTCACACAATCATACACTTAAACAAGCAGAGAAACCTAACCTGCAACTAGTGTAAGCATCATCTATTGTATTTCGCAATCTGTAGTCGCTGTAAACACTGATGTTGTAGTTCCTAAAACCACGCCTTGTGGTCAGCCACAGGGTCTGACAGAGGACCTCATCAGCATGTAATTTGCCTGACGTGCTGAAATGAGCGGCGAGAGCAGTGGTGTGTGGCTGCAGGCAGAGGAACATTCAGAGACGCTGAGACTCACATTTCAGAAAGTCGTCCCTGGTCTGAGGTTCATGCACCAGTATGGACTTGTACACGGGAGCCTCGTCACCTGCAGGAAGTCATGGTCAGGAATCGTCATCAGGAAATAGTGGTAGAGACAAAACGCATTGCAACGTGTAATGTGAAGTTCATATTATGAATACTACAGAGAATTCTGAAAATGGATCAACTGTACTGCGCAACACACACCACAGACCATGCAACTTTTTGCATATGTTATAGTCTAAGGAGGAGGAGTATGTTCATGTAAACTCTCTTGCAGTTTGACATTCTAATCAAAGCAAACATGGAACCTTGTGGCTACTATGTGACCTCGGGCTACCCTCCGCTGAATATCATGCTGCAGCCGTGGCCAAACATCAAACGCCGTTGTACAAAGCCTATTGAGGACAAAGGAAACTGTAAATCTATTTGACTTTCCCTGCTCCAATTCCGTGCAGAAATTTTGTTTTGGGTCCAAATCATTTCTAAATACTGCAGCTATCTGGCTTTATGGATTAAGTGGAAAGAGTTCCTCACAGTATAACTCAAAAATGATCAGGCTTTATGTTTTCTTACTATGTTGCTGCATTGTCCGGTTTAAAATAAGTAGAAGGTAAAATCATTTTCATAAAAGGGTTGACTCACTTTTTATTGACTTTTTCTTTTTGGATTCATCCAGCTGACAGAAGGTCATTTTGTTAACTGCAAAAGACAAAAAAGAATACAAAATGAATGCTTTATAAGGATGTTAGAGGGGTGAAATAATATCAGAACCATTGACAGTAAATCTCCCTCTCACCTGTTTTAGCCACTTTCACCAGTTCATCATTGCTGAATTCGTTCAGGTGCTGTTTCATCTCGGAGACGGCCTTGGTGACGGGGCCGAAGGAGAAGTAAGGGTTGACGGTGACTGTAGGCAGCTCCTCCGCTTCTGTCTGGGCTATCAGCATGTGATATGACTAAAGAAAAGAAGCAAGCAAAGCACACATGACAAAGTTATTAATACTCATTCAGAGTTGAAATGCACAAAGAACAAGAAGTGCAAATATGAACATAAATGTGATACTTTCACTAATGAATGATAGGATAGGCTCTGGCTTCCTGCTGTATCGCTGTCATACAGCGTTCAGTGGCTATCAGCTACCTGGATGAAGTGGATGTGGTCTTCAGTGCGGGACAGCTGGGTGATCTCCTGGTCTCTCCTCTTCAGGTCTGCGATCTCATGGTTCAAACGCTCTATGTGGACCTCGGCGTTGTTGAGCGCCGCCCTCTTGTTGGACGAGATGAGCTTGGTCATCTCCTGCTGCAGCCTCTCTATGGAGCGCATCATGTCGCTGAACATCTTCTCGCATTCCTGCATCGCCCGCTGGGCCGAGTGCTGTGTGCGGGGGGGGGGGGACACACAGGAGGCCATAAATCAACCCGGCTGTCGCGTGAAAGAATGTCGTCCGTGGCGTCTGCCGATGTTAACTTTCCATTCAGCCTGTAGTGGTTAGTCTGGTCTTATCTGTCTGATGAATGAGATTGGCACGTACCTTCAGTGAGTCCACCGCTTGCTTCAGCTCCTCCATCTGCTTCAGTCGTTCATGAATCTTCTCCTGGATCTCGGCCTGTGTGGCGCCCAGCCGTTGCTAAGTGAAAAAAACAACAAGACATTGTCGCGGGCGATGAGAGCAGTTTGACAAGTCCGTAACTCATGAAAGTGTGGAATGACTAAATTATTTTAAGCTACAGGTATTTTCTTCTAAATTGAAGTGTTTAGTTAGACTTTATAACCGACTGTTGAGGCGGAATACTCCAGAGCTCTGGGCTTCAGTTCAGGTTATTTTCATATGGGTGTGTCTCACAAAAAGCCCCGGGCTTTGGTTAATCCACTTGTTTCATCTGTTATAAGCTGCTCTTTCATGCACTAGTGGCCACATTGTCACCTCTACAATAGCCTGTAATATGTATATTTTTCTCAATGAAATAAAAAAATTGTGACTGTGTTTAATTAGAAACGGTGCTGCTGTTGCCAAGCAGATCACAGCAGGTAAAATCATTTCCTTACCTGCTCGTCGGCCCTCTCCTGCTCGGCGGACACCATGTCGTGACCTTTATGTTCCTTCACCGTGCACAGCACACAGATGCACATCTGGTCGGTGCGGCAGAACAGCTCCAGACCCTTCTGGTGCTGGGGGCAGATCTGTCGGTCCAGGTGGCCGATCTCGTCCACCAGCTTGTGCCGCTTGAAAGTGGCCGACTCGAAGTGGGGCTTCAGGTGCTTCTCGCAGTACGACGCCAGGCACATCAGGCAGGTCTTGACGGCTCGGTGCTTCTTGCCGATGCAGATGTCGCAGCCGACATCCTGGGGCCCAGCATAGTTGTAGTCGGGGGACGGAGGCGGCGGCGGGAAGGGCTCGGCGCCGCGTTGGACGGTGGAGTGGCGGGAGCCTCCCATGCGTCTCGGGCTGGGCCTCTTGTTGTAGCTGACCCGGCACTGCGGGCAGAGGAAGGATCCAGTGCTGTCAGCATGATCCCAGTACGTCTTCAGACAAATGGAGCAGAAGATGTGGCCGCACGGGATAGACACGGGCTCCCTGAGGTATTCCTTACACAGGTGGCAGTTGTCCTGGTCGGATGACATGGGGACGGCTTTTTTTTTTTACTCTCTACTTCTAATGAAGAAGAAATGATGAAGATGCGGAGTGAGTGTGTGTGACTTGTGTCAGCACAGTGGCAAAGTGATCCCACAGGTATGACAGGCACAATTTAAATAGAGTAAACAGAGGGAGAGAGGCTAAACTGGTTATACAGAAACCAGAAAAACGTGGGCGGGGTGAGGAAAGGACACAGTTAATGCCTCCATCAGTGACAGAATGGAAGGAGAATGAATGAAATGTCTGATCATAAGATGCCAGGTTTGGCCATGAGTTATCAGATCAAAAGTGCCGTTCCTGAGGTTTTTTTCTATTTTTTTTATTTCATGTAAACCCCACAAAGACAATTTACATGGGTCTTGATGATTTGATTCATTCCATGACAGGAAAGAGGTGCAAACTGTGCCTGAAATGCATTGTGCGTGTTGCTAGTATCTGTATCCCAAAGGCCAAGAAGGGAAATGAAATCATGCTCTGTTAGGAAACCACAGGTGTGTTTTACTGCTGAGTGTACACTAATTGTGGAGTGCTAGAGATTGCCTGGAGACAGACTGATCACTTTGAGCATGCGATGATACTCCCTCAAGCTACGGCACCAACTAACCCCATGCTAAAGAGGTTATTTTTGCAGTTTGACAAATTTTCTGCTATTGTACAACTGTCTTCAGCGATGACTCCGTTCATCACTGATGTCACTCAGTCAAACAGCAAACAATCTTCATTCGTCACATGTGATCACAGTGAAATATAATCCAGTTGGATCCTCCAATTTGTGCAACAAAAATCCAAATGAGTAACAATTAGCAATAATCCAAAAATCTGCAATAATACATGTACATGATTGGAGGAGGGGGGTGGTCTAATGCTAGAAGTGCAGTGATGCCATATTAACGGCTTTGTTGACTTTGGGGAAATTCGGTTGGTTTGGTGTTTGTTAAAACAGTTTGTTTGACCTTCACCTCATCTGAACCCAGTTAATTATCAACTTTTACTTTATTTTTTTTTTACGCATTTCATTACCACTACGACTTCTCAGGTCGTCACAGCAACGCTGAGATTGTAATATTACATCAACTGAAACACTGTCATTTTCTCTACCAGACTGTAAGAATGTTTCCCTTTTCTGAGCTGAAGAACGAACATGCAAAAACAACATCCCACTGCATATTTCGTCTTACAGCGAACACACCTCCCGGCCAAGATGGAGTTTCGGGGCTGTTGAAATGGACATAGGAATGCAACTACACTTGATAGCCCAGATAATAGGAGGGCCCAGAAAGCCTGCTTTAAAAGATTCCATTGTGTCGGAGCCAAGAGGGCCCGCGCAGAGTGCCAGGCATTATAGGGCCTGTTGTCCGTCAACAAGCAGTAACATCAGCTGACGTGAAGACTAAATGCAGCACTAGCGATGACAAAAAACAAAATATCCATTGACGGGGGTCAGACTCCTCAGTGCAAGTGATGCAAACATTTACAGACATGATGCAATGCTCTGTTTCTAAAAAAAAACATATCTGTAAATAATCCATCCTTCCAATCTAAAATATCCTCCAATAAAAACATACTTTATAATACATGGTAAATGGAGAGTCAATTCAGCTTTCATTAATAGTTAATTTACCTTTTTTTTTAATTTAGATTGAGGTTTGCTACTTCCAAAACGCTTTTATTAAAAATGTTTACCAGTTACTTTATTCTGTATTGAATTGTTGGAAAGATGTTATAATAACCATCTCAATAGTGTTTAAAGATGCTTTAGAAAGTATTTATTTTGAAAAATTAAGGTATTATAATTAAAGTATGAAATCCAGATTTTATTTGAATGAACTCAGCGCTGACTGAACAGTCAACAAGTGCTGTTTTTTTCGTCTTTTAGTCGATTTGGCCGACGTCTCGAGGAAAGCTCCGTTTACATGGGCGCGACCTTTTTGTTTGCATTCAGCCTGTGTTTGTTTCGGGCCCGTGTCTACCGGCATCAACAGTCGAGACGTCGAAACGCCACGTCTTCCTGCCGTCAGTGCTCGCGTCCAGTGAAACGGCTCTTTGTCTCCTTTGATCAAACAGCCGTTTGTGTTTCCCTGCACCCGCCTTGCGGGAGCACGCTCCGTGCACCTTAATGAAGGCTGGCCTTTCACCTTGAACTCGGACTCGGCCGTAGATGGCTGTAGTTTCGATGCGCTCCATCAAAGAGCAGGTAGGACTTGTAACAAGCATGCATTTCATAAGTCTCATTACAGTGTCCTGTAGCCTAAACATTGCCCTGCCCTTCATTTTGACTTTCCCAGAGAAATAGACAAATATGCATTGTTCAGTGTTTACTTTTCCATATATCAAAGCTATACTCCAAGTTGTGTCCCTTGGCTGCGGCCGTCCATACTAGCAGGTACCGTAGTTAATCTGTAAGCACAGAGTCCTCCCTTCACTCTGCAGCAGGAAGGAAAAACTGGCTTATCAGAAACCTAACCAAACATGGAGGGGCGAAACTACCCAGCTTATGAAGTAATGGAGGATATAAAATAAGGTGGAGCTGTGAACACAATTCAAGATCAAATGGCATTAAAAATATATATAAAATCCTAATTACAATCAACTCTCAGGTTTTTCAGGGGTTTTTCAAAGTATTCCTGAGACAGTCCTGGAAAATACCATGAATGGGGTATTGGTATTGGTGGAAACCAGTAGTCTAGGCCTAATTGAAATGCTAATGACAGGCTATGACGTCAGCTGATCCTTCATGTTGCAGACATGACACCCCGAAGTCCCCCCCCCCAAGCAATTAAAAAAAAAAGTCATGACAAAGACATTTACAGGAATAAATGCAAAGTGAATCATGCAAACCGAAAAATATGTAAAGACTTCCATTACAACACACCAGGAGCTGACAGGAATGCTGTTTCTGCTGTGCAAACAGATGCTATCTACATACAGTTACAAATTCGCCTGCATAAAGTGACTGGACTGGCTTGACTAGTCTCAGGGTAAATACTACAACACTGAACTCTTGCTGCTTTTAGACCAACCACCTGTAGGCAGGAGAAGCCTTTTGGACACTTTTTTTTTTCCTTGCGATAAAAGGAGCATTTGTGGATGTTGGAAATTACCCTGAAACTCCGCTTGAGCTCGGAGTGTCTCTGTTTGTTTATTGGGTGGTCCCTTGAATTCCTACAGTACCTTAGGCTGCATTCGTGTTTGTCGAACTATAACCGGTCTAAGACAATGGCGATTCTGTCTGACAACAATAGGTGGAAATACAGCTGCAGAGAAGTGTGCGCAATTCATCCACAGATGAGCCACATGAGAAAAATGGGAGCAGAGGAAGCTGAGGGAAATGGAAGCGAGTTCTAGCGCACTGCTTCTTGTGCTTTTCACATCTCATTCATTCTTTTTGTTTCTTTTGGTTCACTCTTCCACCTTCTCTCTCTCCTGCCTGCACACACACTCTATCTCTCTCTCTCTCCCTGCCTCCCTCCCTCTCTCTCTCTCTCTCCCTTCCCCTTCTTGCTCAACCTGCTTATCTGAACTGGGCAGGGCTGGATATACTCACAGCACAGGGGGAGGGCCTTGTCTGCTTTCAATCAATAACTTCTGGAATTCAGAAATACAAGTAGGTCTTGTCTCTGGCAGGCTGTACCACACTTTTGAGGGCGGGCTCCCGGACACACTCGACGAACTCGCCATCTGCTGCCACAGGTCTGACTGTGTTTTTTTGAGCCCATCACCATGGCTGACCACACTTCCCCAGATTACTTCAGCTGCTCCCTGTGTCTGAACCTCCTGAAGGACCCCGTGGCTATCCCCTGTGGCCACAGCTTCTGCATGGACTGCATCAGCGGCTACTGGAATGAGGCTGATTACACGGGGATTTACATTTGCCCCCAGTGCAAGATCACGTTCACCCAGAGGCCCGTGCTGCGGCCCAACGCCACTCTGAGCCTAGTGGCCGAAAAGATCAAGAAGAGCGGCCTGAACCTCAACCTGAGCACGTCCCAGGGGAACGTGTACGCGGGGCCGAGCGACGTCCCGTGCGACTTCTGCTCGGGGAAGAAGCTGAAGGCCGTGAAGTCCTGTCTGAACTGTCTGGCGTCGTACTGCGAGAAGCACCTGAAGCCCCACTACGAGTCGGCCACGTTCAAGAGGCACAAGCTGGTGGACGAGCTGGGAAACCTGGACAGGAAGATCTGCCCGCAGCACCAGAAGTCCCTGGAGCTCTTCTGCCGAACGGACCAGATGTGCATCTGTGCTATCTGCACAGTCAGTGAACACAGGGGCCACGATATTGTCTCTGCTGAGGCGGAGAGGGGCGAGAAGCAGGTAGGAAATCCTCCCTCCTCTGGGTATCGGCTCCTCTCTCATACAGAATGAACGTGTGTGTTTCTTGTCAGACAGAAAAGTAGCCTTCTTTTGCACAGGAGAGGCAGAGAATAATGCAAATTCATAGTGGAGTTCACATTTTAAACTTGCTAAGAAAAAAAGGGAAGTAATTTATATGTTAAATAAAGAATATACATAGATATGAATACAAGCAGGCAGGTTTTTTTTCCCCTCGAACTCCCGCTCCTGCACCACAACTCGCTCTTGTACTTTGACCCGTTTGAGCAGCGCCATCAGCTCCCCTGGCAGGCGTTCGCCGCCAAAACAAATGCGGCTCTCTGATTAGCTGTGGCGGATGCCAGGGGAGTGTCTTACTTATCAGCCCCTTTTTTTTCCAAGAATGTGGCGTCACAGCTGTGGCCGAGACTCGCAGAGAACAGCGGACTTCCCTTTTGCTGTGTCGGTTCCCACCTGTGGGAGTGGGCCCCGTAGTGCAACTGGAATGCCAGGGAGTCAAGGCCGTCGGCGGGGCGCGTGATCATGAGCCAATCTCACGCTGCGGCCATAAACACTCGAAATGACTCACCCTTCACGTTGCCTGTAAAAGAGTATAGGGTAGATAAGAGAGTCAACAGATACTGTATGTATAAATCTGCATTGTTGAGAGCAATTGGAGTTACTATCTGTTTTTATGGCAGACAGGAAAACGGGTTGAAGGATTCTAAGGGCACAATGAGGTAATAACTCATCCTCCTGCTTCCTTTGATATATGAAGAGTCTGGTTTCTCTCGCCCGAAGATTTACAACCTGAGCCTCACACATCTCACTCCATCTCCCGCTCTCTCTCTTCCCCCTCCCCCTCTCATGTCCGCCGCCACCCCCCCCCTCACCCCCTCCCTAGATTCCCCACATTCCTCAAGCTTATCTTGAAGAATGGGTTGGTGGGCTTGAGTAAAAGCTGAATTAGAAAAGCCCTCTATTCTGCGTGTCAGCGCTGTGTGCACCTTAGAACACCTCTTTAAAAGTCAGTCGGTGGTAGATTCACATTCCTGACATGGCCGGGATTCCTGCACAGATCTTTTCCCCCTCTCTCCCTCTGAGATAAAAGCTGCCCGCATTAAGAAGATGCTTTGAAAGGGGTTTATTAGACATGCCAAACAACCTCCAGATATTCCTTATGACAAAGAATGTTTCTACTGAACCCACAAATATTTTGTGCAATAAACCAGCATAACATTTACCAACAGCTTAAAAGTTGTATTCAGTTACAATGAGCTCCCTTACTACAGCATAGTAAAATACAGGAGGTCAGTGCAGC
This sequence comes from Eupleurogrammus muticus, assembly GCA_036785175.1. NCBI lineage: Eukaryota > Metazoa > Chordata > Actinopteri > Scombriformes > Trichiuridae > Eupleurogrammus > Eupleurogrammus muticus. The sequence continues at coordinate 14,952,785 of JAYKQN010000007.1, read as the reverse complement.
TATGCATGGGAGTGTAAAGATAGTGAAATAAGCAGCTATGTAATACTCCTTTATTCTGCAGAAACTCTTGGGCGTCTCCCAAGCTGAGATTAGACAAAAATGCCAGGAGAGGGTCAAGGAGCTGGAGGAACTGAAGACCGCCGTGGACTCGCTGAAGGTGAGAGCGTTTTATGTTTCACAGAAAAAAGGAGCAAGACGCCGCTATATTGTTTGGAGTTCATGGCAGTTCAGAGCTGCAGCAGCGGCTCCTTCTGTAAAAACACTCACATCCTGAGCATTTCCCGCCCAGAACTCCGCCCAGAGAGCCATGGTGGAGAGCCAGAAGATGTTTGAGGACATGATCCGCTCCATCGAGAGGATGAGGTCAGAGGTGAGCAAGCTGATTGGCATCAACGAGAAGGCTGCTTTCAACCAGGCCGAGGCTTTGATCGAGCGGCTGGAACAAGAGATCGATGAACTGAAGAAAAAGGAGTCTGGCCTGAAGCAGCTGTACAGCACCGAGGACCACATCCATTTCCTGCAGGTAACGCACGGCTTAGAGCAACTAGACATCAACAAATACAGCTGTAGCGGGCATTTAAAGGTCCTCTATCACAGAAAGTAGGATTCAAATTTACTTGTAATTATAAGGAAGGTCTAGGTCCTTTTTAAAACACTGCCATGTTTCAAAGTACACAATCAACAGAGAAAGGTACACACACTTCAAAAGGAGCCAGCAGAACATCCGTGAAGGTGTGACGTGACTATATTGTCGTGATCTTTGGTGCTTATACAGCAAAATATATATTGTTAGGAATATCACAACTTCATAAAACACAAAAACAGGAAAAAAGTGCAATATGGGACCTTGAATTGTTAATAGTATAATTAATTGTCTAAACACATAAAGCAGTATGTTAATAAAGATGCATTTCTCTTCTCTAACTTACACTGAACTAACACAAGAGTGATGTTGTTGCCAATACATGGCATTTTAGGGGAAAATGTGTTTGTGAGAATAGAGCATCTGACTACATATTATTTGGCTTAAGTCTTCTCTACAATGTGATTTTCTGTACTGCACAGGCCTTTTCAACATGTCCTTTCTTTCTTCTCCCCACCAGAACTTCAACTACCTGTGCACCCCCACTGACGACGGCTTCATCCCCCGGGTGGCGGTGAACCCCGATTTCTCCTTCGGGGCCGTCAGGAAAGCTGTGGCCGAGATCAAGGAACGCCTGGAGGAGTACGGCAGAGAGGAGCTGCTCAAGCTCTCCAAGTCAGGTCTGACCTTATAGCAGCAGGAACACCTCCACATGATGAGGCATAAAGCATTTAAAAAAAAATGGCAACATTTTCTGAATATGAACGTGTTCTGCTCCACAGTGAACGAGGTCCCAGTCTACACAACGGAAAGTCGGACATTGGACAGAAGGAGCAGAGGTGAGTCCTATAGCAATATAAGAGTGTAGGAGGTTAATTATTATTTAGATTCATAGTGCACTCACCATGAAGTATTGGAAGCATCATACACTGTAAAACCTTGTTGTGAAATCTGCACTTATTTATTGTGTTAAACACACTAATTTTACCGTAACGATTATTACAATAAATTGTGAAATATTTTACAACAAATCCCAGTAGTCAAGTGTTAGAGTCGTAAACAATTATTGTAGCAAGTAACAGAGTTAATCAGCCAATATTGTAAATACAATTAAAATCACAGTATTTAATAAATATTGTTTTTTATTTTACAGTAAAGACACAATACCGTAAATACAAGTACAGTACTTCTGCTGTACAAAATAGCAATAATTACAGTAACTTTCTAGGTAATCGCTGCCGATAATATACTGTAAATTGTAAATGGTTTGATAGTGTAGATTCGGTTATAGACACAAAATAATTAAAGGTGTGTGTGTGTGGGTGTAAGCAGTACTAACAAAGTCTTTTTTTTATCTTTTTATCTGTAGTCAAAGAAATGACAGTGGACAACACTCCTCCTCCAGAGCCAAAGGTCAGAGCAGAGTTTGTAAAATGTAAGTATCCGTTGTCTATATATATATATATATATATATATATATATATATATATATATATATATATATATATATATACATATATAGTCCCCTGTACTAAATCTACCTGCTACTATTTGCACTATGAATCTTACACTGCTTTAATAAACTGCTATTATTATACTGTTATTTTACTATTATAATACTATAATATTTTTATTATACTATTACCATCAGCATTATTACCATCATCTTCCATCTATCTTCCTATCTATGTATCTATCCATCTTTCTTATAAAATGCATTGATTTTCTGATTGGTTTTCTTCCTCCAGACTTTTGCCAGCTGAAGCTGGACCCTAACACGGCCTACAAGGAGCTGTACATCTCTGACAACAGCAGGAAGGTGATCCGCACCAGGGACCTGCAGCCCTACGGGGACAACACGGAGAGGTTCGACAGCTTTGCCCAGGTGCTGTGCCGGGAGGGCCTGTCCGGAGGCCGCTTCTACTGGGAGATCGAGTGGAGCGGGGAGTTCTCCATCGGAGTGGCCTACAAGAGCATCAGCCGAAAGGGCAAGGGGTCACTGTGCCTGCTGGGCTACAACGACAAATCCTGGAGTCTGCTCTGCTCCGACTCCGGTTACTCGGCCTGGCACAACCGCGTGGACAAGCCTGTCAGCGGCCCCCACTCCCCCAGGATAGGCGTGTACCTGGACCACATTGCGGGCGTGCTGGCGTTTTACAGCATCAGCAGCACTATGACCCTCCTGCACCGGTTCGAGACTACGTTCGTCGAACCAATCTATCCGGGCTTCGGGGTCGGAACCTCGGTCAAGATCTGTAATATCAAATGAACTTTGATATCTTAGGTCTCATTTGAAGATATAAAAAAAATATGTTCTGTGTTTATTAATAATATACAGCACGCTTTTGAAATATATATTTTTGCAATCATTTTGAAACTGTACCAAACCACATTGATGAAGTTATGTTGCTTATCACTGAAGAAAAACATTTCTCCCAAATGTGTAAAAGCTGTGCTACTTTTTTAGCTGTTTTAACATTATTATGTTTTGCATTATGCTGTAAAATCATACTACCAGGATAGTTTTCTATAACATATTAATACATGAGCCTACACAATTCAAATGGCTACATAATCATACAAATAATCTCACGAGAAGTGTTTTCCCTTTTAGCATCTGACAATAACCACTGGATAATGAAATCACATTGGAATGTAGAAAAATGAGCTGAACCTGCATGCAAGCATGTTTTGAGAGTTACACCATCACATCTTTATATTTAAACATATCAATGACTTCATAAAGGGTGTGACATACAGTACCAGTCAAAAGTTTGGAATGGGAAGGCGTGTCCAATAGTGTTCATGTATGTGCGTCAACAGGTATCTTTATGGAATCACATTTTTTTATTATCTCATTATCTGACAGTTGTTACATAACATCTGTAGCTTAGTGTTTGTTTCCCTCCACTTGAACTAACCCTTATTTAATTTTATGTATGTTTACTTACAGTATATAATGGACAACCAGAGTATAATTGTTACCCAAAAAGGATTTGTTTTGTAACAAAATATTCATTGATAGTTCTAAATAAAGAGCTACATACATGGATTAATTATTGTGTTTTTGAGATGATTCGTCTATTTTTATATACACACATAAGGACTGGACTTACAAGTGTTTTTTTTTGTTTTGTTGCTAAATTAATCTAGGTATTTAAATGAGGAAAATAGAACATATTTAATTTTTTTTCTTTACAAAGGCAATGAGTTTCAAAAGTATTTGTATTAACATAGTATTTGAACCTTTTGGTAAATGAAGGATTAAACTGTGAACTGTCCCATTTGTAATCATGTATTTTAATCACCAGCCATTGACAGTACTACTAACTCTACTCACTCACTGCTCCCTCTGCTGGTTGATTACAGGAACTGAACTAAAATAAAACCATAAAGACCATTTTCACAAAGGGTTTACTGTGTTTTTTTTTTATAATTAATACATAAATAAATTGAAATACGAGTGTAATAAAGATGTCAAAAATATCAGCAGCATGGGTATTTTCAATGGTGCATCATATATATCTGCAGTAAGAAAAAGCTCTGCACCCAGCAGCTTTATTTTAGAGCACTTTGCTTCTGCAGCTTCCCATTTTTTTGCACCTGTACATTTTCTACTGCACTCGGTCTTCTTTTATGTGAAAAGGAAAAGAAAAATGCCACTCCAGTGTCCTACAGGTGCCATAACTGGATGCAAGTGGCCTATTTGGAGATTCACAGTGTGTTACCTGGGATACACATTTCCTATAAGGTGTATACATGCATTTGTCAAATGCATTGGTAAATACATGCAGGAAATACAAACATGATATCAAAGAGTCAGAAGAGACTATTTTTTAACAATAAATATCTGTTTATAGGTTCCTAGCAAGGTGCAGGTTGAGCATACAACGCTCAAGAGGAAAGAACAAAAAGCACAACTGTCCAAAATTCAAACGTCATAGCCAACAAGGCCCCCTTTGCCGATGCACTCTCCAATGTAGAACCACATCATCACTTCAGTGGCCACCAGCCCATTCCGTGTAGCATCCTGTGGGGAAAAAAAAGAACAACCAGGAGATTAGCTGCGGTCATCCTGCAGCATGTCATTTCTCTGTGCTAACAGCTTGTCATGGGAGTCTGGACCTTACCGAAACAGTAATTGACATTTTGTATTAGAAGCCTCACTTCAAGTATCAAAGGTAAAGGTACTCATTAGGCAAACGGAACAATTTGGATTGTTATATTTATCATCACTGTATATTTAGTATTTGAATATTAAAATGATTAATTGATACTTACATATAAAGAGTAGGGTATTGTGATGTCAAGGTATTAAAATATACCAGGTTAATGATTTTCAACACTCTCTGTTAAACTGATAGAGATACTGTATTGAGGTGATGAGTTTTTGTGAAATAACCCACTCAGGTGATTATTTTCCATGTATTAGTCAAATTAACACATTTTTATTATTATTCTCAGAGCAAAATACCTAAATGTAGGATGACATTTCGATTATTTGTTTAATTTTGTTCGCTTATATTGGCACAGGAGGGAAGTGGATTTTTCAAAAGCTGATAGAATATGATAGTGTGTGATGTGCTTCCATCATGTTCATGGTGCTTTTGGTACACTTGACATTCTATGTGCCCTGAAGGTGTTTAAAAAAGCTACTGGTGACAGATGTATTTATGTTGAAGATATGTCATGACATGTTGGGTCAAGGAGAGAGATAGAGAGAAAGAGATAAAGAGAGATAGAGAGAAGACTTTATTAATCCAAGATGGGAAATTCCAGTGCAGCAGCAGCTTTAAACAGTGACGATAATAGTATACACAATAGTGATAAATAATACAATGTAAGGTACAAATGATGCACTCATTTCTTTATAATTATTGACAGTAACATGTTATTTTTAACAGCCCTAGGGCTGACAAAATGCTTCATTTTACATTCTGACACCACTTTTCCGAACAGCATTTCAAATGTTTATCAACATCATAGCTACGTCTGCTTTTAAATGTAGATCAGATTTTTGGTTTAGAGCTACCTTATCTTTGTTAATGAATGTTTTAAATAGATGACTACTGCACAATGCATAATAACTACGCCCTCTTCTCTAATCTATGTGGAGTGTGAACAACACACGCACCCGCACTGTGAGTTGAGCCACGCGCCCCGTCACCAACGTTTTCACCACGTTCGCGGCCCCCACGACGGCCTTGGGGATCTCTGCGGGGGTCGGGGGGACCAGCTCCACGCGGGCGTAGTACCAGAAGGTCGCGAGGCGAGGTTTGGAGTAGGAGACGGCGGCTTAGAGAGAGAACAAATACAGCTGCTGAACGGCTTCCTTAGCACTGGCTAAACGCTGCTCTGAGCTTTTAATGCATAACACCGGACGCTGTGTGGCTTGTAACATTACACATCATAATTCACTTGAGTCGAATAGAGGAAGACAGAACGAAAAGTCACACGACAACACAAACAGCTGCTTTATTCTAAGGAAGCAGGTGCGCTGTTTTTAGCCTAGCTACGTCCAGCCGAAGCAAGAGAATACTGACAATAATTCTGGTGTGCGTTGTTGGCGACGTCCTAGAATTAATAAATATAAAACATGACACCTACCATTGATGAGAGAGGGCACCTTCGCCACCAGCTTTTGTACAGCTTGTGCCATGATTAAATAGTTTATCCCGGCTAACTGGCTGAATGTCAACTGTAGCTGTCCTCTCCAGCCGAAGGACCCCGCACTGCAGCTGCCCACACCGCTGCCTGAACAGAAATACCCAGCTAAACAAAGACTGTATGAATATTGGCCACATCCAGGCCTGTTGACTCCCCCCAATGACCTAATGTGACTAAGTTGGACGACTGAAGCTTCAAATGAGCTTCAAATGAACTTTTAAATACATTGTTGCAGGAGGGCTTGACGTTCTAAAAGTCAGTACAGAATGTGCTGAACTCAGACTGGGCTAAATAAAGACTTTCACATGTTGCTGGCATGTTGACCTTCTTGGTTTGCTTCGTGTGAGCCATGTTTAGTTCATTTTACATTTCAGTTATTGGTTTTTGCTATCTCCTTACATACATTTAAGTGAATTAGATAGAGATGAGGGCATTTATTTGTGACATTTAAATAAGGATTAAGGGCCTAATTTAATTAGATAGACTAAATCCACTATTGCATTTGTGTAAACCAGGGGCGTCAAACTCAATCTCATCCCGGGCTGTACTACTGGTACGGTTTTCCTCAAAGAGCCGGTTGTAAAGATTGTATAAATGTTTCTACTTGTAATTGTATTACAAAATTGCCTCTCCATTCATAATAGTTTCTGAATAATCATAACCTATTTAATTTAAGTTTTTTTATTTTATTTTACGAATTATATTAGAAATTCATAGTTTGGAATCTAAGATTTTGTGTTGCAATGTAATCAATATGCAGTGAAATGACAAGAAAGAAATTACAAACAAAGGAAAATAAAAATAAGGAAACTTTCCTGTTCCAAACAACCTTTGTAGCCAATCAAGAATAGTGTTCATAATTCACGAGGTGCGCTTGAATGCATCTTTGAAGCCGTACAAAGGAGACATGCTTGTCTCTGTTATGTTTAAATATTTATTTGTTTTTTCATTTCTCAATAAAACGCTGTGCAAGCCCCTGAGGGGCCACAGACAAATAAGTTGTCGGGCCTGCAGGCTTTGAGTTTGACACACATGGTGTTCTGCTTAAAGTAACATGTTTGCATAGGTTATGTCATGTTTAATGTCATCAGATTAGATTTAAACATGTTAAATATCAAACAAAGTTTTTTCCATCACTGTTTTCTGTAAGCAATATTGTCAATACACACAGTCTCTGCAACATAACTTATCTGTAAATATGCAAATCAAATACAAACATTCTTACACTCCACCCAAAAAATACTTTCTATCTTAAAACACTTTTTACATAGTATCAAAGGGTAATACCATTGTTTTGTTTTTGGTACTTTACATTCCTGCAGATAATTTATTAAAAAACAATACTTGAATGTTTCTGCTTGCAGCCACGAGTTAGTAATAATCTAAATACAATCTAATCATTAGTTTGTAGATAATGTTTCTAGATAATTTAATATCCTATTTTATGTGATTTAAATCCTGAACTTTTTCTAAAGACTAAAATTCTACATCTCTGGATGTATAATACTGAACAAAATGTCATTTTGACATCATATAGGAATACACATTACAGAATTTCTTTGTGTGACATTTGTCTGAGTTGCATTTAACTTAATTTGTCTCGTTCATCTTTTGGATTCCTTTCTAAATCCATGAAGCCAATCTAATAAATAATATTAGGCAAGTTTCTCCCATTGCTCAGTTTGAAGTCTCCTCAGTGGGCATATTGTCATGAAGGTTGTTTGAGTCTCACAAAGATGATATCTCATCTATTTCTTCCTCCTCCTGTGATACAAATTAGAGAATAGGGGAAAGAAAATGGTCAATGATAAATCAATGAATATCTGTATAATATGTGTAATGTATAATATATGTAATGATCCATCCATCCATCCATTGTCTATCCCGCTTATTCCCTTTCGGGGTCGCAGGGGTCTGCTGGAGCCTATCCCAGCGCGTTAAGGCGAGAGGCAGGGATACACCCCAGATGGTCGCCAGCCAATCGTGGGGCACACACACCATTCACACACCATTCACTCTCACACTCACACCTATGGGCAATTTAGAGTTTACCAATTAACCTGAGCATGTTTTTTGTATTGTGGGAGGAAACCGGAGTACCCGGTGAAAACCCACGCAGACACGGGGAGAACATGCAAACTCCACACAGAAAGGCCCCAGACCCAGGCCCAAGGCGGTCTTGAACCTGCGACCTTCTTGCTGTGAGGCAACAGTGCTACCCACCGCACCACCGTGTCGCCCCTATATGTAATGATCTTTATCTTTTTTTTTTACCTCACTAGCAATGACATCGCTAGTATTTTGTGATTCAGTCTGTTTCAACTTGTTGTAGCCAGTCTTATCCATGACTAATAAGGAAAGAAGATGTCCTCCTTCCTTCACAAGCATAATCACATCTTCCAGATATTTGTCCTCCACATTTCGCCCATTGATCTCCATCACCACGTCATTCACCAGCAGTCCTGCTCTCTGTGCTGGGCCCCCAAAAACCACCTAAAAGACAGAAATATACAATCACATTTTACAAAGAAAATAAATAAATTTGACTGCTCACTCTCACATCTTGTTGTTTCTGCCCTATTTCCAAGGTATTGTTGACTAAGTAGAATATAATCTTCCACATATTTCACCCGCACCAGGCTGATGAAGGTCCCTGGACTCTGTGGGACACAGCCGAGGTTGAACCCGAACCCCAAGGAGCCTTTCTGGAGAGAACAGAGTCTGGGCTGCATGCATGGGTCGTCCATTTCTTGCAGTAGTGACTGATCTGCTGCATGAGACACACTCTCCTTTTCTTTCTCAGCAGCTTCCCCACAAAAGATAAGAGGTGATAGACCCAACTGTGGAGAGACAGACATGCTTCCTCTCAGACAATTATTAATGAGAAAATGCCCAAACTGTCATGTGGTGTAACCCTGACACTTGGTACCAACTTAACTCTTTTTAAAAAGGTTTTTAAAATTTAATAACACACACTACCCACTAGTTTTTTATTCTGGATTAAATATGACATATGGCAAATTAGATTTTCGTTGCACAGTTGGACATTTTGTGTCCAAAAAGCACACAAAATCTGGATTTTTTGTATAAGAAAAAAAAAGCACGTTTCATGTTAACAAGAAACCAACATGAACAGAAAATGTACTTTCTAACAAATAGTGAATGCTACTTAAAAAGCGCATTTAAAAAAAAAAAAAAGGTTTTTGATTTTCTCATTTTACCCACGGTGATTGGTCACTGGCCTTTGTGCGTAAAATATCGTATTTAGAAGAAAAAAAAACAACAACAACAGATAGCTGGTGATGCCAACCTGAGTGTAAAAGTCGAGCCCCTGGGGAGTGATGCTGGTGAGGGAGACGTGTTGTCCACTCGCTCTCACTCTGTCCACAATCTCGCTGTGCCGCAGTGACCCCACCCACTCCCCGTTGACCTCCAGCAGCAGTTCTCCGTCCAGCATCCCCGCCCTCTCCGCTGGGCTGCCGCTGTCCACCTCCCGCAGCACATGGGCTTTTTTTCATTTAGAAATGCACAGACATTTAATGTAAATTGACCCAAAGGTAGCTTGTGTGTGGCTTTTTGTGCTCCTTTTTTGTGTCCTCTCACCCATGCGTCCCGATGACGCCTTCTCCAGCCGGAGGAGGAAACCGAAGCCCTCAGCGTTGCTCCTGGAGACCAGGTGGAGTTTTCTGGCCCTGTGGGGCAGGTTGTGTGGCTCAGCCATGATGGGCAGGATGGGCATCCTCCACTGCTGGTGCTTCTTTTCACTCTCAACGTCAATTACTAGGATGGTGATGTGATCCCCACATTTTTTCATCTACAGAAAACACACCATGTGAGTGTATTATTTCTCACTTTTAGACTTAGCTGGACATAATAACTAATACAATCAAATTAGTCATTTACACTTGACAGTTGTATTAATTATTAGTCTAGGTACAGTTGCTTTCAAAATAATAGCAGTTTGTTTAAAAACACAAATGAGGCCAAAATCCTTAATATAATTTTTATTTTGATGCATTGGCAGTAACAAAAGGAAAGCTATGGAGTGGCCCACCCCACCCATGGAGAACAATCGAATTGAAAACTTGTGGGGTTGACGTCAAAAAAAACTTTCTGAGTTTCTGAGACAAAACCTGAAAAGTGAGGCTGAAATACCTGTTCACAAGTTGTTTGACTCCATGCAAAACCCTTTGTGAAGCAGAAACAGCGGTTATGCAACTATATATGCTTTGGCGATTCACAGGAATGCTAATTCCTGAACATTTTTCAGTTCAAACAGTAAATATTTGAGTTTGTAAAGGAAAAAACAAGACACTGTGGCAGTTTTTTGAAGACACTGCTGTTATTATGTGAACACAACTGTGCTTTATATTAAAAATTTTATTTTTTGTAAATGGGATGAAGGAAACTCTTGCTTCCTTATATCTACTAAGTAGACATTATTCATATGCCAACCCCTGCAACACTAAAACAAGTGAATCCTCACAAACAGACAATAATATATATATATATATATATATATATGAGAAGAGGCTGAGGACGTACCATCCTAGTAAGTGCAGAGTGAGTGAGCTCGGACACTGTTGCTCCGTTCATCCACACGAGGAGATCCCCCTTACGCACTCCTGCCCTTTCAGCTGCACCTCCCGTCACCAGGCTCACAGAGAAGCGGCCTTTCTCCCCTGGATGACAGAAGCAGAAAGAGCGACTGAATCTCCTGCTGCGCACATTCACAGACTAACATTAGACTTCTTGTGATCACCAAGACTTGTGTTACCTTCCACGGGTGTGAAGCTGATGCCCAGACCTGAGACGGGATCCTTGGTGATGTGACAGAGTCTGGGTGGTCTGCAGCCCTCGCCTTTGTGTTCTCTGACAAGATCTCGGAGGTCGTGACCTTGGGATATGACCTGCTCGTAGTCCTCCCCATCCAGCACCAATAAACACAACCGGTTTCCACCTAGTTTAAGCTTCCTGGCCACCTGATTCATCAAAAAAAAAATGGAATCGGGGTAGTTTCAGTGAGCAAAAAAAAATACTTTCAAGATTCCAGTTTGTAATGATGCTGGAAGCTCATCTTACCTCGGGGTGAGGAATGTCATCGATGTAGCAGTTGTTGACTTCCAGGAGCCTGTCTCCATCTCGCAGGCCGCCGCGCCCTGCCACACTCTCGGAAGCAACGTTTCTGATGATGTGGCCACGGTGCCCCCTTTCCACTCGCAGAAGGAAGCCAAAAGACTCCCCTTCCTCTCGCCTGAGCACGCACAGACGAGGGCTGGGCGTCGTGGTGGAGTCTGAGCGGGCGGGAAGACAGAAAAGTGTTGCTATACACAGCAGAGAGGGCCTGACATCCAGAGGATAATTTGTAGTTTTTGTGCAAGATACCGGCGTCGTCTGTGATGACCATCACTGGGTTGTCTATTCCCTCTTTAGGATTAAATGCAAACTGCCTTCAGCGAGAGAGATGAGACAATCAGTCAAAGTTAGCAATTACCGAATATTGATCCAATTTGGTAAATTATCAGATTACGTTTTTCTGATACACATTTTCTATCAGCATTTTTCTCTGAGTTGTCAATATGATATAATTTTCACTCCACTAATCCTGCCTCCAAAAGGCTTAAATGTTAAACTACTACCTGATGATGGTCTGAAAACTAGGGATGCACCGATGTGAAAATTTCGGCCGATATCGATATCCGATATACATATCGGCAGTCACTGCCGATACCGATATTTGCCGATATCGATATATGTAGAGAAAAAGTTTTCTGTAGTGTCACAAATTTAGTACAGACCAGAAAGAACACTGTACATTTGAAAAGCACAACAGTGCTCTTTATTTAAAGGAAGGCTCACTGTAAAACTGTCATGTGGTTAGAGGAAGTACGGCGGAGCGGACCCGATGGAGCTCCGCGAAGGCGGCGACGTCAGCGGCCGCGGCGGAGGCGGGGGCAGGACGGCGTCCGACACCCCGGAGCAACGCTCCGCGCATTTTTTTGTCTTTTCGGGCGATGCGATGTGACGGAGGAGCCCGCTAGGAGAAACCGCTTCAGTTAGTTGGGTCACTGTCTGCGTGTCTCTCGGTGACGCGCTAAGCTAAGCTAGCTGGTCCTAGCGGGCTCCTCCGTCACATCGCATCGCCCGAAAAGACAGCCTCCTCCGCCGCGGCCGCCGACGAGAAGGCGGCAGGACGGCGTCCGACACCCGGAGCAACGTTCCGCGCATTTTTTTTGTCTTTTCGGGCGATGCGATGTGACGGAGGAGCCCGCTAGGACCAGCTAGCTTAGCGCGTCGTTGAGAGACACGCAGGCAGTGACCCAACTAACTGTAGCGGTTTAACTCTGCACATTGTTGACATATCGGCCAGAATTTGTTGATATCGGACCGATACCGATAAGTTAAAAAACGTGACATATCGGCCGATATATATCGGTTGGCCGATATATCGTGCATCACTACTGAAAACCAAACTTTGTTCGATTCAATTTGTTTTGCTAGTGATCGACAGTTCTTTTTTTCCTTCTTCCAAGTATAGCTTTTCTCTTCTCCTATGCTTCTTTCTTCTGCAGAGGTGTGCACAACCTTTTCCTTTTGGTATATGAGCAGGGAAATATAATAAACATGTTTCCTAACTTTTAATAAAATCTATTAGATTGCTCCAATCATAATTACATTGTAAATTAGTGGCTAGAAGGATTCATAATCCCAACAAAACCATTTAACCGTTAGGGGGATGCCTTATCTTGGGCCCAAAGTCTTAAAGATTAATAGTTCCAACAGTCACATATATCGCATATGCCAAACAGATCTTAAATCCTGTATATACAGAACATCGATGTTTGGATTCTGAATACAAATTCAGTTTGTCAGGTCTAATTCTGTTCACATGTGCCTGATAAACACAACATTATATTTTTATTCATGGTTGCTGGAGTTGTAGCAGTATAGTGTTAACAGTTGGGGAAGATGCATAAATAAATGAAATAATGAGATATATGGACATCAATCCAAAACATTAGGTGAAAAGTAGAACTTACTCTGTCAAGCTAGTGATCTCCACCAAACCTTGAAAAACAGAGATTGAAGTGAAAGGCTTTGCAGCATAAAATTCTATGACATTCCATACAGGTATTTATAACATTCCACGCATTTCTAAGAAAAATATGTGATATACTTTACATGTTAATAATTATTAAATAACTGACAATAAAACCCTAGATTTAATCTTGTAATCACATGCAGTTATTGTATATAAATTTGAACTCACAGCTCTGTGAATGTCTGCGTTGCTCTGTCCGCTAAACTGTAAGCAGTAGGACTGGTGTTTGACCCCTGGATGATGTTTGTATATCTACTGACTGTAACTATCAGCCGAGGCCCCATAAAACAGGGTTTGACCATACCTGATTATCTTTAGTCTTTGTCCTCTCCAAAAGAGGAGGGATTTTGTTGATGTTGCTAATTTTCAATAAATTCCATAGAATATCACTTGGCATTCGGGTCAGTCAAACAGCATTTTTACATACATCTACAATGTTTCTAAATCCACTGTGAGCAGCAACGTTGAGTTGGATTATTGCATCCGAACCACTGAGATGTGACTGATGTTTTGTCAGAGGAAAAAAACACATCAGGCCTTCAAGCAAAAAACACCATGGTACAAAGTGTGGCACATCTCTGTCTTTATGTGCCAAGCATGCTCCAATGAAGGGCACAAACACTGTGTACTCGCTGTTGGAGCAAACCTACTGTCTAACGTCATTCATTGTTATCCAATATCCCAGTTGTCCTGCCTGGCAGAAATATTTGAATCACTAGTCATCATCAGTCTGGTTTTGGGCAATCTTTCATCTATCTCTCTCTCATATACAGTCATGAATGATTTAATTGTTGATTCAGACCACAAGGATCACTGTGCCTGCATATTTACATTTATAAAACCATTCTTTTCTCTTATTTTAATATTATGCTTGTCCTGTGAGAGAGAGGACCCCTCCTCCATAAATATAGATGACTTTATCTCCACCCTGGTTTAATATTGAAAGGGTCAGAGAAAAAAAAATATCTTGGCGGAACCAGCCCAGAAATGTGGATAGCACATTGTATATGACAGCTCAACTTTGTGACATAAAACCAGTAAAGTTATCTACAAGGCCCTTAATGGTAAATTGCCCAGTCTAACTAACATATAGAGGTAAAGGTTAAATTAAATTAAAATAAAACATATCGATTTTTACATGTATTATTTCTCCATAGTAGCCATGAGGTGTCATGTATAAATGTCTTGTTCTCTAATTTGTAACGCGTCTTATCTGTGTCAGTGACGCTGAGTCCTTGTTTCTTTGACACAGTAGAAAATGAACAGAAACAAACCCAGTCTGTTAAACCACTCTCTTTCCCTGCCCTTTGTGAATCGTCTTCTGTGCGATCGATCCTAGATAAATGTGAATGGATGTCACTGGACAGCAGAGTTTGCCGTGACATCCACATCACTGAGCAGCCCCTCGCCTCGATAGTTTATACCACGGCCACTTCAGTGCAGCTAATGGCTCACTGTTGGTTTTTCCCCGCCATAAAGCTTCTTTATATTGTTCTAGGACACAGTGAGTCTCTGCATGCATACAGAGGCACCTGGACAATTGGCTTTCCTACTTCAGGCAGCGACTGAGCATCACAATGACATTTTGTCTTTTTGTATTACTTTTTTTTGGGGGGAGGGGTGGATTTTGATGCATTTTCCATCTAAATTTGACCTTTCCTTCAGCACAGTCGAATAAGAACATCACACAGGTACAAGAAATACACAGAAAAAGTTAAAATATTGTTTTAAGAAGTAGAAATAAAATAAATACATATACTAAGCAATGGATGAGTGAGCTGGAAAACAACTAAAAAATAGGTTTCATGATAAGTTTAAAAGTACCTGTACTTGATGTCATGTTGTCTCTCCTTCCCATCTGGTAAGGCAGTTGGTTCACTACGCAGAGGCGTTTACCACAGCACCATACAGGCAAACATTTATTCAAAGAGACTCCTCCCCTGGGACAGCAGGCTTAATGTTTAAACGGAGGGAATTTTTTAACACTACATCTAATGCAGGCATTGGACTGTAAGTATAAAATAGACCAAAAACAAACTGTTCCCTTTTTGTTATTGCCAGAATGAACGACACACTCATCATTTATATCGGGAAAAGTTGCAAATAGCTCGATATGGCCAAATGGGCGTGTGCTGTGCCTGTTCCCATGAGAACCACATCCCAGAGTGGCTCGCTTAGGTTCAAGGCCGGAGCTTATTGAGAAGTTACACAAACAGACACAGAGTAGTGATTTGTAGTACAGATGGTTCACAGCCCAAGGAATACAACTGATGTACATGAATACACAGATAAGAGCAAGAAGAAGGAGCATAGTGGAAGACCACAACAATATTACCGCTGGGGTGATTTGATATGAAGTTTTCCAGGAGGTCATACAACACAAGATACTCATCCTTATCCAGATACATAGTACAGTACATACTGGACGTTGTGATTTTTTTGTCCCATAGAAAGTGAGATAATTGAAAACTCTCCTAAAATAGAAAGATAAAAAGAATATTTTTCAAAGATATCATATCTCGCTGGATAATGAAGGGCCCATAGGGTAAAAGTGATGACTTCCACCACCTTTAATGTTAATTTTTTTATCACCCTAATAAAATAATGGCCTAAGTCATTTTTTTCAATTTTTTGGGGAAAATACAAAAAAAACTCAATCAAAACTTTATAGAGAATATTACATTTAATAATTATTTCAATCAAAAAGGCAGTGGATGACTGTGGACATACATAGAACGTTGTCTATCACTAATGTAACATTTAAGAATAAACTCATTTGACTCCAATTTTTTTTTTACTTCAGGCAACTTTAAACCTAGTTTTAACTGTCCTTTCATTCCATAGTGCAAACTCAGAACTTACATTGCGTAGAGTTAAATTAAACAAAGTTCCCTTTTTTATCTTGCTTTCTTCTTGAACCAGTTGCCATCATGAAAGCTTGTTAAATTGTCATTTTATCCTGACCTGGGCTAAAAAAAACCTTGACTTGGGCGAATAAATAAAATGGCCTAAGTAAAATCCCCACTGTTCTATAGGGCATAAAGAGCATGATTAACTCAGGATTAAGGCCATTTTACCAGACATGGCCAGCATCATCAAGAGATGATTTAGGCCAAATACTCCTCTTTGTCAAAAAATTAACAGGACCACGATATAAGTCATAACTCACAACTCCAATACAGTTTTCTGGATGCATAAACTTCAAAACAGACCAAACAGTAAACATGTAAAATGACAGTATTCCATCCAAGTATTATGTGTTGACATCCTGAATCTGTGTATTGCATTTTTTTTAAACACAGTAGCCCTTCAGTAATTCAAGCTTAAAAATCCTCACTCATTAAGAATTTTTGACAATCTATGTTGTATTGACCCAACAGCATAAGCTGCCTGTTCCACTGCACTCACATGTGCACATGGCATAACCTCACATTTCATCTTGTGTCTCCATTGAACTTAGTGTAGTTTTTTTTGTCTTGATATTGTATTTGAAAAAAAAAATCCTATTTTTGCATTAGCTTTGTTTTGAGACTTGTATTTACAGTGATACAGCTGGTTTATTGTTTCAAGTCCAGTCAAGCAGGAAGCCACACCTTTGCTATCATGAGTTAAATCAAATAACCTTTGTCTATACCATGTGACCGCAGAGCAATCACAGTGAAATGTAATCAAGTCTTGTCCTTTGATCACTACAATGTGCCTGTGTTAGTCAGGGTATAAAACAGCAGAGAACTGCCATTTGTGTATTTCTCTCCATGCGGAATAAACCCTCATCATGATCACAGTATTCTCCTGAACTTGAGTAAAGGTCGTTTTTTTTTCAATCTCGGGACCTAAGTGATGAGAAAAAGATTCCTTCAGGCGTTGTTTATGTCATAGCCATAGAAATAGAAATTCATTATGGCCAAGTGTCACCTTCTGCAAGTATATTAGTATTAGATGCTCAACAGGTTGCACAGCATCATGCAAAGCATCAGTCAGACTGTGAAATGGACATAAGTTTAAATGAGCCTACAACTACAACTTGCTTTTATTCACAGAATATTTTAAGAATTAAATGTGCTGTTTGTCTAAACGTCATGAGGTAAAACATTTGAAACAGTGTCTAGTTTCAGTCAGCAATGTCAAATAGAGCCCACTAGATGGCAATGACATCCAAACAAATATCTGTACTCTGCACAGTTCTCACATTTGTATTAAATAACATAACCTTAAAAAGAGCTAAGGAATGTATATTTGTTTTCAGTTGATTGCATTGTTGTATTTATGAGGGAAGTTATCAACTAGCTCCAAACATATGTTATTTATTGGGGAAATTAGTTTGACCTCCTTATTATAGTATTTGAATCCTGTTTTTTTCAATACACAGAGTTTCTGGGTCTCAATCATAAATTATATTTAACCAAAGCACAAAAACGGCGTCAGGCTTGTTTTTTTTGTTCTAAAATTGTAATGAATTGATGTAATTTGTCATTCTGTAGACTGGTATGTGTGACCAGCCAGTGACAAACGAGTCTTCTTCCCGCTTGCAAGAGCAAAGACCTGTACACAGTCAATTAGTAACTTCACTTCAGCTGTGGTTCAAAGGTTAGATCACAGGCTTCTGCAAGCCAATGAAGAGAATTAAAAAAAAAAGGAAGATGATTTGCCAGAGTATTATTTTGTATCTCCCATTTAACTTGGCATCAGAGTGAATTACATTTTAGCGCCTAGTGCACAGGCCAACCCATGTTGTTATAGATGCGACATTACCATCCTCATCCTCATGTGACAATGAAAGAGAGAGCTGAGTGAATTTGAATCTGCTAACCAACACTATGTATGTAAGGCTCAAATGGTCTGTTTAAAGCATCTAATAAAGTCACTTATTTACCCAGAGAATAGAAGCTGACAGGAGTAATAAAAGAGCATTATAGTCAAGCTTTTTAAATGAAATAAAGTCAGAATTACAGACAGAAAAAATATACAAATAACAGAAAGAGTGCATGTACAGTATGTTTGTGTGACGAAATTATCCTAATCTGTGAATTCTTGAAGTTAATCAGGGATGAAAACAGGGGAGACGGAAAGAAAAAGAAAGAGAGGCCGTGCAGAAGAGCCAATGGGTCCTCTATGGGACTTTTTAATTCTGGTTCCGGATCCAAGTGTCAGTCCCTCTCAGTCCACCCTGATGGGATCCTCCCAGCCGCAGGAAGACACAGAGCTCCCATCTGTGCCTTGGTCCTTGCCAAAGCAGTAGAGTGCACTAACGGTCAAAAAAGCCGTAACGAAGACAGTTACCTTTTTGTCAGCTTCATCTCATTTGCTACACATAGTCCGGCCCAGGCATGACTGCTCAGCTGCCGACCTCGCTTGACTTTCCCCGGCGGTGCAGGGGATGAGCTACAGTAAACAGAGATGAGGATATCTTGTTGGGGAGTTTATAAGGACAGACAGGGGAAAAAGGCTCGACAGGTCCAGAGCAGCCCTTCCTTTTTTGCATAGAGACCGAGGCCCGAGCACAGCCTCAGCGGACTTGTGTGACATCCCAAGGCCTCTCTTTTATCGTAACACACATGGCTTCTCTGTGAGTGCCTGTGTCTTGCGTTTCCTCGGCTAGTGAATCCATGGCAACAGCAATGTAAATGGTCTATTCAGGTTGGCCTCCACTACGCCTGCTGCCTCTTTAACTATAGATCGGCAAACAAACTGTATAGTTGGTTTGATGCACCCACTTGATAAGTAGCCGTGTTATTTATTATACATGATAGCTATTTTCTCACTTATTTATTCTCAGGAAAAAAAGATAGAGAGTTTATCGCTGAAACTCTTAAATTCATGCTCTTTCATTAAAAAAAATTGTACATTTTAGATGCAGAAGCCTCTAATTTGCGTATGACCAAGGGTAGGAAGTAATCAATGAAAATTGTTTTTTTCAAACAAACTAAGAAAGAAAGAATTTTGTAACTTGAATTTTGCTTAGTCAACACATGCAGAAATTCGTTGCAATTTACACCCTGCCCCAAACACTTCCTCTGAACATTAAGTTGTGAAACTTTTTTTTTCATCATCCTGGATGAGTCACATTAGTTAGTAGAGTATTGGTAGAATACATAATTAGAATTCTGATAAAATAAGCAACCTTATAACACTTTGTATACATTATGTGTTCGATCAAGTCATTTAGTCATTCATTTTTAATAGCTTTGTAAAGATCACATATGGACTGTATATAATACATTTTCAGTTTTAAGATTAACATTAACATTAGGAGGACTGACTATATTTTGCTGTTATTATTCGGTATATATATATTTTTTTATTGGTATTCTCATTTTGAGTTTTACTCTGTTACATCGTCCCATTTTTTTATTTATCAATTATCTGTATTAACTAAGGGCCTATGAGTCTAAAGTGTCTGTATTATGGGGCCCTTGTAGTGAAATGTTTGTAGATCTTGCATGCAATCCCCGGACATCCGAAACGTACGACAAAAACTATGCACGGATTTTAGCAGAAGCCATATTTGCTGGCTCAGCGGTATGACATCTCTGCTAAGAGGTCAGCTTGTTTTCCCAGTTTACGGTTTTAGATTGAGCAACGAGACTACATCCTCTGCCAAAAGAAATTGTGGATGTAAAAAAGGGAAATGATGCCTTGGTTACACACTCCACCCAACAGATGTTGCGTAATGCCGACCAGAACAGATTCATTTTTCTTAGGTTCTAAGATGAAGACTTCATGATTTCATATGATTTACAATTTTTTAGATTTTTCATAAGGACATATGAGAACAGGTACTTTCTTACATTTGATAAAATTCATGGAAGAAGAATGACTTAACATATTAGGCTTTACTTGCAAGCATTGAAATGGTGCCAGCTTATCTAACTGTGTCACAAGGACAATTGTAATAAAAGTTGTGGTAGCCACGACTCACAAAGATACTCGCACACTGCTTGAACACATTTATATGCATTCAAAAGATTTGTAATTGACATTGCCTGTGGTATGCGGGTGGAAGTTTATTCATTTAAAGTAGACTGTGCAGAAAATATTTAATCTATACCACTTTTTTATTCATAGTTAAACGCACAACATAATTAAAATAATATTATTAAGAGTTCAGATTAAAAAAAGACGAGAGAGCCTCCCTGAATTAAAGGTTTTGGGCCTTTTGCCTTTTTTGAAAGAGTATGTGCTGCTCTCAGGTGGTTAATTTATTTACCATTAATGTATAATGAAATGCAAATTACGGTGACTTATTATCATTAGATGATAATGAATGTGAGCAGACTGTTACCATATCATTTGAATATAACTAATGTTGAATAGATGGTTGAAGAGACTGCCAGAGAAGAAGTTGAATCTCTGGCTTCAGCTGAGAGTGATCTGATTGGCTGAGAGGAACAAGTGTACAATAACGTAGCACTGACGTTAATTTACAAAGACGAATGATGTGGCAAAAATCAAAGGACGAATAGAAAGAAAGTAGTCCCAGTTTATATTGTGTGCGTATATGTTTTAACGTGGATTTTTGGTGTCACCGTTTGGCATTGCAAGGAAAAAATGAAATACCGCATAAAGCAGTAAAATAGCGATGATACGCAGCTTAACGTTCTATTAAAAGAATTGTGACTGCGTATCCATCCGCCTTGTTGAGCGCACATCCATTTCCGGGATGTTTTCTCCGCTGACCAACCTCCACCGCCATTGCAGGTCCGGGGAGTCGGTGTAGTGGCAGCCAGTCGTTAGGGTTAGCAGTTAGCCAGGGGGTAAGCCCGCAAGGAAACAGTCAGGGGACGAATATAAAAAAACACCATTACACCGGCAACACGTTTTTAAACGAGACTTTGACACAATTAATTTTGACTTTAGACTAGAGGCTCCCTGGCTGTCCGGCTTGGACCTGAGATAAGAAGCCGTAGTTTGTTAGCATCAGAAGAAACCGGAGGAGAGAGAGAGAGGAACCGCCATGGCTCAGATCCTGCCTATTCGCTTTCAGGAGCACCTGCAGGTATGTGGTTGAATGAATGGGTTAATCGTTGGGTAAATTTCTTTGACAATTCCCAGTGGCGTCAAGATACTTTCTTTACATAAAGTAAAATATTGCTAACAAAGCTAAGATAGCTGTTCGAGCTAGGCTAGCTAGCTAGCCCGGTAGGGTGGATGACGTTTATCTTAGTTAGCATCTAGCCGTCTTGCTAACACTCTTGACTTAGCCACCCTCTTGTTTGCGATATAGCGTTCAGTCGCGAAATATTATACACATGGTATATAATTTAAGCCGGTAAATCTTTATCAGAAACACCGTGTTAGCTAAAGCATTATACGTTTTATTATATAAGCCACAACAGAAGTATTTGTTTTCTCGGAGTAAGGTTACAGACTTCTAGTTCAAATGTTAGCTGTCAAAGCCGCGATAACAATGATTGTGGAAAAACTTTTAATTTCATGTCGCAGGTAATGAGTACCATCTTTACATCAGCTCCCTTTATTTGGTAACACGACATGTGAAACACATTTTACCTTTTACCCTTATTACGTATTCATACATAAGCGTTGATATGTCTTAAATATGCATCGCCCTGTTGGTGTTACCTTACTTTAAAGGTGATTATCTGACCACAGGAGAATATCACGTCGGGTGGTTGTAGAAATGGTCATGTGGTATGTTTTGTTGGCTTGATAGATATTTCCCGTTGATTATGGCGGTATTACAGCTGGTATTACCCATCTTTGCGATATTATAAGAAGACAGACAGGTGTTTTCCTATGCAACTCTGCCACTGATTTAAATGGATGCACCTTTAATATAGTCCCAATAAAACCGTGGGTTTGTTCAGCTTGAGGAACCAGAACCATTTATGCCCCCCATCCAAGGTTTTGGATCTAGTCTGGAGTGCTGACTTTCAAGTTGTGTTGAATAAATCATGACTTTAGCGTTTCAATCAAGCTTTGAATGAGAAATGTGATCCGTCTATCTCTTGGCTTCAAGAAAATCATTTGTTCATTCAAGCTTTTTTCTTTTTTAGTTTTCTGGTCTGAACTGAACTTAATAGTTCTCTTGATTCCATATTCCCTGAAAGACTCTCCTCTGCACTTTTTTTTTTAATGTTTTGACTGATCATGGTTTGACTCATCCCTAAAGAGAGGTCAAAGGTCAGATGCAGTACCACTGGAGTTGATTGTGACTTTCTGTTTCTTGTCCAGTATTAGTTTATCAGTTTTAAACCATCTCGCCTGGTTTTATTGTATCTTACTGCTATTCAGAACTGTTCTCATTTTAAGCAGGTGAATACAGATAAATTTCTTTTCGACTTTTGTTTTTTGATGACCTTGAAATTGAAGATGAGTAACCGTTTCTCAGAAATTCATTCATTAGACAGTGCAGCACAGCACATTGTGGTTTTGTCATTTTAGTTTATGTGATGAGTTAATATGTAGGCCTTTCACAAGATAATGTATGGAGGCTGAGCTCCACAGAGCTAGGTAAATGTCTTTTGTTCATACAGTAACAATGACATTATTATGGAATGATTTTCAACTCCTTTGTTAAGGCTTTGATTGCAGGAGTGGGAGTGAAAAGAGAGCCATCGAGAAGTGGTGAATAACTTGGAGTCTATATCATTATGAGGAAATTATACTGATAGCTTTTGAGTTAAACTGAAATATTTCATGCCAGAAAGAAACCAGTGGCCTATATTTCAAATAGAAATTAATGTTCTAGTTTCTTGACATTCAAATGGGTTGATACATTTAATTATTTTTACAGTATTGTACTGTAGTATTGTACAGAAATGTAGTTCTCATTGAAAAGTACTGGCAGGTTGGGACCGAGGTATGCTTTCCCAGATTTGTGTCATTGGTACGTCACAAGGTCATTTTTTGTGATTTATCAACTCCCAAGGGTCTGCAGCCACTATATAATTCATAGCCTACATATGTTGTTTCATGCATGTTTCACAGCATGCATCACTTGAGCAGATCATGCAGAATATTGTAACTGGTTGACACCTAAAATCTACAAAAGGTTATATTGTTGCAATTACTTCAATAAGGATAAAATTATGTTTTTTAGGTTGTGTTCACTCATTTTTGTTTTGTTTATGTGGATTTTCCAACAAATGTGTTGCCTATCAGTTTATCAAATGCTAAAAGATTGTGGCCTGCTTCCTCATAAAATCAGCCAGGGAGCAGGAAGGAAACTCTCACAGCTTATTGGTACAATAGAGTCACATGAGCCTGGAGAGGCCAACCTGTCATCCGCTCATAGTTTCTGCTTTAGTGCTGTCAGGATTTTTCACACAGCTTTACACCATGCAGGCTTAGCAAAGCAGGTTTATATGGAACAGTTGTTTCAACCTGCCATGTTATATTCCGTACTTCTCTACTGTGTATTTGTAATTGAACCTAATATATTATTTTGATCACCCCCCCATATTCTATGAATGTTTTTAATAGTAATGCTTTAACAGAAACATGTTGAGATACTAAAAATTTCACTCAAATAGATTGATGTGAGGAAATGATGCGGCTTAATCACTGAACAGATAAGTCTATATTTTTGATGTGACACTATGATTTTTTTTTTTAATTTAGGACGAGGTAATGACTTCAGTGTCATTTAATTAAATGAATTCTTTCAATAAACCCCATTGAGAAAAAGTAATGCAGTTCTACACAAGTTTGTAACCACATGTGGATGAATATTTAATTGGGTCAAATATGTTGAAATGTTTCTTTTATCAAAACTAAATCTCGCAAGGATGACATTATGTTGAAAGGATTAGATTTATGTTTTCTGGATCTACTGTAGAGCTAATGCACAGAGTCATCATAAAAACTTTTATGATGTTCCTCTCTCTCCCTCCTTCCTTCGCAAGTATGTCCTCAGTCATCCGGTCAACTTGCCTAGCTTGCATTTTGATACATCATCCATTTATGTAGTGTAGACTGGTCATAGAATTTTTATTGCTCTTGTGTTTTCTAACAACTTGTATCTTTTCTCACACATTATAGTGTATATATGCTCATTTTGGTATACACTCTACTTTATATACATGTCTTCAAAGTAGAAATGAGTATTTTTATCAATTCAAATACCAATAGCAGCAACAACTGATTAGGGGTTTATGTTTGTGTTATGATTTTAACTAATGTGTTAGGATTTTACAATTTAGATTATCAAATATTTTGTTGACACAACACACTGTCTCTCACACAAGTCTTTAATGATATGTTGAGACAGTGGTAATTTACTTTCTGTATGTATATAAATGCTTTGTAAGTATTTACACATGTTTACAAAATATTTCATTTTGCTAAACCAACTACAATATACCCACCCAAGACAATTTAAAGAAAAGCTCTCCCTAACTTTTACACATAAAAAAATCAGTGTCCATAAATCCTGACTGTTTGATTTAATCTGTTCAAGAACACATACTATGACATTCCCACTGTTTCCCAGAGGAAACGGCATTCCTTTATTGTGTCAAGCTCTCTAAATATCAGCCGACAAGGTTTGCATGTTGCACTTTGAACTGTGCTAGTAACTGACCAGCTGATATCTTGTGACAGCCAGGTGAGTATACAGATCTGCTGAACACTTGACGTTCTGCAGCTATGTCCAAGTGCAAGATAAAGCGCGCATGTTAGGAGAAAACGGAAGCTGCAGTCCCAAAACCACCTCAGCAGAACTGGCATTGGTGGTGATGGATGGGCTCCAGAAATGCATGCATTCCTTCCTCCCTCCCTCTCTTTATCTAACAGTAAAGGCACCCTCTTGCTCCTCACCCCTTGGCCAGTCACATGTCCCCTACTAGTGTCACATGGTAGTGGAGGAGGCAGCACTGGCCAGGCCTGTTGTTTCAGTCCTGATAGACAATGGGTCCCTGGTTTCCTGTTGTGGAACACGGCACTGAAGTGCTGCAAGCCTCAGCACATTACATAGCACATCCTTCCCTGCTCTGCCTTGAACTGTACATGTGCTGGAGAGATACAGGATTTTTTTTCTGCTGAGCAAGACGCTGCTTTCCTTTGAAGGAAAGTGCTCACAGGTTAAAGTGACAGATGGGGACTCCACTGGGGCCGTCAGAAATGGTTCAGATCTGCTTGCCGATTGCTTATCTCTGTAAGACTTCAATAGTAACCCTTTCATGGATTTTACCTAGTTTGACAAACTGTAGATTTGTTATGGGAAAGCATAGTGTCTTCTGAGCTGACTGCCCTTCTAGTCTCACTCAGTTCAGATGAACAGGAACATCCTCTCTAGGGTTGAATGATGTATCAGATAGTGTCCTTGAAGAAGACTTGCATAAAATGATGTAACTGATGTTCAGACACATTTGAAATGTTGAAGTAATTTGTTGCTATTCTCTTAAATCATTCCCCACTTTAAGATAGAATATGCAATTTTCTCTCAATCAAAAAAATAATTAAAGACAGAGTTTGACAATGTTTTGAAGTGGTGTGGGATGTTGGGGTTTGTTGCTGTCATTGTTAGATAAAGCTCTGCAGTCAGCTTCTCCAGTTTAGGATTCACTGTTCAGGTGTTCATTGTTCAGTGGGTTTTTACCAGGAGTAGGATTATTCATAAGGTCTCCTTTGCAAACCCAGTGATTTATATCAGTATGAACAGTAAATCAAGCAGTTTTAAGTTTAAAAAATGGTTTTGCTCTAATGCTGTTAGGAGGGCATATGGACATCTATGAGCTCCTAGGGTTCAGCAGGTTTATTTTTATTTTTTTTTAAATAAACCAGGAGTGGATTATCTGCAGAGGTTTCCTCTTCAAAAAAAGGGACCCAGTGCAGTGTTTAAAATTGGTAAAAGTACAGAGTAAAGTGGTTTCATGATGCACGGCAGACAGAGATGATCTTAATTTTGTGTTGATATATACTCTTTGGTAGTGGGTAGAAGGGAGGATGCCTCTATGGCAAACAACCACAGAGTATGATCCTGTGTGCTCATACTCATACTCATATCTTAACTTAAACTTTAGTTCCTTTTCTCTGATGAATTTTACTTGGACTTCTCAGTGTCAAAAGTTTGTTGGTCCTCCTCTACAGGTCGTTCTCTACAGTGCAAGTGAAACTCAGAATAGAGGAGTCCTTCCCCGTGATCCTAGGAAGCTCAGGGCCACCCTCTCAGACTGAAGCTTAGTAGTCAATCTATAACAGGCTGCGAGTATTTAAGTGTTTACATATTCTTTTTCTAGCCTGTGTTCAGCAGCTGTGTTGTGTTACAGCTACAGGTTTCTATCGGTTGTAGGATTATTAAATGTCACTGTAGTTAATGTCAGCTAGGACATTATCAAATTGTGCGATACTGATATTTTTCCTAGTAGATCATTATTGAGCTTGATAGACAGATGAAAATGCAGTAAATACTTACTTTTACTGGGCAACCAGCCAGTTTGTTGGTTGGCTTTAGACATGGTGGATTCATTGAGGACCTTATTTTTATTTCTTTATTTTTTTTACATGGCATAAACTATAGAAATAAACAAATACACAGCTCGCTTTGGAGCCCTGCGGTGTTTAGGATGTTATTTATTTAATTATCTGTTAACTTTCAACTCAGAAACTGCCCTCTTTGGTCTGTGTATGCACATTCCTAATAATTTTAAAAGTTGATGATAAAAAAAGAATTGCTTTGCAGAGACATGCTGACACTATAGTGTCATAGTCTTTACTCCGCTATAATCTTCCTTTAATATTGTTTGCCGTCCTGCAGATATTAAGCTGTTTATGGATTCAAAGGGGTTTAAATCATAGCAGTTTGGGCTATCATCTAAGCATATGCTAATGGCTAAGTTCAGCACAGACAAACAAGGCAGGTCAGGCTGAATGACTGAATGATTTTCCACATTAGTTGTAGTTCCACTGGTTTGACCTGCTTTCACCCAAATTCCAGCCCATTGATGTCACGGCAGCATTAGCCCAGCCATGTTTTACTATAAGGTTTCCACAGCAAACCGTTGTATGGTCTGCGACCATACAACAGCTGTCTGTGTGTGTTGGTCTTTAATCCAAGAGACTGAGGTAATATTCGTTGTTTGAACATGCTGCTCTTTCAGTGTTTCCTCTGTATTTATCCACCAAAGCAGTCAACCTACAGGGAACACAATTCATGTTTTAAAAATGCTTTTCTTTGTGAATGAAAGGGCTTCCTGCTGGTCCAGAATAAATGGCAGATGGTAGAGATAGAAAGTGAAAGATAGCACGTAATTCTGTCTAGGAAATGATTGTATTAACAGCGATTAACCCCTCTTCCACCAGACTTCATTTTGGTTTACACAGATTCAAAGGACGATTATAAAAAGATCAGTTAATGAGTTGATTTAGATGTCAAACTGGGATGTTCCAATGTTTCTACAATGTTTTTTTTTTAAATCCGTGTTGAACAATTCCATTTCACGGATGTTCACAGCTTTTATAATGTTCTGATGAAGCAAACCCTTGCTGGTTATTATAAAAGACAGATTCATTCAGGGTCTAAAGTATTTTCTCACTACAGGCTGTTTCTATTTTTCTGGTGTTTAAATAAATGTTGCCTTATTAAAACAAGCCTTATCTACCGGACAATAGCAGCGATAAGAGATGGATACCAGAGTGATGTTACTGTATGATGTCACCCTCTACTGCAATAAAAAAAAAAAACCTCTGATGCTGTGGCAGGCGTTTGCTTTAGACCAATGATCTGTTCTTCCCTCATAGCTAGTAGTAACACTTGTTCTGTGAGGTCCTTTATCACAGTGTCATTGAGAAGGAACCAGGTTACACAGTAGTGAAGAATGTGGGTGGGGCAGAGTTGGGCTGAGGGTGTGTTCTGCCATTGATAAAAGGTGTTCTCGTTTCGTTGAGCAGTTCCTGGAATAGTGGTTTGTGTTTGCTGATTAGGACCCAACCAGGGCAAATTGTTGATAGTGGAGCCACTTCATCCATGATCTACAAATTCTCTTTAACCATAGGCCTCAAATGGTAAATTTAGACTCTAACTGCCTAATAGGCATTTTGGCAAGGATTAAAATAAAGCAGTCACAGTTTATATTTCTTTCACTGTGGTTCTTACCTCTTTATTATATGCCCATAGGTGTATTTATCTTGTATGCCCAAGCCTGGTAGAAATAACATTTTCTCAATTTAGTAACCCACTGCAGATCTGTGGCATATAGAAATCATATTAAACCAACACTCAAACAATCACATAAAAATAATATAATTGTACTGCGTTTATACCACTGGGGCACATGTTAGGTTGCAACAGCAGGGGAAGTTGCAACAGTCAAACATATGGGAAATGTATTCAGTAGTTTCATTTCCTTCACATTTACTTGCAATACATTACATTGCAGAAAGATTTTAAAGTTGTTTATGTGATAATTACATTTGCCATATTATAGTTAAATAGTGTGGTGCATTGGTTTTATAGAAGTTAAAACTATATCACTTGGGCCTGTGCACCAGAGTCCTGACACCCCTGCACAGACCTGTTGTGGCGCGGCCATCTGGAGCAGCCGCACTCAGTAAGTAGTGCTGTGTCAGGGATGTGTGAGGCAGACAGGATGCCTTGTTCCTAGCCTTGGCAGTAAGCTGGGCCACAGTGCCTGCCGCTATTAATTGCTGCAAAGCAGTTCAGCTGTCCCCTCAAGCTTTTGTTTTTATGCGGGTTTGGCCAGTGACTTAACACTATTCTGTACCTTT
Source organism: Eupleurogrammus muticus (assembly GCA_036785175.1). Lineage (NCBI taxonomy): Eukaryota > Metazoa > Chordata > Actinopteri > Scombriformes > Trichiuridae > Eupleurogrammus > Eupleurogrammus muticus. The sequence continues at coordinate 14,923,746 of JAYKQN010000007.1, read as the reverse complement.
ATTGGTTAGACAGCTTTTTATGTGATTTAGTTTTATATCATTTATATATATTGTTTGTTGCCATAATGCATTAGGAATTTGACATAGTGTAATATGATTATAGTTTCCTCTTAGTCCAATGCTTTGAAAATTGGCGTACAAGTAGTTCTCTACCCAGCTTTTAACTGTCATGACCAGTCGTCTTCTCCATGTATTCAAAGAACTGCTACTTGGTGTCAGGCATGTTGATCTCATTGGCTTGTCTGCTTTTGTTGTGATTCTGACCAGTCAAAGCGTCTTATTGGACATTATTGAATGTTGTTTGTGCAGCACCAGGCGTTTTAATTCATTTGAGTGTTCAAAGTCATTATCCCAAGTCCCCTGAGACTCACTGCAGCACTTAAAGGTCAATTCCTGCTTTATGATAGTCCATCTATTTTCCCCCACTTCTTTTGGCTTCATGGTTACCCTGGTATCTTTTGGAGTATACTGCACTAATATGCAATGAAACTCAAGTGCACTATAACTGAAAGCTACTATATTAAATATTCTTTGAAAGATATTTTAACTGTAGTCGTTTACAAGCCATTTCCGTGCAACCTAACGTGGCATATAGAACATCATATTAGTCCAAAGTTAAAAAAATGACCATGTAAAAAGAACTATATATGCATGTTTAGCTTACTTTCTGTTTAACTAACATACCCCCTGCTTTTTGCCCACTCTCTCAGCTCCAAAACTTGGGGATCAATCCGGCCAACATAGGCTTCAGCACCCTAACCATGGAGTCGGATAAGTTCATCTGTATCCGGGAGAAGGTTGGCGAGCAGACTCAGGTGGTGATCATTGACATGGCTGACCCTAATACACCTATCCGCAGGCCCATCTCAGCCGACAGCGCCATCATGAATCCAGCCAGCAAGGTCATTGCTCTTAAAGGTATGGAATGTATTGACATTACAGAGGCCACATCTGTCTAAATCAGTGTAGGATTTAACAGAGAGAGATAGCTGTGCGGATAGGTTGTGAAAATATTACTGTTGTATTTTATTGAAGGGCTCTGCAGCATTCACCTTTGACATGTTTTTTTTTTTCAAAATAGCAGCATTATCCATGTAATAATTAAAAATATTTTGAAATTATTTTCATCTATTTATGTCCATACACATCCAGCTACTTTAGTTTTCTGCTGTGAAGTAGTTCTTATTGGCCAACATGTATATTTTTTCCAAACATTTGTCCTGTAAATATTCAAAATAGCATATTTTTATTCTTTTTGTCCAGCATCCATGATTGCTTTGACTTTTTTGTTGTTTTTGTTTTTGTCTTTTCTATGTTCTTTTTTTTTTCTTTACCGCTTTCTTATGTGTTTGCAGACGGTGAGTTGAAATTTAACTACTTCATTGTGAAAGTAAAATCCTGTTTTCAAGATAGCTTTTAAACCGCAAAACACCTAGTTCCAAAATTATTTACTTCAGCCCACTTTAACATGTGAAGCTGCATAGTGACTATATTGATCAAATTTGACATTCTTTTATCTACCATTGTGTTTCCATGGGCACTAAGATTTTGGTGCAATGTTCTTAAAGCTTGTAACATAATGGCCCTGTTAATTTATTATTTTTATTTTACATATTTTAACTTATTATTGGATAACTCAACAAAACTTTTTTCATGTCTTAAATATTGAAAATATTTCTTCATAAACAGGATTTAGCTTTCACAGCCTTATAGCTTGCTGGCATTCCATCATTTTTATTATACGTACAAGTGATTTAGAACCTGTTTTACATGTGGTAATACTGTGGGTAAAAATTGTTTCATTTTAATTCATGTCTTAATTTCCATTTGAAATTCATGTCTTCTTCCATCTGTGTGAAGTTGCAAATTCCCAGACCTCACTTGTTTCCCAACTCTTATTATTTAAGTCATTCAGTAACTTTTGACAAATTCGTGGTTCTCTATACCAAGGACTAGGGATTAATATCTGCTCCAACTTCCAGAGACTCCAGACCTAAGTGCTGATTTGAATTCGGTTTGTAAAAGTCTGATGGTATCTGATACACAGCATTGATTTGATTGCACATGTGCCTGATGGGCCATCCTTATCATAAGTATTCACAGATGAGGGGGTAACCCGTTCATGAGACTCCAGATGATGTCCTGTGAAATCATTTTTTCTCTGAGTGTCAAAAGAAGATATAGATTTGATTGTTGTTAATAGTTAAGGGGCACTTGTTTTCCTGTTAATCTGATGGCAACAAAAAAATAGATTGTTCACCTGTTTTTTTCTTTAAGCATTGTCCCTGTACAGCCATTAAAATAGCACTTCATGAGCCAAACAGCTTGTGTTCCAGGATTTTTGGCTAAACAATCCCTCAGTGGTTGAAATTTGATGCTATGAAATAGATGGGTCTCCTTCAGTTTTCCTTTTAAAATAGATCACTTAAACTGATCCTTTGGCCATTTACATGAACAAATGGTTTTCCTAAAATAATTTTAATAGTAATGATAAGGTAGAGTCTTTCCTTGTATGTTGATGCTGGATGGTAATGGTAGAAGGACTTGGCCTTAATCATTTTAAGGTACTTGCTGAATGCATCAGTCAACATTTATAAGGTACAATGTGCAGTTGTAAACTGTGTGCTGAACTTTTGTAGTTCATTGCTTTCAAACATGTGACTTGCAGACCGGAGCAGGAGTGAGCATTACAGCGCTGCACAAAATGTTGTTGCCTTTCGAGCATACCTAGATATTTGAAAAAGAAGCAGATCAATGTTTATTGATTTTAACCTGAATTTAATTACCATGAATATGCAAAAGTTTTGGGCTTTGTGCTGCAAGAAGACACTGATCACATTTAAGTCCTCCGTATGCAGTAGTATAGTAATGCACATTCCTCATCAGCTACCACTCACAAGAGTTGTGTTGAATTGTAAAGGATTTGTGGTGACTATGGTGAAAGGAACGAATGGCTCAGCAGTGGTTGTAGAGCTCCTGATCTACATTGTCTCAAGCTGTAGTATCTGTGTGATTCCTCAAGGTCAGCGTAGATCCCTCCTCCCTCTACCCCACTGTCTTTCCTGCTCAGTCTACCATAATGATGCTTCTCAGCCGACCTTGTCATGTGACACAGTATCGAGTCTTAACCGTTTCATGTAACCATGTCTGAAGGATGGACACAATGCGCACACACACACCTCCAACAGCTAATCATGATTCAATAAAAAGTATTTTGCCTGCTCTTAAAATTTGGCTGCTGCTGCAAGTGGTCTATTCTCCACACCGCTTATCGTACTTTGATCCCATGGCTTAGTGATGAATGATCTTGACGGTTGTGCTAACGCATTGGTCTCTGCTTTTCCTCTGTCTGATTTATTAAATAATGAACAAACAAGGAAGTCACACTGCTTCTTAATAAAGCTTTAGCTCACTAAATTAACCCTAACTAATAAAATCAAAAACTCAGGTGAGTGAAACTATTTATTTAAACTATTTAACTATTTATATTTGGTCTGGTTTGTTATCCAGACATGTCAAAAAGCACTTCAATTGTAGATAATCAACTATAACCCTTATTGGAAATATTTTCTGCAACTTTTGTCGAAACCTTTTTATTGCTTAAAATGTACCCCTTCCCCTTAATTATGTTGCCTGTCTGTTTGACTGTCCTATTCCACTGTTATATTAACTTAGATGCAGATGTGTTTGCCTTTTTTGTGAATTGTTTCTTGCTTCTCCCCTCTGTCTGCTGTGTTTCTATCTATGAAGGCTATTCATTTGATGGGGTGGGCCACGTAGTCGGACATAACAATACATGACACACCTTGCTATAATTTTGGTCAGATTAGTGAAATACTACAGTCACTTTCCTTCAATTTGATATCTTAATGGTTATGCTCACAGTGAAAATGAATGGGGTAAGGTATGCATGTATTTAGTCATCCACACCAAGTCCACAAGAGGTACTTGTGACTTTTATTTCACTGTTGCTTACTGTAGGGCTGCCCCTAACTAAAGATTTTCCTAGTACTCTTATATTTATTAGTTCAGGCCATTAGTTGACTAGACATCACGACTTTGTGATGATTTTATTATTCAAATAAAATGGTATTTATGTCATCTTCTTAGGGTAGTCTTTTACCACCCTGAAAGAATCCCACACTTCTGATTTGTTGCCCAACCTAGGAACTATCTAATAACCAAAAGCAGTCTAGTATTTCATACATGGTCTGGCCATATATTAGGTTTTGATCTGATTTTGACAAGGTACAGCTTCCAAATGGAGTTTTTGTTCTTGTGAATAATAGAACAAAGAAAACTTGGTAGATGAAGACTTCTTGTCAGGAACTGTTGTTCGCCTATTAGGGAGCAGCCCTTTTGTATTGTTAATATACATTGGAAGCAACTTCCATCCTAACCTTTTTACTTACTTATCCACTTGCATCTAACACGAGGTGACTCTGAATTTATGTATTCTTATTGGGCTTTCAATTCATAATAAAGGACAATAATACAATCTGAAGACAGTTACAACGAACACATGTACTTGCTTGAAGTGCACATAGTTGACACGACACCTTATGTAGCCTCCCACGTGGCCGAAATTCTATTCACTTATTCTATGTTTTTCAATGCTAGTTTCACTATCTGACGTGTAGTCTCACTACAATTCAGATATGACACAATTTCCGACTACAGCATGTACGGCATCCCCTATCTATCAGTCATGGCATCCTTGCCTGATGACCGCTGTGCCATGACTACAGAAATTTAAAATTTGAATCTTCCTTTTTCTATCATAAATTTGGTGTGTTTCTTTTTCTGTGAATGGATGAATTTGTGTTTGCGAACACAAGGTTAGTCAGAAATATAAGCCTTTTTCCGGGGCCCTGCTTCTGCCCTCTTTCTCCCCCCTCTAGCTGCCAAAACCCTTCAGATTTTCAACATTGAGATGAAGAGCAAGATGAAGGCACACACAATGACAGACGATGTTACCTTCTGGAAGTGGATCTCCCTTAACACAGTTGCCCTTGTGACTGACAATGCTGTCTACCACTGGAGCATGGAGGGAGACTCCCAGCCTGTGAAAGTCTTTGACCGCCACTCCAGCTTGGCAGGCTGCCAGATCATCAACTACCGCACCGACGCCAAGCAGAAATGGCTCCTGCTTATTGGTATCTCAGCCCAGGTAATGTTGTGCTTATTTCGTCTTGTGTTGGTCCAGGACTATAGAGTTCATCTGTGTATTATAACATCTGTAACATGTCTGCATAGTCACCATACATGAACAGTGTTTTTTATCTAAAGCGCTAGTTCGCTAGTCATACATATTTACAATTTTATTTTGTATGCTTTTCAATTTAATTTATTTTTTTTATAAAGCAAAATCGGGTGGTTGGAGCCATGCAGCTCTACTCTGTGGACAGAAAGGTTTCTCAGCCCATCGAAGGCCATGCTGCTAGCTTTGCCCAGTTCAAGATGGAAGGAAATACAGAGGAATCAACTCTGTTCTGCTTTGCTGTCAGAGGCCAGGCTGGTGGGAAGGTAATTGATGTTAATAAAAAATATTCAGGGAATGTATTTTACTGCCAGACAGCATTACACTAGGAAACCTTTCTGACACTTTTTTTTTCTTGCTAATGATTTCTTTTCTTTTTTTTGATGCAGTTGCACATCATTGAAGTGGGGACCCCACCGACTGGCAACCAGCCTTTTCCAAAGAAAGCAGTGGATGTTTTCTTCCCCCCAGAGGCCCAGAACGACTTCCCTGTGGCCATGCAGGTGTGGAGCATATTTCAATAATTTACCACCTTGCTTGTGAAAGTGAATTGAGTAGTCTGATAGTGCCATCAATGACAAAAGTACATCAGCACTGCATTTATGGTTCAAATAAAGTGTTACACTGATGCCACTAGCCTGAAATGGTGGCTTTAGGTAACAGAGAAGATCTACTTTGACCTGTAGCTACAAGGGATAATACTAACCTTTCTGTTCTTTTGTTGTAAATTTGTGACAGCAATGCTTCACAGTGATGTGACATAACAAGAATTACAACTTCTAATGCATTATTGCTGCTTTTTAAAGTAGAAAAAGGTTTACAGTCAATTTTTTACACATCCTATGTTTCTTTTTTTGTTTTTGACAGATAAGCTCCAAGCAAGATGTAGTTTTCCTTATTACTAAATATGGCTACATCCACCTGTATGACTTGGAGACAGGCACCTGCATCTACATGAACCGCATCAGTGGAGAGACCATCTTTGTCACTGCTCCACATGAGGCCACTTCAGGCATCATTGGGGTCAACAGGAAGGGACAGGTAAGACATTTAGACACTGGCTAACGGCTCAGGGAAATTACATTTGCTGTTCAGACTAGTTATTATCAAATATTCACACTGAGGTAAATATTAAGTCAGATGTTTCTGGTCCGTCCCAGTCATGCAACAAAAAACAATTTTTCTTTTATCTATCTTTTATCACACAGCTTCAATAGAGCCACTTATTATCCTATTATTTACAGCTTAAGTGTTCTACAGTCACATGTCCAGCAAATCTGACTCGTCAAACAGCAGTTGTCCCATGGGATAATAACAGCAGCCCCTTGTTTGCGTGTTGTCATTAGGCAAGCTCTGACTTTGCCAGGAGGCATTATAAATAATCCAAGGTGTAGAGTTTCAGACAGAGAGGGGAGAGGTCTGTGTCTTGCTTCTTTTTTGTAAAGCTGAATCAGAGAAGAGAACTGGATCCAGCCAGCTGATGAATAATCTTCCAGCCAGGCCACACACCACATGAATAATTGAGTGAAGAGAGGAAAACTGATCTGAGGTGGTGACGGATCTCGCTGTATGCCGGAGCGGTGAAATGCGTATGTGTGTCACATGCGACACAAACACATCCATGGAGGCTGTGATCTGGTAGATAATAGACCACTGTCTTGGCCTGCCTTTGCCTCGAGTTGAGGGGGTCACTTACCAACAATATTAGTAACCCGATAGAGTAATGGGTGAGCACAATACTTTTAAAATACATTTCTCTTAAACCTACTTCTGTCAACAGGCAATATAATGATTTACATGAACTAAACCTAACTAGATTATTGGGAGATCAGAAGTGATTTTTATTGTCTGTGTGGCTGTGTCCTGTTGCTGAAAAAGTTCAAGATTAGTTTATGGTCGTTAGGCATTATATTCGCCAAAAGCAATATAAATAATAATACTTGGGTTATGTTGTCATTAAGAAAACATACAATATATTAACCTCCCTAACAGAGCTTACTTTCATTCTTTCACTCAATGTCTATTAAGCATACGCTGCATGTTGTTGGTTAGAAAATAAATTGAGACGTTAATGGTGGTTAAACACAGTGTGCTGTATTGCCACAATGGTGAGGGGGGGAAAAATACTGTCACTGTTATTCTCCATAGTAAGGTGATTAGGCCTTGATGAACATGGAATGCAATTAAATGTTCCAATATGAAGATAAGCCTCCTGATCTACTGCAGACTTACAATTTTAATTATTTTTTGTATCACCTTGAGGAGTCTTTTCCATCTTTGTAATTTGTCTCTGTATTTGTCAGCAAATGTCAGCAATGACTGCTTGTGTGTTTAAGACTAAGCATTAAGAGCTCTGATACTGTAACTCAGACTAGGGAGTGTGTATGTGCTAGACTTGGTCTGACATGGACATGAAATAATGATCCCTGCAGGGCTAAAGTACTGCACCCAAAACAGAGGAACAGTAAAAGGGGAAGACTGAGGAAAAACGACAGAGCAAGAAGAGGAAAAAAGGGGCCCATCAGCACATGATTTTTAAGTGGGAGGCGCAGCCTGGTGCCCTCAATCCTCTTAGTGCTGGCCCTCTCATCCAATCGCTACCTCTGCCTTATCTTTCACGTCATCAGCATGGCAGAGACCTGTGATGTCTGCCCTATTAGCAAGGCAAAGAATTAGCACCAGCAATCAACTAAATGCTGGTAAAATATGCAATTGGCCAGTATGTTTGCTTCACTCATTATTATTTGGCCAAAAAACTGTGGTGTGTTGTTTGGTTCTGGGCCATCTTATCACTTAATACTACAGCTCCTCTGTCATCTGACACTTGGTGTTCTCTGGTCTCTTTCTTTCCATTGGGCTTTGATAGGTGTATTTAAAGGGTATACAACTGAAGGATATGGTTAATTTAGTTGAAAGTACTAGGACCACTGTATTATGCTATATACTATTTGCCGTTGTGATTTGAAGATTTGTTTAATTGGCGACTGACTCTGAACAAGTCTGAGTCAGTATCCAGTATCTGCTTCTCTCAGTCAAAAATGTTTATAATCGTTACAGACTTTATATTGGCATCAAAATTTCTGTAGGACACTGTAAGCTCCCCCCTGACCACAACTATATGCTGGGTAGAAAACGGTATCTCTACTATGAGAGCTATTTTTAGTACTTTTTCTCTGTCCCATTTTTTTCCCTTCCTATTTCATCTACCTCTAGTTGATTCACTCACATTATAATGAATAAGTGACCTTGCTTTAGTTGCAGGAAGAATGTGATCTAGTCACCCGTGTAAAAGCTAGGGCATGGACCTGCTGGGCTTGTTTGTAGATGGGTCAACACAGGCTGTCGCTCTCCTTCTCCCCCCTGTCCTTTCCTCCATCCTGTTTTTTTTTTTTTTTTTTCTTTATTCAACTTGTTCTTCTTTTTCGCTTAGTTGTCAGACTACTTACAAAAGCTCTGCGTTACACTGACCCACTAAAAACACATTTGCATTCAGTAGCCACAACCCAAGGCCAGACAGCGTTTAATGGAGTTTAAATGCTTTCGCTCACAGTTAAATTCCGCTGGGCGTACTCATCCTGCTAATTTCTGGCACAGAATGTGAATAAGGAATGTCTTAAGTTATAACAGTGTGGTCTTGATGTAAAATGAGTTCAAACAAAAAAAAATTATCATTCTCAGATTTCCTGTAATGTTCTCTGTATTTCCATGGAACACAGGTGCTGTCAGTCTGTGTGGAAGAGGAAAACATCATCCCTTATATCACTAACGTGCTGCAGAATCCAGATCTAGCTCTCCGTTTAGCTGTCCGCAACAACCTCGCTGGCGCTGAAGAGCTCTTTGCACGCAAGTTTAACAACCTGTTTGCAGCTGGCAACTACTCTGAGGCTGCCAAGGTGGCTGCCAATGCACCAAAGGTATCCATCAATCTTTCAGCATGCGGTCATTTGAAACCTCTCAGACATTGTCTGGAAGAATATTGTAACATTGACATGGTTCTATTTATAGCAGGACTGTTGTGTTGCACTGCTTTAGTTTAATTACCCACTTGATTTGCCAAATAGAAATGTCGATTGTGAGATTTTTAACTTTACTTGATTCCCCCCCCAGGGTATCCTGAGAACCCCAGACACCATTCGTCGATTCCAGAGCGTTCCCACTCAGCCAGGCCAGACCTCCCCTTTGCTGCAGTACTTTGGCATCCTGTTGGACCAGGGCCAGCTTAACAAGTTTGAATCCCTGGAGCTGTGCAGGCCTGTCCTCCAGCAGGGACGAAAGCAGCTTTTGGAGAAGTGGCTGAAGGAAGACAAGGTATTCATGATCTCAGCTTCCACTCACAGGAAGGCAGGCTCTTCCGGAGTTGCCTGTCTGTTTACATGACTTGCCTGTTATCTTGGATCATGTGAGATCCTCTGTTATGTAAAGCATTTCTGAAGTTTCCTTTACAAATTGTCGTAAAGTTAGGTGGTTCTAGGCTACTATATAATTTCACGTTTATATTGTAGCTCACTTTGTTTTCAGTATATGTGTATATTGAAAATCTAGGCTTATTACTTTGAATTGCTTCCAATGCTGATGCGACTTATCTTATGTTTCAGTTGGAGTGCTCTGAAGAACTAGGTGATCTGGTAAAGGCGGTGGATCCCACCTTGGCCCTCAGTGTCTACTTGAGGGCCAATGTCCCCAACAAAGTCATCCAGTGCTTTGCAGAGACTGGTCAGTTCCCCAAGATTGTCCTGTATGCCAAGAAGGTATGTCTAGAGCACTAGGATGAAATGAGTTTTTTTCACTTTTGATGGTTGCTAAACAATGAAGTGTGCAGAGAAAAGAATATTTGAAGTAGAAACATAAAGCCAGTCTTTGTTTGGGACCAATTCCTAAAATATATAAAATATATCATTATATTTAAATGTTTTATAGCTTGATAAAAATGTCTTTCTATTTCTCTAAAACTAGGTTGTTAAAAGTGAATTATTGTTTGTTTTTTTTGATACCAGGTGGGCTACACTCCAGATTGGATCTTTCTGCTGAGGAATGTAATGCGGATCAACCCAGAACAAGGTCTGCAGTTTGCTCAGATGCTTGTTCAAGATGAGGAGCCACTGGCTGATATTACACAGGTAAGTGGATAGGAGGATGGACTTTTTATGATTTATCAGTAACATATGGTTGATATTAAAGTACTTCCAAATTAGTTAAAAAGAGAGAGAGTGGAATCAATACATTTCCTCAAAATTTTCAGAAAATATTTGACTGAGCCGCATGACATGCTGACAACTGTGAACTTCACATATCCTGCAGTGCAAAGGAAATGCATGGCTTCCTTTGCTTCCTGCCAATGCAAATGTTAACAGCTTACACATCAGTCTCCAACCAACTTGCTTGTATTATTGTTAGTGGGAGTTTCAATCATTACGTGATTTCCTTGCATTTATCATATTTAACTTGTCAGTGCGGTTGCACAGAGCTGTAGGAGATAAAGACTGTGGCAGAAGTGTTGTTTATAGTGGAGGGAGGTGATGCAAACTGAAGGTTACAGTGCAGTAGTACCTCAGTTAGACAAAATTAAGGTTTTGATATTGTTATAGTGATATTCTTGTCAGTGTAATAGCAGTATCCACAAACATGTTCTCTCCTCTCCTGGATTTTAAGTTCTCTCCTCTGTCTTCCGGTGTCTGTCCAGATTGTGGATGTTTTCATGGAGTACAACCTGATCCAGCAGTGCACCTCTTTCCTCTTGGATGCTTTGAAGAACAACAGACCTTCAGAGGGACCACTGCAGACTCGCCTGCTGGAGATGAACCTCATGCATGCTCCACAGGTGGACATTAACATCCAATAAAAATGGATTCATAAAAATGGCCTGGATACATTTCTTCCAAAAAAAAAAAAACTGAAAAAAAATATTGTTTCATGTCATGGGTGTAGGTTGCTGATGCTATCTTGGGCAACCAAATGTTCACCAACTACGACCGCGCCCACATCGCCCAACTGTGTGAGAAGGCTGGACTCCTGCAAAGAGCACTGGAGCACTACACTGACCTGTATGACATTAAACGTGCTGTGGTGCACACACACCTGCTCAACCCTGAGGTATGCTTCTCATGATTAGAACTAAAGCTAGAGGCTGATTTTCTTTCTAATCATATGTTCATTGCTCAACTTCATGGTAGATACTCCTGTATGAAACAAACTAACATTTCCTCCTCCATCTGCAGTGGCTGGTGAATTTCTTTGGCTCGTTGTCGGTGGAGGACTCTCTGGAGTGCCTCAGGGCCATGCTGTCAGCCAATATCCGCCAGAACCTGCAGATCTGTGTCCAGGTGGCCTCCAAGTACCACGAGCAGCTCACCACACAGTCTCTCACTGAGCTCTTTGAGTCATTCAAGAGCTTTGAAGGTGAGCTCACAAACCCAATGTTGTCATACTGCTTTAATACTTGTCTTTGAGATTTTGTAGTAAGACTGTAATCTATTATTCAGCCAGTAAAAATTGTTGTTTTTTCTTACACAATAAGGATAAACTTATTCATTAGGACCACTATATTCAGAGGGAAGGAACTACTATCCATGCCATCATTAAAAGTTTGTTTTCTAAAGCACCAATTTCCCCCTAAAATATTTCTGTACCCGGGATAGACATTGGTGCCATTTGACAACCACTTCCTCCTGCTATGCATGTACTAAGCAGAGGGCAATCAATAGTCTGTGCAGAATGGCCTGGGGGTGAATTATAGTGCAGCTCATCTACCATTGCTCCAATAATGGGGATAAGTAAGCTAATTAAGAGTTAAAGAAAATGGCAGCTATGTTTGAATGTTGATTGTACCCAAGGACTTTTACTGGATCTATACTGGCATTAGGTTGTCAGAGCTGTAGACAATCATCTGTAACTGCCTGTCTGTGTCTCTCAGGACTGTTCTACTTCCTGGGCTCGATTGTGAACTTCAGTCAGGACCCTGAAGTCCACTTCAAATACATCCAGGCAGCCTGTAAGACAGGTCAGATCAAAGAGGTGGAGAGGATCTGTAGAGAGAGCAACTGCTACGACCCTGAGCGTGTCAAGAACTTCCTCAAGGTAAAACTACAGGGACTGCTGGGGGGATGTGAGATGAGCCTCGGCCATGTCTTTGACTCTCCTTCTCCCTTAGAAGTCTGTATCTTTTTGTTTGTGTGTCTCTTTGATTGTGTGGGAACAATTGCTGGATAGTATCTCCTTTTATCTTTTTGTTACATGTTGTCTGAGACATAATGACACTGGAAGTTTTACAAACTGATATATATTTGCCATAGAGCAAATTTGTCAAGTTTTCCCTTTTTGAATTCTCATTTTCAGTTTGTTTTTGAGTCCTTTAGCATGGCTACAAGCTATTTAAAAATGAATCAAGGGAGCACATTTGTGATCTTCTGATTACAATTGCATTAGCAAGTATTTATTTGCCTGTTTTGGTCAAAAAGTATGTTCAAACAACCATCCTGATGGAGGTAAATTATCTCTTGTTCTTTTCCTCTTGTCTTGGGATTGGCAGGACATGTATAAGGTAAATCTATCCCTCCCCACAGTACAGGATCTCTCCCTTCTTTTGTTTGTTTCTTTCATTCCTACCCTTAAACTCTAGGCACAGGATTGAAACTGGGATTTGTATAGGCATATGTGCTTTTACATCACCATCCATACACCCAATAGGGGTGCAACCAGTCCTAGTCATTCATTGAATGTTCTGTGTGTGAATGCAGTTAATGGTGAACAAGTAAGGTTCTGGTACCTGATATTTGAGATCTATTAGGACATTCAAGGTACTTGTGTACTAGACAGTGCAGCATATCATAAATACATTTATTATAGTCTTATAATAACACGAGAAGACTCATAATCCCAGTTTTTTAATCCTGGATGAGTGTGGATGGCATCAGTGTGTCAGCACAGCAGAGGACCAGTAGTCAGTGCTGAGCCAACAACTGGCAGCTCTCTGTTAATAAGTAAGAATGCTACTATAGAATATTTGGATAATTACTCCTTCACTCTACTGTGAAATACAAATTTAGCACTACTTATCCATCCTATGGCCTCTGAAAGAGTGACCTCCATTTGTTGTAGTGACAAACCTTTTCTTTTCCCTCTTGTAATACGGTATAAAACGTGTCATTTTTAAAATATTTAAGGAAGATTGACAATGAACTTCAATTGAACTTTTAACAGAAATAAATATTGTCTTGTCATCATACACAAGTCACCAGGTATCAACAATACTGTCATACCTGCAGTATTTAGTATCATCATCTTTGTTCCATCAGGATTGGTAGATGTTTTGTCGCTTATGAGATGTTCATGTTTGGGGGAACTTTTACTGACCTTATTCCCTCCACTGTGTGTGACAACAGGAAGCCAAACTCACTGACCAGCTGCCACTCATAATCGTCTGCGACCGCTTTGACTTTGTACATGACCTGGTCCTCTACTTGTACCGCAACAATCTGCAGAAGTACATTGAGATCTACGTTCAGAAGGTGAGGCACAACGGAGACATGGTGATGACATCTCTACATTCTCACATTGCCAGTGTAAGGAATTGATAGTTTCCTGTTTGTGTATTAGGTGAATCCCAGCCGTCTGCCTGTGGTCGTTGGGGGTCTCTTAGACGTGGATTGCTCAGAGGATGTCATCAAGAGCCTGATCCTGGTTGTCAGGGGACAGTTCTCCACTGATGAACTGGTTGCTGAGGTGGAAAAGAGGAACAGGTGTGGCACCCTTCCATGTACATGTTAAAAATTCCAAGTACTTTCTATGTCAACAACCTGTGCTTTATTTTTGTTTTCTGAAAATATCGGATTGTTAATGAATTATCCTATGAATTGACACGCTTTCTGTTAATACGTTTAAATAAGCAAAGACTTTGTTTGTTATTTTTGTGCAACAGTTAATACAATAACTTGATCGGCATACTGATTTGTAGACACAGTCAGTAATTGCAACAAAAAAGTCTTATTCTCGGGAAAAAAAAATTACATTAAAATTACATTAAAATAAAATCAATAATAGTAATCTAAGGAAAAATACGTCCCTTATTCAAAGGATCAAATCTATAACTGAAGAGCCTAGTCTACCTAGTGTTTCAAGGATAAGTCCTGTGCATCACATTTTCCTTTTTCCTCTTTTAGACTGAAACTTCTCCTGCCCTGGCTGGAGTCCCGTATCCATGAAGGCTGTGAAGAGCCCGCTACCCATAATGCCCTGGCCAAGATCTATATCGACAGCAACAACAACCCTGAACGCTTCTTGAGGGAAAATCCCTATTATGACAGCCGTGTGGTGGGAAAGTACTGTGAGAAGAGAGACCCACACCTGGCCTGTGTGGCCTATGAGAGAGGACAATGTGACCAGGAGTTGATCAATGTGAGAATGAGTTTCTGCATTTGCCTGCTTCTCACTATGTATCCAATATTCTCAATTTCAGCCTGTTTTCCTTTTATAGTGTTTCGCATTTACACTGCCTTTACTGTAGTGGAGTTATAGCATTTCATCTTCTATTTTCACCTCAGGTCTGCAATGAGAACTCTCTCTTCAAGAGCTTGTCTCGCTACCTGGTCCGGCGCAAAGATCCTGAGCTGTGGGCCAGTGTCCTGCTGGAGAGCAACCCCTTCAGACGTCCACTTATTGACCAGGTATACAATACACCAGACAGGATTTATCTCAATTAAGGGTGCTTTCTTGCCACTAGTTTGATTATTTGATCCACACCAGGCAATAAAATGTTTACTATTTAGCATATAGACTTCTGCGTTGTCAACTTTCTCACCTGCAAACAAACCAAAATTGTTCCGATTGACATTTCATCAATGATTATCTTCTCTAGAAATGAGCACCAATTCTGACACATTCTGAAATGACTTCTGTTTATTTGATGTCAGGTGGTGCAGACGGCGCTGTCAGAAACCCAGGACCCAGAGGAGGTATCCGTCACAGTCAAGGCCTTCATGACCGCTGACCTCCCCAATGAGCTCATTGAGCTGCTGGAGAAGATTGTGTTGGACAACTCTGTTTTCAGTGAACACAGGTGTGTAGCTATAAAACTTTAATTTTATTTCCTCCGCTGTGTTCAGAATGAAAGTGTGCTCATGTGTTCGCCATGTGTTCTCCTCTTGCCAACAGAAACCTGCAGAACCTGCTGATCCTGACAGCAATCAAAGCTGACCGCACTCGTGTGATGGAATACATCAACAGACTAGACAACTACGATGCACCCGATATCGCAAACATCGCCATCAGCAATGAGCTCTTCGAGGAGGCCTTTGCCATTTTTAAGAAGTTTGACGTCAACACCTCTGCTGTGCAGGTCAGTCATTCGCTCTTGAACAGCTCGACCAAGTCCATATTGACTAAGAAAGTGTTGATTGTCTAAATTCCCCCTCCACCTTCTCTAGGTGCTGATTGAACATATTGGCAACCTGGACAGGGCCTATGAGTTTGCGGAGCGCTGCAATGAGCCAGCTGTGTGGAGCCAGCTGGCAAAGGCTCAGTTACAGAAGGGCCTGGTCAAGGAGGCCATCGACTCCTACATCAAAGCAGATGATCCCTCTGCGTATATGGAGGTGGTACAGGCTGCTGATAAGAGTGGTAAGGAGACTTGATGAGCATGTCTTTTGTTTTTTTTAAGAGAGGAAAAAAAAAGTGGTGGGGGATTAAAAGCATAAGAATTGGTTTATATTTTATTTCATAGTTAGCCTCGTAGTGTTTTAGAGGGGTTTCCAGAACAGAGCATAGTATTGGGGGAGAGGAGTTTTGGTGATTGCGCTTTGCCCTTTAGCACTGTTTGAAAGATCACTCTGAATGTGACAGTGCTCTACATTTACCAAAAAGGAGGGAAAGTGTTGGTTTTAAAACAGTAAAACACAGTTAAATACCAATCACATGTTGTGTTTCAGGAAACTGGGAGGACTTGGTCAAATTCCTTCAGATGGCTCGTAAGAAGGCCCGTGAGTCCTATGTGGAGACAGAGCTGATCTTTGCCTTGGCCAAAACCAATCGCCTGGCTGAACTGGAGGAGTTCATCAACGGACCCAACAATGCACACATCCAGCAGGTTAGCCTCACTGTCCTCTAACCCTCTGTCAATTAGCTGTCAGGTCTAAAATGAAACTGTATATCATTATTGCATATGCATAAAATCTCTTGTAGGTTGGAGACCGCTGCTATGATGAGAAAATGTATGATGCTGCTAAGCTGCTATACAACAACGTCTCCAACTTTGGTCGCCTGGCTTCAACTCTTGTGCACCTTGGTGAGTACCAGGCCGCTGTGGACGGCGCTCGCAAGGCTAACAGCACCCGCACCTGGAAGGAGGTGTGCTTCGCCTGTGTGGATGGAAAGGAATTCAGACTGGCCCAGATGTGCGGCCTCCACATTGTGGTTCATGCGGATGAGCTGGAAGAGCTTATCAACTACTACCAGGTAAAATGGAAATGGAAGAAAAGGTGATAATGCAATTGAAGTTAAGGATTCTTTGTATATGTGTTGGTGTCATTAATTCATTATACATTATTTTTGTAGTTTACCTAAACAAAAACATATACATACATTTATGCCATCCCCCCCCTCTTCTCTCAGGATCGTGGCTACTTTGAGGAGCTGATCACTATGCTGGAGGCAGCTCTGGGCCTGGAGCGTGCTCACATGGGCATGTTCACTGAGCTGGCCATCCTCTACTCCAAGTTCAAGCCCCAGAAGATGAGGGAGCATCTGGAGCTCTTCTGGTCCAGAGTTAACATCCCGAAAGTCCTGAGAGCAGCAGAGCAGGCCCACCTGTGGGCCGAGCTTGTGTTCCTTTACGACAAGTACGAGGAGTACGACAACGCTATCATCACCATGATGAACCACCCAACAGACGCCTGGAAGGAGGGACAGTTTAAAGACATCATCACCAAGGTACATTTATTTAATGTTTAAAAAATTCAGATTTTTTGCATTTACCCAGTAATTAGAATGATCTTATATTTTTAGTTTCTATTTCTTCAATTTAGGGTCTAAAAACCTCTGCTCACTTTGCACCCTCTACAGGTGGCCAATGTGGAACTTTACTACAAAGCTGTCCAGTTCTATTTGGAGTTCAAGCCCTTGTTACTGAATGATCTGCTCATAGTGCTTTCCCCCAGACTGGACCACTCTCGTGCTGTCAACTTCTTCAGCAAGGTAAACTTTTAGTTTTCTCATATGAATGGAGAAGGAAATGGGAAAATGTCTTGTATTTGTTAGGGCTGAGATAATGATGATGGTTCCTGTTGTCTCTAGGTGAAACAGCTGCCGCTGGTCAAGCCTTATCTGCGCTCCGTACAGAACCACAACAACAAATCAGTCAATGAAGCACTTAACAACCTCTTCATCACAGAGGAGGATTATCAGGTGAGGTTCAGAACATTTGACAGCGTGACTGTATTTCATTGAATGATTTCATTGTATAAATTATTAATTCATTATCTCTTTATACATTATTCATTATTCTCCCCTCATTTTAGGCACTGAGGACATCAATAGATGCCTACGACAACTTCGACAACATCTCACTGGCCCAGCGTCTGGAGAAACATGAGCTGATCGAGTTCAGGAGAATTGCTGCTTACCTCTTCAAAGGCAACAACCGCTGGAAGCAGAGTGTGGAGTTGTGCAAAAAAGACAGGCTCTACAAGGTACTCTTACCACTGAACGTTCAACATTATTCTTTGTGTACGTTTTTTATTCACTTTTTAGTTTGACTTCCTGTCCATTTGCTGTATCCAACTCTGCAGGATGCCATGCAGTACGCGTCAGAGTCCAAGGACACTGAGCTGGCAGAGGAGCTGCTCTCCTGGTTCCTACAGGAGGACAAGAAGGAGTGTTTTGCCGCCTGCTTGTTCACCTGCTATGATCTGCTGCGGCCTGACGTGGTGCTGGAGACCACCTGGAGGCACAACATCATGGACTTTTCTATGCCATACTTCATTCAGGTCATGAGGGAGTACCTCAGCAAGGTAGGTCAACTAGATTCACTCTGGTGTAAACTGAAGAGTAGGAAGTTTTGATATAAATGTGTTTTATAGCTGTCGACCAGTTATCTCATCCGCTCTTCCCTTTCCGGTCCTTTTTAACTTTTGTCAATCAGAACGCTTACGGAACTATACCCTGTTAATTGAGAAATTTTAAAGATATGGCATGTTGACAAATATGTAATCTGTAAGAAAAAAAAAAGAAGATACGGTTTTTCTTTTGGAAGGAACTGCCAACTAAACTTGTCAGTATAAAATGAAAGACATACGCAAAATTCAAACCTTAATTTTCTTTTTCAATGCTGCACATCTTCTCTTGCAGGTTGATGCGATAGAGGAACAGGTGAAAGTTAAACGCTTTTGTCTTTGAAGTTTTATCTTGGAAGACTGTGGCGTTGAGTGTGCATGGTTTTAGCTATTACCACACATTAAACTCTCACTAAGACCTCTTGCAAGATGAGATGAACATTAGTTATTGGCACCTAAAGCTGGTAAAGTTTGGGGAAGTTAATCTGTAGCATTCTGCAGCAACACCTCTTGACAACTGCCATTAACCTGCAAGCTGTAAACGGTAGTTAGGGAACTTTGATTGATTCAATGATTAAATAGTGGACTTGAGTGAGAGCATTAGTAGTTAAAGTGTGACAGCATAAACCTCAGCATGTTGATCTATTAAAGAAATGCATGCAACAGAATGGGATGTAGTACAGGATGTGAGTGAAAGACAATACTTGCTGTAAGCAGTGATTACTGCTGGTGAACCAGCTAATTCATGCTGTAATCTGTGTTCAAAGCATAAAATGGATGCTTGTTCCGGGCTTATTTGGGAACTGTAGTCTGACCCTTTCCCCTGTGTAATGAACTATAAACCTGCAGCAGACTGCAACATAAATTAAACCAGTGGACCAAAATAAACATGGTCCCAGGCAGGGGGGGGGGCGATTGTTGAATATGCACTTCGGACAATATCTCTATTGATGCTTGATTTTTATCTGTTATACCTTATAATTCATGGAAACACTCATCATTGTGTAAAATTTTAAACAAATATGACAAATTCTCAACAATGTAGCTCACTGAAAATGACACAACACAATATAAAACTACATGTGTTTCCTGTAAAGTTTTGATGTTTTACCTCATTATTGCAACAAGCATGTGTGTATTGCTTATATGTAGCAAGGGGCTGGTTTCTAGTGCTTTGTTAGAAAGCCCTGAACTGTAGACTGCACTTGGCCTGAGACCTTTACTGTGCTGCAGCCTGATATCCACAGCCAGCCTAGCAGTGCAACACGGGAGCATGAGGCTGTTTTCTGTTTACAGGGATGCTTCAGCTTGTTGCTTGGGTGTGCAGAGAGCTTCATTGAAATAGCTTCTGTAGGGCGAAGCATGTAGTAACTGATCTTACCATGATAATTGCATACATACAAGATATGGAAGTGCACTGCTGAGTAAGCCCTTACTGTTAACTCTAAATATAAGCTGCATTCAGGTGCTGCTTCCTGTCCTGGAGGACCTGATGAATGCTGTACATTTAGCATATTGCTGCATCTGACTTGCTGCCTGATTCCCCCCCCTTCTTCATTATTACAGTGAGGATAGATTTAGTCGCATGAATGAAAATGATAATTTTCAATCAGTTATGTTCAAACTGTAAATATGACATTTTCTATATAAAGTGTGACAAGCTCAAACACATTTTTGTGACAGTTTTAATTTAGCTTTCTTATTGTATGATCTATGCTCAGACTACTACTATGTAAAATGAGCCTCTTGATATCCCCTCTGCCTGGTTATGTTTGTGTGTCACACATTTGTTAACCAAAATATATATATACTGTGTATATATACCTACTCAACATATGTCCTGGTTTTGTTCTAAATACACGAATTTCTTTGCTTTGCAGGTAGATAAACTTGAAACCTCAGAGTCTGTAAGAAAAGAGGAGGAGCAGGCGACAGAGACGCAACCTATCGTCTATGGTAGGAGTCCATGAGTCATTGTGATCAAAAGCAACATTTTTCATGCAGCCCTTTTATTGCCTAGGTTTTCCCAGAACTCTGTAGTTGATACAACTTCTGATATCAGAATTTTATTATTAATAATTACAGGCAGATGAAGGTTTTTTTTTTTTAAGTTGTGCAGGAAAAAACTGGTTGTTTTACAAATGAATCGAGTTATTTCAGGTTTTTCATGCATCATTGACAGTAGTTTAGTAATTTCTGCTGCTTTTATTCTGAAATGCACAAACACAGACCAGCACTGTGACTTATGAGAAATATTTCTGTGTATGTGTGTCTTGCAGGCACACCCCAGCTGATGCTGACAGCAGGCCCCAGCGTAGCGGTGCCCCCACAACAACCTTATGGCTACGGCTACCAGGCGCCTGCAGGATACGCTCAGCCAGCAGCTCAGCCAGGCTTCGGCTACGGCATGTAAAGACCCCAAACCCCTCTCCACATGCAGGCTGGAGCTACCATCCATCCATCTCCCACAGTCCTTCACCAGACCATTATTGTCTCGCTCTGCCCTCTACAGGGAGTGTGGGATAATACAGAGAAACACCCCTTTTTTTTCTTTTTTTTCCTTTCCCCCCTTTTTTAAAACTGTCATGAAGGACTCAGTTTTATTTCAAAGAAAAGAATGAATCACAAAGATTAATTTTCTCACATTCCGTATTGACTAGATTAATTTCTTTTGTCTATTTTATTTGAATGGGAAATGGTTTATGTACAATGGGAGGGTGGGCTTGTGGGAAGAGCTAGTCCTCTTCTAAGATAATAAAAAAAAAAGGTCTGTTGTGAAGCATCTGATTTGCACTCTGTAGTGAGAAGAAATTATGTAGAAACTCTTCCTTTTGATGTGTGTGAGCAGCTTCTTCTGTCTGACTGTAAAATGCATTTAATTATTGTATATTCAGACACAAACGCTTCTATGTTCCTCTATATTTGAACATGAGACCGCCGCTTCCATGACCACAATCCTGAAACACTACGTCTCACCAATTGTGTCCCCACAAACATGCATATACTTCAAGGCCGATTGATGAAGGAAACCCAAGAGAGCATTTTACATATGACTTTCAGGAAAGT
Organism: Eupleurogrammus muticus; assembly: GCA_036785175.1. Taxonomy (NCBI): domain Eukaryota; kingdom Metazoa; phylum Chordata; class Actinopteri; order Scombriformes; family Trichiuridae; genus Eupleurogrammus; species Eupleurogrammus muticus. The sequence continues at coordinate 14,902,380 of JAYKQN010000007.1, read as the reverse complement.
TAGATACTTTCCAGCACAGCAAGTACAGGACTCTCTCAATCAATTTAAAGGCGACATTTCCATACGCTTTAAATACTTGGTTAACGTGGGACCATTCCACTTCAGGAGGGACTGCAGACCTGTTTGCGTTTGACTAACATGCCCCATGCCCCCTCTTTATGCTACAGTTTGTTTATGCTGAATATCAGCTAAGGTCAGAGTGTGAAGGAGACATTTTTCAAACTGTATTCTCCTGATGTCGTTTTGAGGGTCGCCTTTAACCTTATCAGTTCACCCTCTCATTAAACTCAGAAACAGTATCACAGGACTTGTGGTAATTTGAAGTTTTAAAGGCTTGTGTGTGTATACAGGAAATCAATCATTAACTCCTTTAAACTTATATTCGTATCTAAATTACCTTTAGATTTAAATTGTGCACTTAAGATATTTGATTGTGCATAATCGGGATCATGAATGAAACAGCGGTTTTGTTTTCCACTTAAAAATAATAAAGGCTTCTTGTTTGTCAAGAAAAGTTTGGTTGTGTCTTGCATGTACTGTTTTGTGCAGGGAATGCATTCAACCATGTCCCTCACGGAAGTTCTGTGGGGGGCGGGGGATTCCAAGAAGGTTCTGGACCTGTTGACACGGGCTGTCCGGTCCCTGTATGCCAGTTCTCGTAAAAAGTCTGGCTTGTTTCCAGTGGGGGTTGGACTCCACCAGGCCTGCCCTTTGTCACCAATTCTGTTCATAATCTTTATGGACAGAATTTCTAGGCTCAGCCAGAGTGTCAAGGGACTGCAGTTTGGGGCCTCAGGTTCTGGTCCTGTTGGCTTCATCAGTCCGTTACCTTCAGCGAATTCAAAGCCCGGAGCTGTTCGCAGCCAAGTGTGAAGCACCTGGGATGAAGATTAGCCCCTTTTAAATCTGAGGCCATGGTCAGATAAAGGTGGAGTTCAGCCTACGGGTGGGGGATGAGATCCTGCCTCAAGTGGAAGAGTATCTGGGACCTGTTCACAAGTGATGCTGACTCTACCAATCTGTCATGGTGAAGAAGGAGCTGAGCCGAAATGTAAAGCTCTTGATTTATCAGTCAATCTACATTCCTACTCTCACTTTATGATCTTGAGCTTTAGGTAGTGACTGAAAGGATGAGATCACGATGCCAAGCGGCTCTTTGAGAAAAGGTGAGAAGCTCGGTCATCAGGGAGGAAGCGCTGCTTCATTGCATCAAGAGAAACCAGGTGAGTGAGGCGACTCAGGCATCTAGTGAGGACGCTTACGTGGCATGGTGTTCCAGGCATATCCCTGGAGAGACCATGTTCCTCAGCTGGCCTGGGGACACCTTGGGGTTACCCTGGAAGATCTGGACATGACAGAGGAGACAGAAAGCTCAGCTTCTCAGCTGAGGCTGCCCCCATGACCCTACAATATAGAAGATGGATGACCTTACCATGCACTCAATGCCTCAAAGAGGGAAGGTGATATGACTGATATTATAAATAAATACTGAAAAGAATCGTGGATTTTCAAATGCATAAAAAAGATACTGCACCTGAAATCTGATTGTGTAATAATGTCAAAAATGTGCAGTTTGTAATAACGTACTGTTAAAATAATTTCCACTTTTTAGATTCTGCAAGGATTTTTACTTTTAGTATTTGATAGACTGTCCATGTTCTACAGCAGCAATAGAAAGCTCATTGATAGACAAGTATATAGGCCTGGCACCCTCTAATGGCATAAATCTGCAGCTGCTACAAATAAAGCAGGATAGTAGAGTGTTCTGGTGTGAATTACAGCCAGGCATTTACCATATTTATATATCCATAAAAGATGAATAATTTTATAGGGTATAAGTATTATATCTTAATATTATAGTTGGAGGGATTTGCTGTTATTCACTGTCAACAGTGACATTGGCTCAGAAATAAAAACATGCTGTCTTTAAGGCCGAGGGGGCTGTTGCACAAAACCTAGATAGAGGATTAAGTGGGATTTTCCAGTTATTCTGGCTGAATTTATCAGCGATTCTGTTGCACGAAGGCAGAGGCACATAAATCACCATGGAGATTTATTCTGTGCCGCTATCCTGCTGCAGACCAGGCCAGATTAATCCTGGTGCCTTATCCATCAGTCAGTGGTCACTCCAATGGAAATAAAATGTTATACAGTTAATCTGTGGTTTTATGTATATTTCTTGCCTTATCAACTCACAATAAAATACTGCTTGTAGCTTTTCATTCAGCCAAGTACTGTATGCCTAATGTTATTTTATTTGTAATAATTTTTATCAGCATTCATGCAACCATCTTCAGACCAACTGTTAAGTGCTCACATTGTTGAAATGTGCTATAAGCCCTAACCACTGGATGATCAGGTCATGCCTCAATAGAGAATCTTCTGTTGTCAGTATATTTTTTGTCATCTCTTCAGAGTGTTCACACATGAATGTAATACATATGGTATTGCATGAGTTTAATTGGTTTTCATGGTAAATTTCCTAAGTTTCACTGCTCACTTTGGCTTTTTCCTCTTTGCTGAATTACAGTGGCTGTATTCCCTTTTTGTTTTTAGATGTTTGACTTTCTCATCATCTCCCATGAGAAGCTGTTGTTGCTTGGTGGACCAGTATTCTCAATTTCTGCATCTGTAGTTTTATGATCTACCTCATGACCTAAAGCCATTAATGCACACCTATGTGAATTACCCACATCTGGCTTGACACAGTCACACCTCCTCATTCTGGTTTGGCAATCGTGCAACTGATTAATCCAGGATTCCACTAGGTTAAACCTGGCCTTTATTAGTTATACTGGATTTCTGAATTCTGCTTTGCCCAACGGCCCCAGGTAAAAAATTCAAGATAACTCATTTTACATCTAAACAAATGACTGAATTCTACTTTTAGCACTGCAAGGCGAACATATTTACTTTGCGCAATAAAGTGACCTCCATGGTATTCTTTATTAAATACTTTGTAATATAAAAAAGGACATCTCAATTTCAGTGTTCATTTTGTGAGCTGATCTTACTCCCATCAATACCAGTGTTGCAATACTGTTGTAAATGTGACAACTATAAGAATGATCATTGTTTAAAATGGCAAAAAAAAAAAAAAAAAATCAGTAGACTATCAGTTATTCTTGTATAAAAATACAAATGTATTTGTACGGTTTCAATAGTTTTAAAGGGTCCAGTATCGTAGAAAGTGAGATTTTAATTGATTTTTTTTATTACAAGACAGGTCTATACATACTGACCTGTGTATATAAACAGAGAAATGCAACACATTAGTCAGAAACCGTGGCTTGGAAAAAAAGCTGTCATGTCCATGAAGTTGTGTTGTCAGCCAATGATGAGTCTCAATAATGTTAATAAAACAGATGCAAAAAAACAAAACAAAACTGTTCTTTCTAGAGCTCCAAGAGATGTAGAGGTGCCAAATTGTCAATTAAAATCCAGTAAAAGTGTACGATATAGGACCTTTAACAGAGGTATTGCCTGAAAGTCCCACAGATTCAAACTGAATCTCTAGTACAGCTTCAGATCTCCTGTGACGCTATCGATGAGATCAGCTGGTCCCGGACCGATACCCAGCACCGTGCGTGACCCAGGCGCAATCTGTGTCCTCCCTGCATCCTGGATCAGGCTGACAGGAAGCCCCACCTCCTTGGCATGACCCAGAAGATCAATGAGGGTTTCCTCATTGGGAGCTTTCACCACCACCTTGGGCTGGCCACAGTACTCCCACTGTTTGAGAAGCTCCGGGTTTCTGCGCTGCACCTGTTTGTAAGCGGACACGGCAGCGTGGGAGCACTGGGCGGCCACCTTCCCTTTACCCATCTTCAGATCATTTCGGACCACCAGAATCATCTTGAACTCTCCTCCTTCTCCCATCACGCTCGCTTCACCCATGCCGTTGCCCACCGCTGCCGTCAGGCTTTTGGATGCCGGGATGCAGCGGGCACGGAGATGCCAGCCGATGAGGAGCCCACAGCCCAGTCCCGCCACCACGCCCACGCCCAGCGGGCCGCACAGTAAATCCATGTAGTTAAACCTGCCGTAAACATCAGATGTAAGAAAAATGGAAGTCTGTGTCACACGTTGGATATATCATATGTGATTTGATTATATAACCTTTTGAGCTTTTATACAGAAACACGCACACACACATATATACATATAAATAAATAAAAGTGGCTCAGTAGCTCTTTGTGTCTGTGAAATCATTTAAATTATGTTAAAATGTGAATTATGACTAACAATAACAAAAGTCTTAGTATAAAAACTTTATCATAAATAAACTATACTCACAACATATCAGTTTGGTAAGTATATGTTGCTAAATCAATGTACATACTGTACACATTAATAACCATGTCTCAGTCATAGCATAAATGATTTATAGGCAATGTTTAGCTCTCACCACTGATGTTATTCAGTCACAATGAAATTGTAGTTGCCTTGTTCTCGGTTTTTTGAAATGTACCAGATGGCCTTGTCTAATTCTGCCCTGTCATGGACGTAGATGAGAGGAAGTTTTTACATAAAAAGCTCCAGAACGGCTAATAATGGTCGTTTGAGGTCGTTTCCAACAGCGAGTCTGACAGATTCACACAGATTATTTTGTCAATGCCTCAGTCATTCCTGATTTTTACCAAACTGTAACGTTACTCTTTACATAACTTAATGTTGACTTCGCGGGGTAACTAATTCTACTTAATGAGGCGAACTAGCCCTGCTAACTTTAGCTACCCGGTAAGTAGCTACAGGGTTTAGCTCCGCAAACACCGCTACAGAACTACGAATACGATTAAAGGAGCGAACAGACGAATGTTCATACATTTCCTGCCCAGACGGAGACCCCACGGAGCCGCAGACTCGATTGACGACCGATTACTCTGGTTTCATTTCATAGCCGCTGCTCCGCGTGAACGGAGCCGCTTCTTCTAGTCGCTTGGTGATGACGTCGTGGGCCGCGTCACAATTCACGTTCCCAAAAAAGGTCAATTTAACGTTTTTCCAAATAATAAAATAAACAAATATATTATTATTAAGTAGAATTTTAAAGAGTATTATGGCCACTGAAGAAAATTATTATTATTATTCTCTAAAAAAGTCAAATTAGTCAAATTGAGCTGACATTTGTGTTTTAACATCATCATTAACAAGGTTGTTTCAGTAGTATCACAGGTGGATTGTAAGAAAGAATAATTAGTGAGAAAGGCTGCACCGTGGAACGGCTCACTAGCATGGACGAAAGGAGAGAAAAGGTAATATTTACCTCAGCAGCTCTTTTCTTTTTAAGCTGGAAACAGAATTGTGAAGTCTAACTAAAGCTATAAATTTGCTGACTGGAAGCTGCGACAAAAAGATTCTAGAACAGTAGCCATTGTTGCTCCTTAATGTACCGATGAAGGAATTCACCACCACGTCCGCACTTTCTTCTTTTAAGACGTCTTACCAATAATTATTAAAAATAATAATATTTTCTATATTAATCCTCTCTCATGTCGTCTTACACTTTTGTCTCACTTTTTTCTACCTATGCCATATTAAAATTTTCCAATTTGTCAAATTCCCCCTTGAGCCCAGGAATTATTTATCTTTATCATTCTTTGTTCCAATTCATGTTTATTTTGAAGCCAATTATAAGAATTTCTTCCTACTTCATGTATTCATTTTCTCTTCTCCTGTAGGTCTACTGTATGTCAGGATTTCCTAATTCCTTATATTTCCTATTTCCTTTAATTCCTTGTTTCCTTATATGTCCTTTTCCCCTCTTTACTGCGTCAGCAAATAAAACCACCCAAAAGTAAGGAATTTAGAATAAAGGATAACCTGTAACAACAGCCCAGTAAACCACCCCTCACACAGGAGTCTTTCTGACACAACAGCAGCACCACATCTCCACTCAGGACCCTTCGCAGATGGCCAACGGAGTCACAAGCACGTCTGAGATTCATGACGCCAAAATATGTTGTTTCCTGATGTGCTGATAAAAGAAGTCAAAAACAGTGTCAAAAACCTGCCAAATCTAAGAGCATCTCTAGAGGCCAAATTGCAGATTGCTCCCTGTCCAGCCACACCAAACCCACGTATATAGTTACCTAGAGGCTAGATAGATCTAGATGAGTGCCGAATATGGCTTTTAACCTCTGACCTGATTTTTAGGCCTTTTGACCAAAGGCTGACACAGACCCACATTCCACCCAACACCAGATCTACGGTTGATCTGGTGTCACATCTTAACAAGACAGGAGTGGACAATATTTATTTATGGATTTACTTCACTTCCTCCACTCCAACCTATGCTGCTGATTCAGGGATCATACACACAAATATCTGACTCTTGCAGATTGTTTTTCTGAAGGGCTGCAGTCCTCTCACATATGCTGTTTACTTTGATTAGTTAAGTGTGTCAAAATGAAAACGAGAGGGAGTGTTTGAAATGTTGGTGAGAAGGCTTCTCTAGGCTTTAGGCCAACACTGCCCTCTATTGAGCATTGCAGAGATCATCTGATGTGACTAAATCACAAGTGAAGTAACTGTGACATTACTGAACCCACACAGATTTGTATTTGTATTATAATTTTGCAGAAATCTCTGGATAAAATCAAATGCGTTTTTAATAATTGCAAATAATATAATTTCTATGAAGGTCATTCCTTCACAACATATGAGTAATTCTGGTCCTATTTGCTATACCTACAAACCTGTCATGAAACAATGGGATCCAGTCAGATAGACATGCTGCTGCAAACTAAGGCGACTGCGTGATGTCAGCTGGCTGAGAAGTGACAGAGCACATAGATGTGTAGCGTTACGTTTGGCTGTGTACCTACTGTAGATTCTCTGCCTTTAGCCTGGGGCATGCTGGGATGCAACACTTCTCCCTATGATCCCCTAAAAGATGTAGACTGTAAGGTTATCGAGGTTGTGTAATTAGAATTAATTTACTGCGCGTAGAAGTCATTTCAGGAAGAGGTGGTTTTTAGGGCCTGAAGAGCTTATAAAACTGGTTACATTTGTGCACTAAACCACACGAGCACGAAACCACGCGCTAAATATGAATTGAGAGGAGTTCTATAACCTCTTTTCTTTCAAGGCAGTAGGTGGTATTGATATACTGTTACTGCAGCAGATTGAAGGTGCCATTGTTGCAGCCAAAAAAAATGGATTCTCTGTATTTCAATGGGGTATTTCAACAGGTAGTTCATACATTATACTGATAAATTTTCTCATTTATTGTGACATTTGGATGCCTTGAAGCACTTTTAAACTACTACTCGCTTTCTTCCAAACATAATGACTCTTTTACGTGCACTAAATGACTCCTTAGCAATTTTACCTCTCAGCAATAAAAGGATGTAACTGATCTGACTCCAGTGCTAAGCTATCAGAAGCTGTGCTTGACACAGATAATCATCCAGGTCTGGCAGTTTAAGGTAGAATATTTATTTCTGCTTCTCGTTTGCCAAAGTCCTGAGGTGATGTGGGAAATGACATAGAGAGCTTTGTCCTCTTGTAACTTACCCCTCCTGCACCTTCATTATAGGATCCTAACAGACGCTATCTCAAAAACTGTGTTCATGCCTAAACACCAGTTGAACTACACTGCAAAAGCTGAAATCTTAAAGATGAAAATATCTGGTTTTGGTTCAATTAGTCAGATATTGAGTAGAATATTATTCCACTGGCAGTACATTTCTCTTGGTTCTAATTTTCTCTTGATTTGGGTCAATTTTGTCTTATTGTAAGAAAACAAGGCTAACATTTTCTGGGCAAAAGATAAAATTGTCTCAAAATTGATATTATGATATATCTTATTGTACCAAAAACAAGATATTTTCACCTAATAAGATTTCAGTTTTTGCAGCGTGAGTTTAAACTATAATTTTAATTTGGATTTGACTGAAAAAGCAGCAAATAAATCCACATTTTTTATAAATGCTTTCTGCACTGATGCAGCTCAACAGGCAGCTAGGCAGTGTTTTCTGATGTGGGTCAATTTGGTCTTGTTTTATGAAAGGAAGACTAATATTTTTTAAGAAAAAGATTATATTTAAATTCAAGGGGAAAGGGGGGAAGAACTTGATATAAACTAAATTATCTGCAAGTGGAAAAAGATAATTCTACTAAATATTGTTATTATTGTTATATTATAAATTATTTTCACCAGTTAGGATTTTTTTACAGTGCAGTAGTGGTAAACACTTTAAAATAAATTCTTTTCTCACTTTTAATCTGAAGTACAACATGATGCTGGAACATGGTGATATACAGTTGAGGTTTTCTGTGTTTTGTTATGACCTGAAAACTCTGATGTCCTGCAGTGTTTTTTTTATCCCTTTTAATTTGGGCGATAGCTGAACTCTCTTCGCCCAAATGCCATTCATTCATTCTTGGTGTGAAACCTACTGAGGACTGAGAAGCGTTAGAAGTGCGCTCCAGGAAAGTGATCCACTTAGCTTATTTATAGACCTTTAATTAGACCGGCTCTCTGGAGGTTCTTGTCAGGCAAATGATGAAATCTCTCCTTCTTTCTGTCTTTCTCCTGTTGGTCTGTTCTCCCCTCCCCCGGCAGGCCCTGTATCAGTGCTCTATCCCTCCCTGGCCCCCTCCATCACCACACCCTGCACTCAGCTCATGATGCAGTTCATGGGTAGCGTACGTTTGCCCTACATTGCCACTGGGGCTCCACCACAGGTTTATTAGAGCCTGGAGCTCATTGTGGCTTAAACGTCAGCTGAACGGTGAGTTTACTCTCTCTGCAATAATGCATTGCTAAAACTTATACTTGTTGTTGTTTTTAAATGGCAAATACTTATATTACAACTTTGCTGCTTTGATATACACTTTGGAAATGTCTGATCTCTCTGCATTTGCACTGTTATCTCAGATTGGAATGAGAGTTTGCTGTAATTTGTTATTGAGTTTCTCATCCTAAAGGTTTATGTGCTCAGTGTTGAGTTTCTCATTGTCCCTCCTCGAGAGTTACTCAACAGGTCTGGGTTGTTTTTGATCGAGGCGATTGCGCAATCGAGTGCTGGAGCTACTGCGTTTCACACAGGCAGGATAGCAAGGGCGTAGGTTTATTCTTAACTTTGGTAGGGACATTTTTTGTCGGACGGCCAAAATAATTGCGTTAGCGTAGTCTCCCCCTCTCTATTTCTCTCTCATAGGCACATGTGTGCACACATGGAGAGCTCGACTCTGCACAGTGTTTACTTCACTGAATGTGCATGCAGACTTGCAAATAAACTTTAATCCTGATTTCTTTATACAGATTTTTACATTCTACTTTGATAACTACTTGAGTATAGGATTTAAAAGGTGAACATTTTGAAAATAGAACATCACAAGCTGTTATATAAAATGTTAGAATCAAATGGATTTCTCAAGATTGCTGATCCATTTGATCAGATGGACAAGCCATGGCTAATTTAGCTCATGAATAATGTCATGTCTTGACACTATAGGAGCACTTTGTCACTTTGTCGTAGATCTCTCTCTCTCTCCTCACTGGAGCTTCGGAAACCAGATTGATGGTCTGTCTCATAAATATTAATGAGCCTACCTTCAGATTTTTACATGGAAAGACTGAAATATGTGGGTGCAGTGTGGGTGGCATGCCATGTTGCTATGTTAGAACCCTCCACAGGTGGGGGGGAGCTACTTCTACTACTAATCCCTCTGTAAATATCAATGTGTCAATATATGTATGTTTGATCGTTATCATTCTACATTATGTTTTGAGAACATATTATTCAGCCTCTGGAGAGTTTATGGGGTCAGATGTGGGCTGTGAATACTTTTAACTGTTTCAAGAATTAGACAAGTTTGGGAACCGCTGCCCTAGACCTTATCTAGAATATAAAGGAAAAGAAAACACATGAAAGTGGCTATTTGCCTGGCATGGGACTTTTAAATGAAAACATTAAATTGGAAGCACATCAAGTCCTGCCTGCCGCTGCAAGTCAAACACTTAGCAGTTTCTAGTTAAGGGTTGCCAGATCATCAAGTTGAATACCCCTCCTCAACAATATCTTGCTCCGTCACCTTTTAATTGTGCACTTTACAAAACAAACCTGGCAACTCTGCTAAGATTTTACTGAGCACATTGCATGGAGTTACATATATTATATGATAGGTACAATTCAATTCAGCAACACCATGGTATTGTTAGGGAGATTAGACTAATTACTATGTTCTGATTGTAGATAATGCAGTGGAATTCAGTTAATAATCAGAATAATTGTGGAGTGGAATAAAGCACACAGTTGAGGTGCATGTGTGGCTCAAATCCTCCTGTTTGGCACCACTCTGTGTAATTACCTGCTGCCGCCAGGACTCTACACATTGACGCACACCGTTTGAGAACGTTTGTGTTCTCCTGGGCACAGGACGAGAAATGACAGGGTGCATTCAATGCTGTTGTGCCTTCCTGGGCTTCTACAGCTTGTGTGTGCTCAGGGTTTTAAAGTCTGTGATGAAAACGCTCTTTTTTGTTTGCGGTTTCCCCGATGGAGGCAAGAAGAGCAGCTCTCCAAATGCCTCACAGTCCCGCCGGCAAAGATTTGCATTTAACTCGGTGTGACACTGAAATTGCAGGAATCAGACTGTAAAGCATTCGCGGCCCCCGAGCTTGTAATGTGTCTGTATGCGTTTGTCCAGCACAACCGACAGTGTAAGTGGACCTGGCACCTGAGCAGAATGCAAATATTGGAAGAGTCACTCCCATTGGAATTATGGGAAGCGTTTGGATGGGAAAATGTGAGCGTTTCTCCCAAATGTTACCATGTTTAAAAGACAGATCTACAGGCAGGATCTAAAGAGTCTTATAGACTTGCAGTGGTGTTTACACACTTTTTAACATGTATTTTATGTATATTACATGAATTGTTAACTATTATAATTTAACTTATCTGAACTGGATTACTCATAGTAGTTTTTAGTGAGGACCAGCGATCAGAGTTTTGTAGATTCAACTTGTGGATGTTGTAGAATGCACAGAGACATGGATGCAAGAAGTAAATAATTCCTTATGGGGGGAAGGGGGGGTTCGCCACAGATGTCAATAACATTTCCTGTGGTTTGTTGCATTTTAACACCATGTCAGTGCCAAATAATCCAAACTGGATATGTGAGATGCTGCTTTGGCTTTAAAATATGTGGAGTGAAAAAAGGGGTCCAACATAAAAGTAATTGCAGTAGTAACGTTTCATAGCATTTCTTGGCCCCAGGAGGAGACTTTAGTGCACCTTTAGACATTTAAAAGGGGCACTTTACAGTGTGTTTTTTAACAATTAGGACATGGATTTGGGCGACCGCCTCCTTTGCCCCCCTCCCCTCCTGCATGTCTATGGACCAATGCAATACGAGTGCTTTATATTGATTTGAGCAGAGAGAGTGCATACTAATGAACATTTCCAAGGTAATGTAAATATGACACATTATAGCTGATTTACATCTGTTGCCCTGTTGGCAAGTTTAAAACAGAGATATTTCAAGTAAGCTTGAAGGTTGTATTATACATAATAGATATGTACTTAGGCATACTGAAAAACACACGCTAACACACACACACACTTATGCATAATTACAGTATATGCAACCAGGCAGGTGAGCATGCTATGGATGCACATGACATACAGTACAAGCATGCAACACAACAGTGGATAAAATGGGCATTTGATGGGATTGATGGGATTGATAGGATAATGTAGCCTGACTGCAAAGCGAATGTGAATGTGTGGAAACAGAAGCCAGAGGCCCAGACCTAGGGCACAGGATAGAAGGATTAAGGCTCGGTGTGTGTGTGTGTGTGTGTATGCGTGTGTTGTGTGTGTGTGTGTGAGAGAGACACTGACAATTCCACCAGATGGTGAGCAGCATACCTCCGTGTCAGAGTCCCCATCTCACTGCTCTCTGATAGATTCCTGAGACCTGAGGCTCTGTAGAGAGAGAGACACTCGGTGCTTGCGCAGTAGGCGCATGTAAATAAATGTGTGTGGGTAAATGTCATTTAGAAGAACTTGAAGCAACATCATATATGTATTTTCACACCATCATTGATATTAATGTCCCTTCTACTGTGCGTGCCTGTCAATCACCAAAGTGAGTGTATATATGTTCAAAGTGACAAAGACTTGCATGTTAGTGAACTTGTTAGGTCACACACAGGAGAGTGTTGGAGGAAGCTCAGCGACATCCTGTGTGACTGTTTTGGGGGTGGGGGGGGGTCGGGTCAGTTTCAGTTGAGGTGTGGAGTGTGTGATACTGCGCTGAAGGTCCGTCTCCCCTGCCAGCAGGACTCCTCGCCTGTGAACAAGATGGCAGAGAGCGGGGCGGAAGGCGATCTACCTCAGAGGCGACTTGGCGGTAAAGACCAGCATAATGGAGAGCTCAAAGGTATAAAAAATACCAGATACTTTTCCTATCAGTACATCAGTGCTGAAATGCCCTTCATATGGTGTTAAAGACTTTGTTTGAGCCTTATTTGGAAATGCTTGTGTGTGTATCTGTGCTGTGTGTGGTCAGACTCTGGGCCATCTGTGGACGAGAGGAAGGAGATGGACAGGGAGGAGCGTGAATCCCTGACGTTATGGAAGAAACCTGTGCTCACACTCCATTACTTCACACTGGAGCTGCTCATCACCTTCAAAGAGTGGATATGGAGGTGAGAACAAGGGTTTGATGCAGTGTCCCCCCCCCCACAAAAGCTAACTACATTTCTATGTGTTTAACATTCATCCAAAAACAATTTAGTGACCAGGGAGAAGGATAATGAGGTAATCATTGCACATTTAGAAGAAATAAATCGCAGTTTGGAGGCGTTCTGTATACATTTGATACATGTATTTGCATTAATTGTAATTGGTTGACTGTGAAGTTCAGGATTTTTTTCTAAAGATTAAGATGCACTTTATGGCTTAGCTCCTGCCTACATTTCAGAGTAACTAACCCCTCACACTTTAGAGCAGCCACTTCAGGACAGATAATCTAAAGCTCCTAACTTTCCCACGCACCAAACTAAAAAGGTGACACAGCAACAGTCTGCTGCCTCTGATGAGATAAGATAGATGATATATAGATTAGATAAGCTGAGGCTCTTGACTGGTTTAAAAACACTTAAAATGTAGCTTTTAAATATTTACAGTACGTATAGTTTTCTCTATATGTATGTAATGTCTACAATGTATTTTAAATGTTATGTGTGTTATATACTCTGTTGTTGCTGTTGTTGGTAAGCACTTTTTAAGCACAGTTTTACTTATTTACTCACTAATAAGATGGAAAAAACTGAAAGATATCTTGGCCAATTTTTGAGTAGAATTATCTTATTCAACTGACAGATAATTTATTTCAATTTTTTCCTGATTTGGGTCAGTTTGGTTTTGTTTTGAAACACAAAACTAACATTTTCTTAATACAAGATTCAATTGAGTAATATCAAGAAAAGAAAACCTAAGTAAGTTAAATTATCTGCCATTGGAGTAAGTTAATTCTACTCAATACTGGACTGATTTACCAAAAATCAAGATATTTTCACCTGATAAGATTTGAGTTTTTGCAGAGTGAAAGCAGCAAATAAATCCACATTGTTGTATGAATTCTTTCTGAACTGGTGCTGCTATGCAGTGGCGACAGCAGCAGGCAGCTAAGCAGTGTGGTGTTTTGTTAGTTTTATAGAGGAAAAAAACGGTCTTTCATGCATCCTCTTTATCATAGACATACTAAATTACAAACACGCATAACAGCAGACAGACAGGAGGTGACCTTGATTGTCTCGCTGATATCAACCCAGACGGCCTTCTCCCTCATAGTTGCGTCTTCAGTCTGACGCCTAATGAAACCAATAATGTTGCCCAAGAGACATCGCAGGATTTGCTTATCGTTTATTCCTCATTACTCTTCATCACAAACGCTGATAGAGCCGACAAGGTCGTTCCACCTTGCAGAATGATGTTACCTCACCCACAAAGCAACAGCCTCAGCCCAGACGACGTCACGTTTGCTTTGCGATGCACAACCTGCTTCTCTACACATCGAATAATCTTTGTTGATGCCGAGGGCCCAGAAGAAGGTCAGAGAGTACTCTCGGGGAGGCCTTTGTGATTAAGTGTGTGAGGACAACGTGTTTATTTTCTAAACTAGGCTACAAGAGGATGTGGTGAGCCACAAGCGCCACGAGCGCAGTGTTCTGAAGGAGAGAAGCTGCTGTTCACCAGAACTCAAAAACACATGGCCTTTAAACTGTGGCAGGGAGGGACACATACGTACACATTATGGTTTCGTCTGCGAGTATGCAGAGAAATTTATCCTCAATGTTGCTACAAGTGGTTTGTGATTTATTGCACACATTCCCGCCAGCCCTCACAGCTGTTTAGCTTCACGGCTTCACACTTGTTTTGCTTAACATGTAACCTACCTGCAAATGGGGACAATGGTTGTGTCCCAAAGGGGATTGGTACATCAGGGACTGTTAGAAAATAGAAAGAATAGATATATTTTTGCACATGATGCATGTTGCTCCTACAAGGAAGTGCAAGGTCTGCTCTCTTATCTCCAGCTATGAAAAGAAATATGGAGTAAAATAACTGAAATTCCACTGGTTCTTTAAAGGTTTGTGTTTATTATTGTTGTATTTCTGATAAGATACATTCTGATGGTTTTATTGAAAATCTGTTTTTTCACAAGACAATCTGTGTTCAAGTTTTAAAAAAATGTGATCAAATAGTATTAACTCAATTCAATTCCAATTTATATATTTTTTTTTACCACTGATCAATAACCAGGATATCAATGTTGATTTCCGGGTGCTACAAGTCTAAGTAGCTGAAATGTGATCACATCGAAAAAGAAACCTCAGGAAAAGAAACAGAGGAGGATCCCCCGCTCAGGGCGGACAGGCATGCGATAGATGATGTGTGTGCTGGATGGAAACAATACGTTTGGAACAGGGAACAGAGTAGAATTAGAATAACAGAAATATATTGATTCATGGCCTATGTGGAGGATGAGATGACCGGATCCATTGTTGACAGAGTCAGACCCTCATAGGACTCCTTCAGTGGCTGCACTGCAGCATGTCCTGAGATGAGAAAACACAGAATACACAGAAAACACAGGGCAGGACCCCGGGAACAAAAGTGATTTAAAAAGTAGTGAGTGTTACAGATGGAGGAAAGAAGGAGTAAGCCTACAGCAGCGTAACACTGTTCTAGGCCAGCCAGGGCCGGCTTTACCTATAATCTTCAAAAAGAAACGTTTTTATTCTATTCCAAAATGAAGGGAACATATATAGTGTATATACTGTATGAAACTATATACATGGTGTGCTGCCAACAAGAAGCTTTGCTTTGCACCGATGCTTTGACATGTTTGACATGTAAAAAAAAAAAAAGTAGTATTATGCCAGACAGGGGGAAACGTCCCCTTGGACTAAGTGCATGAAGTGTCCAGAGACCGGGGGCCGGGGCCCGGGGAGGGGGGTCGAGTTCACTCGGTTCACTCGGTGAATTCATCATGTCGTTCTCACTTTTCTCACACGCAGCTCAGCTGCTCAGCACACTGGTAAGTCAATTAATGAGGGAGAAAAACATGCGGACACAGACTCTTTCCTGCTGCAACCTAAACACGCGTTTAGGCCTGTTAGCATTAGCTGGTGTAGTATGTAGTAGTAATGTAGTACTGGAGTAGAAGAAGTACGTAGGTTAATACTCAAGTACAAGTTACCTGTGGTAGCAAAACAAGTACCTCAAACTGCACAGTACTTGTGTGTGTGTTTGTTAGTTTCTGCTATTAAGCTGTTAGCTAACTTACTGCAGATGCCAGGGCTCTAATTAGGAATTGTTAAAGTGCATCAATTCTACATTTTTTAGGGTTAAGTTACCTAATTTCATATAATAATAATATGTGAATATAATACATACATATAATTTTTACAGAAATGCAGTCCAGTCAGACAGATGAAATATACATTAAACATAAACTATTAAAACAATTAAACAAGTAATTCAGGTCCATTTAAGAAGGCGGGGAATACATAGAATGTGCATGAAAAATTAAGTAAAATAGAATAATAGGTAAAACTAATGTTTTCCCAGTTACATTCTCTCTGAATTATCAATTACCAGAAAGACATTTTTTCTGTGTATATATGTAAGTGGTGTAAACCCTGCCCTGTTGGCACATCAACCATAAACACCTGTAATCTTCCCTGAGCTGACGCTTCCTGATTCAGCGTTGGTTTTCTTACTGGAAACCTGCAATGTTGGCGCATCTCTCACAAACACGCTTCTTTTATGTGCACATTAGTCTGATTCTATTATTCCGTAAGGCCCCCATAAGCAACCTAGACATTTTCAGCATATCCTAACCATAGATTCACTGTAGTGGCTTGAGCAGTTGCCAGCAGATGTCCCCCTCTCCCAAAGTTTAAATAAAACAAATCATCCTTTCACTGCTACTACTTCTTCAAACATGCTACTAATGATTCCTCACCTTTTTTTTCCCTCACACTTCTACTCCATCCCTTTACTCACCATCATGCCGCCATCTTTTTGCTCCACTTTTATCTTTTACCCACCCCTGCCCCCCCACACTTACATTGGTCATTGTGCATCGTCTTCTTCTCCTTCACCCAGGCTCTGGCAGCAAAGACAGACAGTGTTTGGCCTGCTGATCCTACTTATCCTCCTCTCCATTGCCTACCTTTTTGAAGGAACACACCAGAAGGTGACTGAATACTGTCAATATTTGTAATATATGACCCTACTTTTTTTTTTTTTACCGTGGCGGATCAACACCTGAACTCAGTTCATCCTACTCCTTGGGCTGATATAAGTTGTAAAAAGCTACAGTCATTATAAAATTGATGCAATTCATCATGTCAAGGAAGTCAATTCATCAAGGAAGGCTATAATTCCATAAATATTTTTGCTGCAGTACTGTCCCACATGCCAATGACAGGATACTTGCAAGAGCGTCATCCCACACAACAAGTGTGTGCATGTGTGAGTTTGCCTACATCACGTTAGCTTCTCACAGAGCTCAGTTTTCCCTGCAAATGTTTTATGTTCACTGAGCAAACAATTAGAGCTTACTGAACACACACTGTGCTGTAGATCTCACTAGAACCCCCCCCCCCCCCCCCCCCCCACACACACACACACACACACACACACTTTTTGTGTTTTCCCTGCCATGAACTGCAGCGTTTTGAAAGCCCCTTGCCATAAAGGAAAAAAAAAGTTCAACGTTCAAGCCCTGAGACGGCAGGGTTGTATAATCAGTTCCCAGTAAGTACACGTAACAGTCGCCCGTGGCTGACACGACACTTCCCAGCATTCTGCCAGCAGTACGTGCTATTTATGTTTTGCTGGGGTTTCCTGGGAAATGAAGTCTTCTGTCAGAGCACCCCCCCCCCTTAAAAAAACAAAAACTCCCTATTTCCCGTAATCTGCACACTTGCTGCTTCCTCCTAAGAAGCGACCTGAGGGAGGAGGTGTAAACGCAGCGCTAGATGTAGTGATAGTGCTGCATGAACAGAGAGAAGAGGACCATGGAGAGGGGGGGGGCAGATGGAGAGCTCTTGGCGTGCCTCACTTTACAAGTTGTGTAAGAGCTGGCTGCCACCAAAAAGAATAATGGTGCTGTTCTTCTGTCAATTTGCTGAACACTCCTACCCTATGGCTCTATCCTCTAAACTCAACAACAACCTCTGTCTCCAAAGGTCTCTCCCTCTCTCTCTACCACTCACTTGCCCTCTCCCACTCTTTAAAGTGCCCTCAATTTCGCACTTTCACTCTTGTACCTTCTCTCACTCTGTATCTCTGTCTGTCCCTCCCCTCTCCTCTCTGTGTGTGTGTACCCCCCCCCCCCCCCCCTTCTTGTTTTCCTCACACTCTGTGCATGTGTCTCTGCCATGTGGTTGGCCGTCCCTCTCTCTGGCCTCTGCAGTATGTGCGCTACATGGAGAAGAAGACGCTGTGGTGTGCCTACTGGCTTGGCCTGGGCATCCTCTCCTCGGTGGGTCTTGGCACCGGCCTGCACACCTTCCTCCTGTATCTGGTAAGACAACATTTTCTCTGTGACTCTCCACAACAAGCTGCCCACCACTTTTTTTTTTTTTAACACTTGCATTCACTTGCCTGCGCATGTTAATGACAAGAGCTGAAACTCAAACACACAGCGGCCGATGGCGGCGGAGCTGTGACGCAGGTCTCAAAATCGCCTGTGTTGATGCTGTGTTGTTGTTGGGTTGTTGCTAAGGCTTTAATAAGAGCATTATGAAAAAGCTTTCTGGAGGCTCCCCATGCATTTGCACATGCATACGTGAGTGCGTTTGCATGGGTTTGTGCACGCATGCCTTTTGTAGAGGGGCGGAGATGAATAGGCGCTGTGGTAGCCGCACTGTTTTGACAGGCAGTCCAGGAACAATCGCACTCACTGACCCCTCTGACTGAGTGCACATGAGGATAAAAACACTCCCTCCCCCTCTCTCCAAGTTCTTTCTCTTTCCTTTCTCCCTGCTCTCCTGCTCCCCACTGTGTCGCTCACTCTCACTTTCTCTTACACTCCCTCCCCTTTACTCATTCTCCTTTTTATGTCCCTCCACTTACAGCCCCCCCCTTTCCTTTTTCTTTCTGTTTTCCTCCCCAACTCCCTCTGTCTCTCGGAGTGTTTTCGCTCAGTTTTGAGCGCGTGAGGAGGTGTTGGGTTTGTACTACTGATCAGATCCAGGGTCCCAAAACATCTGCTTGTCTCCGCCGCTTCAAGTCCATCTGTCACCAGAAAGTCCGCTGACACACTGGCGTGCCCTCCTCGCCCAGTGGGGCTGAACTGGAAACTTTTTAAAAGTGCGTGTCCTCCATTTCTGCTGTTTTTTAAAAGCCAAACTCTGGCGCTCCCAAATGCAATTTGCGATCTCTTTTTTTCTACTCTCCCTCAGTGACCCAGCTCACTTTTCCAGAAGGTTTTTAAAGTAGGATGTCGCCATCTAGCGAGCGCAGCTACTGCTGCATGTTGTGGTGTCATTGGGTTCATCACAGAACTTGGTGCTCCTTGCTGGAGCTGCTGCCGAGCATTTTTTATGGACTTTGACTAATATTGGGTTTTTTAAGGCTGATACTGGTGTAGATTTTTTTTTTTAGGTTTAATCTATTCAATATGCTTTTGTGTGGATTTTTATATAAAATGTTTTAGAAATTTGACCATTGGTATCCCAGAATAAAATCACAGTTTTAACCAATCTGTGTTTCCTACAGAAAGGACTTATTGTAGGGAGGAAATGCCTCTGAAATTGCATTTAGACCGCAAGACTTCACTATAAACATTGAAACTTTGCATGTTTATAGACTGACATACTGTACCTGAACCTGTTGATGACAATCCACCTTCATGATTAATGAAAAAAAATGTTTTGATTATACATCTGGACAAAAATAATGATAATTGATAATGTAGAAGATCAATCTTTTTGATTGGCTGCTAACCCTAATATTGGTGTCATTAGTCCTGCCATAAAATCCTGTCTGATTTATCTGCTTCCTCCCTTCAACCGTGAGCCTCATCAACCACAAGTAAGACACACAAAATCAACCTCAGAGAATTATAATTACACATCTTCTTTTTCTGTGGAAGGGCTGTTTAAAAGGAGCCATTGAGGTTCCGAAGTGATTTTGTAGATTTCTGCATCCTGGGAGATTTCTTTTTCTGAAAGATTGTGGCAAGTGAACACAGGAGAGTGCTGGCAGACACGTTGTCCTGTTTTCAGGAACTAGGACTGGGTTAGTGATTCATAACTGGGTCAAATTGTTCAAGTTCAGAGAACTTGCTCAGATCTCCCCACAAACTTACAAGTCTAACACTTGGAGGCCGACCATTCTGGCAGGGTTATACTTTCTTTAAGTCTCGGGTGTTCACCAACTCTTGACCCTTAACATTCAGATTGATGCTCATTTCATCGTGCAACACTAGAGATGTGCACAAACTCAGGGGAGAGGCACTACAACATTTATTGCACAGCTTATCATGCAGTCAATAGTTCGATCAAACAGTTCAAGGCATTTTCACTTAAGCAAAACTGTGCCGCAATGAGTTAGTAGTACTCAAGTCAATTCAATAATTAATTGATTAGTTGATCAGCAGCAATTTTGCAGTAACGTTTTCCTACTTTTCTAATATGGCTTTCTTTAAATTTTGGACAAAACAAGCAGACTGAAGATGTTACCTTAGGCTCTGGTTGATTTCAACTATAATAATTAGTTACATGTGCAGTGCCTGATTACAACCTGTTGATTAGCATTCTGAATTTTAAATAAATACACTGATCTACTGTGTCAGTAAACTATCCAGTCCTTTAGAAATGAATTAAAGCTACTGTGTTTGTAAATTATAACTTAACCAATTCATCAATTGTCAGTAAGAGGTTTGTAATTGACACAGGTCAATTACAATAAAAGTCAGTAGAGGGTGCCAGTGGTCTTAAGATGTCTCTAAAAGAATCTGAACTAAAAATCACTGCCGAATACTATTGTAATACTTTCCATGAAATGTTGCATCATTATATTTGTACTAAGTATTGTGATTATTATGTTCTTCTGCATAATAGCTCCAGCTGAAAAGTAGTCTCGCCAGCAGATAAAGATCTGGAAAACAGAGTTTGGAGGATTTTGAATATCCTCACTTGGCTGATTTGAGGGTGCTACATAACTACTGTTTGACATAACACTAACTATTTCATCTGTTAAATAACTAAGAAAAAGACTTTTATGAACCATAAAGTGTAAGAAAATATATTTCATCACGTGCCAGTTCCTCTTGTAACGTTACATCAGCAGTTCTTTGTAAGATGTGGGAAGGCGGGAATAGCAGCCATTCTAATCACTACTGCAGTCCTCTGTAGTGCGATTTTCACATGACATAACATACGGCTCGGTGCTGTCATATGACTTCCTCTACCTTCCAAGTCGTCATCATGTGTCTTTCCTTTCTCTGACTCGTTTAAAAGATTTAACTCCTTGATCAAAGCTAATTCTTTCATTTCCTTTGGTTGCAGTAAGTGTGTGGCCACATTTTCCGCCGCGTTAAAGTCGATGGAACCAGGCGGTACCTTTTTAAATGCAACGTTTCTGGTTGAACCTGTGGGAAACAGATACGACTGCTAGTATATCGTTTGCTGGTGATACACGTTTTGTGACGACACGTCGGCTGAGGACCGGACACATCTGTAGTGGCTGGCGGGAAGCGGTTAACATCATGTCATGACATCACCGCCGAGCCACCAGCAGAGGGAGGTGCAGTGCCAGTAACATGTTCAGCGCTCCATTCAAAGAAACAAGCAGAAGTGGCAGCTCCTCTATGCCCTCACATCGGTGATTGCTACGCTGTGTCTCCTCGGTGTGTTCGCATCCTGCTGAGACTGCGGGAGATCATTGTACACGGATGGGACTGGTTATTAGAGGAAGATAAAACCCTGCAACTCAAGCGTAGAGAGGAAAGGGGGGGGGGCACAATTCTTGGCACACCATTAAGTGTATTTTATCCAGCTGCTCTCAGGAAGAAGGTGGCGGGTGGGTGCCTACCATACAGACCATGAAAACAATAAAATCTCGCAGGAACGGTGGAGAGAGATCTCATTTGTCAAACACTGCAGAGTCGGGGATCAGCACAGACGCACACGCGTTAGGAGTCCTGCACCTGCGCAAGTGTCTGCCATAACGATTGTGAAGATCACGCTCAGGAGAGGGACCGGCTTTCATTCCCACTTAGGTTTTTAAGCATTTGTTTTGTAGTGATAACCGGTGTCACTGCCCTCCATAAATCCTCTTTTAACTGCAGAGCGGTTAGCCGTGAGTTTGAGTCTTGAAAGCTTGGGAATGCTGTAAATATTTTAGACGAGAGCTCATCTGAGTCATCCACCATTAAATTACTTTCAGTAATGGCTGTTGCCATTAAGTCATTATGGGCAGCATGAAAATTGTTGTGCTCAACGTTAAATCAACAGCAACAAAGAATTAAAGTCATTATAATTGAAGCCGCGCACGTTGCTGTTTACATACAGTAATAGCAACTAGGGTAGTCCTTTCTCTCTCTCTCTCTCTCTCTCCATCTTTGTTTCAAGTTGTTTTATGAGTGAAAGGTGTACATGTTTTGTCTTTCTGGGATCAGACATGACAGGAGCCACCGAGCGAAGAATCAACTCTATGGGATAACAAAAAATTAAACCATATTTGTACCGTGTTTATGACTCACAATTTACAGTCCCTTGTCAAAAAAGTAAACCAGCAGCTCATCTAAATAAAGAAACATTCTGTAGTTTTCTATATTCAGTTCTTTTTAGGATTGCTAAATTACAGGTTTCACTGGAGGTTTGTGTAGAATATACAGATTTTCCCCAGCAACCCCCCTAAAATTAAGTTTTAGCTGTTAGCAATTACCAGGAGCACAGCTTTAATTAGCGCCAACTATCGCTGTAAGCGCCGAGCAGGTCTGAGAGTGCAGCTTCCACACACTGTCCCTGCGTTGTTGTTACAAGCAGCTCTTAAAGTTTCTCCTGCTCGGATGCCGTTCCACAGTTTTAAATACAGCCCAGCCACACATTCACAGGCTAACAAGAACATGTGGGTGAGGGAAACGCACTCCCTGTGTGTGTGTGTGTGTATGTGTATGTGTGTGTGTGTGTTTGTGTGTGTATGTCTGTGTGTTTCTTTGTCTACATGAGCAGGGTCCAGGTACGGTTATGGGAAAGCTTCCTACTTCGTGACCCGGGCGGCACGTCTGGCACAGACCCAGGTGTGTGTGTGTGTGTGTGTGTGTGGCACAGATTTTATAGTCACAGTAAAATCCCAGTTAAAAAAGAACAAAAAACAAAACAATGGAGCACCTTCACGTTCGCACAGACGGAAACCTGGTTGCTTTGTATGAGATTGCGAGTGACTCACACATTGCTGCTGCGTTGTGAGACCAGAGTAAGACAGGAATAAAATTTCCGCTACTCCTATTTTTTCTGTCACTTGACAATTGTTGATGAGAGAGTTGCCTTTTACGTCTTGAGGGGATAAAAATTTGCCTATTCAGAAAGTGTTTAATTTATTAGACATTTTCATGACTTTGACTTTGCTGTAGAGGATTTTTCTGTCTGTGCGCCTGTGCGCACCAGAATGAGAATTGACACCTTGCACGCATGTTACCTGGAACACGGGTGACACATCAGGATCAAGTTCAGTAGTTCTTTGAAATGCTGAAAAGCACCTCTTTGACTCACTCACTGGCTGTCAGTAATGGATCACTCGCTTTAACTTTAACACCTCTTAAATTCAATTTGAAGCCATTAATATTTAAGCACAACTAGATAGTGTGTCAGAACTTTATAGCCTGGATTTGATCCTCCCGGTACTGAAGAGGCAGTATTACTTACATACCGAAAAGATACGTTAGTCGGGATTTTTTACACGCTGACGGTTAAGTTATGGAGCTACAGCTGCTCTGACGTCAGGTTTAAATATGAAATGCTACAAAGGGGTTTTACTTCCTGTGGCAAAAAGAAAAACAAGCTGCACAATTATTCATTCATGATTTTAAAGTAATTCATTTTCTTCCTCATAAGGTTGGAGACATGGATCTGCCCAAACATCTTGTGACTTACTTACTCATCTTCACCAAACTCCTTCAAAGACAAATACCAGAGAGATTTGTAAATGGGAGCTTTGTGTGTGTGTGTGTGTGTGTTTGTGTGTGTGTGTGTGTGTGTGTGTGTGCGTGTGTGTGTGTGTGTGTATATTTGTGTGTGTGTCCATGCACGCCGTTTCTAATAGCTTCTCAATCTTAACTGTCACACCTCAGCCATCCAAGGCATGCGTCTGACTGTCTCTGTCTTTGAGGCCCCAGGACTCTGTTAATACCAAGTACAATAACCATTCACGGTACACACACACACACACACACACACACACACAGCCCACAGGAAGCAAATCCCAGGCCAAAGTGGGCTTAGTGTGTAGCCAGTGTGGAATGACACCAACAACCCTGCCAGAACAAGCCACACTTGACCAGACCAAACCAGAGCACTGCTGGCAGACTGCAGGTGTTTAGGTTTTTCGAAGCATAGTTTTTGTTATAAAATCCTTCCGTGAAGGTCACCCATCACACCAACACACACCCGTACGTGGGTGGCAGTGTCAGCCTCCTTGTGCCCCTGATGGACTTCCTGAGGGGACTTTTTAACTCCCTATAGTAGTTTTTATTGGCAGAGATGAAACACACACAAAGGAGGAATGAACACCCGTTGTGCTTTGATGTAATTCAGCCAATGCATCATCACACTTCAAGAGAATGTAAAATGCATCAGTTTAGGTAATTGTTGTTTTAGATTACAGATTATATTTTTTATTATAAAAACAATTTTATTTTTTTATTTTCATAATTAATAAATATGGAATTATTCTATAAATGAATGTATTTTTTGGGGTGTATATTAATAATTAAAAAAAGCCCATCCCAATTTTTGAAAGCACCACATTATGTTCTTTTATTAGTTTTTTTGCACAACATTTTAAAAAACATTCAGTTTGCTATGCTTTAAAACAAAGGAAATCCTCACGAATAAGAAACTGCAAACAGAGAAAGATTTCTAAGGATTTCTATTTGTCAGTGACATTTGAGCTGGTATTTTCTCATCAGATGAGGTTAGCAGATTGCATATTAAATAGATACATTACAGTTACTCACTCAACTCACAAGCTTAATCATAATATTCAGAGAAACACTAAATTGGTAAACCCCTGCTCAGTAACGTCAGTGGAAAGGAACACAACATATTTATGGGTCAGTAACAGATCATGGTCGCAAGATGAGAAAGGCAAAACCTTTTTAAAGTTTTTCAGTTCTCTAAAATGTTCATTTTGTGTTTATATTTGTTTTATGTTATTAAAAAGATCATTTGTATAATTTTTCTTTTTAACAAAAATCATGATTTTGTGCCTTTTGGTTTTTTTTTTACACAAAATATCAAATGGTGTAATGGAAAAAGAATGATACATGTTAAATATTTAATTAACCTAGAATATAAACCTAGTTGATTGCATGTGTTTTTTATTTTAATTTTTTTTAAAGGAGTTAAACTATTTGGCACCATTTTTTAGGGTTTCACCACATGGCAGTTTTGGCATTGTCGCTTATATCAAAATAACCTTTCACATGTGCACTTTGTATTTAGTTAAAATAAATAAATTTCACCATTTAATTTAAAGTTAATTTTAAACAATGTCTACTTTGGATGGAGTGTATAAGGGAGACATTTCTGAACATGAAGTCATATGGTGAAACCGCATGAATAAATCCCTGGGACCAACCCCTCAAACCTCCAGCATTTAGCATTTTACAGTCTGTGTGCGTGTGTGTGTGTGTGTGTGTGTGTGTGTGTGTGTGTGTGTGTGTGTGTGTGTGTGCGTGGGCTTACCACCCACTTCTAAATCCTCTACCCCTCCTCTCTGTCTCTGCTCCATCAATGGCCTCAGTCCAGCGTTCTCTTACCTCCCTCAGAGATCCTGACCGGGGCTTCTTCATAACGAACTAACCTAATGTTTGTCCTGCTCTGCCTCCAGCAGGCCCCCTCTGTAAGAAGCGGTTAACAGGTTGTGCTAGCCAGACCATGTCTAATGTGCTTAAATGGCCCTTGACAAACCACAGCAACCTGTTAATGACTGGACTGTCCTGTGGCCGTGGTCACTGAGAACTGGTCAGTTTATGGTCATGCATTAATGTCTGGTTTTGGGCTACGGAAGCAACTACGTTTGCCACCCTAAGCTAACAAGAGCACCCAATTCAATGTTTTCTCTTTTTTTTTTATTCATAAC
The DNA here is from genome assembly GCA_036785175.1 of Eupleurogrammus muticus. NCBI lineage: Eukaryota > Metazoa > Chordata > Actinopteri > Scombriformes > Trichiuridae > Eupleurogrammus > Eupleurogrammus muticus. The sequence goes on along the minus strand of JAYKQN010000007.1, from coordinate 14,876,533 downwards.
CCGTGGACAGCTGACTCTTCTTATCTGGCTGTCGCGTGCCGCCATTTCCTTATGGAAATATACTGTATTTTGAAATTCTACGTAATAGGAGATGGAATTGCATCATGAGTGTATTCGTTGCACTATTTCCACATACAGATTAAACCATCTTTATTGGTGGAAATGTTATTAGTGAAAACAGCCAAACCTTTTTAGTGAAGAAAATGTTGCATGCGCAGTGTAATGGCTATAGAATAGTGATATCATATCATTACTGTTAAGATTGATTTGCTATAGGCTTCACTTTGATTATCCTATTCTATCTACCACCGGGCACAATCTGCTGGGAAAATGAAGGCGTGATTTACGGCAACCTGCATTATAGACTAAATGAATGAACAAACTCAGGCTCTTTCTTCTAATGTTTTCTTCTTATGTTACTTCCCTCAACACAAGCAGATGCTTTTGTTGAGGGAAGCAATAATGTCACTCAAACAGTTTTATTCCTTTACAGAGCACATCAGTACAATAGCTTTTACTCGTTTGAGCAGAATTAAGCAGAAAAAACATTCTCTTCATTGAACACGCTTCTTTCTTTTTTTCTTATTTTCACAGTAGCATTGATCATTTCTTCACAGAGCTCGGCTCTCAATAAAGGTGATTATTACCAATAGTAATAATACTACTTGTGAAAGCTGGAGGGGAAATAAAAAGGTTTCTGTTTCCACTTTAATTTAGAATGTAAAAAGACCCCCTACTTGCAAGTCATCCCGCCTACACTGTTATATTCTGCCATGAGTTTGTTTATGCTTACATAATGCACATAACAACAATAACATCACTGTGACGCACATGGTCACACACAGAAGAACACGTTATTTTATATGTCAAGTTTTCAACAATTCCAAAGTTATAAGAATGGGCCTGTATCTTGTGGCTCAGAGAAGGGGGTCAACAGTCTGCGTCAGTAGCTGTTCTCAGCAGTAGCTATTGGCCAACCAGCTTTCACATCCTCCTTCAGTGGGCACATTGACACGCACTCTGTATTTTTTTGCTGTGCCATTGCATATGCTTTAGCAACTGCCATGCTCAGGGCTGAGCCATGTGACTCCATCACGTTAAACTCCTCACAAGTTTAACCGGGCACCAGCGTCACTATGAATTACAGGGTCACAGAGCTGATGACGGGCTGTTGCTGCTAACTCACAGTGGCCTCAGTGCAATTTGAATTGTTCCTTGTCGCATTGTAAATATATTTTTTTAAAAGTTAGATTCATCGGTGAGGATTCCCATCCCTTTCAGCCCACCTCCTAAAACAGTTGCGTCAAAAACTTGCGGCCGCCACTGCAAAATAATGATGCTGTCGGCAATCGAAAGCCCGATGACATATTATTATGTGATTTTATCTCAAATTTAAATTTACATCACACTACACTTCTGCGAGTGGAGAATTGAGATAGCGGGAGACGATGCCACCACTCAGCCTCAGCCACGTTTTTTTTTTCAGGTTACAGGTTGCAACACTGCTGCACAGCACTTCTAGTGATTTAACATCAAAGACAGTTCAACCTAATGTTATTTTTAGGAACTATACATTTAAACCTGTCACTCTGACTGTCACAGTGGTTGCTTGGCAGTAGCTCTCTGTTATGACCCGTGTGCACTCACTGACACGTGCTCTGTGCTATAGTGATAATATATTGTCAACACACACACACAGAAATACACACAAACATATGTTGTTACCAGAACCAAGCTGTGTCCTCAGAGTCTATGCGGATGTACTCATACCCAGGAGTGGGGATCCCACTCATTTTGGAGGCCAGCCTCACCACAGGAATGCCAGCAATGTTGCCTCCATAGTGGATCCCATTGGGTCAGAGAAAGGAACTTTTCGCCTCTGTTGGTGCTGTTGGCACGCAGATATTATCAACATGTGGCAGAGCTCATGTTGTAGACATGGTTATTTTAGTACAAACACATATCTACTATTACCATTACTTTGTTTGTAGTTATTTGCGTAGAGGGTGAAACAATATCTGCTGCAATGCCTGGAGAGAAACAAAAAATATGTCCTCCCCCCATGTCTTTTGTTACTTGTTCCTGTCATTAATCACCTAGTATGCCTCCCTAAGGGGTGAAATAGGTGCATGTGATCTACAATGTCAAAAACAAAATGAGGCAGAGTGCAGCTACCTGGCTGTTGTGGGCTGAGCTGCATATTAATGGTGAGTCACTTCAACAACGGGATAAGATTGGGCTTTTGTGTAAGGTGAGAAGCAGTGACACAGCATTACACACACACAGAGAGGGACAGAGAGAGAGAGAGCAGGTAGAGAGTCACGCAAGGCTCACTCTCTGTTGGCAGGCTGTCTGTGTGTGTTTGGTAAACACACATTACCTGAGATAAAGTTGAAAGGTGTACGTAAGAGGATTCGGCTTGAGTTGTGTGCGTGCCTGCGTGTGTGTGCGTGTGTGTGTGTGTGTGTGTGTGTGTCAGGGTAGCGAGCGCCTAGGGGAGAGCCACTGGGGAGGATACGATGGTGGGGAGTATCCACTCTGACTGGGTCAGTGCTGGGAGTTTCTTGACTTCTCTCACTGGGATTTTCTCATTTGTCTTCCGCCTTTATGAGAAATCCAGTGTGTAAACATTCTTTTCAAGTGTTTGTTTGCATTTCATTAAAACCTTTGACACTACAGTCATGCAGAAGGTTTCAGGCCCTGACTTCCTTGCTTATTAATACATGAACGTGTACAGAAACGAATGTGTCATATGAAGGGAGTGCACTCTTCCTATATACCAAGATATTGCTCACACATCGCTGTCCTTCCCTCTCACGTTCTGTCCTGTCCTGTCCTGCCTTGTCTCATGCGGCCCCGGAAGTCCTGGCCCCACCCGAGGTTTACCAGATTGCTTTAGCGTTACATTGCGTAATGGCAAACTGCCCCTGTGCGTCACTGGGAGCACCCTTCCTACACACACATAGTGAACGCATGAGTGTAAACACATGGATAGCACATGGACGGCGCATCCGCTTCCAGCGGCCCACTCAGCGGACCTGCCTTTGTTTGCAGGGTTGATGGTACTGTTGTTCAGCGTGTGACACGGTTTTACATAGGAAATGCAAAGTTATACGGCTTCTTCTTCCTGTCGGGATCCTGTTCAGTTTAAAATTTAATCAAACGATGTGTCAACATTATCGGCATAGCGAGTGAGTGTGTGAGAATCAGCAGCCGTTTGTCTGCAGTTTCCTTGTTACTCTCAGACAGAAACCATGGTGACTGAATTCAGGAATCGTGTAGTTTCACACAGATTGTTGTCACTTTTTTTCTATTGTTCTGTTCAGCAAACCAGCACTTTGCATTGAGCCCTTTGCTTTAACTTAAATAGGAAATTAAATTACACTTCATAACAAGTGAATCACAAAACATTATTATAAAAAATAAATAAATAATTAAAAATTAATAAATAAAAATAAAATTCAACCAATTAACAGTGCAACAACAGTTTAACAATTTATTTAAACTCCTTAAAAAAACGGGACTTGTTTAAATTATGTTAAAGTATAATTGAAATTAAAAGAGTGTGAATAATATATGCCAGTATTATTGAAATGGAGATTTCAATTCTTGATATTGCTTTTTTTTTGTATTTCTGTGTAATTAGGTTTAATTGTGAATGTGAGTTTTCATATGAGTCTCTCTACACAGTGACATTGTAGATATTGGGACAATTTCTTTACCAAGTTAGTATCACAAAGTCTGCAGCTCAACAAATTTTAGGCAGGCACCAGAAATCCAACCTGCTCTCCTCTCGTGTTTCTTTCCATTCTTTTATTTTCTCACTGTTAGCATCATTGAAATGAGTAAATGAATGTTCACTAGACCAGAGCCTCTCAAAGACAATGTGGTCCTTAAAAATGCTAATTTCTCTCGTAACAGTCAAACATTAATAAATTTGAATTAAGATTTCTTTCCCTGCTGCTCTTTTCAATATCAGAGCACACAAGTATTAACATTATATGGATAAGTTACCCAGATGGTACACAGCAAGCTGTATTTTCATCATTGTCGATTTGCAGTATATATCATAATAGCATAATATATTGTGAGAAGTTTGTATCATGGGGTCTCTGCCAATACCTAGTTTCTGTAGGGCAGCTCTGTGGGCAGTTTCCATTGTCCTGTAGGTTTTAAAAGTGCATTAATTAAACTTTTGTATAATGCTCCAGCTTTGTCATAGCTGTGTGTTTAACTACATTTCCTAAAGGCATATTTAACTCATATAGGGAGGAAATTTAATTGCTAATTTACAGTATAAAGCAGAGGAAGAGTTCCACAGCTATGGAGAGATAGCACTTGCCCACATATAACTGCTTTTGTGTGATCAGTCAATATTTGACTCACTCAACCTGTCCTATAGCGAAGGGGTCTTCCTCTGACTCAAAACTCCTTCCAACAGGTGGACTTACTCCTACACTGTTTTTCACTACATTCTCTCTTTTTTCTTCATCTTCCTCTTTTCTCCAACTTTCTGTTTGTCTTTCTCAGGGACCACACATAGCATCAGTGACCCTGGCAGCCTATGAATGTGGCTCTGTGGATTTCCCCGAACCACCCTATCCAGACCAAATAGTCTGTCCCCAGCAGGAAGCATCACCGGCAGGCTCCGATGCTGAGCGCGTGGGCGTGGAGGCCGCAGGGGCGGACGTGGGGCTGGGTTCAGCAGCCCTCCAGGGAAGCATTTCTCTCTGGACCATCATCTCCAAAGTCCGCCTGGAGGCTTGTATGTGGGTGAGTGCCTGGCTGTGCTCACTGTAGACCGGAACAGCTGAAGCTCAGCTAAACACATGGTCTGCACAGAGATGTGCTGTTCTTAACATTTCTCACACCTCAGTGGTCACAGTTTGCGTTGATCTTGCTTAATAAAGTAGCTTCTCAAGAGGTAACAAAAAAAAGTCATTCATTTTCAGGTTGACAACTATTTTTTTTTTTTTTTTAATTTGTCCAGTGGGTTTTGTAAGGTGACATTAGACTGAGAGCTTTTAAGGACACACTGTAGGTGCAAATGCATTTATTGATAACTAATTTACATGGTTGCTGAGAACTTTATACCCAATACTTTCTTCAACCTTCTTGAAGGCCATAATAGATGGGACTATACTTTTTATCACAAATAAACCTACTAAACTTTATTTTAGCAAACTTTGACAGATACTTACTTACAGTGTCTTGCGAAACTAGAACTTGAACTTTGTGACCTTTTGCCACATTTGAGGCTTCAAACATAAAGATATAAAACTGTAATTTCTTGTGAAGAATCAACAACAAGTGGGACACAATCATTAAGTGGAACACACTTTATTGGATATTTTAAACTTTTTTAACAAATAAAAAACGAAAAATTGGGCCAAATAGTTTCGCAAGCCACTGTAGATAAGAGGCAGCCTTCTACCTGGTGTCTAGTTGCACTTAAACCGGAACTCTGGTGTCTTATCAATGAGTCACACATGTCTCAGAGTTAACATGAAACCTCTGACGATGTTCTGTGCTACTATTACCGCACCGGCTTACACACCCACACATGTGCAGGATATATAAAAGCACATTCACGGAAACCTGCCACATATCTAGAAGTAACACTCTATTATCAACTTCTCTGTGACTTTTCACATCCACTTTTATCATCTGCTGTTTTCCATCTTAGTTTCTCTTCCATTTTACACGCATTACTGAGTATGGCAGAACTGCCAAACATTGAGAAAAGAGAACTTGATAACTGACACATGATATGAGTATATCATTGTTTGCTATCTGTTTCCCTGTTCTGAATGTGGTAAGTGCTGAGACGAGGGGGGAAATACATATTCCAGTTTACTTCTTTAAAACCATTGGCTTTACAGGAACCAGGCAGGCCTTTTAAAACCTGATTTCTACTGTAATTGCCTTCAGGCTTCCTCATTTTCTGTGATACATTGATCCAACACACACTACAACACATGCTCAATGACATTTGCCTTCATGAAAGTGAAAACTAGCGGTTATCCTCACCTTTCAGCCCCTATAATAACTTCATTTTATTTTATGAGACACACCCTGTTCTTCAAATATATCGACATCTGTGTGTGTGTGTGTGTGTGTGTGTGTGTGTGTGTGCGCACACATAAAATCAAAGTCCCTATGTTTGATTTATTACAGCATCATGACTTCAAACTGGGTCGAATTCACTCTGAGCCAAGCTGTAGCCACCACACTGAAGGTGTGATATAGGATTTTGTATTTGTCCGTGTGTGTGTGTGTATGTGTGTGTGTATGTGTGTGTGTGCGTGTGTGTGTTTGCCACCCAATCCCTTGGATTCACCACCATCACCCACTTACCACCACACCCCTGTAACCCCAGCCTGGCATGGCCTCCACCGAGGCTTGTCAACTCTACAGTTGGAGACACCTGTTGCGCCCACACCAGCATTCCCCCTCCCTCTGCCAGCCTCCCACCTTCTGGATACGCGAGGGATGAGACATTCCCCTCCCCACCACCACCTCTCCTTCTATCACTCTCTCCTTTCTCTCTCCTCTTTCTTTGTCCCGTTTCCACTCCCCTCTTAAAGCCTCTCTGTCCACTACTGCAGCTCCCTTAAGTGTTCCACTTCAAACAGCAGCACTGCGCAGGTGGACATATTTCACTGCCCCCCACAAACACACACACAGGCGCACGCACGCTCACGAAAAGAGGCAGAGCTGTTGAATGGAGCAGCTGCCAGGGAGATTAAGGCACGTCTCCATTATGAGAAAAAACTGGCAGATTTCATCAAAGACTGCAGTGTTAACAAGAGAACAGGGTGTCCAGATTAAAGATGCAGTCTGCCAGGTTTTGGGATAGCACCGCCTCCTGAGAATGATTGTTTGGGCTTGTTGTCGCTGCCATGGTTGCTAACTACCCACTAATCATCTTCTGGCTAAGCCATCCCACTACATGCAAGTAATGTGGCTGTGATTAGCTAGTTATATTCTTCTGGGAGAGAGATTCAAGCTGTGATTTTGCATGTGTTCCACCTAGACGGCTGCGTTTCAGAGCAGAAGCTTCATTTACTCACTGCTTTGCATGTTAGGATGTGTCTGGGCTTGAACTCTTCCAAATGCCAGCTGTAATTGCAACTTACACTAACTGTATCCTTAGCATCTTCTCTCATAGTCCTTGCACTGCTATTCTTCCCCATGTGCCTGGAAACATTAAAGTAATGAGCTGTGAGCAACTCCAAAAACACCGCATTTCTTGGCGGCTGTTTTCATTGTGTTAATTAAGTCTGTAGCCCTCTCCCCCTCGCCCCTCACTCCCCCCACTCCTCCCCGTTCTCATGTTTTGGCGGTATGAACTTGGTGAACCGACCCAAGTGCTGAGGATTTATTTCCCTCAAATCACTTCTGCTTTCTTCCTGTTAAGCCCCCCTCAATGACACAGGCTCCACCACTTTATAGCTACAAGCTCCTTTTGGCTGTTAGATATCGATATCTTGGGTTCCTTTAGACCCCCCCTGTGCTTGTTAGCACTTCTTAAATTTTCCAGCAACACTACATTCCACATGTCCGAAGTAGATTTGAACAGAGCGGTGAGCAGCGCGGTGTGTTGATATGCTGTTTAGAGGTGAGCATCTGGTTTTTCACCTTCCCTGGGCCTGTGTTTTATGTATCCATGATTGTTTAGTAATCTGTGGGATTTTTGTTCTCGTAAATCCTTTCCGTTTTATTCCCATTAAGTACTCTGATCGCACGATCCCAGACGTCAAACCGTGCGAGCTCCTTTGGATAGTGGATATTGATATTTTCGCTCCATTAACCCGTGAGAAACCATGGTAACCGGCTTGTTATAATAATTAGTATTAACAGTAAGACAAATATATCATTCTTACAACCAAAATACCATTTTTAGCAGTAACGACAAGTTTACAATTACACCAAAAAGCATTAGTTTATTCTCATAAATATTATCTTCACTCAAAAAGGTGACGGATCATAACAACTAACATCTCACTCTTTCTTAAAGCAGCAGCAATAATTAACAGTCTCGTTCTCTGTGTGTGTGCGTCTGTGCGTGTGCGTGTGTGTGTGTGTGTGTGTGTGTTGTACGTGAGCAGGGAGCAGGTACAGCCATAGGAGAGCTTCCTCCCTACTTCATGGCACGGGCGGCGCGGCTGTCCGGAGCGGACCCAGACGACGAGGACTACCAGAGGTTTGAGGAGATGCTGGACCAGACCGAGTCTCCACAGGTGACACGTTGTTCCCCGCATAATCCTCAGATCCTCTTGTGTCATCTTCATCACCCTCTGTTATCCAACACTTCACCCCCCTAACAACGCTAACAGTTTATAAAGCTCCAACTTTCAGTTCTTCCTGCTTCACTTCACCCTCACCTCTCTGCTCTTTTGCACTTGTGCGCTCGTTCTTTATCACCCAGTTGCACTTGCACCATTTCATTCCCAATTGCTTTGTTTTTTGGCATCAATTTATTTTCCAGTTCTGGTATTTTTCTAAATCAGCCGTTGCAATCTCGCTAAAGTGAACCACATTGTACCGTGTGTGTTTGTGTTGACGACTGACCAAGCCCCACCTCGGTGCTTCGACAGTACAGCGGCAATCAACTGCTTTCACAATGTTATGACTATGAGAACAGCAATGATGCACTCGCGTAAGAAGGTTCCCGCCTTTTGCAGCCCTTCATTTTAAAACTCCCTGTACAAAAAAAAATCTGATGTCAAACATCCCTCTAAATGTTTTAACAATGCCTAACAGCTCATTGTAAATATTTATTTTTCCATCTTCTTGTGATTGTGAATGAACTGGGCGGAATGAGGGAAAACATCCATGTGTTTTTTTGGTGAAGGCCTTTCATCAGATCTGTCTATCCCGACACAGGCTTGATCTTTAGGAATGTTCATCTGCTCCACCAGTGGGGGTCAAACAGTCAAACAGGTCAAGAGCAGTAAAACAACTCCATCCATAAACGGTTTTGAACGTCACAACAGACTCATTTACTTTTTGATTTGCAGATAAACTGCAGCAGACAGCACCAGTTAACAGATAAACCCCACAAGCTGTTTTTTTTAATTCTTTTTTAATTCTCTATCCCAGATATCGAGGATTCAGAGGTGTGTTTCCTTTTGTTTACAGTCTGTATTACACTTTTCATCATGCATTTAAGATTAGTTCCAGCCCATCTGTGGCTGAGATGCGACTCATTCAGTACTTGCATGCTTTCTTTGATAATTCAGTAATTCCAAACGGAAGAAAATGCCTGAAAAGTATGCCACTGGTCATAAGATTTATATAAAAAATCCCCGTTTTATATCAGGCCTTTTCTTTGTGAATGTATCAGAAATGACAAACAGGGCGAATAAACATTCTTGAGACTCCTAAAGCACACAATCTTTTTTTAATGTTGTTACCTTGTATTCATGGATGTTTTTTTTCTTTTGACTCTCTTTATATGCAGAGACTGTAGAGTAGTCGAGCAGCAGGTAGGATATCAATATTCAATCTAGAATGCTATTGTAGGTTTGAGTAGCAAATCAGGAGCCCTTTTCTACTCAGTCAAATTCCTTAAATTAATTTCTGCCCTAAAATTCTGTGTCATTTAAAAGCAGGTCAATGTAAAAATATTGAATAACTACTAATTCTAAATGCAAGCCATTTGTCTGAAACATTACATTAATAAATCAACTTTTTTTGCCTTCCTGGCCTCAGTTCACTAGTTCACTAATATATATTAGAAGCTATTTTTCCTTTTGGCTGGGTCACATACATGGAAAAATGTTAATACCTCCAAAGTAGCAATAGGTGAGCCATTGTCAAAGACCCACCTCCTTTATGCAAATTCTTTTTGCAGAGTAAATAAATGTAAGCATGCAAGTCTTGAATGAATCATTCAACCTCGTAGAGGTGCTTTATGTATGCAAAACAACTTTTCTATCAAAGGGAAATCCAGCAGTTTGAGCAACCACTCTTTTTCATAATGACAGCAGTTTAACTGACTTTGCAGCACAGAGAATAAGGTGACCTTTTGAGACACTAATAATGAAACTGATTCAATAAAGTGAAAAAAAGACTGATGAAGGGTTCATGCTGCTAGTTGACAAGGGACAGGGCTGCAGCACCTGTTGTGAGGTTCACTCTGGTACTAACACGGCGGACAGCTGGGCACCAACAGCAGCCCTGGCGGTCAGAGAGCATGTGTGAGAATAAAGCTCCGACATCGCTCGATTTACTGATAAAAGCGGCACTTTTCACCCAAGCTGTGAGAAAAGAGCAGAGACGAGGGGAAAGCAAGACAAACGGACATCGTGCAGGAGATTTTGTCTAAATCGTTGTCTCGGCACCGAAGAGCTCCTGTGTGTCTTTTCTCCAAACAAAATAAGAGTGGTGATGCAGGAGGAGCATCGCCTGCTCGCCCTGCATCCGTGTGAGGACAGATTAGAAGTGACGCTGCATGCTGCTGTCTCAGTACGCTCGCGCTCTCTCTCTCTCTCTGAAACAGTTTCTTTTTCTGTCCCTCTGTTCCTATGCTCTTATTCTTTCTCACGCACTCTGGTGGTCTCCCACTGTGCATTACTCTCTCTCTCTCCCCCCTTGTGTATGTTATGTGTGCTCGTGTGATTGGAAGGCATCTGGAGGCAGGTTGCCTGCACCAGCGAGGACCTGCCACATACGGAAACATTTTTTCTCTCGCCAGGGCTTTTACCATTACTCGGATGTTCTCAGGGTTCCCTCTTTCGCTCAAGGAGATCCCGCAGCACCTCTCCGATTTTCACTTTTGCCCTCGTTTTTTTAATTTTTTTTTCTAAAACACCTTTTTAGGTGGACATGGAAGCAATCATCCACCATGGAGTCGTGTCCGAGACTTTGATAGAAGGCTGAAAATCAATAGAGTAGAAACAGGCTCCACTGGGATTGGATTGGAGCCATTTCGGAATCATTGGATCGTTGTGTATAAGACAGGAAGTGGTTAAATCTTGTTGCAAAGGATGTGCCCCCCCCCCCCCCGCACACACCCTAACCCCCTCCACACACACATGCAGGCTCTCACACACACTCTCCACCCTGTGGCAGTAGAGCTGGGTTAAGATGCTGTCTTCGTCCCCTCCGCTCAAGTCACAGAGGTCTGTAGGTGCCAGCACTTTGACTTAAACCCAGTGGTATTTTTCTCAGCCTGCATGTGCCAACTTCCTGCCACAAGTGCACGTGATGCACAGCAGCAGAACTCTCTGTTTTTTTTTTTCTCATTCATTCAACAGAGCTATTCAAGAATAATGAAGTCATGCCTTTTCTAACGGCTCCAGACGCTGATGTCATGAACATCAGATTTTTTTTCCCCTCTTAAATCTTTTAGCTCAGTACGAGCGCGCTCGGCGGGCTGGAGAGGAATCCTCTTCATTGACACGGACTATCTTCGAGGATCCTACATGGATCCAGTCCATGATTGCTTGTAACCTGATTATGAAGTTATTTCCTGGCGTGTGCGTGCGTGCGTCTGTCTTTTTTTTTTTTTTTTTCCTTCCGGCACGGAAAGGGTTAACAGGCTGTGAATTCTTGATTGCCAACTCCCAGGATCGTATCTCCTGTAACTCAAATCAGGGCCATCTGCGCTGGGCGTATGCCTGCCTTCCCCCCTGGCCTACTGCACTCAAAGGCTCTCTGTGCTGTGGTTTGCCCGGCCCCGTCACGTGACTTCTCTGAAAGTGCCCCCTCCCTCCTCCTCCCTCTTTATTTCCAGTAAACTGTTTGAAAGGAGGGGGGTGAGTCAGAGTAAAACCAGCTTCCCTTTAACCACAGCTTGTTAAAGAATTTGTCAACGTGGACTCAGGGGTGCATTTTTGTGTGTATGTGTGTGTGTGTGTATGTGTGTGTGTGTCTGTGTGTGTGAGTGAGTGTGTGTGTGTTTGCGTGCGTGTGTGTGTGAGAGAGAGTGTGTCCGGGATAGATTTGAATGTGTAGGTCTTCTTTTTTTTTCCTCCTTTCTTGAAAGGGGACTGTAGCTTTGATTGCATTAGGAGTCCTCAATCACTCCACTTCCTGTGCCAGAGAGAGCGGGCGCTGGCTTGTCAGGAGTTAATGAGATGAACTTTAGCCGTCTTCGTGTCGGGGGGCTCGCGACCGCTCCGGAGATGTGTGTCTTCTGTGTGAAAGACTTTCATTGAGAAAAAAAGGGGAAAACACAGAGAGAGGGAAAGAAAAAATGTGCGTGGGTGTTGACTTGTGTATAGGCTATGCATAGATTTTTCCTTGTCTGACACTTTAATTTTCCACATGGAGCGGAGTGCCTTGTCGCTGCCTGATTTTTGTCTCTGTTTGAACTCTACCCTATCAGCACCAGCAAAATCTTCTAAAAACAATGTTTTCTTTGCCAACTTCTTCACAACGAAGTCCACTTTTTTGTGGTAGAACACTCTGAACAACTTTTCAGCAAATGAAACAAAAAACTGTTGTCATATTGTATAATGATAACCTCATTATCATATAATCATTAACAAACTAATCCTCGAAACTGACCCTGAACGTTTACTCTTGCCGTATATCAAGATGTAATATGATAAAATGATGGCACTGCATTAAATAAAGGATCTTTTCCTGTTAATGTGATGAGGTTGCTGTATATAGGTCATAAACTCTCCTCTCTCTGGTTTCTCCCTGTGGATTTGTCTATTAACTGTCATCACCTGGCAACTGGAACAACAAATATTAAAATATGACATCAAAGACAGGGATACTCAGACACTTTAATACTGATGCTTCTGTGCTTATAGACGAAAAGTTAGTTTTTTGCCATGTATCTGATAAGAATTAAATCTTTTTTTTAATTAACAACAAAAATCCATGAATGCTAACTTCATGACAAACGTCCTGTTTTTCTTCAGATGAATCTACAGCGTATTTACTGTGATTAAAATAAAACAGACACGGTACATTCCCTAGATATTGGTCATAACATTTCAAAAGCACAATATTTTAGTAAGTGACGTTAATAAATTTGACAAAGAAATTTCACAAGACACACGTGGGAACATCACAGCTGTAGCGAGTGAGACAAATGTGGTTTCTGACGAACACTTGTGATTTGTTTAGCCTATTCAAATGAGGAATTTGTGTCCGAGGTATATGGGGGGGGGGGATAAAAAAAAATCCAAACCTATAAACAACAGATCAAATGTGAGTATTGTTCCCCTCAGAGGTGGGCTCCATGTGGGGTGACTGTGCAGACTGCTGAGTGAAGCATCTGTGCCGAGCAGCCAAACCTGGAACCAAAACCTCCATGGTTTTAATGACGCTGCACCCTTGACAAGATCTTACCAAATGTAATTGCTGCTAAGCCCAGCCCTGTAGACCAGTGGTGAAGGAGGGTGTGTGTGTGTGTGTGTGTGTGTGTGTGTGTTGGGAGGGTGGGGGGCTGTAGGGGTGGGGGGGCAGGCAGCCCTTGGCAAGCTGCCTGGCAAAGATGGTGATTTTCCATAAGCCACCAACAACAGAGTCTGGATGTCTGAACCCCAGCCATCCAAGATAGACGCTTCCCCGGTCCAGAAATGCAGAATAGAGAGAGTCCAAGTACGTAGTTCAACTGTAGTAAATCACAGTGTCACAAGTTCACACACACACACACACACACACCCTCCCTTCACCTCCTTAGAGACCCTTTGTTCTCGTAAGCCAAAAGCTCAACTACTGCACCTAATGTAAACAATGCATGTGTCATGATGTCAGGGAATGAATGGGATTCACAGGCCGTCTCCATGGCACTGATTGGTTCTGCAGGGTTCTGTCCGCGCTGCGACACCAGCGGTTGTCAGGTGTCCTCGGTCCAGAAAGTTCTCAGCGGTTCAACTGTAAACCAACCATACGCATTCCTTCCCTCCCTGTCCCCCACCAGCTGAGCAACACATGCACGCACGCACGCACACACACACACACACACACACACACACACACACACACACTGTATGCACACATGAGGACAGGCTAGAATTAAAACTACAGGCTCGGCCAAGGAGAAACCTTCATGATTGGACATCACCGAAGGCAGAAATTCAAATGAAGAACCAATCAGATTGTGTGTCCCTTTGCTCCCCCCACCACAACCTTATTAGGCGACCTCCCATGTCTATCAAATTTCCTGTCCGCTGGGTTGCACCCCGCAAAGAATGTCATCAGCACTGTACTGGTCTTGTTGACCATATTAGGTATGATCTTGTATCGCCCGCCCCCTCCTGCACCTCATTTTTTTGTGAGAATTAACATGAAACCGAGGCCTTACTTTTTTTTTTTTTTTTTGAAAGAAAACAGGCAAAAAACTAAATCTTTTCCTATAAAAGAAATACAATCTTTTCTTCACTTACTTTGTCAGTGGAATTAGCATTGTTTTCAGGTGTGAATTAAATGCTTTCTGTGGCAGCAAACATTCATTTAGTCATTAACAGACCACTGACCATGAAATATCTGAGAGTTTCATTATAAAATGCTGTGGATATAATTTTGGAAACACTCTCCTACATAATAATCATCAGGACATTTTTTAAAAACTAAAATAAACAATTTTCATGGCTTAAGGTGAATGTAAGCTGTAATACTAATATAATTATGTGTCTAGATTTTTCCTTATATGTAGGATGTCTCATTAAAAAAAAAAAAGTATTTTCATTAATTATTAGTTACACTGAAGTTTGTCCTATTTTATATGTTTGACTATTCTGATCAGAAATATAAAAGGAGTTTAAACTAAAAGGCACAGAAAGTCCTTTTTATTGTGAAATATATACACAATTTCAGCCCGTGCATACTCTAATATATACATCTATTACAGCAGAAAAACACAGGTTTAAATTATTTTTGACCATATATCTGTATACAGACATAATAAACATACATTATGCTGCAGTAAAATGTTTTCTGATATTAGATAATTAAGAGTTGTTTAAAACAAACCTCTCATCATCCAAAAGTGTATTATAATAACTTTAAATATTTTAGAACTTCCCAACCATAAAAAAAGTGAATAAGTTCATCAACATCATCAAGCAAATATAATTTTCTTACTGTTTTCCATGATAACAAAAACTTAATAAATGAGCATAAAAGTTCAAACAAATAATAAAAATAATAATTAGGATAAGTAAAAATAATGACAATGAAACAGTTTCACTGCTAAATACATATTTTCTACTGTTAACAGATTAGAATATCTACTTATCAAGGCCTACAAAATATAAAACGCTACATTGAATGTAAAATTGAAATTTCCTCAGTATATTGTTATAATTTTAAGGGTTTTTATTTCCACCAAGAATCACACAATTCTTGTTTGAAAAAACTATCATTCTAATTTAACAGTGACAAATGTAGAATTGTATGGGAGTAATCATTTAATATAATTTACCTAGGAATTGTATGGATCATCCAAAAATTTGAAAAGGTCCTGGATCAGGGATTTTTCCTTTGCGTTCTCACTGTCTTCCCAGAAGCTGTTTAAGTATAATCCAAACAGATTAAATCTCCTCTTCCCAGAAAAGGTATATTGAGGAAAGATCTGTGTCATTGCTGTGAAAAGAGGCTTTTGTGGAGCTGTCAGGAGGAATAGCAAAAGACCAGCAGAAAAAGTAAGAATTTGTGAGTCACTGGAATGACCAGAGACTCTTGTCTTGTTCTCGAGTGGTAAAGTAATTGATAACTGGCACTAGAAGCGAAATATAGACATGCTAAAACCAGTTTATCAGCCTTCAACTGTGAAACAAGATTTACAGATGAGTTTTGCAATTTTATTTAGGATAAATGACAGGTGACTCATTGCATTTCTGCTGTGAAATAGGAGATTTGCATGCCGGCAGAATGGGGATGACACATTTTTAATTTAAATATGAATTATTCATTTCAATATTTAAATTCAATAATTTTACCTTTTAATTTTTTTTTCTAACTGGTAAGTTAATATTCTGGTGTGTGTGTGTGTGTGTGTGTGTGTGTATGTGTGTGATAAATATTTAAAGTTGCAGTCATTTAATTTAGTTCCTCATCACAGATGCTTATCACTTTTATTTTGGTAAATGTGTATAAAATTGAAATAATACAATACACATGTTTTGAAAAACGAACACACATCAGTTTTATAATTTAGACAAACTAATTTAGGTTGAGCACATTAATTTGAGAGGGTTTAGAAACACACATTCAAAGAAAGGAGTAAGTGAAATTGAATCTGAAGCATAATGCATTCAAATATCACTATTTTAAAGTTGTCAGCAGTCTTCACTGCTGTTAATCTAAATTCTAAGGCTCTAATTAGTTGTTTTGTCAGTTACCATCTTACTCAATAATTGAGTGAAACTTTGTGTTGAGGACACAGTTGTGGGAAGAAGAACATCCTGCTGCTTCAGGTGCACTCTTCTTTTGACTAATTTAGGAACAAACAGAATAAAAAACAGGTTATTTACTAATTATTCGTTTTGTTTGGAGACCAATATGTTTTTAGTAGCAAAAATGAAAGATTTAATTAGTACACAAGCTATAATTTCTTTAAAAAAAGGCTGAAACATTAACATTCAGGGATGGTGGTGAAATCCTAAAAAGTGGATCATCTGATTATAAAATGTGAACCTAAATTAAGAATTTATCCTAAATGTGTTGTTTGTTTTATTAGGACATTCGAATTGGTTTGAAAACACACTAATAATCATTTCAAAAATGTATTGTAGCTGGTTATACAGATATATTTTATTTCACTCACCGCTGTGATATTCCTCTTTTCAAATGAATTATCAGAGAAGCATTGAAAATACTATTTGTTATAATTTTCCCTTAGTAATTTCAGTAGCCTAATTATTTACATCAATCCAATCAAATATGCTGCAGTTATCAATTTTAAAATGATAAAAAATTTAATTATGTATAATTTATTATCTGAAATGCAAAGGTGTGTAACAATAATCATTTACAGAGTTTTAAACACTCTGATATAATCCAGTGTGTATAAAGGTGAAGATATGCAGCTGATAGCAAATCTACAGCGACAAACAGATATTTTTTTTTAATTTTGCCATTTTTAATTTAAAAAAATATATATTTTATGTGTTGTGTCTTTAATGCATTAACTATAGTATGTTAAAGTACTGTATGTGATCCGTTTCATCTTAACATCAGGAACCTCCATAAAGATGTAATTCACATATTTTTCTTACTTTTGTTTTTACAGGACTTTGCCACTCGAGCAAAAGCAGGAGTGCAGAAACTCATCCAGAAGGTCGGATTCTTGGGGATCTTAGCCTGTGCCTCTGTGAGTAAAATCACAAAATTATATATATATATATATATATATATATATATATATATATATATATATATATATATATATATATATATATATATATATACATAAATAATTAGCATTACTCAATTTTATGTAAAACAGAAAAATGCTTAAAAGCTTATAAGTTGAATATTCTTCTGCTCCACTTAAGTATCCCAGTGGGTTACTTAAATACAACCTGGACTGTGACATTGTGTGAGATCATTGTGTCCCTGTAATTGTATGTATATGATTTGTTGTGTGTTTCTTCCGGTGAACGTACACAGCTCATCATCTGTGTTGTTTTCCCGCCCCAGATCCCAAATCCCTTGTTTGACCTGGCAGGAATAACATGTGGACATTTTCTAGTCCCCTTCTGGACTTTTTTTGGTGCCACACTCATTGGGAAAGCCATCATCAAAATGCACATTCAGGTGAGCTGCTGTCAACAAAACATATATAAATAATAAATAGAGCCACCATTGACTTTTTTTTGTTGCAAATGAATGTTCATGAAAATAGAGTTGAGCCTTATGTGAATTTATACACAGTTTGTCTATTTATCTTTTTAAATTACATACTGCGGAGAAAGAGCAAAACTTCTGTGTGTGCCAAACTTTGAGATTTGCATTCATCTTTAATGTTGTTCAGAGGGAGAAGTGTGTTAAATAATGGATCCCTCTCATGCACAGCATCCCTGTACAGTGCTGTTGGCAGCAGGGAGGCCATTTTGTCAAGCAGTCAACCATTTTGTGAGTGCAGCTGCAGCAGCCCCAGTGCATTGTACAGTCCACTGGTCAGACCACAGCAGATTGAGAACTTATAGGAAAGTAACAGACACATCCTAACTCTTGAATAAGAAACTACTGTTAGGAGACTTGGCATCACAAATGTTTCTTCTAATCCTGGAAAATCCTCAATTTGCGTCCAGGAATTTGCAGTATGTCTGTGATTACTGTCCGGGGTTTGACTTTCTGTTTTCGAAGCGAATGCTGGAATTCGCTCTTTGTGACACAGAGAGGAAGGGTTAAAAAATCAAAGCATTTTCCACACGAAACCGGTTCCTTATCATATGCAGAAAGCATTGTCCTGGCCCAAACTGAGAAAGAAAAAAGTGGGGGATGGAGGTGGGGGGGGGGTGAACCTAGTGAGCGCGAGCTAAAGCAGATAAACATTGTCTGTGGGAGGTGATGGAGAAAGAGAGAAGGAGAGATGGAGGGGGAAGGGGGGGGAGAGGTTGCATGCACGGCAGGCACAATCTCACTCACACACACACACAGGACCAGATTACACCCAGGGGTCCCAGGGGCCCCTACTGACAGAGGTGTGTCCCTCCTTGTCTCACGGAAAGAAAGACTTCACCCGGCTCTCCGGCATGTCTGGGGGGCCCCAATCTCTCCTGTAGCTGCTCGGTTTAATTTCCTTCAAACTCCAGTTTTTGCTCCTAATGCACCAGATTGAGCAGTTTATTTAGTACAGTGGGTGAGCAGCAAAGTATTGGAATAAAGCGCACTGGTGAGCAGGTGACGTCCTCCCTCATGGGCCAGGAGGGAACAAAAGGGGATTTTGAGGCTTGTGTGTGCGTGAGTGTGTGTGTGTGTGTGTGTGTGTGTGTGTGTGTGGGCGTAATACTCTGAGCAGCCTCAATGCTTCAAAGCGTGTTTTTGATCTGGGTTTGTACCTGTGCTTCAGGTGTGTTCTCACCGGTCTCCAAGGAGAGGGGAGGCCTTTTTATTCTGCACTGCTTCTGCCTATTATGCTGGTTAAGCTTCATGTCTGAATATACACTGCCGCTGAATGGTTAACGTCAGCGCCTCTGCGACACGGCGAGTCACTTGATCATGGTGGGTAGTGGCAGGACGGTGAGATACGTGAAGGCAGGGAAGTAGTTAGTTGTGGCAAAGGTAAAATGAGGGAACTGTTCTATGGATCAGTTCATGGCTACAGCCTGTGGCATTTTACTCTTTATTCATGCATTGCAAGAATTGCAAAAGGAAGGCATTGAAAGCAGGATGTTCTCACTTCAACATCACTGTCAATCCATTCAACGGGCTCATGGTTGTTGATAATGAGATTTCTGTAAAGCATTGAGAACTGATGTAATACTTCCTCCTCCTTTATATGCCTATGACAAACTGGGTATGACTGGGATATGTGTAGCTCTCATCAGCATTATCAGTAAGCTGATATCAGCGAGTCAAGATCCTGTCAGTTTCCAAGCACTTGAAAGTCTTCTTAGTCACGTTTCCTGTGTTGGCCAGTGTGTCGGCCCTTCCTCTGGCTCAGTGTGGGGTAACATGTCAGTTGTCAGTTACTGTGAAGAAGACCCGAGTTCACAAAACCAAGTGTTCAGTTGTGCAACTCTAAAACGTTGCAGTGGTGTCGAAGTGACAGAGTTGTCATGATGGTCTGCTATTACTTTCTATGAGGCACAGGATTAGAACGATGAAAAACTTTTAAGTGTATTTTTTTTTAAATTAAGACAGCATAATAACATGAAAATCAGATGAACATAGTAACAAATAATACTGATAAAAGATAAGATAAGTACAATATGTATAGTAGGTATATGCTTATCTCCTGATTCCATTTGCTCATGATACTTGGGTGCTGATTTGATATGTATTGCGATTTGATATTACAATTACCTGCAATTTTGGTTGACTTTGTAACCATGGAAAACATTGTAGTATGTATATCATGAGTCATCCTGCAGGGACGGTGGCTCAGCGAGCTGGTTTCCTGGCTCCACAGCCTTGGTTAGAGTCCGGCACCGTGTCGTCCCCCCTCTCTCCCCTTCCTTCCCTGTCTCTCTTTACTATCAAATGAAGCAAAAATTACAAAAAAAATGTTCCTTAAAATAAATGCACATCAGCGCTGGGTCAAACCCCATGGCTTTGTATTTAGGAATATCAGTAACAGGTCAGTAGGCAACCGGCCAATATAGAAGCCTTCTACTTGTTAAATAAATAAAATACCGTTCCAACTTCCCACATCCAAGCCTCTGACCCAAATCAGATATACCTTTTCACCACTTCTGATGCATTCACACAGTTCTATGAGTTCTTAAGCACCCTTAGCACCTCAATAATTCTAAAAGTAACTAGTTTGTACTATCTTGTCGTTGTGCCATACCCAAACCCAGTTGCAATATTAAATCAAAAGATTTGTAAGTTCGAGCTTGAGTACAATAGTCTGTTGTGTGTCCTATACAGCTCTAAGTATTTGTAAAATAAAAAAAAAAATCTCACACAAAATCGAAAACTACTGTCTTACTATCAGGAAAAAAAAATATATTATGTCCTGAATGATGAAATCAATAATCCCGTCAAATTTCATTGACATCAAAACAACTTTATCTTTATCTTTACCTATGGAGATTGCTGACCACACCAGAGCCCAATCTCTACAGTCTCTGTCTGATATTTTTGCCAGTACTGATGTGTGTATGTGGCAGTTTTCAAGCATTGCAATTCCTCAAAAGTGCACTGGTTTAGGGAAATAATAATAATAATCTGCATAAAAACAAAAGGTACCTTGCACTTTCAGGGCTGCTACTTATTGGCTGTATAAATATTGAATTTAATTGCTGTACTTTTTGCTGATGTAATGTTTATATCCTATACAATTGACTGCTCTTTCCATTCATGCTTAAACTATAAATATAACAAAGAGGTGTCCGTGTGAAGTGTCCGTGACCCCGCTCTGACAAAAGGACATAATTTATCTCATGGCTGCATCTGTGTCAGTACAACACACACAACACCACTTTGACATGAATCTGCAGCATGAGTGATGTGTAAAAATATTTAAGAAGCAAATTTGACCTTTTCATTGTTTTTAAATAGTGTCAGACGTCATTAAACAGTGGCGAAAATCGCCCACATCATTTCAGTTTGCAGCATTTGACTTTGAAAACCTCAATTACATAATATATAATTTATGTAATTGCCCACCTCAATAGCCACTCACAGTCCAGTATGAGGACTTATCTGCTTGTCAGAAAGAAATGTTTCATTTCTTTTGGCCAGTGCATTTTAGCCAATTGCAATTGCATTCAAAGGAATTCATGAAAAATGTAATTGTATTTAATTTTATGTGTGCTACCAGTGCTTAATTGAAGCCACACATTTATATTGGAGTGAAATATTATAGTGACATTGTCATGGCTCCATCATTACATCAAATGGAGAAATTGCTTGTGTATCATTTTACGCACCTTTCCCTGTAATTCGGC